>OW818032.2:47725644-48962329 GCA_942486065.2 Calliphora vomitoria
TTTACATTAAAAAACAATTTGTAGTTAAGCTTATAATAAGATTTGTTCACATAGTACAATAGAAAAAAAATATGCTAACAAAGTTTACATTTGTATAATATTAAAATAGAAATATAATGCTAATAAGGCGATTATTATAATAGAAGTTTTGAAATAAGCTAAGTTTAAATAGTGATCGGTAGCAGAAATTTAAAAGACATTATAGGTATTTAAAAGCTAGTTCGTATTTATTTAATTTATAAGTTCCATTTGCACCAATTTCTCATAAGCCCCTCTTACACTGAGTTTTAAAGCGGCACTAGTTTTGTTCATAGTAGTGTTGTGAACGTGTAAATCAGTGGTCGCCACAAAAGAGAAAAGAAAGTGGATAATAATAACGTTTTATACACTTCATTTCTCAATTGTGATTTTTGTTTCTAATTTGTACAAAATTCGATTACATTTATTTGTATGATAAGGAAATAACCGATCTTGAGCTGATCCTGGCAGCTATGAGTGCCGACCGCTTATGCAAATAGACAATCAGCTTCATAATCTGGGTGTCTATCGACCATTCAAAGTTTGAGAGTTCTTTCACTGTTTTATTAGTTTTATTTTTACTCTATATTGGCTTTCTGAATCAGCTGTTAAATATAATTAAGAACTCAGATAGTCATAAGCTTGCCTTTAAAAAACGTTAATAATAACTGGATATATTTAAACTTTTAATTCACAGAAAACTGTTTCCAAATTTATTCCTTCTATATTTAGACAACACACTGTCAACAGCTGTAATATCAATTAAATTTATCAACGTCATCAGCCTTTAAACTTTAAATAAAAGGACACCTTTCATCAATAAAACAAATTAAACTAATTTATATCACATTTCATAAGTAACAAGAAAACACGTTAACATAAGCCCATAATTTGTAATTTATAAAAAACGTATTGTAAACAACCCTCAAACAAAAAAGTCACTACCAAAATTTATTTTTAATATCATTACCAAACAAGTAGATAAACAACACTATGAAAAGACTGTCCCAACCTTAACATTAATAAAAATTTTTTGTTTGATTATTCCTTAATATTTATATAAAAAGTATATAATTTTTTAGGAGTGTTTCATAAATTTGTTGTTTACCTTATTAACAAAAAATAAAAAAATAAAGACAATAAGGAAAACAAAAACCCACAGCACACTTTAAAACACGTAACAATATTTTCTTTACACCTTTAGCAAACACGACAACACTAGCTGCTACGAGTAGACACCTAAATGTATACTATGAATTTGTATTTATGGTTCATGCTGTAAACGAAAAACCTAACTTGTTGAACCAAATTGCTGGACAATCAACAACAGCAACGAACGCAGGGAAGGAACTGGAGAGTATAACAAACAACAAAATATTTATCCAACCACCTTTGTAATTTAAGGTGTTGCTTGAAAATGAAATAAATACATGTGGACGTGTGACGAGCGACTACTTGTGCATGTTTTTTTTTTCCTTATTTTTTGTTAAACAAACACAACAAAAAGTGAGGAGCAACAAAAACGTAAAGTATCCTTAAAACATGTCCACTACCACACCAACGTCGTCATCATGATGAACTGGTAGGAAAACAAGTTAAAACCTTAAATGACAGTCAGTTGCTTGCTGTTGTTTTGTTTCTTTTTTGTTGAATTAACCCAGAAATGTAGGGAGCGAGAGAGAGAGTGAAAAACAGTAAACTATAATATAATCAAGTTATAGTTTATGTAGGATAAAAATTTGACATACACTCATTCAGGCATACGAAATTGTGTTAAAACGAACTATATATTAGGAGGGCCCAAAAAAAGCTTAAAATAAACTGCATAACCATTTGGTATTTTAAATTTCACCAACATTTTGTTGTAGTTTTAAAAGTTAGTGATCTAGATCAAATGACTACAAGGATCTCTTCTTCTGATTTTTCTCCTACTTGTTCAAAAAATCCCAACCACACTTGATTTTTAGAAAACTTTTAGGTTTTTCAAATGTTAATTTTAACGCACCAGATTAAGATCGTTCATCTATCATTGCGAAGGATGGATATTCTGAACCAAAATCAAATCAAACTTGAACTGATTTATTTTGCATTTGAATCAGATCTTTTTTGATTACTTTTATTTATAAGAAATAAAGTATAATTTTTGTATAAATGAGTGACTTTTGAAAAAAAAAACGATGGGCATTATGTACCAAAATGTTATCCAACCGCAAGAACATGAGTAAAATCTTCCAAAATATGTTTACCATATAAAGATTTCGCTTTGATTATACATTTTTAGAATTAAATTTTGTTCATTTTCAGATTTATTACCATTTTTTTCGACCGACCCCACTGTGGGCCGTTTAATACGGAGGTTCCATTCGACCTTATTTTTTCGAGGATAAAATAGACAGTTACTATGAAGAATCCGAAATACAGAACCATGATTAACAAGTTTTGTTGTTGCGAATTAATGAACTGGGACGGCAATATGAGTGATTGCAACCGGACGGTTTAACTGCACAGTCAGTATATTGAAATATTAAATAATGGTTTCTGTGTCCCTTAATGCCTTGTTTTGGCGAATTTGAATGGCCATTAAAATCTTCTACATTTTACCGATGAGTCTGCAAGAACTTCCCAATATCTCGTCAACATTATCAACGAGAGGCCGCAAATGAATGCTTTTGTGCAACAGGACGGCGAATCTTCACAGTTCGCTCATTAACAATCACTTTGAATAACGCGTTTCTGTATCGCCTAGAGTCTCGGTTTTGGCGAATTGGAGTCGAGGACAGGATCACCCAGATTTTATCTGCAAATGTGCGAGAACTTATCTCTGAATATCTCGACAAAATTAATAAAAATGGAAACTATCCCAAATGGTAAGAAACAATGATTTTTAGATAGCGATTCTGACATTTAAGCTATTTGAATGTTGTCTCCATAAGAGCAGTGATTGGCTGGCAAACTGCTTTTTCGCACCTAGAATTCCACTTAAATAATAATGAGATGACTGGCCAGTTTCAGAAAATAATCAATTGGCTGACAGTGCCAGGAATATGTATTTTGTGAGACTTCAGAATTGGATACTAGGACAGTGCCAGGAAAATACATTTTGTGAGACTTCAGAATTGGATACTAGGATATTCAGGTAAGTATGGTAACATCTGAATATAGGTAGTAGTACACAAAGAAAACAGATTCGTAGTAGCAACCGAATTTATTGCCAATATAATAATTCTACCTTAGTGACCGAATTTTACAGTTGTGGTTACAAAATTTTATAAGCAGTAATAAAAGTTGGATTACTACAACAAAAATTCTTCTTTTTCAACCTGTTTTCTGTTGATAGACCCGAAAAATTGGGTGTGTGTTACCGAATCATTCCATTGCCAACAAATTTAGTTGTTACTACGAATCTGTTTTCTCTGTGTATCTAAAACATAATAAAAGGACAGTCGTTGGGACTCTGCGACTCTATGATTACTACAAAGATTCCTAACTGATTTGCGGAGATGACAAAGAGGAGGACAATATTGGAGAGGAAACGAATGATCTCCATGTTGCTCGCTAATTTCTGAACAGTTATTATGTGTTTCACAACGAGTTACTACGGTGAGAATTGAAACGGATCATTTTAAATTTTCTAAACAATCCTGAGAATATTGTTTATTCACATGACATAGCAGGTCATCTAATTTGTTATAAATATGTATGACTAACATTAAATTAGTTTTGTTCTTTAAGTAAATGAACAAGACACTACTATTTCATAATAAAATTAACTTCAATAACAATTCTGCTCTATTACAAACATATACACCCACCACCCTCTATATAGATTGAACAATTCGATTTAGTTTTTATTATATTTTTTACTTTTTTTTTTCTCAATTATTTCTGTAATTCCTATTATATTTATTATTTTCAATTTTCCAACCATTTAATATGGTTTCTATATTTTTTATACAAATACAAATGTATGTAGAGTAATAGGTTTTTTTTTTTTCTTGTTACATGGTTTTTTTATCCTCACTATATACATTACAGAATGTAATGCAAAAAGCTTATCCAAAGTTCAGTTAAATTGAATGCAATGTAGTGCAAAAATATGTTTTGTGTAACATGGCTAAACTACAAAAAAAAACTATATGCTATATCGTTTGAGAGATGGACTGTGATTTGAACAACAGAAAAAGAAGAAAAAAAAACATCGAAACGAAACATCATATAAGTATACACCATCTACAATATAATAGTTGTAGTGAAACAAACATGCAACAAACAGAAGCAATAACAGCAAAATAACATTCAACAGCAGCAGCAACAACAACAACAAAATGAACAATCACAATGCTATTACTACAAAACATGTTACACTCTATATGTAGTACATACAACATAATAATAATGGAATAAACCAGCAAGCAATTTGGTTAAAATGAAGAACTGCTTAAGTATTAAGAGAAAGCTTTTAGAAAAAACTTTTGTTATTTTGAGAAAACAAAGTTGTTTAAGAACAAATTTATTTAAAACTTAAACGTGGTGAAAAAGCAAATGGACTTGATTACTAACTTGTGACTTAAAGTTAAACTGGGTTTAAAATTTGGAAAGGTTTTATTTCTTTAATTAAGCCAGGACTTAAACTAAATAAAAATAACTAAAAAAAAAACATGTATTTGCCTGTCAACTTAAGCATGGAAGTTAAACTAAGTTTAAACTTTGAAAATCTTTAAGCTTTTTTGTCAATAATATAGGAATTTGGAATTTTTAAACATAAATTATAACTAGGAACACTTTAAGCCTTCATGACACTAAAAGCTTTAACCTAATATTTAAACTAGTTTTAGAGCAAAGCATTTAAATTCCAGAAACTTCTAAAGCCGGATTTAATAATAAAAGAAAGTGATTTATTTACTTCTATACTCTTGCAGAAATGTTAAACTAAGTTTAAATTTCGTTAAGCTAAGACTCAAAGTGGAATTATTGAAAAACATTTAAATTTCACAAAGTTAAACACCTCTAAAGGACGGACTTAAAGTTTAAGTCTTTTATAAGTAAGCTTAAGTAAAGAGTTTTATTTTTCCATATTTCTAGAAACATAATAAAAATGTTGCTTGGTTTACCCGCATGTAATAGTGAACATTCCACAACATAGTTAGTTATTTCTTTCATACGGTTTAAACTAAAATCTAGTTTTGTGGCTTAATGTTTCTCTGTACAACGATCTACCCTATACCAAAAACACACACAATCCTTTCCAATCACATCATGGGAATCATGTGAATCATCATACAGCGACGGACACAGAGAACATAAAACGGTCAGTTCAAATAAACTATAACGAAATTCTATTAAAATTGTTTTACAATTTTTTCCTGTATTGTGATTAGTTGTGGGATTGATTGAAAACAACAAAAACAACAAAAATAAAATAAAAAAGAAACTAAAACGAAATAAAAATTGCCAATGGATTTAAAATAAATACAAATATCTAGTAGTTGAAAAAATAAAACAATTTTCCATTCTTTATACTTCTTCTCCCTGTTTTCCCCTGGATACCATTAAAGTCATTTCAATTTGTTTTATTTTACATATATGGAGTTGTTGGCATAGGGAAGTATAGATCATTATATTTAGGTCATTTTTATATTAATATACGTGATGTGATGTGATATTCATTCATTCGTTCAAAACTAATAACAATAATACAAAAATTGTTGGGGATTTTGTTTTACTAATATTATTATTGCATTTATTCAACCACAAAGCGTAGCATTATAGAAACAAAAAAACAAATAAACCAATATAACAATAATAAATTTATTATTACTGGGTTTTTTTTTTTTTTTTTTTTGTAGGATTGGTAAAGTATACTTTTAGGTATGTGAGACTTATCCATATGCATAAATGTGTTTTGTATTAAAAAATAAGGGTATGAATATTTCAAACATTAACGATTAATTAGAGCATAAAATTTAATTTGATGTATTTAAATGAAATGCATGAAAATTAAATATTTAGTGTGGCATAGAAAAATTTAGTTGGAGGGCTTAGAACAGTGGTCGGCTTAATAAAAAAAACATGGCTTGTTAGCAATAAATGTATTGTAATATTGCATAAAATTAGGTTTCTGATTGTGGCTTTAATGCACAATCTCCAATTTGTTTCCCTATTAACTTATGTATGACTTAAAAATGCGGGATTTTCTGAAATGTTTAGCTTTTATTTTGAAACATTAGTACAATATAAATTTATTCAAAGTATTAGCCATTGTTATGGATTCGGAGCCAAAAGAAGCCAATATCGCATACTCTGTTCCAAAGTGAAGCGTATCCCAAAGACAGCGTTCTGCATCGAACGAATCAAATAGTAGGTTGGGACACGGTATGGACCTTAAAGAGGGTGAGGCTAAACTTCATAACCACTTCATTCTAAATACTTGTTTACAGGTATTGCAACATGTGGCCGAGAGTTGTCATGATGGAATATTACGGTTTCATTTCTGGCCTTATATTCTGGACTTTTTTCTGCCAACGCTCGCTACAAACGAATAAGTTACATTCGATACAGGATCCCTGTGTTGGTCTGGTCAGATTTAAGCAGCTCATAATAGATAGGACCATTTTGCTCTCACCAAATACTGAGGATTACCTTAGCGCCATCGATATTTGGCTTTGGTGTCGATTCGGCTGGTTGGCTTACGCTTCGTGTTATCGCAATAGATTCATTTTTCATCGCAAGTAATGAATCGATGCAAAAATGATTTCTTTTATAGCGTTCAAGTGTCATTTCGTATATGCAAAATTGTCTTTCATGGTCTCTCGTCTTCAATTCGTTGGTGTCCAATTTCCCTAATTTTGGTTGAATTCTGCAACTTGCAAACGTTTTTAAATTGCTGATTGAGTAGCTGCCAATGACTTTTCAAGCTCTTGTTGAATTTTACAACAATTTTAATGATGTTCTGTCTCCAATTTTTGGTCTTCAAACTTTTTTGGCTCGCCTGGGCGATCTCTGTCTTCCGTGTCAAAATTACCACTTCTGAACCGCACAAATTATCTCTCGCACGTTGAAACCGATGGAACACATTCACCAAAAGCTTTGGTGAGCAATCGGTGTGCTTTAGCGACACTTTTTTTTCAAATTAAATAATGGAAGGAAAACTTCGTAAGTTTCAAAGAAAATACAAACTTTGTTGTTTACACCATAATGTTCAGTAAGTAAGTGGGAATAAATGACAGATATGTTCTCTTCCAAATGACATATACGTTATTAGAAACAAAAACCGAGTTCAAAAAATACGCCATCTGTAGTAAATCCCGACTTTTTAAGTCATACACTCAATAATATTTGTTAACGAATTTCGCTTGCATTCGTGTACATCTGAATAGTCTATCGAGTTCGACCCTTGATGGCTATGAGTGCCGATCAATGGCTTCATCCACCTAAAGATATGCATTGTTTTTTTATATGTTCTTGGAATTGATTATTTAAGGGATAAATGTAGTCCATCATATATACATGCATATGCTATATATATATGAATCTACAAGAAAATATAAGCTTTAATTACTGACTTTAAAACTTTAACTAAATTTATTTATTTTAACAATTTAAATTTCTATAAACAGAAAAATTTTTGTCTAGCATTTTAATGAAATTTCATACACATAATGAAATCTGTGTTTGTTTTTTTTTTTTTTGTTCATATTTAATTCAAGAATTGTGTTTTTATTTGAATATTTCTTGTGAAAATATTTTTCCACTATATTTGTTGTTTTTTTTTTTTCATTTTAAATTTTTTTCTGGACATGGGACGTGATTTAATCTACTGTGTGTGTTTGAAAAATCTGTGAATTTTCTGTTTTCATTTGTATTCACCCGAAAAAAATAGAGAAAAAAAATGTGACACCAAAATACATTACGGCAGAATGTTAAGTGTAAGAGTGTGTTCAGTTTTTGACCTGTTAACCTCCTGCATACATAGCTGGAAATGTTGTAAGTTTTCACTGAAAATATTTTGAGTTTTTTTTTTTTTTTTCTCTTAACTTGGTTAGTTTTTCAGTTGTTCATAGTAGTGAATGTAAAATGAAACGAAAAACATACAAATATTGTACTCGTGCTACGTGATAAATTTTATGTATACAAAATCTCTGCATTTTAATTCTCAAAGTGACAAAGTTTTATAATTTTTATTTTGGTGGAGTTTATGTTGTCTTTTTTTTACAAACAATTTTGTAAGATTTTTATTATAAAAATGTAGCTTATAATATTATGAAAATTGTTTATATTTGTTAGTTTAACCTAGTTTTGTTTATTAAGCAAGATACATAAATCCTAAGAGATGGATGACATTTTATTTAAAGATTAACGGCTATATGCATAAAAAAACTTATTGTAGATTTAAAACACAAATTTGTTAACAAACACTTTAGCTTTAAAAATCATTTATAAAAGTATAGTATTCATAAACGTTTGTTAAAGGCACAATAACTAATATACTGTTTTTTGTCTAAGCTGGCAATGCTTCTCTGTTATTTTCCCTTTTTCGTTGTTAGTGTTGTTTGCAATTAGGATAAAATATTCGTTAATTCTCTTTTTTTCATTGTTTGTTTTTAGTAATTATATATTTTTGAAGAAAAAAACTAAAGTATTTAGAGAAAAAATATATATTTGATTCTAGTAAATTTATCCTAAGCTAAAATGCATTAATATACAAACGTTTTAATATATTTTAGTTCATTTATTATTTAAAGTATTCGAATGACGAATATTCTGTGATAAAATAAACATCACTGTTTTATAATTTGTTTTATTAATTTATTTTTATTGTCATTTTGTTAAATTTTAACAAAATTTAATGAATTTCAATGTGGAAACACATAATTTTAATTCCGGAGTGGGTATATTAGATTCTGTGGAACTTCTTCCACAATGTTTACACATTTAGTTACTACATGCTGTTACAGGTTAACAATAAATTACAAAAATGGCAATAAAACTCACTTGCGAACCTCATGTAGTTTACTGCCGGAGAAATATGGAACAAAATCTTATATTATTAAAGTAGACTATATTTCCCAGCGGAGTTAAAATTATGTTTATCAATTGCAATAGTATCATCTATTATTGCAAATTTATAAAGAATTATTTTTAAAATTACCTTTTTTCAGGATAAAATGTAAAAAGAATACTTTATAGTAGGTTTAAAGAAGGGTCGAACGAACTTTAAAATTTGTACACTTATTAAAGGTTTATCAAATGTATTTTGAGCTATTAATCGTTTATGAATACAACTTTATGAACATTTTCTTATAATTGGTTTATAAAGCTCTTGTAAATTTTTATGCATATGGCTGTAAAGGTTTAACTTGGAAAAAATATTGAGAAATATTTGGTAAATATAATTGCTAAGGTTTTATTTAGCAGGTGTGTTACATATGTTTTAAAATCAGTTTTTAATAATATTAAAAGGCTTTTGAAGGTTATTTTAAATATTAACCAGTTAAAGTTTGTAAAATTTAAAAAGAAATATAAAATTTTCCACAAACTTCTTTAATTAAATCAGTGATTTTCTTTGCCTTTAACTAAGCAATTTTTGTTTTGTTTTTTTTTTTTTCTGTTCACACTTCATTAGAAAATTTAATTTATCGATAAGATTAAAATATAAAACTAAAATATTGCAAATCAACAATATGTATATTGTATATGAACAACAAATATAACATTTACTACAAACAACTCAATTATTTGATAGCAAACACTCATACTACTATCAGTATTTATGCATCTAACTATCAAAATGCCTATAAATAAGTTTATGCCATAAATTTATATCTTTGTATCTCCCTACAATACATTCAAATGTATGTATATAAACATCTAAACAAATATAAGTGCGATAGATATATTTGCATATTTATACTATGTATGTATGTATTTATGTGTATGAGCATGTATAAACAAAATACGATTTGTTTGGTAATAATATTAAACATTGGGAAAATCCTTAAGTCATCATATTACCACATTAAACAGGCAGAAACATGATCAAATAGAAACACCAGTAAACAGAAATTTTTCTAGAAAAGGTAATTGTAAATTTTAAAATCCAAAAAAAAAAAAAAAAAAAAAAACGAGGAAAAAGTTAAAAAAAGTTAAAGTACATTACTAGCAACATAGCACTAAACCGTGTTTTGAAACATTCTTAGTAACATGTTTATATGTTTGTAAACATTTTAGGAACATTTCAGTATGCTTTTATTCTATTTCAAATTCAAATGTTTTGAAACATTATTGTTAATAATTAACAATGTTTGTAAACATATGTTGCAACATTTATACAAATAGAATTAAAAATAACTTTGCAGAATTAAATATTGGGTGTATGACTTAAAAATTTGGGATTTGGCGTGACATCTGTCGTTTATTCTTACTTAGTTATTGAACATTATAGTGTAAACAACGAAGTTTTTTTTTTTGTTTCCAAAATGTCGAATACTGTACCAACGAATCGTCTTATGCTGAAAGTTTTGCATTACTTCTTTAATTTAGAAATATGTGCCGCTGACGCACACCGATTGCTCACTAAAGCTTATGCTGAGACATATGATTTGTGCAGTTCAGAAGTGGTGATTATGAGACAGAAGAGAAAGAAGCCAAAACAGTTTGAAGACCATGAATTGGAGGTATTACTCCATGATAATATTTGTAACACTCAAAATCATTAAGAGCTACTCAAGCAGCAACTTCAAAACTTTTGCGAGCAGCAGTATTCATCCAAAAGCAGGGAAATTGGGTACCATACGAATTGAAGCTGATAGACAATGACGATTTTGCATGGCTTTAAAAGAAAAACATGTTTGCACCGAATCATTACTTGCGATGAAAAATTGTTCTATTACAGTAACCCCAAGGGTAGCAGATCGTATGTGAAGCCCGGCCAACCAGCCGAATCGACACCAAAGCCAAATATCAATGGCGCTAAGGTAATTATCTGTATTTGTTGGGAGCAAAAGGGTCCTATCTATTATGAGCAGCAAACCCTATACCTAATTTTCTAGTTCCCATAACCTATTTTCCTAGTTCCAACACAATGCATTGTATAAGTAGGGGTCATCCCATGAGAGCTGGTTCAAGAAAAAACAAAGAAGTAGGAAATGCAATTCTTGGCCACGATGGGAAGGTTTGGGAAAAGAACTAAACTAAAGAAGCATAGAGAAAAATTACACATACGAGTGCTGTTTTTAGTTTTTGATAACTGAGTTAGGTCTTTGACAGGAGAGTTTCCGATCTAAGTGTATATGTCTTTGTAAAGAAATTTATCTTTTTAATACATAAAGCTACTTGAATACCTACACAGAGAAAACAGATTCGTAATAGCAACCGAATTTGTTGCCAATTGAATGATTCGTTAGTACACATAGAATTTTTCGTTTTTAGCTATAAAAAATCAGTGGATAAAAAATAATTCGGTTGAAGCAAAAAAACTTTTCTTACCACTTCTTAAATTTTATAGCCACAACTGTAAAATTCGGTCACTAAGGCAGAATCATTCGATTGGCAACAAATTCGGTTGTTACTACGAATCAGTTATACATGTGTATTAAAGAACCTATAAAAGTGAAGAAAAATTCTAGCAACATGTTTAAATGTTTAGAAACATAACAGCGACATGTTGCTAAGAAAAAGTGAAATTAAATTTAATTATTTTTATATTAATTTTAAATATTAAACTGAAAAGAATGTTCCGCTAGTATTATTTAACATTCTGGGCAACATTTAGGAAAAGTTACTTTCCAATTCAAACACTTTCATGTCTACTGGGTAATCTACTTAAACAAATTTGCAATTTATATTTGTTGTCTATATAATGATGTGTTTGTGATTATTATATGTATGTTAGAAACTAAAGTGCCGAAATGTTAATTTCAAATTTGTTAAATTATTTATTTTAAATACAAATATACAAATGTTTACAGGAATGTGAATCAACTAAGGATTTGTGCGAGTGTGTCTCTAATACAAATACATACATATTCTAGTAAAACATTTGTAAATAAATGTACAAAAACAGTTACAATCTATACATTTTATAGTATTGAAACTTTGACTAAACCTAATAACATTTGCATGCAAATTTCATTTTGACTTTAATAATTTAGTAGAGACAACAAAAAAAAAAAACCCTTTTTGTTTGCCTTAAATACATATGTATGTATTTGTAGATAAAACCTTTTAAATTTATTTTGCAAATATTTACATATCATTTCCTCAATATCTATAATGTTTTAAAGTAGGAAATTGTTAAAATATTTTAAAGCAAATTCAGCAAAAATATAAAAAGAAAAGCTAACTTTAATTAAAAGCAAAAGTAATAAAAGGAATAAATTTGAAATCTTTTTTTTTCTAGTAAAAAATATAAAGTCTTGCTAAAACTCATTATTTTTTAGGAAAAGGCAAAGTTAAAGTTTCTATGTTAAAATATGCTTTTATAAGCTTTATTAGTTATTAGTTATATGCTAATATATGCTTTTGCTTATTTCATTTAACGGTAATGTATAGAATTCATTTACTACTTCATACTTCTTTTAGAGTTTTTAAATACAACAAAGATTGATTTTGTTACCAACATTTCTGACACTTTCAAGTAGTTATGCCAGCCAGTGTTGTAGGTGTTAGTTGTAGTCGCAAACAGGCGGCTATTAAACTCTTAAAAAATAAATCCCAAGAACATGACTTGTAGATTGATTGTTTTCAGTCCCAGTAACAAACAAAAAAACAAAAATAAATAAAGAATATTACTTTAATTACAAGTATGTACCTTACTAAAAATATTGACTTTGTTGTTTTCAGCACAATTTCAATGAAAAGGAGTAGAATACATATTTGAACTTTGTTGTTGCTTTTTGACACATTTCAAAAACACCTGCACTCAAAACGAAAACGTATATAACAAACTCGTATCTACTGGTTAACAAAATCTACTCCATCCACCTCAACATGGGAATGAATGGAGTGGAGATGCTAGTATTAGAGCACTGAGTAGTAAGTAGAGTATATAATTATATAATTTGATAGCTGCTGCAATTAAATATAATCAACAATATAATTGAAATGTTAAATGTCATGTCATGAAATGACAGCTTAAGAAAATAATTGTTGAACACAACATAAAGAATTATAGAAAATAAAACAAAAAGTGGGAATTATTTATACAAATTGGTAGATGAGTGAGTGAGTCATGTAAAAAAATAAAATAAAAAATAAAATTATATAATTATTGTTAAATGTAAAGTTAAACAAAGGATTTAAGTTTGTAAAAACTTAAACATTTTAAGAGTATGCCAGAAAAAAACTTTTTAATGTCTAGCAACTACCGAATAACATACTTTCAAATGACTGCTACATACGCTCTTTCTAATGACTTTTTTAATATGTGATACTTATATAAATACTTACTAACTTACTTACTTTAAACTTGAATTCGCTGACTAGTAATTCTCCTTTAGTTTAAGAATGTGTTACGCATAATATTTAATTTTAAAACAAGTAAGAGAGCTATATTCGGCTGTGCCGAATGTTATACTTTAAAATAAAATTAAAAAAAAAAATTTTTTTTTTATTTTTTTTTTCGAAATTGTTTTTTAAAAGTTTTTTCCAATTTTTAAAAAAGAAATTTGTTTTAATTTAAAATTTTGTTTATTTAATTTATTAGTTTTTTGTGAAAAAAAAATTCGGGTAAAAAAATATTTTTCCCGATTTTGACTCATTGTAGGTCTAACATACTACCGCCTTATATACATCGTTGCAATGGACTTTGAAATATATATAATTGGATATCCATATTGTCTATATTTATGACTTAGTAATCGAGATATAGATCAAAAATAGGCAACAAAAATAGAGGTTGTCTCGGATTTTTGCTCATATCTCCGTTATTTATGGACGGATTTTGCTGATTTTAAATAGGAAACTTCTCGAAAGCATTTCTGAAAGAATTATTGAAGATTTGGATCCCGAAGATATCTGGGGTCTTCAGAAAATTGATTTCAACAGACAGACAGACGGACATGGCTAAATCAACTCCGCTATCTATAAGGATTCAGAATATATATACTTTATAGGAAAACTATATTGTGGAAATTACAAACGGAATGACAAATTTATATATGTATACCCTTATCAAAATTTACAAATTACACTTTCTGTTACTCTGATGTGTGTTCTATTATACTGCACCAATAATAATAAGAATTCGAACATCGAGTTTTGCCAAAAAAAAATTGTAAAGGGACCAATGAGCAATGGAGAGGTAACAGTTTACGTTCTTCCAGCCTTAACTAGCATGGGAAGTGGGAAGCTTTGCTTTATCTCTTTAATTTGAAAAAAAAAGTTCCGCTAAAGCACATCGACTGCTCACCAAAGCTTATGGTGAATGTGTTCCATCGGTTTCAATGTGCGAGAGATGGTTTGTGCACTTCAAAAGTGGTGATTTTAACACGGAAGACAAAGATCACACAGGCCAGCCAAAAGAGTTTAAAGATCAAGAATTGGAAGAATTACTTCATGAAGATTATAGTTAAACTCAACCATAGCTTACAAAATCATTGGAATTTACTCTAGCAGCAATTTCAAACCGTTTGTGAGCAGCAGGATTCATTCACGAATTCATAAAAATTGAAGCGGAGAAAACTTGATAGTCAATTTTGCATGTCCGAAATGATGCTTGAACGCTATAAAAGAAAATTATTTTTGCACAGAATCTTTACTTGCGATCCATTACGAAAACCCGAAGCGTATGAGATCGTATGTGAAGCCCGGCCAACCAGCCGAATTTGCACCAAAGCCAAATATCCATGGTGGTAAGGTAATTCTCTGTATTTGGTGGGAGAAAGAGGGTCCTATCTATTATGAGCTGCTGAATACAGCTCAATACAGAGAACCTGTACCGAACGCAACTTTGACGAAAACCGCCCAGACATGAAACCGTAATATTCCATCATTACAACGCTGGGCTACATGTTGCAATATGAAGAGGTTGGGAAGGTTTAACGCACCTAATTTATAGCACAGACCTTGCCCCATCTGACTATTTGTTTCAATCGATACATAACGCTCTCTCTGCGATACGCTTCACTTTAGAACAGAGTATCCGAAATTGGCTTGATTCGTTCTTGGTCTCGAAATCAATAAGTTGACAGAAAGATGAGAAATGGTCATAGTTACTACGAATAAATTTATATTGTACAAATGTTTCAAAATAGAATCTAACAATTTTAAAAAAAATTCCGCATTTACATACAAATTTGAGACCGATGGTAACAATTCAAAATAAAAACTATTGTCCAGTCCACTATAATATTTGATTATATAAATTACTGCTCTTAATTAGTTCAACTACGATTAAATTACTAAAACGTATCTAAAGGTAAAAAAGACTTAATGTTTTATTAGACCAGTAGTGGTCGGCACTCATAGCCACCAAGAGGAAAACGCAAACGACTATTCAGAGGTATATAAAACGAATGTAAGCGAAACTTGTTAAAATTGTCCAAAATTTAACATTCTAACAATAAGAACACATTCAAAATTACAATGCATTTAGACCTAACTTTTCTCTTTTTTCCCGCAATGTTGTTCGCTATTTTATACATATACATAGCGCTGTTTAGTAAATCCTAGTTTAAACTCCATTTAAACACTTTCTTTATAATCTTCTTTATGAAAAATTCACACATATAAATTATTTCTTTTTCAAAATAACTCTTTTAAATGAAAGATATTCCCTTACATAAATCTCAATTGCCACAATCATCCACAATAGTTATGCGCTGGTAAAAGAGTGAGTGTATCTAAGTACTGGTACATATGTATGTATGTTTTATATCCACTCATGTTGGCCCACATACAAATCTTCTTTTGTAAATTGCAACTTTGCTCTAGTTTTATTAAAAAAAAAAAAAAATTTAAAAAAATCATTAGATCCCATAGAATAAACCTATAAAGAAAAAATATGTGTGTACTAACGGCAACGACAACAACAAAAAAATATGCATGTATACATATTTTAATACCAAAGAGTATTATTTTCATTCGAAAAAAAGTCATAGTCACAATATGCAACACAATTCGTTTGCAAGGCTTATAAACAAACAAACACACATACACAACTAATACAAATACACATGCTTAACAATAATTCAATGTTATGCGAAAATGTTGCGACATGTTGCAACATCGCATAAGAAGAAAGAAAAATACAAATGAATAAAAGTAAAAGCATTTGCCAGCATAACAAAAGTACGAACGAGTATAGAAAATACTCAAGGGAACAACTGCAATACTCGTACATATACATACAGAAAAATGTTGCATGCCACAGAATAACATAGAGAATGAAAATAGAAAATGGAAAAAAACACACACACTCATTTCATGTAAGTACTTTAGTGACATTTTATTGTATAAAAGCACAAGAATTATTTATACTTATTTGTGGCAAAAGAAACATTAAATCTAATGGTTTTTAAAAGCTAAAACACAAACAACACTCTTTTAGAGAGCTACACAAAAACCAAAAAAAAATATTTTAAAGTGTTGATAACAAAAATTAAGAGGGTTTTAAAAGAAACACCACAATACAAAATAAATATTTGATTTACCTTAATTTCTTATAAGTAAACAGGGTTAAATTCATTCATTCATTGTTGTTTAGCAGATGAAATAAATAAATAATGATTGATTATTTTTTGCCATGTCTTGAGTAATTGATTTTTATTTTTAAAACTGTGTAAGTTTGTTTGTTTTTCATTGCTATCAGTTTCAGTTTCATTTCCATCCCTTCTCCCTTGCATACATACATATGATGCTGTGTTGAACAATTGAAAATATTTAATTTATTTATTAAATAAAATTGCCTAATAAAATACAATTGTTGCATGCTTGTCAAGCGTTAAAACAAATTTGTATTTATTTATTGTCAAAAAATATATGTATGTATGTATGAATTTATTTTTTGGCAATGCGTCGTCGACATTGCAAAGACCCCCACACCACACACTCTTGTTGACATTTCGCTAATCCATGACAAATCGTTACGCTGGCTAAATTGACAGCAGTCTACACATGCTTTGTAGTAGTGTGGCAGTTCCCTTCTAAAACAAAACTCATTTATTTAAATTATTGGCGAGGTGAGAAATGAAATTTCGTAAAGGAAATGCTTTCGCAAGTGGTCCTAGCAGGGAAAGTAAAATGATAATTCTCCCAGCAATATCAACTTTGTAGTGAGTAAATTAGCTTCTCTCCAAAGTGAAATGAAAATAAAAATTGAATTCAGATTACCAAGGGACAAAATTGATTCTTCAATAATTATTACTAGTAGGAAAAATAACTACTTTCTAAAGTGCAGTACAAAAAAGTTTAAACTGACTACACTCTACATTACTTAGAGACAATAAAGTGACAATTAACTTCATGCTAGATTGTCTCGAATGCATAAAGTTGGAAATTGACTTCTCTTAGTACTACAAAGAGATCAGTCAGCTAAACTACCAATTTTACCATTAGTAAAATTACGATAGTCAGAATAGAGTATAGGGGCGAGATACCAATCAAACCATCTAGTAGCTAGTTCCCGCCAAAGTTTCCCTTAGCATAGCTGCTGCATTTAAAAAATATTGTTATATAATCATATCTAATAAAGCGAATGATTAGAGTCCTAGGGGTCGAAACGATCTTAACATATTCTCAAACATTTTTTTGTATGAAGGTTGTGGTTGTGATGTAACGGTTGGTAAGCAGAAGTGGTACTTAATGTTACAGTGCCCAAATTAACCGACAAAATGTTGTATAGAAAAGACTTTACCTGTTTTTAAAATGGATCCACAAAATAAACTGGATGATCACACCATTGCATTGAAACACTCAAAAGGGCTCAATATGTTGAAGTTAAGCAAAAACTAAAGAATACAAAATTAACACGATATGGACTTACATGCTTATATCAAACATCAAATCAATACTGAAAATTGTGTGAAAGTGTCAACTGAGTCGCAGTAGTACCAAAGTACTTTTGAGTATGAAATAGTATCAAATATAGCACGATCTCTCTTTTTGAGTACTTATAAAACTGCTGGGAAATTGCAAGTTATTGTTGTTTTACAGTATAATTTTAGAATACTTAGAACTAATTTCATCAGTATTCCGCGGGGACATTTGTATGGGAGCTGAATGAAATCATGCCCATTTTCAATTCCAAACAAGAGTATTTGTGAAAAATTTCTGCTAGCTAGCTCCATTTTTTTGTGCACTATCGTGTTTTCAACAGACAGACGGACGGACATAGCTAGATCGTCTTCGAATTTCATAAGGACCCAGAATATTTATACTTTTTTGGGTCTGCGATGAATATTTCAATGTGTTACAAACGAAATGACAATATCAATTAAATTTGTTTAATGGTGGGTATAATAAACAACAACAATTATAATTGGTTTCTTTAAAAAAAATCAAATTTGAAACATTCGAAATTTTAAACATATACTAAATATTTTCTATTGTACCGATATTGCTGATTTTCAATACCAAACTGCCTAGTACAATGCTAAACATTTTACATGAATCTCATTAATTTAGGTTGTGTATTTTAGACTTGAGCGTGTTTTACACACACATACCTACATAGTGTGTGTAGAAGAATTTCATAGGAATTCAGGAATACTACTTGTTATACTACCTATATATAGATTTGTATTTATTTTAAATATTGTCATTATATCAAATAGAAAATGGCAAAAGAGCGTACGAACAAAAACAACAAAACAAATATTAAAAAAAATAAGTATCAAACAACAAAGTAAAACATGTGAAAATTTCCACTCATCACCACCACTAATTGAATGAATGTTGGATGTTGTGCAGCAAGTAGTGCGAACAAATTTGCCTCACATTAAGGGTGACACAATAAATGATACAATTGCCAATTGTTGTCATACAACATAAAACATTAGAGAGTGTGTCTTCTACATTCATTGTATTGTATTGTATTAAAACCTAAAAATACACACACCATCATTTATAATAATCATCATTGATTTAGGGGTTTAAAATTACAAAAAATTTCATAAAACTCTCGTCGATCATGTATCGAACGCAGGCTATAAAAGCAATAATGAAATGACAAGAATATAAATTTATATTCACACGCAAATTTAATGAATTTTAATGAATAAATACATTTATGTTTTAATGAATTTTTCTTACTATGTAGAAAAAAAAACACTTATCTAAAGAATTTGTTACTTTTTTGGTAGCAGGGGTGTGTTTGTTTTATTCTCCTTTAATATTAAACATCAAATGTCATTTGCTTAAGACTTCCATAAATTTTATTAAATTCTTATACTGATAAAAGGATATTATTTCCATTTATTTATGATTTGTTTAGCAAGTTTGTATTTCTAAGAATTTTTGCGATAAATTTTATTTAATACATTTTATTTTATTCTTCTTTTGTTGTTGTTAAAAAAAATGTGTCATGAGAATGTTCTTTTGTTGTTTCTTTTGTGAATAATTGATGATGTCAACCAATTTGTTTTGTTGGAGCTTTATTTTTACATTTTAATGGATTTCTGTTTCCCAATACTTATAACAAATAACAACAACAACAAACAAAGTGAAAGACTTTAACAAAAAACAAATAACACAATCAGTTATTCAAGGTTATATTTTGACATTTCACGTTTAAATTAATCATTATAATTATTAGAGCTTTTGTTTTTTTTCGTTAGATTGTTAAGTATGTAAATATTATGTTGAGTGGTAACTTACCTTTTGTAAATTGTAATGAAATAATAATTTGTTTATTTCTTATAAAAGTATACGCTGTAAAGAAAGAAAGAAATAAAAAAAATTATTAGATTTGTATGAAAATTTTATATATATTTAAGAGATACATATTAATTATTTAAAAGTAAATTTGATTAATGTTTAAGAGACACTCAACAAAAACTTCCTGTAGAATTCTCTAAGAAATGCTTAAGTATATTTTAGGGGAAAAGGAAGTTTTTTTCAACAAATCTAAGGATGTTTCAGAATTTTATATTGTTAAAATTTAAACAATAGAAAGCGTATCTTTTGACCGCTGTTTGTGTTTTTAATAACTTATATGTCATTTTGAAGGGTACATATCTGTCACATATTCTCACTTAGTTATTGAACATTATATTGTAAACAATATTCTTTTTTTTGCTGAAAGATTTGCACACTGATTGTCCATCAAAGCTTATGGTGAATGTGTGTGTTCCATCGGTTTCAACGTGCGAGATATGGTTTGTTCGGTTCAGAAGTGGTGATTTTGTCAAAATAGACAAATATCGCCTAGGTCAAACGAAAAAAATTGGAAGAAGGATTAGAATCCATGAAGATTGTTATCAAACTCAACAAAGCACTTGCAAAATCATTGGGAGCTTTTCAAAACATTTCTCCAAAAGCATGGAAATTGGGTACCATACGAATTGAAGCTGAGAGACCTTGAAAGACGATTTTGTATGTCTGAAATGCTGCTTGAACGCTATAAAAGAAAATCACCGAATCATTACTTGCGATGAAAAATGGATCCATTACAATAACCCAAAGTGTAAGAGATTGTTCCAGCCGAGTCGACACCAATGCCAAATATCTATGGTGATTAGGTAATTCTCTGTATTTGGTGGGTGCAAAAGGCTACTGAAATCTGACCAGGCCATCACAGAGAACCTGTACCGAATGCAAGTGATTCTTTTGAAGCGAGAATTAGGTGAAAAACGCCCAGAATATGCGGCCAGACATGAAGCCATAATATTCCATCATGACAAAACTCTACCACGTGTTGCAATACCTGCTTAAAACTATTTAGAATGAAGTGGTTGGGTAGTTTTTCCTCACCCGCCTTATAGTGTACAACTTACCCCGTCCGAATACTATTTATTTTGATCGAACCAGAACACTTTTTCTGGGACACACTTCACTTTGGAACAGAATCCATATGTTGCCAGAAGGATGGTAATATATGCATTTTTATGTCATACATCCAATTATGATTTTTGAATACTTTGTAACAGCTCATCATATTTGTTGTAAAAATTTGAAAAAATAATGAAACTACTTTGAGTAAAAATAAGCATTTTGAAGAAAAGCGACCTACAGATTCTGTAAATTTTTTTTTTTAAATGTAGTTTATTGTGGTTTCTATTACAAAATAATATAAAATTTTTGAAACAAACCTATACAGCCAGCCAATGACCAATTGACCCAATTTTATTTTTAGTTTCCCTTAAAATCTTAAATTGCGTGTAAATTTCAACACAACAATACCCTGATTGTTACTTGTCATCAAACAATAAAAACTATTCATTTCTATTGTATGGAAATTTCATATGACAAACATTTCATTATTTCTTTAGACAATTTTTTTTTTATAACAAATTATTAAAGGCCAAAAATAGTATATACATTAATTAAGCTTAATAGACAGTTTGTTGATTATAAAGAATAATAAAAAAAAATAAAACTCTTATGGTTGAAATCTATACATACATATTTTGATTGATCTAAATTATAACAAATTGTTCTTTAATGTCTACAGATTGTTAACAAACAAAAACAAAATAGAACTAACAACAGAAATAATACCATAATTTCAACAAATAAATAAAGAATTATTTGGAATTCATACCCTAGAGTCTAAGTGACACACAACGAAAAGTTTATTGGGGGCAGTAGAGAAGTTAGGGGTACAAATTGACATAAATAATCCACCCAAACAAACAATCGAAAATTTAGGAAAGTTTGCAACACAAGTGTTACTAAAATTATCGAGAAATTTTTGAAATATGAATCTTCAAAATATTGAATAATTCTCAATAACTTTCAAAAGTTTAATCCATAGATGGCAACTATATAGTTAACTGAGAGGCAAAAGCCTAAGTCTGTTGTCAAAAACCTAATTTATGAGAATGTATTGTCATATATTTTGCTACTGTATCAACTGTATGTATGAAAATAGAGTAATTTTTCCATTGCTAATTCTCTGTGCTTCCGTTCTATGGTTGAATCAGAGAAATTGAAGAGTATTTATAAAATATCAAATGTTCCAAAAAAAGTTGGAAATTAAGAAACTTATGGAAGTTTTTGGTATAAAATCATTTTTATACCCTTCACCTTCGTGAGAATGGTATATATACATATAAGTTTGTCATTCCGTTTGTAATTTCCACAATATAATTTTCCGATCCTATAAAGTAGATATATTCTGCATCCTTATAGATAGCGGAGTTCATTAAGCCATGTCCGTCTGTCTGTCTGTTGAAATCAACTTTTTGAAGACCCCAGATAACTTCGGGATCCAAATCTTCAGACATGCTTTCGAGAAGTTTTCTATTTAAAATCAGCAAAATCCGTCCATAAATAACGGAGATATGAGCAAAAATCAGAGACAACCTCTATTTTTGGCCTATTTTTGATCTATATCTCGATTACAAAATCATAGATATATACAATATGGAAATCTAATGATAGAATGAAATATGGATATCTAATGATAGATATTTCAAAGTCCATTGCAATGATGTATATAAGGCTATAGTAAGTTGGACCTACAATAGGTCAAAATCGGGAAAAATATTTTTTAACCCGAATTTTTTTTTTCACATAAAACTTTTTTTTGTCATAAATTTTTTTCACTAATAAATTAAAAAAAAAAATTACATTAAAAAAAAATTTGAAAAAACTTTTCGAAAAAAAAAAAATAAAAAAAATGTTTCAATTTTATTTTAAAGTATAATTTTGTAAAGGGTATATAAGAATCGGAAGAGCCGAATATAGCTCTCTTACTTGTTTTTTAATCATATTGAAAAGCTCTTAATTATATTTTATACTTAAGATGATTTTCAAAAGAAATGTAAGAAATATAGTCTGAAAAGTATTAAAAATCTTGATTATAGAATATTCTCCATATGTGAAAGATAACCTCATTAACTACTAAAAACATTCAGACTATTTTGGACAATTTCAACACACATTTTAAATATTGCCTTGAAATATGTTAATTTGAGGTCAAAGTTAAAAAAATATAATGGAATAAATAAAGCAACATATTAAAATTAATTTATATTTTTTTTCTAAAAATTTAATTGATTTTTTTAATATTATTTAAATTACTAAAACGTTTTAAATTCAATATTGTAAATTATTTAATGCATTTTATATAAATGCAGAGAAAAAACCTACATATGTACATGAAAATAACGTTTTAAAAATTTAAATTTAATTTTTAACTTAAATGTAGAAAATTAGAATTTTTCATTTAAACATTTTAATATTTAATAACATTATGGTTGTTCAAACTGATATCACACATTTATTCATACATTATACATACACATGTTTCAGTTACAACTAATGTTTGGTAAACAGGTGTAGGAAATGTTTGTATACATAATAAAATGTGTAGAACAGTGACAGGCAGAATTATTTTAACAGTTAGTAGTTAATTAAAGAAAAAGAATATATTAAAATATTGTTTTAAAAATAAATAACTAACAGAAAAAAGTCTAAGAAAAATTTTATTATTTGAAGAAATGAATTACTCTATTGAATTCGAATTGCTCTTTTACGAGAACGACTTGAAACAAATTCATCGAAAACTTTATGCCAACGTTTATTTCAACAATCATTCCCGAACGACTATGGCAAACGATTCGAAAGATATTCACCTTACCCTCAGTTTGTGAAAGCTCATTAGCAATTGTTCGAAAATAATATTAATAAAAAATGATTAGCAATATATATTGAGATCAGATTGCAATTAGAAAAATTCGTTATTTTATAAATTCTCTACATTGCGAAATTTTATTTCTTTCTTTTACCACATTTATTACCCACTGTACTTTGTTAACAGTTTTTGCTCTAGTGCTATGTATGTATATATGTATTTTTGCGGCAGTAATTGTGTTTAGCTTTTATCCAGTGTTCAAGAGTCCTTGATGGTATTAAATACAAATTTAGTTACTCACACATACACAATGCCAACGCCATTTTTATAAACAGAAAAAAAAGCCCAAAAAAAAAAAACACACTCAGTGAAAACAACACTTTTGTGGTTTCACACACTGTACACCGGTAAGTTTTCACACAAACACATTTTTACACTACAACACTCTCTCCCTCTCCCACCCACTCCTACTCATTTTCACTCTGTATTATGAAAAACAAAACTAAAAATTTTTTGTAAACAAAACCAACAGGAAAAAAAACAATGGTTTTATATACTCACCTATACATCGACACACATACATATGTAGAAGAACACCCACTACATTTTAAATGTTGGTGTAAATTGTAAAAATATTGTTGTTGCTGTTGTTTTTTTTAGCAAAAATCACCAGAAGAGTATGAAAATTTGGTAAAAGTTTGGTACCAAATTACAACTAATTTTTAAAACAAATTTTTTTTTTTGTAGTTTTAAAAGGTATTTTGATGGCTGTTATTGTTTGCTATTTGAAAATATTTTGCAATGAAATTTGGCAATTTAGATGGGGATTCAGTGAAAAAGGACTTAAAAAATATGTTTTTTTAAAAACAATAAACTCTTCTTTAAAAAGGATAATTAAAATTTCAAATCTTTCTTTCTCCAAATCATTAATAATTGCAAAATCTCTGCTAATATCTTGTAAGTTATAACTTTTTGACTTTTGCACAAACTTTTCTACTTGGCGGAGAACAGCTGATGCTGTTGTTAAATGAGTTAAAAACTGAGTCGACTTTAACGTCAGAAGGCCAACAGAAGACATCAAAAGCTACTTAAAACTATTTTTTAATTTTCCTAGTTAGAATAACTCATTTCAACTTTTAGCAAATATGACCTTATTACTTGAATTCAATTAAAACATTTTTACTTTAAATAGCACATATATTTTACTAACATAATAGAATAATAAAAATTCGTAATTAAATATAATAATTTAATATGATTTCATTTATATTATTAAAAACACAAACAGACTTAAACATGCACATGTATGTTAATATGGTGGTACACACATAACAGAAGTATGTAATTTCATAAACAAAAATTCATTAAATTCATTATTATTTTATTATTGTTATTAAAATTAAACAAACAAATAAATTTTCATAAAAGTTATGTTTAAAGTTGTAAACTTTTCCTAGGGGTTTTTTCGTTGAACGAAAATACTTTAATAAAATAATAAAAATATAGGAAATTATAAATAAGAACAAAATGTATAAAATATAATAGTAATAATAATAAATGTAATTAGTCATACATTGTCTTTTAATGGGCTCTATATATACTACATGTGTAAATGTAAATGTATTAAGTTAAAAGTGTTAAATATTTGAGTTTAATATAGAAAACTCAGTAGGAAATGATTCAACAGCAGACAAAATTAAGTAAATTTGAGTATAAAGTGTCTTAAAATTACTTAAAAATTTCGGATTAACCTTCGAACGCGATTTTTGTTTTTAATATGTCATTTATTCCCACTTAGTTATTGAACATTATAATGTAAACAACAAGAGTGGAAAATGCTACGAAAATGTTCAGAAAAAAGTGCCGATAGAGGACACCGATTGCTCACCAAAGCTTATGAAGAATGTGTCCAATAGGTTTCATTGTTCCAGGGTTGATTTATGCAGTTCAGAAGTGATAATTTTGACTCAGAAGACAAATATCGCTCAGGTCAGCCAAACAAGTTTGAAGACCAAGAACTGCAGGCATAACTCCATGAAAATTGTTGTAAAACTCAACAAGAGCTTGCAAAATCATTGGAAGCAACTCAAGCAGCAATTTAAAAACGCAGAACGTGAAGCCCGTCCAACCAGCCGAATCGACACCAAAGCGAAATATACATGGAGCTACGGTAATTATCTGTGTTTAGTGGGGTCCTATCTGCTATGAGCTGCTGAAATCTGACCAGACAATCACAGGGAACCTGTAACGAACACAACTGTTTCGCTTGTAGCGAGCATTGGTCGAAAAACGCCCAGAACATGCGGCCACATTATGCAATACTTGTTAAAAACTATTTAGAATGAAGTGGTTGTGAAGTTTTGTCTCACCCACCTTGTAGTTCAGACATTACCCCGTCCGAATATTATGTGTTTCAATCCATGCAGAACTCTCTCTTTGGGATACGCTTTGCCTTAGAATAGAGTATCTGATAGATGAGAAGAGGTCATAGCTAACAATGGACAATACTTTGAATAAATTTATATTGTACAAATGTGTCAAAATAAAAGCTAAACATTTGAAAAAATCCCGCATTTTTAAGTCATACACCTAATAACATTTCCAAACTTTTGACTTTCTACAATTTCTTGTGAAATAAACTTCAGAGGTTGCTATCACGATCGAACTTTTAGCGAGTTTTTCACCTACAATCTTTCGAGAATGACTTTCATTCGGGAAGGTTGGTATCTGATATACATAACGAATCAAGATTTGTTTAGTATCACAAAGATTTAATTTCGATTATTTGGTCGATATACAACTGTTTGCTTTGTGAAAGTTGAGGTAAGAACCTGAAGACTTCTAATATTTGTCACCAATACTGACTTAATGATAATTCCTTCCTGTTTCCACTAAATATACCAGTACTCGAATGCTCTAGAAGAATAGCAATAACACGTCATTAGCATCATCAATCGAGATCTGTTTGTTATTACAACAATTATTTATGTCACTAGACGCTTAGTTCGTTGCAGCAAATCCTTCATACTCGAAGGTTCGAGAAGGATATCTTTTCACGAATTATTAGCAATATCGATCTAGATTTGTTTACTATAATAAAAATTTTTTATTTTAAAAATTCTGTACAATTATCAGTAGAAAAATTCAAATGTTCACAATATTTATATTTCTAAAAATTCTGGATAATTTTGCGAACCTTTCAGTTCGAGAATTATTTGATTTTGAGAAGCATTTCCAAAGTATAAAGTTATAAATTTAATAGACCACCAGAGCACCCGAAAATTGTATTACCATCGAACTTTAAGCGATCGTTTGCTTTTACAAACATTCGGGGACGATAATTTGCAAAACGAAATTTGTTTACTATTAGTTCGAGTAATATTCGCTTTAGTGAGCTTCGTAAATTGTTGATGAATTGGTATTAAGACATACAACTTTTTGCTGTATGAGAGTTGAGGTGACAACTTGAGGACTTAGTGCTGGTTCCTTCCTGTTTACATACATATATATCACCAAATATTTCAGGAACTCAGATTTCTATATGATGGGGAAAACTTAACATTTTTATTTAGACACCTAAGTTAAAATATTGAGAAGTTTGTCAGTAATACTGACTAAATGCAGTTTGCTTTCTGTTCCTATAACAGATTTCCAACTAGTTACATCAACAAATTCAACCACATTTTAAAGAAAAGAGAGTGCTTTTAAACAAAATTCTTTCCTTAAAGTATAAAAACCATTTTTATACCCTTCACCTTCGTGAGAAGGGTATATATAAATTTGTCATTCCGTTTGTAATTTCCACAATATAATTTTCCGACCCTATAAAGTATATATATTCTGGATCCTTATAGATAGCGGAGTCGATTAAGCCATGTCCGTCTGTCTGTCTGTCTGTCTGTCTGTCTGTCTGTCTGTCTGTCTGTCTGTCTGTCTGTCTGTCTGTCTGTCTGTCTGTCTGTCTGTCTGTCTGTCCGTCTGTCTGTCCGTCTGTCTGTCTGTTGAAATCAATTTTCTGAAGACCCCAGATATCTTCGGGATCCAAATCTTCAATAATTCTGTCAGACATGCTTTCGAGAAGTTTGCTATTTAAAATCAGCAAAATCGGTCCACAAATGGCTGAGATATAAGGAAAAAACCAGGACAACCTCGATTTTTTACCTATTTTTTGACCTATATCTGGATTACTAAGTCATTAATATAGACAATATGGATATCAAATGATAGATATTTCAAAGACCTTTGCAACGAGACCATATAAGACCATAGTAAGTTGGACCTACAATGGGTCAAAATCGGGAAAAATTTTGAACCAGTTTTTTTTTTTCACCAAAAGTTTTTTTCGTTAAATATTAAAAAAAAAATAAATTTAAATTTAAAAAAAAAAAAAATTAAAAAAAATTTTACATAAAAACTTAAAAAAAAATTCGAAAAATATTTTTTTTCCAAAAAATGAAAAAAAAACAACTAAAAAAAAAATTGTTTACCTAAAATTACCTAAAAATTTTTTTTTGAAGTATAGTTTGGTGAAGGGTATATAAGATTCGGCCCAGCCGAATATATCTCTCTTACTTGTTACCTTTAAGGCAAAAATTATCATTTAAAAAAATATTAAGTATGCAGCAGTAAAATGTGTAGGTAAGTGAAAGAGTGAGTTTGTAGGTTGGTGTCATAAAATACAACACTTGAACACGTTGAACATGTTGTGTGCAGGTCGCACAAAAAAAAAAAAAAAGTGTCATAAATTACATTTGGTGGCGCCACCAATGTTCTGCTAGGTTTGTATGTAATAGTATCCTGTAGTAAATAACAGCATAAATGCTGTTATATTTAACATACTTTCTCATATAAATGTATATTTTATAAACAGATTAAATGCAACTCAACCAAGAAACACACACACACACTCCATAAAGTGACAAAAATATGTGTAACAACATTAAATTAAAAAGTGTTTTATGTGATTATATTTAAAGGCTTTAAGATTTATGTTTTCTTTATACTTTAGATATTCAGCAAACTTAATGACGAGATAAAATTATGAAGTTGTGTTTGTTTCAATAGAGGTTTAACCAAAACGCCCAATGGGAGTGAAAGGAAATCTTTGAATTTTACAATACTTAAAAAATGATGAAGGAAATTTTTTAATAATATAATTAGAAAAACAATAAAAATTGTAATGAGTTTTAAGCAATAATTTTAGATTAACAAAAGTACATAATGATTTTTGCTCAAAAACTTTCTTAATTAAAATCTGGTTGATCAAAAAACATTTATTAGACTTCTCGAATTAATAAGAATATGATTTAGAGTCTAGACCAAAGAGAACCAAACACAGACCCGGGGAGCGAACATTAATCAGCACAACACGAACGCCAAAAACTCTCATCAAAGAGTTTAAAATAAACACACATTTCATTCATCGTCTCGCTAGCTTTCAACAAAGTAGGTTCGTTTAACTTTGGAAATAGTTAATACATTCCCATCTTAAAGCATTTCTCTTTTTGGCTGACACTGCTCTCCGAAATACCCCGATACCTTCCACAGTATAGATCACTATTAAAAACCTCTTCTGAACACCATTTCAATTCTACTAAAAAACAAAATCATGCATTTACAAAATTCATCTACATAATTTTGCAACAATTTAAACAAATGATTTGTAATTTAGTTGTGTTCTTTTGTAGTTTCCTTCTTATAATTTATGTTTAAAAGTTTAGTTTATTTCTTTGCTTTTAAAAAATAAAAAAATAAAACAAAACTTTTACATTGTTTTATAATTTATGATTTATTTACGTACGTAAATTCTTTTAAAAACCATATATACAAATGCATTCGTTTGTAAATCATGATGTACGACACTTAATGTATTATGTTTTTATTTTTGTGTGGCAACTTTAGTATACAGCCTACACATATGAGTGTTAGTTGAGGGTATGTTGCATGCTAAATTTTAAATGTTTATTTAGCATGTCTTACAACCATTGCTAAAGTGTTTAAAACACAAATTTAAGACAATTTATAATATTTAGCAAATTCGTAAAAACATTTATAGTTCATACAAAATATTTTAGTATTTACAAATTACTTAAGGTTTGTATTCGATATAGTTACATAAATTTTAACGCTTAATTGTGTAATTTATAATTTTCAACGCCAAAGTTAAAGTTTAAGAAGGTTAAAAAGTTTTGAAATAAACTAGAATTTAGAAATTGAGGGCAACGTATTATGTTAGAGCGACAAAACATGCCAGATTAGTAAATGTATTGTAATGTTGCCTAAAACTAATTGCTACATTGTGTTTTAAATGAACAATCTACAATTTTTTGCCCTTTTGCTAAGAGATTCTCTCACATTCATGTTGTGTACATCTGAATAGTCGATTGCGTTCGGCATCTAGTGGCTACGATCACTGTATTAGAATGATCCTACACGACTGTAAGATATTTTTCTCCTTCTTTTTTCTCAAAATTTAAAATTTTATTTTAAAAATTTTTTGACTCGCCTGCCGCTCAGTTTGTAGCATTACAACCTCCATGCTCGTAAGTTCGAGAAGGATGTCAATAAGGAATAATTTTATGCACTGAGATTTGTTTACTAATAAGTACATACAAAGATTCGTTATTTAAAAAATTTTTTAAATTTTTCGGAATTTTTTTATAGAATTATTTTGCGAAAACTCACAAAAGCTAATACATTTTCGATTGATTGATCGAGCGGATAGCTAAAGAGTACAACAACATCACTTATTATACAATAACAACAAAAGGCAACGCAGCAACAACTGTGTTGAAAACCTTAAATATTTGTAAGGTTGTTTCACATTTTGGTTTATAAATATATTTCAACTGAACCGATTTAATTGATTTTCAATACCCAACTGTATATAATAACAATTCTGAGTTAATCTCAACAATTTATATTTTGTATTTTGGGTATGAGAGTATTTTACACAAACAGGCAATGGAATTGTCTCATAATTTGGATTATATAGCCATTGTCTGTCTGTCTGTCTGTCTGTCTGTCTGTCTGTCTGTCTGTCCGTCTATTTGTCTGTTGAAATCAATTTTCTGAAGGCCCCAGATATCTTCGAAATCCAAATCTTCAATAATTCTGTCAGACATGCTTTCGAGAAGTTTCCCATTTAAAATCAGCAAAATCCGTTAATAAATAACGGAGATATGAGCAAAAATCCGAGACAACCTCTATTTTTGATCTATATCTCGATTACTAAGTCATAAATATAGACAATATGGATATGTAATGATAGATATTTCAAAATCTATTGCAACGATGTATATACTGCTATAGTAAGTTGGACCTACAATGGGTCAAAATCGGGAAAAATATTTTTTAACCCGAATTTTTTTCACAAAAAACTCTTTTTTCACTATTAATTTAAAAAAAAATAATTTTTTCAATTAAAAAAAAAAAATTTTTAAAAATATTGGAAAAAACTTAAAAAAAAAATTTCGAAAAAAAAATTTTTTAAAAAATAAGAATTTTTTAAATTTTATTTTAAAGTATAATTTGGTGAAGGGTATATAAGATTCGGCACAGCCGAATATAGCTCTCCTACCTACTTGTTTATACTAAACAAATTTGGTTAATTTTCAATAAAAAACACTATTAACCATAATGACAAATGAAGCTATCAGTGCAAAAGTGGTGTAACCCCAAACTATTTATTTAGTTGAATATTCAACTTATACCACTTTTGCTAAAACGATTTTGTCCCCACTTATGTATTGATATTGGTAATGTAAGCACTGTATGTAACACCAGAACAGCAACCAAGAAAATTATGGGTTACACCATTTTTGCGCTTATGACCTCAAATATTCTAGGTGAACCTCATTAAATTAGATTGTGTTATTTTAACATGAGCCTGTTTTATAAAGTATAAATTTTAAACTTTGGGAGGTTTACTATTTCTAGGTGTCACACTTGAAATGACAAGCTTATTTGTTTATAACCTCATTAACTAAAATCTTAAATCAAAAGCACAAACGATTTTAAAAATTAATACCTAAATTATAATAATTTTATAACAAAGACATAACAAATAAATAACAAAACAAAAAACATACAATAATGAAATTAAATTTTATTGTATTGTATTTAAAAGAAAGGAAAGGGAATTAAGCTTTAATATTAAGAGGTTATGGTTGAGGGTCAGAGATTTTCAAAATTGAAATCTAAAAAAACCCCTTTTTAAATGAATGTTGTTGTTGGTGCTAATAAAAAATAAATTAATTTTTAATTAACCTTTGCTAATTTGGAAATAATGATATAAACAACAACAGCTACAATACAAAAAGAAATCAAAAAAAAGGGGTCAAATATAAAAAAAAAAAAAAAACTCATACATACACAAGAAAAACCTTAAATAATTAAATTACGCTTTATTAAATCTGTTGTGTGGCCTACCCAATGAAAGGGCCACCCTAACTCATTTTAAACAAGTGCAACTGTAACAAATTTTAATATTACTTTAAACACCTCATCATTACACAAACGGCCAGCTTCCAGTCAGTATAAAAAAAAATAAAAAAATCAGGGGCCCTAAAAATGTTGGTGGGAAATATTTTAACATAAATACTGGTTGCCTTTATACTGTCTTTTTGTGTTTTTATTTTGGGTTATTTTTGGCAAAATCATCCCGCAAATGTGGAGGTTTTTTCCAGTGTTTTTTTTTTTTTTTTTTTTTGTTTTTGTGTGCATAAAGTAACAACTCAAAATGTACTGCATGATTAACTGGGCGTAAAACTCGTGCCTCAATAAAATAATAACAACAACATACAATTTTTTTTTTTAACAAAATAAAAATCGAGTTAAAATAAATGTTATAAACTTTGCATGCCGCCATATAATTAATAACGGTAATATATTTTGCATATGCTTTAAAGCATTGAGAGTGTGTGGTGGGCTTCCTCAAAGAAATACAACACAGAACTCCATAAACAAAGAAAAAAAACATCTTGGTCCCTTCAACCATCATGCAGAGACAGTGCTGCAAGGAGTGCAATCATTAAGGAAATTAAACAGATATAATATTTTGATTATTATCTCACATATTATGCCATTTTTTACAATTTCTTAAGCTCCATCTCTAAGGTACTCCCGACAGGTAATGTATGACTTAAACTGGCATCTACTTAAGAACTAAGACTACCAGATACAATCAATAATTACAATGAATAATTTTCAAAAGTTTTGCAAATAAAAGGGGGTGGTGCGTGGCCCCCTTATACAACATTAATACAACTACATAGACTGTCATTGGGGGGGGCTGAAATGATCACCCTAAAAGCACCAGCGAAGGCTAATAAAGCAATGACAAAAATCATTACAGCTTTTCAATTCCCTCCAACAGAAACAAAATTTATGCCACAATACAAAAAAAAAATAAACAAGTAAGAGTGTTATATTCGGCAGTGCCGAATCTTGTATACTCCCCATTCAATATGTAATTATAGAGACTTCAGAGTGATTAATTTCTTAAAACTTTAAATGACTTATGCCGAAATTTATGTTAATACCATTATATATAAATGATTTATTGACATTAAAATACTTCTTTGATATAGGGGTTATATGGGGAGAAGGGTCAATTATGGACCGATCCTCACAAGAGTTGGTAAAAAGAATTAGGTTGATATTAAACTTGTTTATGTCAAATTTCATCACGATATTCATTATTAAAAGAAAATAATGAATGTTCAAGTCATTTTCTTAGGGGTACCTTGTACGGGGACTTGGGACAATTGTTTATCGATTTTCGCCATACTTTACAGAATAATTTCAGAGTACTTTGAACTAATTTGTGCAAAATTGTATCAGGAATGCCGCATAATCAACATATTTGTGACTGCTGAAAGAGACATTTGTATGGGGGCTAAATTAAACCATGGACCGATATTGCCCATTTTTAATACCAAACACACCTTATCAACCTACAGTATTTATGTATTTCAGCTAGATAGCTCGTTTCGTTTAGACCCTATCGTGTTTTCAACAGACAGAATCTTCTGAGGACCCAGAATTTATATACTAATGTGGGTCTGCGACCAATATGCCGATATGTTACAAACGGAATGACAAAAGCAATACACCCCCCATATTTTTTGATGGTGGATATAAAAAACATTAAGTGCTGCCAATATAAAAGCCAACACAACTCTTTTTTATATATGTGAATAATTTTTGATTCCCGCTTAACTCCCCACCTAAAAAAAAAATACAAACCCTTAGGCAAATTGTAAACAAAAATATACAAAACATGAATAAGAGTAGCAAAAGCGGCAAAAAAATGAAACCAGAAATCCGGTTAAAATTTTGTGGTATTAATTTTTGATGGCAACACACATACACCCAACAAAAAACAAAAAAACTAAGCCACAGAAACATTTTTGTGGTTGTTAATATTTTCTAACAGTAAGAAGTTACTAAAAAAAATCAACACCAAAAAAAAGGACTAAAACTTATGACACAAATAGGACTACAACAAAAAATAATAAACCAACCACAAATTATAATCAAATGATACATGATATACAGATAAATGCATAAAGAAAGTGGAAATATTAACCTTGAATAAAGAAAGAAAGAACTTTTTGAAAAGCAAAGAAAGCAAAAGAAACGCTAAAATAGTTAGGAAAATTGTCTTTAAATGACACCCAAAGATCCTTGTCAATGTCAAGTTAAATTGGTCCCATCATTTGTTCTGATAAATTAGAGGACAATTTGAAAGCGTGTGTGTGATTTTTTTCGGGTATTAAGAGAGTAAATGTTTTTGTCAATTAAAAAATAAAAAACAAATTTTTCAATTTCCCAGACTTACGGAATTACCCTGTTATCTTGAAATTTATGTATATTTTTTAATCGTATGTTATTTCAAAGCTGACAGTTTATTCCACTTGGGAAAACTTACGCAAAATTCGGAATTAATTCATAAAAAAGTCATTAAATTTGAATAATTTAATAAATAATAAATCGAATACAAATTGACTTAAAATATTTTTTTTTCATTAAATTTCTTGGAAAATAAAGGAGTGAACTTGGTTATGAATTGTTTAACTCTTTACTTGTAAGCGTTTGTGCCATGTACTTGCCATCAATGACATCACTGTGTTAAAGTAATGAGTTGCCAATGTATTAGTATTGAATAGTAATTATATTATATTAGTTGTAAGACAACAAAACCTATGATTAAAACAAAATGTGGGAACTCATTAAACAAAAAGCATGTCTTCTATTACAGAAAGGGAAGCGCTGTGGAAGCTGGAGAGCAAACGTTATTTACTTACACTACTGCCTTTTAGAAGGGCTTAAAAGCTTCCAAAAATATATAAAATTCTTATTAGGATGCTAAAATTACACACAACTTTCATATAGTTTTCTTGGCTGTCCCGAAAACATGTTGAAAAACACATATTTCCATAGTTTGAAGGCGCAGCAACATTATACATTTTACCACAAAAAAAAACAAAAAACTTTTTTTAGACCAAAATTAAATTTTGAAGATTAGACATACATATATATAGCCAGCTGTCTTAGCAGTGTTAAAACAAATGTTTTAAAAAAAACTCCCTACCAATTTTTCAACAACTATTTCAACAGTTTTCAAAATTCATTACAATTGAAAAATTACTTGGAATTTCGTTCAAACATTAAGTTGCTTAAATACATTTATTACCACAAAAAAAAAAAAAAGAAAAAAAAGGAATTTCAATTTCATTTATCAAATATACACCTTTTTTGATTATAGAGGAGTAGAGGGAAAAAAGCTGAAATAAATAAATATTACTTATTTAGTAAATGAGCATGAATAAGTCTAACATACAGTGTAAATACAAGTGTATGGTATTTTTCGTAAATTATAGCTTTTGACTTTTGGGTAAATTGAATAAAATAATGTGTTATGTTTTGTTTCCAGCTCGTAGTTCTAAAAAACATTAGTTAATGTCTTTTATGCTCTACTATAGTTTAGAAAACAGCCTAATGTCTAATGTCATTCTGGCAGTACATACAAACATACATACATATGTATAATATTTGTAATGTATGACCATTATGAAACATTAATCATACGAAATGTACGAACCACCTACATAAGTAAAAATATGTACGTATTCATACAGCTACATTCAGTTATTTGTTACCATTAAACTCTTTACACTTTCAGACCTACACTTAGCAGTATAAACGGCCAGTAAGGTCGGACAGACGGACAGACATAAATACCTTTAGTCACCTACTTGGTAATTGTAGGAAACAAGCAAAAAATATATACAAAACACACATTATTACTAAAAGCTAAAATCCTTATTGTATTGCTAACAATACGTACATACATACTTACATTCCTAAAATGGGTAAAAAATATTTCAACACAAATTTTTTCTATGCAGCTAAACTTAGAGATATTCATATGTAAGTGTTGAATGTTAGACACCCAAACTAATGTTGCAATATTGTCCCATTCCAACAAAACCCATAGTATTCTAGTACATTCATTGAGTATTAGGGTGACACTCATTTTGCACTTTTTCTATCTTCGATGCTCCCAGGTCTAAATTTGTTCTCCCTCATCTAAAAACCAAATACTGAAGATTTTAGTAAAATCAGATAACATTTAGAAGTGGTATATTTTATTTGAATTATCGATTTTTGGGCCAAAGTCGCAAAACCAAAAATAATTCCAATTCAAAATAGTTTTTGTATTTCATTTCAAGTATAATTTAAAAACAAGTTAGAGAGCTATATTCCGCTGTGCCGAATCTTATATACCCTTCACCAAATTGAAAAAAAAAATATGTTTTTAAACAAATTTAAAATTTTTTTTTTTTCGAAATTGTTATTTAAAAGTTTTTTCCAATTTCTTTAAAAAAAATATTTTAAATTTAAAACTTTTTTAGTGAAAACAAATTTGTATTAAAAAATATTTTTCCCGATTTTGACCCATTGTGGGTCCAACTTACTATAGTCTGATATACATAGTTGCAATGGACTTTGAAATATCTATCATTAGATATCCATATTGTCTATATTTATGACTTAGTAATCGATATATAGATCAAAAATAAGCCAAAAATAGAGGTTGTCTCGGATTTTTGCTCATATCTCCGTTATTTATGGACGGATTTTGCTGATTTTAAATAGGAAACTTCTCGAAAGCATGTCTGACAGAATTATTGAAGATTTGGATCCCGAAGATATCTGGGGCCTTCAGAAAATTGATTTTAACAGACAGGCAGACGGATATGGCTTAATCGACTCCGATATATATAACGATCCTGAATATATATACTTTATAGGGTTGGAAAATTATATTGTGGAAATTACAAACGGAATGACAAACTTGTATATACCCTTCTCACGAAGGTGAAGGGTATAAAAAACTATGTAAAAATCTATTAGTAAAAAAATATGTGTAACTTTTTTGAGTAATTTTTTTCTAGTTTCCGCTCTATGTATATTTTCCCTATGCTCTAAAGTTTAGAGTCTAAACCAGTGTTGCCAGGGGTAGTATTGAAAAAGTTACAACTTTTCTCATTAAAAGTTAAATTTTTTCATAAAAAGTTACATTTACGAATTATGTTCAATAACATATAATTAACAATAATAATTTTTTCCGTATTCAACAGGTTACTATAATCAGAGTCCGAATTACCGCATTCGATATCGAGTAAAACTGATCGCAATTTTCTTATTCGAGATTCTGGCATTCAATATCAAGCACGATATATAGTAAATTTTATTATAATTTTGATATATAAATCTATTTTCGATGCGATAGTTCATTCAATCTCGAATGCGGTACTTCAGACCGTTTTTTTATAAGTTTTAGTTGGCTAAATTTTCTCTACACATCATTCTTTTGATTGTATACTTAATCCCGGTATTCGTCAGCACTTAAATCCGGGACTCATGGTAGAGGAGTGAGTGCTTATGAAATTATTTCTGTAAATATTTTTAAATTAGGAAATCGATTCAATAAATCACTAAACCATATTTTTCTAAATTGAGCTAAATCATTTTTTCCAACGGTAAAAAGTAATTTTAATATGAAAATTTAATTTTAAAATTAGACGTATAAAAATATCATTAAATTCAGAATAGTTGCTTGCGATTGCTATCATAAATTTTTTAACTCTGGTTGCGAAATATGTAGCAGCTGCTATTTTGTTTTTGTTCAAATCATTCAAAAGTTTTGGAGTGTATGAAAGGAACGCCAAATATTCAAAATTTCTAAACGAAAATATTCCTTTAAAGCTATGTGTTGCTCTAGAGTTCCGTCTACACTTGATTTAAATGAAAGCTATTTTGTTACTGTTTAACTTAAAATTTAATGGTTGTCTAATTAAAAGAAAAGTAGGTATGTATTTTGAAATTTATATAACCTTTTGGAGTTTCATTTCATTAATTGCATACGATATTTTCCACAGACTTCTTTAAATGTCTAAAATCAGTGTAGTGTGATCCAGCCATAACATTTGTTGTATCTGACGAAGTCTTCCAAATGAACAAAATTGGATATTATCCAGCTCAAAAGTACATTACTAAAATCATTCGCATTTGAAGAGTCTATCTCAAAATGATATAGACCTAGCTGGTAATAATTTTCAAATAAGTCACATTATTGTTTAATAGAAACATCCGTGGCATGAATGAATTTAAAGTACTAATGAATTTAAAGTCTGAAAAGTTACGAAAATAAGGTCCAAAACAAGAAAATTATACATGTTACGTAGAGGGTTGAAAAGTTACGAAAAATGTAACAAATGTAACCAAACGGCATCACTGGTCTAAACCAAAGTATACCAAGTAGTCCGACTCTCATTTTTTTTTAAATTACTCTATCACATGTACGGGTACCGTGTGAGTTCAGAGAAATGTAAACAAATGAAATGTCTTGAAATTTTAAATTTTAATTTTTGATAAAATATCTTTTTTTTCACATTATTATATTAACTCACACTATTCTATATTTTTTTTAAAACACTTTTAGCACAATTTTATTGCTAAAAAGTTTGTATTTTGCACAAATCAAGAACATTTTTTTTGGGAAATTTCTGACATGTAGTTTTTTGTTATTGTAGAATTTAAACTATAGGACAGAGTTTCAATTTTTGGTATTGAAAATTCATACAAAATAAAATTTAAAACATTTTTATGAAACTCTGTTGCCTGGAGAAAATTTAAAAGGTACCAACACATGTGTAATTTTGTTACTAACACATGTTTAGAGTTAGGTACTTTTTTACTAACACATACATAGAGTTAGGTACTGTTGTCAAAGAGTCGGACTACTTGTTATACTTTGGTCTAAACCATAGAGAATTGTACATAGAGAAGAGATACTACGATTTGTCAAACAAAAAAACAACAAATTATAAGTTTGATACAACAAAAAAATACATTGACTAGCATGTATTTTGTTGTTGCAAGAGTTAGGTTTTTGACAACAGACTTAGGTTTTTGACAATTTCGTCCCGTCTCTATGTTACCCTATGCTCTAAACGTTAACCCATTTTCCTCAAATTTTCTGCATATTGTGTTTAACTAAAGGAGACAAATTTTAGACGTGGGAACATGGAAAATCCATTAATTGTAAAACTAGAGCCACCCTATTGAGTATGCCTGAGAGTAATTAGAGGAGAACTGTACTACACACATGTTACATTTAAATGACATTTATAGTGACATTACACTATTGCAGGTGCTTTTTTCCAAGTGTGTGTTTGTATATATGTAATTCATTCTTTTGTTCTGAGTCTGGGTATTCAAAATTGTTTAACTGAACAAAAAACCAGAAAAAAACATAATGTCAAGTTTCATGTTTAAATGTCATTTTTATTTAATAATAGTAATTTTGTGTTTTTTTTTTTTTTTTTTTTTTTTTTTTTTTTTTGATAAACGAAATTTTTTAGAGTATTTTTTAAAAAGCACGCATGGCTGGGTTTTTATAAACAGACTCTAAATATCACCATCATCATCATCATCACAAATACATAAAGTTAGAGCCACAGGACCCGGAGCGGACAGTTAGACAGTCACTTTTTTTATAATAATAATATATGTATGTATGTATGTTTTTATGACAGCAGCATAAAAGGGTGTAAACAGCAACACTACCAGACATTTTACAAATAGCAACAAATTTCAAAAAAAAAAAAAAAAACAAAAAAAAAACAAATAGTTAAATATATAAAAATGTCGAGAAAAAAAATTAAAACCATTTAAAACAATAATTTCAACACTTCATGTCACACATCATTCAATGTTAGTAGAGTCAGTCTAGCGCTCAACATTTGTTTTAAATTGTATTTTGTATGCAAAATTCACAGCACATATACATAGAAAAAAAAATTTGTATACAGTTTTTCAAAAACATTTCAAAAATGATTAAAGATCTTTTGCCGTTTTGTTTGTTTTATACACACTGTGGAAGTACCTATATAACTTGCAGAAGAGTACTGCTGGCTGGTACTTGTACAACTTTGAAAAATGAATAAAATAAAAATTCATATTCACATTCACAGTGAGAAATATTGTGTTTTTCATTAAATGAAACAAAATATTAAAAAAAAAAAAAAAAACAAAAATAATGACAAATTATTTTTCACATTTGTATTTGTTTACTCAACAAATATGACGCTGTCATAGAGTACAGGATAAAGAAGGGAAGGTTTAGCTAAAGCAATAAATGGTCAAATATCTTTTGTAAACCTATTGTTAATTTGAGTTCTTTTTATAACAAATTGCTTAGGAAATTAGATCTATTCCAAGGCGAATTTATACAAGGTTGCATCAGTGGCGAATTCAGGATATTAAAGCGAATTCATTCAGGCGATATTAAAACGAAATCAAAAAAGATGGCTGGTATTTTGATATGTCATTCCGTTTGCAACACATCAAAGTATTTATCGCAGACCCACATTAGTATACATATTCTGGGTCCTCGTAAGAATCTAAGACGCTCTAGCTATGTCCGTCCGTCTGTCTGTCTGTTGGAATTTTTGGTTGAAATTTTCCACAAATACTCTCTGTTGAATTGTTTGGTATTGAATTTTGATTTAACCCAGCCCCATACAAATGACCATTTAAATTTTTTATATTAAAAGATCTATATTTAAAAGTCTTTAAGATCATTTTGAAAACATTTCAATCAAAAAGTCTTTTTGGGAGATAAACATGTTGATCCAATTGATGTTTTTAAGCGTTTTAAAAAATGTGTCCCCATTGTAGCTCAAGACCTTATTTCTACAGCTTAATTAAAAACCCATCAACAAATTCTATAAATTTATTTTTATCTATTGGGTGTATGACTTAAAAATGAGGGATATTTTCAGTTTTTTTATTAAAATTATTGGCCATGTCTCTGGTAACATATTAATACCGATCCAAAAGAACTGTTCATTTTTGAGGCAAAGAACGAATCAAGCCAATATATGTTCCAAAGTGAAGCGTATCCCAGAGAGAGCATTCTGCATCGATCGAAACAAATAGTAGTCGGACGGGTCACGATCTGGACTATGAAGCGGGTGAGACAAAACTTCATTCTAATTACTTTTTAACAGGTATTGCAGCATGTGGCAGAGCGTTGTCATAATGGAATATTACGGATTCATGTCTGACCTCATATTCTGGGTTTTTTCGGTGATGGTCTGGTCAGATTTCAGGAGCCATAATATATAGCAACCTTTTGCTCCAACCAAATACAGAGCATTACTTTAGCGTCATGGACATTCGGCTAGTTGGCCGGGCTTCACATATTCTCTCTCACGCTTCAGGTTATCGTAATGTATCCATTTTTTATCTCAAGTAATGATTCGGTGCAAAAATGAATGTCTTTTATAGCGTTCAAGCAGCATTTCAGACATGGAAAATCATCTTCAATTTGTATGGTACCCAATTTCCCCGCTTTTGGATGAATCCTGCTACTTGAAAACCTTTTGAAATTACTGATTGAGTTGCTCCCAATGACTTTGCAAACTCTTATTGAGTTTAACAACAATCTTCATGGACTAATGGCTCCAATTGTTGGTTGTCCAACTTTTTTGACTGGCCTGGGCAAATTTTGTCTTCCGTGTCAAAATCAAAAGAAACACCCAACATACATTTTAGAAACACATTGTCTAAACATATTATTAACAAAATCATTTAATTTAGCATTCAAATCAAAAGCAATTTAAGTTAAGCCTTTAAAACTGAACCTTAGTAAGTATTTTCTACTTTAAAACACAAATATTAGTTTACAATATTTTGAATTATAACCCTTAGTCTTCTTTCCCCTCTCCTTAGTAAGTTTAATATTTTGATTTGCCACTATGTGTGTAGTGGCAGTCAGTCGCCCAGACTTTGTCGCAATTTCGTTTTTGTATTTAATGAGCAAAGAAATTAAGAAAACATTTTTGTTTAAATAAGATTTTATCACAAAAACATTTTCATTGCAACAAACTACACACACTTTGTTACAAATATTATACATTTCAGTTCCTATTTCAACGATTACTTTAACGTCATATTTTTCTTTATTTTTTTTTTTTCGAGTTTCTGTGACAAATTTCTGTTGACTTGTATGCAATTTGTTTAAGAAATTATAAGTGTTTTTCCATTTTTTTTTGTTGTTTTATTTTTGTTTTTCAAAAGTAACAATGTCTGTTTTTCCGGCTCTGCGGAGGTGGTCTTCTGTGTTTTTTGCATTTTTGTTGCAATACAACATACATCATTGTAAAACTCATACATATGATGATGATGATGATTTGCTTGATTTAAGGAAACATGTGTAGTGTTCCCGCAGTTTACTGTGGGGTATTTGAAGAACACTGACTGACGCTTTTGCCGTTGGTTCTTTTTGGAATTTTCGTTTTGTTTTTGGTGTAGACAACGAAAATGACAAATTAATGTTGTCTGTCGTTATAAGTCATGGGTGAAAACATTTTAAGTGTAGGAAGTTTCATTTTTTTTTTTTGCTTCATATTTTATAATGTTTGTGAATCTTTTTTGGGGAAAATTAAATATTTTCAAGAAAATTTTGTCTCATTAGATGTTATTTATGATAAATATATAAGTAAGATTTGTCATAAATAACAAACTAATTAACAAAATAAATATGTATTTAAGTTAAATACTAAATATTTAACTTCAAAACCCAAAAGTATCAAAAATCTATGAAATTTTATGTATGTAGATTTACTCTCTAGCTCAGAAGCTGTTTGTTAAGCTTTTGAAGGCTTAAACATTTGGCTTTAAACCCCCAAAGTATACAAAATTTAAGAAATTTGATAGCTGAGAATCCGCTCTCTGAACTCATTTCGTTTGTTCTACTCAACTAGTGTAAATATAGCTCTACATTTATATTATATAATCAAATCTTTTACTAAATTCTTTTCCCCTTAACTGAACTGAACTATTAACTTTTATTGAACACTTGCCAATAGATTTTGTTTAATAAACAAAGAATGTTTGCATAAATTTATATTAACAAAGATAAAAACTACATAAGTTTGCTTTAAAACAATAAAAGGATTTAATATTTTATTACAATATGAACAAAAAAAAAATAAAAAATAACAGCAAAATCTAAAAAAAAACACCAAGTGACTGGCCATGTAAAACATGACAAAGAGATTTTTTTCCTAACTGGGTGTTGTCCATGGTCATGTGTTACAACAATATGGTTTGTGTTGGTTTATTTTTTTATAAATTTTATTATTTACATTTTTGTTATTACAGAATTTTAAATTGCAAAACAAAAAAAAAAAAAAAAAAACTTTTCACCATAGGAATGCTTTAGCAAACAGTTAAACACAAAATTGAACGTCTAATTTATTTTTTATAAAAAGGTACTTTTTTAAAAAAATACTTTTAAAAAAAAAAAACCTTTTTAAAAGGTACCTTTTTAAAAAAAGTACTGTTTCTAAGATATATTTCTTTTAAAAAATACACTTATTTGAAATTGTATATTTTTAAAAGAATTGTGGGATTCAAACGGTCTGCTATTAAGTCATATTGTCATAATGCCCTAATATATTATGAGAGTTTAAACAAATTTTTGTTGTGTTTCAAACAAAAAAGTTCTAAACTAATAAGATTTTTGAACTACGTTTATTGTTTTGTCATAAAATTAAATTTTGTTTGAAGCACAACAACAATTTATTTAAACTCTCATAATATATTAGGACATTATGACAATATGACTTAATAGCAGACCGTTTCAATCCCCCAAATATCATTTTTTAATATGACTTTTTTTGGAAATGTACTTTTTAAAAGTACTTTTTATACACTCTTTTAATATCATGAATAAAAAATATTACAAAAAGCTATTTTTTAAAACAAAAACAAGTAAGAGAGATATATTCGGCTGGGCCGAATCTTATATACCCTTCACCAAACTATACTTCAAAATAAAAATTTTTAGGTAATTTTAGGTGAACAAAATTTATTTTTTTTTTTGTTGTTGTTTTTCATTTTTTGGAAAAAAATATTTTTCGAATTTTTTTTTTAGACTTTTTATGTAAAATTTTTTTATTTTTTTTAAATTAATTTTTTTTTTTTTTTAAATTTAATTTTTTAATATTTAAAAAAAAATCTGGTTAAAAATTTTTCCCGATTTTGACCCATTGTAGGTCCAACTTACTATGGTCTTATATACGTCGTTGCAAAGGTCTTTGAAATATTTATCATTAGATATCCATATTGTCTATATTAATGACTTAGTAATCCAGATATAGGTCAAAAAATAGGTAAAAAATCGAGGTTGTACAGGTTTTTTCCTTATATCTCAGCCATTTGTGGACCAATTTTGCTGATTTTAAATAGCAAACTTCTCGAAAGCATGTCTGACAGAATTATTGAAGATTTGGATCTCGAAGATATCTGGGGTCTTCAGAAAATTGATTTCAACAGACAGACGGACAGACAGAAAGACGGACATGGCTTAATCGACTCCGCTATCTATAAGGATCCAGAATATATATACTTTATAGGGTCGGAAAATGATATTGTGGAAATTACAAACGGAATGACAAATTTATATATACCCTTCTCACGAAGGTGAAGGGTATAATTAACAAAAGCTATTTTAAGAGTGAATTTTTTTTAAATAGGCTAAATTCACTTAAATTTATTATTAAGGGATTAGCTTAAAATTGCATTCCTTTAGAAAAATTCATATAAATTCCATATAACAAAATTTTTTTCAGTAACAGTCACATCTGTCGTAAAGTACTGTGTTGTAATTTTTCGAGTTATGGTAGAAGTATTGTGTCCACTAAACGCATTATTTCAACATGAATGCATTTCAATGTTGGCTTGATGTTGCAAACTAATAATATTTTGTTATGAAAATAGTTTTATAATGGTTACTAAACATTTTTTTTTTTCACCCAGATTGTTTAATTTTAAATAAAAACTAAAACGCATACACTAGATACTAAACATGCATGCAACAAAATATTGTATGTTATAGCAGTATTATAGGTGGTGTCCACACCCATATTGCAATTTTTGTAAGCACTAAAAAGTGTATTTTTCTTCTCAAAATTCCCCATTGTTGCATTTAATTTTAGTATTTTTATATACTTCTTACATACAAACATTTTTCTACATATTTGTATTTATGTGGTAAAAAAAACGAAAGAAAAGTATATTTTTTTTTATAAAATATATTATTTTATTATGAAAACTAAAGTAAAAAAAAAATATATGTACTATGTAATAATAGAAATAATAGAAAACTAGGGTTTGGTCAAAGAGAAATGTTATATTTTACATTATTATTATTATTGTTGTTACTTCTTCTTTTCGTTTTTGGGTTTTTCACTTTAGTTTCTTTATTATTTTGTTCCCAAATGGAATTTATTGAAGTTGCATTATAATTTCACAAAATCCCCTTTAAAGCTTTTTTGTTAGACAAAAATAGAATATATATTCTATAGAAAATAAAAACCATATCCCATATACATACATATATTTATAAGAGTCACTTGCTATTTCCAATACGTTTGATTATGTGCATCAAACCCAGCAACACATCCCATCAGTTAAGCATGTAGTCTAAGTGACATTAGTGACAGTAATTGTTACTAATGTCTGATCACTTGACTGAATCCAATTTATATATTTTGGGTCATTTGTACGCAGAAGTCAATTGGTTACTTTATAGATCCTATGTAATCTAGCGAGAAGTCAAATGTCACTTAAGTGTCTCTAAGTAATCTAGAGTGTAATCACTTAAATCGTTTATTTTGTACTGCACTATAGCGAGTAGTTAGATGTTATATATTCTATTATTGAACTGCCTATGAGATGTCTTTTAACTGACTAAGGACTGACATCGAAAAATTCTTAAAATTTTTATTACAATTCTAATCACTAGTGATGAAATTTTGAACCTTTTTCGGAAACCCTTTCAAACAGATAGTATATCTCCGTTTTTGGACATCTTTTTGTGCTCTTCAATTCTCTTTTAACAATATCCCAATACCTCTCATCTGGCCTTAGCTCCAGGCAGTTTGAAGGATTTGCCTCTTTTGACCCGGAAGCTGCGTATAATCTGCCAGAACATATGTTTCGTCATCCATTATGCAGCAGGAATATTTCTTTATAAAACTTGCCTTCAATTTCCGTGCTATGTTTTGCTAAATTCTTAGCAGCATTCCTGTCAGGAACTTTTTGAGCCTTGTATGTTTTTAAACCTGTATTGGCTTTATCTTTTCGTACCAAATAGTCCGAGCACTGAGAGAACCGGGCTGCTTTCCTACCGGATGTGCTGGGAGCTCTTTTGAAAATGCTTTCTATTTATTGGCTTTAGGAACATCATGTGGACCATTCCTTCTGCCTGAACCAGGTTTTCTATCAACGGACAAGTTCACCCGGTACTGTTTAATACATTGTAAACTGTTTGACGGCAGACCTTTGATTGTTTGGCCAACTTTTTGTAGGACCAAGTTGTGTTTTGTTGAAAATATTTAATAATTTTAGTACGCACTTTTTGCTCGTCACTCGTTTTAATCAGATTAACAACAAATGAACTTAATTGACATTAAACATAATAACTGATATGATTTTCAAAGGAAACTTGATAAAAAAAAAATCAAATAATACTTGGGTTAAAAGTTTTAATGACAAACGAGTGTTAGGAATTTTTCGATCACAGTCCTTATTTGATGTCAATTAGCACACGCAAATGTTAAAATAACTAGTTATGTAGCTGATCAGTAGCCAGATAGATAGCTAGTAATGTAACTGACTCTATGTAACCGGTATGGGAATCCAATGAGGACCAGCTATTAAAAGAAATCTCATTGTAATCCAAAAGGGTCAATTAACCCCCTACTAGTTATGTAGTAACTATAGTTTGGGACAGTCTCTTAGAACTGCTAGGATATCCCAACTAATACTTATATATATAGCAGTGGTCGGCATACACAAAACATGTCACATTCATAAATGTATTGAAATCTTAAACCAAAGGAATTTTCTGATTGTAGGCAATCTCCAATTTGTATTCCCTTTTGATAACTTTAAGGAGTTTTACTCACATTCGTATTGTGTTGATCGCGTTCAGCCCCTAGTAGCTATCTGTATCCAAAGTTGATTATCTTTACAAAAGATACACGTTCCAGTTTGACTTTGAAGAAGTCATTTAGTAAGTACTTACAGTTTCATTTAGAGGTTGAACTATTTCTACAATAGTTATGCTCCAAATGAATGTGTTTTAACGGACGAATTACGAATGTGTTGTTATAGCGATAATACTTAGCAAGGTTACAGTCATATTTCCAAGTTAAAATGGAATCTGTTAAAACTGTTGCTGGGTTATAGCTTAAGCATGTTACATCAATATGTTGCAAAAGCAATTGTTTAGAAAATTACTTTTGTTGCAAGTATTTTGTGTTTTATATATGTTCATACTTATTGTATTGTATTCTTTTTAAAAATTATGCAATTTTTCTTCTTGTTATTTTAATACCAAGTAAACAGAGACAATGAAAAGGTCAAAGTACTTTAATAAAATTGGAAATATTTTTAATGCACTTTGCTTTCACAAAAAGAAAGGGGATTTTATTTTAGAAATGTAAACTTTAAAACATAAATACAAGAAATAAATTTACTAAACCAGAAATTTAAATGGAAATTCAATGAGAGAGTAAAAAACACTACTTTAGCAAGCTCTCGCAATTCAAATAAACACACACCAATCATGGGAGCTCCTAATTTCTTAGTCATATTCTCAAAATGATTTCATACAGACCTAATAGAATAGCACGAATAAGTATCAACGAACGATTCACAATCAATAGCTGATCAGTGTACAACAAAGATAAAAAGTGAATAGCAGGTTATTATAATCCATATTCCATGATCTCTGTATACCGGCTAAAAATGATAAAAATTGGACCCTCCTTCATTTACTGGCCTACCTAAATAAAAACGTAAGGCGGAACGTTTCTTTACGCTTAGCTTTAACGCTGAAATGTCATACCTAAATAAAAGCGCCAACGCTACGTCAAACAATAAAAACAAGGTTATCAAAAAAATTAATATAACAACCCGGATTATTTAAACAATAAAGTACATTGTAGTGTTGGTGTTTCTGATTTTTGTTTCGTGATTTGTAAACTAAAATTTTATCAAAGAAACTAAATATTAAAGTTTAAAAAATGTGTTTCTTGCATATTTGTTTCTCCTTTTGTATGTATGTGTTTACATTTGTTGTGTTTTGCAACTAACTTCACTATTAAACGCGCTGTCAAAATCGGATTTTCCAATTGCAAAGCGTTGCCGTCGCGTTATTTCGGTATGCTGCATACAAATTGTATGGGCATGAGAATTTTTGACAAGTAAAAAACGCCTTACGCTCCAATTTAGGTATGCGTGTTAGACCTAAAACCCCTCCCTATCCCAAGAAACTAATCTCACTACCAATTCTATGTAGCTTTCTTTCTCTCAAATAAACTTAAGAAATGTTCTCTCTTAATTTCCTCGTTTTCGGTTTTTAAATGTAACATAAATTTTCTTTAACTTAAAGCTGAAAAAATAATCTCCTATATAACCTCACATTTTTCACAGGTTACAAACCAGAACTACATATGTTTTTCTTAGCAAACTCCCACATACATACATTCTTGCAAGCGGCTAATACATTTAACAGGAATTCAATCCCTCAAAACCATTCAACATATTTGCCATTATAACTCATACGGAGCGAAGAAGAGGAATCTAAAGAAAATAACTAAGATTTGTTGTTGATGACAAATAACGTTGAAATGGCATTTCAAGTATGATTTAAACGTTAATAATCATGGAAAAAAAACATTTGCAGAAATAAACTACGTAGTAACGACTACGAGTACTAAGAGGTTACAGCTAAGAGAGGGAGTAAAAATAAGTTAAAGAGTGAGTAGAAGTCAGGAGGTTTATAAGTATCCCTATAGTTTTAAAGGTAGACTACTTCGCACCAACTATATTGCTATTTAGGTCTTCATAACACACTTACTAAGTTCGTTGTTATTAGTTACTTGTCTAATGTATTGTTATGTAGAGGATGTCTTTTGGTGCCTTCTGTATTTACAAAGGCCTTTGAAATACGTTTCATTTAATATACATACTGTCTATATACGAAATACAGTATTATATCTAGACATATTTTCAAAAATCGAGGTAGTTAGGATTTTTTTTTTGTCATATCTCAGCCATTGATTTTCAATACCAAAATTCTCGAATGCATATCTGATATATCGAAACCAAAATTAAGTCCGTTAGAAAGTTGACTTCAGAATGTTGACTTAAATCAACATGCGGATTAATAAATCACTAGTAAATATTAGAAGATATCAATTTCACAATGACGTGCTAAATTCGCTAATTAATCTTCGCTAATCAATCTTCTTTCAAACCACATTTGCCAACATTCAAGCAGTTTCATTACCGACAGGAATAGTTTAAAGTGCTGATGATGAGAAAATAAGTTACTTAGAAAAGTTTGTACCACTTACATACGTTAAGCAAAATAAAACAAGAATTAAATGTTTTTTACCCTGATTTTAGTATTTAACTACTTTTTAAGTTTTAAGCAGTAAAAAGAAGGACCATAATAAATAACAAACGCGTTATGAAATGAAAACTTGACACATTTTAATTTTAAGATCCTTAAAAAAATGAAAAATATCCCAAGAAAATGTCTTTGCTTTAAAGAAAAAAAAAAATTAAATTTTTTAACGTTCTCAATTTCTAAGTAGCAAGACAGTTTATAATTTATGTTGCCTTTGATATCACAAGCTTAAAATATTTATGTGTTTATTCATAAGAGTTTATGTGAATGTGGGCCCTTAGTGGGGCTGCTTGCGTATTTTTTTGTTTCCATTAACTATGACTATTTGCCCTTTAAGTTGCTTACGTATGCATCTTATTTAGTTAGAGAAAATAAGGACAAATAAATAAATAAGAAAACAAGTGGAACAAAAATTATTATATAAAAGAAAAGTGAATTGTATATAGAGAAATGTGAAGAGCCGAAAGAGAAACTGAAACTGAAATGTATCAATGTAATACAGAAAAACATTTTTCAAAGAAATGGAATAAAATATGCGAGTTGGGGAAGGTTGACTTATTGATATAAAGAAAATATTTCGTATTAAATTGAGAAGAAATAGTTCATCATAATCTTTTAGAATGTTTAATATGATGAACGAAATGGTTTTGGTTCAGCATTTGCTTTTGGAATGGTCCTTCGCACCAAGATTATGAAAAATTCCATGGTGGTCTTTATTTGTACTTTTTACTTTCATTTGTTTCAAATAGTGTCCTTCGAATCCTATTTTAATGACATACACTCTTTTCTTGCATTTTAATTTTATTGGTTCTTCATGTTACTTTGGCTTTAGATTTGGGATATAATTTTACTGTGGTCCTTCGAATTACAAGTCAAAACAACTTGCTAAAAACAGAAACTAGGAAAAGGTCTTTTTATACTAAAAATTGGTTTCACTTATAACTTGGTCCTTCGAACCACAGTGAAATTATTTGCTGCTATTTAGCTGAATAAATTGTATTTTATCGTTACAATCTGATTTAACTCAGTCACATATAAAAACAAGTAAGAGAGCTATATTCGGCTGTGCCGAATCTTATATACCCTTCACCAAATTATACTTAAAAAAAAAATTTAAAAAATTGTTATTTTTAAAAAAAAAATTTTTTCGAAATTTTTTTTAAAAGTTTTTTTCCTATTTTTTTGTTTTTTAATTTGTTTTAATTAAAAATTTTTTTTTTATTATTAGTGAAAAAACTTTTGTGAAAAAAAATTCGGGTTAAAAAATATTTTTCCCAATTTTGACCCATCTTACTATAGCATCGTTGCAATGGACTTTGAAATATCTATCATTAGGTATCCATATTGTCTATATTTATGACTTAGTAATCGAGATATAGATAAAAAATAGGCAACAAAAATAGAGGTTGTCTCGGATTTTTGCTCATATCTCCGTTATTTATGGACGGATTTTGATGATTTTAAATATAAAACTTCTCGAAAGCATGTCTGACAGAAGTATTGAAGATTTGGATCCCGAAGGTATCTGGGGCCTTCAGAAAATTGATTGCAACAGACAGACGGACATGGCTAAATCGACTCCGCTATCTATAAGGATCCAGAATATACTATATACTTTATGGGTTCGGAAAATTATATTGTGGAAATTACAAACGGAATGACAAATTTATATATGTATACCCTTCTCACGAAGGTGAAGGGTTTAAAAAAACCATTAAAAATTACAACTTCTTACTTATTATTATTTGTAATGACTGATTATACTTGGAAACTTGGTCCTCTGCACCAGATTTAGTAAAACCCAATAAAAATTTTAAGTCAAAATATTACTGCTTTGTAAAGTATTGTATTTAAGCCATATTGTGTTTTTAATAAAATGTATCTTATATTGCATTTTTTAATATATTTTTACTTTGGTCCTTCGAACCCATTTCAATTGTTCGACTACCTTCCCTTGCCTCATAATAAATAGTGTCTTTACCTTAATGTGTAAAGAACCTTTACACAAAAAGCAGCTTTGCCACTTATAAGTCTAACGAATGAAAACTCTGTAAAAATAAAACAAAATAAGAACTTATCACATCCTACCGATGAAAATTCACCTTAAAAATAGTAGAGGGAGGCAAGAGGAAAAATAACGTAACGAAATGTAACATTTCTCCAAAAAAACAAACATATAAAGAAATGACATCAGTAGTATATGTAGTAGTATGTTATAAGGATTTCAAAAGCCTTGAACTAACACATTTTTATAGATATTATTTTGTACATTTCTTGCTAAATTTTGTGTCGTTTTTTTATTTATTTTTTTTGGTGTGGAACAAGTGCGTTTCATGTTCTGTATCATAATAATGTCTGTCTCCGAAGCTAGAGGAGTATGTAAACTAAATACTCCCACCTAAAAAAAAAATGTCTTTTCATTTTCCTTGAAGACTATACAGCATGAACTGAATGAAATCTTTTTGTATACATTTAGGTAAATATCAAGGGTATTTTCATGTCTGTTAGATGTTTTCAAGACTCAATATATATATATATATATAACAGTGAAAATATGTGTGTAAAGGTACCACTTTTGTTCATATAATTCTTTTCATTTAGTATGTTCTTGCTGCTGCTTTTCCTTTCCTTTTGAAGTCATGAAGTTATTCAATTTGTTAGCAACATGGAATTTTAAGTAGTAAATAGTTTTTTTCCTTTTCTTTTTATAAATTTTATTTTTTTTTTGCTATTTTCCTGGCAACATTTATGTGGTACGTTTATAAGTAGCAGTTCTCTAGGAAATTTATGTTTTTTTTTTTTTCAAATTCATTTTATTTTCTTTACATTTCAGCCCTTTGGTAGGTAGAACAACAACTAGTTACACTTTGCAGCATTGTCTTTATATTTTTCAGTTCATTTTTTTTAAATAGGTTTTTCTCTTGTATGATGTTTTATAATTTATATAGCTAGGTAATAGGAAAATATATTATGAATGTGAAATTTATAGTTTGTTAGAACTTACTTTGAAATATTTTGTTGCTTTTACTTTCAGCTTAGAAAAATAAAACTTGTTGATGCCTAGAAAGAAATAAAAAGAGAAAATTTTGGATTAGAATTTAATATATTATTGGTGAGAAATAAAAATTTAAAAATAATAAAAATTATAGAAACGAACTGTGCTTAACACTTGCTTTTAAAGTGGTCCTTCGCAGCAAGATTTTGAAAAAGATCTAGGTTTTTATTTTTGCATTTTGCTTAGTTTTTATATTGTTAAAAATGAGGGTTTTGCAATAGATGGCGTATATTTTGAACTCAGTTTACTCCTTTATTGAACTTTTTTTTTTTTTTTTGCTTTGAAAATCTCGAATTTTATACCAATGAATCGTCATATGCGGAAAGTTTTGTTTTACTTCTTTAATTTGAAAAAAAGTGTCACTGAAGCATACCAATTGCTCATCATAGTTTATGGTGAATGTGTTCCATCGGTTTCAATGCGAGAGATGGTTTGTTCGTTTCAGAAGTGGTGATTTTGACACGGAAGACAAAGATCGCCCAGGCCAGCTAAAAAAGCTTGAAGACCTAGAATTGGAGGCATTACTCTATGAAGATTTTTGTAAAACTCAACAGGAGCTTTCAAAATCAAACAACAATTTCAAAACGTTTGTGAGCATCAGGATTCATCCAAAAGTAAGGGAATTGGTTACCATACGAATTGAAGCCGAGAGACCTTGAAAGACGTTTTTTCGTCCGAAATTATACTTGAATGCTATAAAAAAAACATTCTTGCACCGAATCATTACTTGCGATGAAAAATGGATCAATTACGATAACCCGAAGCGTGAAAATTAGCATGAGAAGCCCGTCGAACTAGCCGAAACGACAACAAAGCCAAATATCTATGGCGCTAAGGTAATGCTCTGTATTTGGTGGGAGCTCTAGCGTCCTATCTGTTGTGAGCTGCTGAAATCTGGCCAGACTATCACAGGGAACCTATACCGACGACTGATTCGTTTGAAGCGAGTATTGTTAAAAAAAACACACAGAATATGTGGCCAGTCATGAAACCGTAATATTTCATCATGATAACTGTTAAACACTATTTATTTGGTTGGGAAGTTTTGCCTGACCCGACCGACTACTATTTGTTTCGATCTCCGCAGATCGCTGTCTCTGGGATACGCTTCATTTTGGAACAGAGTATCCGAAATTGGCTTGATTCGTTCTTGGCCTCAAAAGATGAGCAGTTCTTTTGGGTCGGAATCCATTAGTTGCCAGGAAGAAAAGAAAAGGTCATTGCAAACAAATGCCAATACTTTGAATAAATTATATTCTGCAAATTTTTCAAAATAAAACCTAAAAATTTTAAATAAGTTTTAAGTCATAGACCCAATAAAAAAATCCCAGAAACCGTCTTGGTTTGAACTTGACCCTACTAAGTCCTTCGAATTAAGAAACGTAAGGCTTTAATTGTTGTTTATATATAGAATAGCCCAGCGAAACAAGCGTTTGCTTTTTAGTTTCAAAAATGGTCCTTCGAACCAAGTAATCTCATATTTATTAACTTTGTGGTAACATATTTTGAAAGTTGAACATTTATATTTGAAAACACAGTCTAGTTTTAGTTTTTTCTTCATTAATAATTTGGTACTTCGAATTATAATTTTGAAATTTGTTAGTTATTTTTTTAATTCTGATTAATGTGATTCTTTAATTACTTTTATTATACTTTTTTACTCTTAAATTTTACTTCAATGTTGATAAATGTTTGCCTTAAATTTAATATGGTCTCTGAAATTAAAAGTCACAAACACATATTTGAGGATTTGAGTCATTTGACACTGAATAATATTCCTTTTCCTTCGAAACCAAATCCATTTTCCAATTATTATTGCGCTTAAATTCCAGCTATTTCTTGAAGTTTGTTTGCAAATTTGTCCTTTATATCAACAATTTTAACATTGTTTCGAAATTGGTCTTTCAGATCAACAATTTTATGGTCCTTCGAAACCAAGTACAAAATGTTGCTATTTTTTAAATTTTTTAAAATTTTTCTCAAAATTTGTCCTTTGAATCAATAATTCTAAGGCATCTTGGAATCAAAATGACAATCGACCATTTTACTTCAACAATTTTGGTAGCTCTTTGCTTTAAACATAAAATGGTCTTTCGAGTGAAAAGTTCATACCATTCTGGGCACATAATTGCAAAAAGAAAAATCTTTTTTTTGTTTTAGCAACCAAATTTAGAGCTTTTAAACTCCCTTAGAGACTATACAAACTTCATTTGTTATCCACTTAATTCATCATCATAAAATAATGGTTACCGTTGCTCAACAAACTTCTTCCTCGCACAACAACTTTTCATCTTTAGCAACATTGTTTCTGAAAAACAGACATTAATCATCAAAGGAGCAGAGACAGCAAAAAACAAAACCATTTAGTTAATATTAAATTTATTAACAAATTCACATATAAAGTTGAAATGGTTGACTGACTGGTGGTTTGATAAGTGGGTAGTGTGATAATGTTATGGTTGTTGTGTTTCAGTTTTTTTTTCTTGTTTTTTAACCATAAATGATGAGGCTCTCGTCTCTCATCAGTTGAAGTTCATCATTGAAAACAATGGAAGAAGCTGCTTTTATAAGGCAGCAAGTTGATGATACCACTGATCATTTATTGTGGTCATTATACCAAACAAAGTTTATTTGTTTTTCTTTTTAGTTTCCATAAATTAATTCTATTGATATTAAGTTTCTTAGTATGAGCATTTTAGTTTGATGATTGTTAGTAGTCTGTCTCACTATAAAAGTTGTTTTTTTTTTTAAATTTTCTTTTTAGTTGATTTAAGTTTCCAACTATCTTGCATTGTCATTTAAAGTACAATACAATATCTACCTTAAGGTAATATTACCTTTTGTGGTCAACATGTTTTAATGCATTTCAATCAATTTAGTTTGAAAATAAAACGACTACATTTGGATAGTTAGCTAGAGAGAGCTCTACTTACTTGGCAAGTAAGTAGTTGGTTGATATGAAACCAGATACCGGCCATGAATCAAAATGTGAGCATTTTGCTTTATATGGTAAAAATTTTATATAAATTAAGTGATTAAATACAATGAAAATGAGGAAAACTTAATAAAAAAAATCGAAAGATTGTTTTTCAATGATGAGAAAAACCGGCTGTTTATAAAAGGTAGAAACAATACGTACTTGAAAAACATTTCTGCAGAATCTGATGATACCCTGCTCCCAATGATAATGTGTGCGTTTAAAGCAGCGATAGTTACAAAGAGAAAAAACTAGCTTCATAAAGCAATTGCGAATTAATCTCTACAGTTTCCTATTTATTTATGTAATATTTACAGAGAGAATAAACTAACTTGTCAAATTACGTAAGTATTTGTTGAAAAGTATCTAACTGAAGTTTTTGCTTTCATTCGTGTTACATAGTCAAGCAACTTCGTAATCTGGGCAATATGAAAGCCGACCACTGTCTGAAAGCAATTTTTACACTATGACTAACTTTCGTTATTAAAAATCTTTACAATTTCCTATTTATTTATGTCCTTTGAGATTTCATTTTTAACAAATCAAATTTATTTTTTTGTTTTATTAAAACTTTAGCTTCATACTTTTCTTTTCTAATTTAATAATTGTTAATCAACTTAACAATGTTGTTTCTTTTTTTTCTCACAATTCCTACGAAAAAGCTAAAATTCAACCATAAAATATTTACATTATGAGTTTGTTTAGTAAACCCCATTCATACTCTTTGCTTTTATTACAACATTTTGTTGCATTTGTAAGCAACACAATGTGAATGCCACACTATAAATTCCAACAACTTCTTTTCCACAATAGTTTCAGCATTTTTTTTTTTTTTTGTATGTAACTTTTGCGGAAAATTTACTCTAAACGAAACTTTACAATGTTTAACAAGAGAAGTACGAAGAAAACGGGCAACATTATTATCATGCCATTTATATACTTATATTGCAGAGCAAGAAACGCACCAAGAACAAACAAAAGACTTTAATAAATAAAAGTAGTAAGAAAAAAAAAACGAGACTAAAAAATATAAAATTGTGAAAATTATAAAAGGTAATCACAGTTTGTGTTTTAAATAAACAACCATAATGAAAAATATTAACAGGATACTGTGATGTCCTCGAATAAGTAAAACAATTTAACTCAAAACACTTTATGGTAACAATTACTTTAATGTTAAAAACGTACTAGCAACCAACACCAATTCTTTGCTTTACTTCTTTCCTGACTTACATTTTGTCTTACTAAAATATTTAAGGAATGAAAGCTATATACAGCAAAAGATAGTAAATGATACTATGATATCATTATAGTCGATTCCCTCTACTCTACAATACTCTCTGGCTGGCTGGATGGATGATTGTTAGCAGCAAAAACAAAACAACACACGACAATTTAAAGTCTTTGGGGACCAACGAACGAACGCACTGCTGTATAGCATTGGGGAAGTAAGTAAAAAAGTGTAATAGAAAAATGTTAAGATGGCAAAATGTAGAAAATATAATGAAATTCCTTTATACTGAAAAAAAAAATAAAAAAATGATTGTAGCAATAATAATAGTTAAGAAGCGTACAAGTGATAGCTGGCTGCAGCATTGGTAGTTGTAGCCATCTCAAAATTTATCTAAATATATTTTAGCATTATTTCTCTTTTTTTTAGCTTTTAGTTCATATTTTTTAGATTTTATACTAAGACTCTGGTATCCGTTAAACAAGAAGGGTTTCATTCCTGTATAGCAGGCAGACTTTTGGTGTGTCAGAGAGACGGAGGGAAGGACGGACGGACTCTAAGATAAGATTTGCCACATTAATGAATTTGTTCATTAGTCTAGTCTCCACAGATAAATTTACCTTCTTTTTCTTTTTGCTAAATTTTTGCAACTACTTTATTTGTTTTGTTTTTTCTTGTTTTATAGAAGTATAACAGAAATGGTCAACCTCAAAAAACGGGTAAGAACATACATTTTTAAGTGCAATATTAAACTAAATTTAATTAGATGAAACATATTTGAATGAAATTAAAATAAGTTACAAATTTCCAAACGTAGTAAGTTTAACAAATATGATACTACTTGATTCGAAGGACCATTTGTGAAACAAACAAATATTACCAAACGTCTGTTTCCCATATGAAAGGAGCAATTTATTATGAAGAAAAAACAAAACCCCTAGGGTTTGGAAATTTTACTACGAAGGACTGTTTCAATTATGAAGAATGTTGCTGTGGCTCCAAATTTGAACTCTAAGGACCATAGTAAGTATAAACAAAATATGTACCAAAAATATAAAATATGTGATACTATTTGGTTGGAAGGACCATTTGGGAAAGAAACAAATATTTTATTATTCTAAAAATTAACAATAAACTCGAAGGACCTTATTTAGTTTAAACGAAAAACTATTTTTGGTAAAAACAAGTAAGAGAGCTATATTCAGTTGTGCCGAATCTTATATACCCTTCACCAAATCATATTTTAAAATAAAAATTTAAATATTTTTAGCTAACCAAAATTTAATTTTTATTTCAAATATTTATTTTAATTTATTAGCGAAAATTATTAAAACAAAAAATTTTTTCACATTTTTTTTTTATAAAATAAAATTTATTAGTGAAAATTTTAGGGCAAAAAAAATTTTTTTTATAAAAAAAAAAATTCGACTTAAAAAATATCTTTCCCGATTTTGACCCATTGTAGGCCCGACTTACTAAAACGTTATATACGTCGTTACAATAATAACTTAGCAATCCAGATATAGATCAAAAATAGGTCAGATATTGAGATTACCTTTCCTTATATCTCAGCCATTTCTCGATATTAAATAGCAACCGAACCGGGTCTATAGCGGATATATTGATAAACGAATCATGTATGTAAGTTATTTGAAAGCCGATTTTAAATAGTAATCTAAGTTGGACTAAAGTGGATATATTGATTTATCTGTTATGTGTTAAAGTTATTTGTTGGAAAGTTAATTTCAACATACGGACAGATAGACGGACAGACGGACTCTGCTCTATCGATTCCGCTATCTAAAAGGATTCAGATTATATATACTTTATGGTGTCGCAAATTAATGAAAACGGAAATGAAAAACAGGTTTTATACATGTATACCCTTGCCATCCAAAACAATCACATATTTCACATAAAAATCAATATATGAGCCCTCAATGTTGGTTCTTCCATAATTGCAACATTACTTAATTCCTAAGGCTCACTTGCCCGCCACACACTTAACAGCAAAACATAACCGGAAAATCCTTTCAAAAACAAAAAAAAATCTTAACAAAAAAAAGAAAACCGAAAAACCCAACCTTCGTTCTGGTTCTTGGCTGGCATCTCATCAACAACAACAAAATGTTGTAGAGATTTTTTAGTGTTGTTGCTGTTTCTTTTGTAATGTAATTTGTACATTTGCTTGTGTCATTTTAATGACAATCATGATTTTCTTGTACATTTTCATAAATACAACAATTTACAAGCAAAATGACAATAATAATGCCTCGGTCGGTTATATTGCTAGATGAGATGTTGCTAAAGCATGTTGATGTTGTTGCATGATGGTTACTGGTCTTGGTTTAAATTGCATATACACACACACACACACTCACTCTAACATGTTGTAACAACATTAAACACATTTTGAGCAAAAGTTTTGTGACCAAAAGAACAAAATCTAAAAAAAAATCATCTTCATCAACATCTTTAGTCTCAAAATATAGAATGAAAAAAAAAAAAAAAACTTCAAACCTTATCAATGCTAAAACATCTTAAACTACATCTAGACTTAGGCACAGACATACTTAAACTTCAGCAAAAAAAAAGGAAAAAATTTCACATTTTGTTTTTAGTTATGTATTCTTTTTTTTACCAGCGGAAGAGAGTTGAAGAAAACTTGGACCGTTTTGTTTTGGTTTTCCAAAAGTTTATTACCGGTTTAAGATTACATTTTACGATTAAGCAAAATAGATAAACTCATTTGGTCATAGTTGTTCAGATGGACATAAACCCACAAAAGAAAGAAAGATAAATTTATTTTGAGTAAAACAAGAAAAATATGAAAACTTACTAGAAGAGTAGAGTTATTTACTGGAGTATGTAAATTTGTATATAAATTAAACTTTAAGTGGTTAGAAAACCATTAACGAGATAAGCAAGAATTTAGAACGATTTTATAAAACTTTATAAGTTTGAAAGGAGTGTACCACGCTCCTTCACAAATAATGAAAGTTTTTAAATTTCCGCAAATCAAATAAATGTACTCACAAACGTGTCAATGTTTGGTAAGGATTTTAAGCTTGAGGCATCATTGGGCCATTCATCTTCGAAAATGAGACTGTTTCTTCATTGATTAACGACATGTAGTTTCAACAAGACATGCCACCATACAGCCTATGGAAGAATTTAATCGTCATATGCAGGAAGTTTAGCTTTACTTCTTTAATTTAAAAAAAAGTACCGATGAAGCACACCGATTGCTCACCAACGTTTATGGTGAATGAGTTTCATTGGTTTTAACGTGCGAGAGATGGTTTGCCCGGTTCAGAAGTGGTGATTTTGATCGCACAGGCCAGCCAAAAAAGTTTAAAGACCAAGAATTGGAAGCATTACCCCATGAAGATTGTTGTAAAACAAAAGCTTGCAAAATCATTGGAAGCTTTTAAGGTAGCAATTTCAAGATGTTTGCGAGCTGCAGGGAAATTGAGTACAATATGAATTAAAGTCGAGAGACTTCGATAAAAAATAGATCCATCCACGACCACCCGAAGCGTAAGAGATCATATGTGAAGCCCGTCGAAAGCCAAATATCTGTGGCGCACAAGTAATTCTGTCCTATCTATTATGAGCTGCTGAAATCTGGCCAGACTATCAAAGGGAACCTATAACGAATGCAAATGATTCGTTTGCAGCGAGCAATGACCGAAACACTCCCACAATATGCAGCCAGACATGAAACCGTAACATTTCATCATGACAACGCTAGGCCACATGTTGCTATACATGTTGAAAATGATTTAGAATAAAGTCCAGACCTTGTCCCATCCGACTACTATTTGTTTCGATCGATGCAGAACGCTCTCTCTGGGATACGCTCCACGTTAGAACTGAGTATCCGAAATTGGCTTGACTCGTTATTGCCTTCAAAAGATGAGCAGTTCTATTGGTACGGAATCCATATGTTTCCAGAAAGATGGGAAAATGTCATATCTAAAATGTGTGTTAAGACAAACAAAGATTTGTTTACTGCAATTGTACTTTGGTTTTCACAACAACACATACTCTTTATTTGTTGGAATCAAACAAGGTTCTCTCAATAATTTTGTTATAAGTACTACAATCAGTCTATACAACAATATTTAGTTCTGTAGGTAGTCAGGGCAATAAGATTTTATATGCGGCATTAGTTTACGTGCAGCAGTTGAAAAATGTTAGGACAGATTTACATTTTATTATACAATTATGTTTTATGGCTTTTTTTTTATTGTTCTTTTTTTTTTTTTTGTAAATCGTCAGTAAATTAACATAATGACGAGTATTATATTTATAGTTCCTTAACAATCATTTCTAAACAAAACAAACTTGTACAGATATCGTAATAGATGCTTAGATTTAATCCTTAGAAAAATACCAACAAAAAAAAAAAAAACTACTTAAACAAGATAAACATCATCATTAACTTGGCTACAAATGTGTCTCCAATTTTACAATCAACCAAACCAAAAAACACATTAAACAAACATGCGTCTTAACAACAAAAAGTTGAAAAACAAAATAGAAAAAAATATAAAATCTAAATCATGATAAACATTTATGTTGTAAATACTGGATGTTGTTTGTAGACGTAGTCGTAGTCGTCTCGACGCTGATGTTGTTTGTAGTTTTGCTTGTCTTTTGCATCTTCCATACGCAACTTAGCTTAGCTACGAGTACTTTTAGATCTGTTTTTTTTTTTTTCATTTTCAAGAATGAAAGATTATCATTTTTGGTTGTTTGTCGTTTAAGAAACTTTAGATTTCTTTGCTGGATATTTTTTCGTTTAAACACAAAATTCATTTTGGTGAATATTTTTTTTTTTTTTGTTGCACATGAAATAAAACTCGTCTTGTTTTCATGTGGCATGATAGTTTTCTAATTTATTTAGTTTTTTTTTTTTTTTTTTTCAGAAAAACAAAAAAATTAAATTAAGCGCATTAAGTCAACATAATTATCATAAATTCTTGAGGTAACGTTTTTGAAAAGCCAACATGACTGTATATGAGACAAAATAACTAAGTAAAAACGTAATATAAGTTGAGACTTATTTTTATTTTTTTTTTTAGTTGGAATGTCTTTTGACATGTCTTTTGTTTTTTCGTTATTTTTAATTTTCAATACAAACCATGACTATGCTGATGATGAGGTTGTTACTGCTAATAATGATGATGATAATGATGAGTATTATTAACATTTTTATGTGGAATTAAGGTTTGACGGGGTAATTTTATGTGCAATTTTAACAGAGTCTTATATTGCACAAGTTTTTTTTTTAGCAAATGAATTTTATTTCGGTTTAACTAAGAATTTTTTGGTAATTATTTAACATAAAATTAAATTTAAAACTTGCGAAAAAAATGTTAAATTAAAAGAGTAGGATATAAAAAAAGATTAAAATGAAACAAGTAAGAGTGTGCCGAATTTTTTATACCCACCATCAATATGTGAGAATAAAATATTTTTTCTGATATAGGGGTTATATCGGGGGTAAAGTCAATTATGGACCGATTCTTGTATGGGGACTAGGGAGAAATGTTGCCCATTTTTCGCCCTACTTTATAGTATATTTTCAGAGTACTTAGAACTAATTTGTGCAAAATTGTATCAGGATTGCAGCATAATCAACAGATTTATTACTGCTCAAACAGTATACCGGGTGGACATTTGTATGCGGACTAGATAATATAATGGACCGATATAGCCCATTTTCAATACCAAAGAAACCTTATAAACAGAGACTATTTGTGGTATTTGCAGCCAGCTAGCTCTTTTTATATTTTCGACAGACAGACCTGACGAACTTAGCTAGATCGTCTTAGAACGTTATGAGCAGAAAGAATATATAAACTAATGTGGGTCTGCGACAAATATATTGATGTGTTACAAACGAAATGACAAAATCAGTATCCCCCCCCCAAAAAAAAATTTCAAACATTTTTGAAAGGTAAATTAATTTCAGTATTACTGACAAGTAAGTAGTATTACTTATATAGAATGATACATTACAATCAATCAATTTTTCAAATCGACTATATCTTTCAATTTGTATTTATTTGCTGATTTTCAACAGGGATTCTTTTGAATATATTTTTTAACGCTCTAAGGCAACATATTGGTTCGTAAGTTGTGTGAAATATTCTTAAATCTAACATTTGTTAAGCCTCTAAGCCATTTGCTGATGTATACTATTATACTATTATACTATTATACTATTATACTATTATACTATTATACTATTATACTATTATACTATTATACTATTATACTATTATACTATTATACTATTATACTATTATACTATTATACTATTATACTATTATACTATTATACTATTATACTATTATACTATTATACTATTATACTATTATACTATTATACTATTATACTATTATACTATTATACTATTATACTATTATACTATTATACTATTATACTATTATACTATTATACTATTATACTATTATACTATTATACTATTATACTATTATACTATTATACTATTATACTATTATACTATTATACTATTATACCATTATACTATTACACTTTTATAATTTTATACTATTACACTATTATATTATTACATATACTATTTGGCTTCTTTCTGAAAGTTCTATGTTTTACTGGGATCTTATATTGTTGATAACTTTTAATGACATTTCAATAAGCGTTTATGTTATTAAACCTGTTGGCCAGATGCTTAAACACTCATTAGCTCAGGCGCAGTTCCATGTCTACAATTTGTGGGGGAAATAAATTTATTTTACATTTTTCTTTCCCTTCTTTATATTACAAATTTTCGGTTATGGGGGGATTGGTGAATTTCTTTTTCTTCATACTATGTAGGTGGCCAATTCTGATCAGTGAAAGAGAGACCTGGAAATGTGTTATGTAAAATTGAATTGTTTCAAGGTCTGTGTGGCATGTGGTTACGTCTTGTTAAGACCATATGTCATTAACATCAAAACTCTGTTAACATATCACGCTATCGAGCACTACTAGATTAACTTTCAAAGAAGTATATTGAAATAATGTTTTCAGTTCTAAAACCGCACCAAACAGTGACACATTGTGGAGGCATTTCCTTTCTGACAATCACATGTGGGCTCATTATTTTCGCATTTTTACTAATCCTAAACTGTCAAACAGTTGGAAAGTCAAATTATGTATAGCAGAATTTTTGGAACACCCTTTATAAGATCGTTTTTCTGCTTCTAACAATTAGAATTATTCAAATAATAAAGTTTTAGGTATAACCGTCATGTGTGTTTAAACACGCTCTTCTTCCAAATACTAAACCGATATTATCCTAAGCTGATTGGTATTAAAAGTCATAAAAATCAGCTTACTAGCAAAAAAGTTATAAAACGAAATGTTAGACAACCTAGAACAAATTTAATCATTTTAAGCAAATAAAGTTTGACATTGATATTGCTGCTTAACATGTTGTTGTAGTGTGTGTATGCAGCCCTAGCTGGTTAATAGGCCTTCCAACAAGCTTTATGTTGCAGGCACAAGGATATCGAGTCGGATTATAAAGTCATTTCCAGTTAACACATCGCACAGTGGTTTATATTTTTATTTTGGAAATGCTTCGGTAGCTTGTATGCGATTCGAGATGTCATAATGAAATATCATATGGTCAGTGCTGTGGTATTTTTTGAGATGACTTGTATTTATATGGGTTTATAGTTTTAAGTTATTATCCGAATGTCAAGGAATTTTATATTTATTCCGAATTAGTACCACAATCACCACTGTGTAGTTTGTTTACTCGTTTTTTCTTACAGATATTTTTGGGAATCTAAATTATAATAGACTGCCAGAAGGCAGATTGTCTTATAGAAAGAAGCCTGAAACTAGAATGATCTAAGCAAAGGCCTTACGGATGAGCCTGTTTGAAAATTTCAGTTTAAGTTGCAGGGTACTGCAAATTCAACATATACAACATTCTAACATATTTTTTACAGCAGCACATCTTGCATACTGCAGTAAAACATTTACAATGAATTCCAATTGCAGTAATAAACATTAATTTCAGCACGAACAATATATGCTCTAGTTTTTATACCATTGATTGATTTCTTAATAAAACAAAATTTATAACATTTCTCTATATATGCCAACCCTAAAGCATTTACATTAAATGTCATGCCTGCTGGTTAAATTCAAAATTAAAAAAGGAGACGCAAAATGTTGTATAGTTTAGGATTTTTTGCAATTTATTTTCAATTTGTTAGAAATTTACGTTTTTTTGTATGTTAACAAAGGCTTGAAAGTTTAGTTTAAACATTTTTAAATATTGTTGGGTAAAAAAAAAAGAATTTTTAACAAAAAAACTAAATAAAAACTAGGCCAATTTGTCATTCACATACAGAACAGAGAACATAGCAAAGTAGAGAAGAGTAATGGAATTTTGCACATGGCATTAAATTTAATTTCACTTTTTTTTTTTTTTTTGCTAACTTTTTTGTAAAACAGTTTTACATGTAAAACTTGTAATTTAATTTAAATAAAAAGGATTTTTTTGTTACAAAAAAGCAAATAATATATAAACCACTTAGAAAAATATTTAATATAAATATGTTGATAACAGATGCAATGGAATTTTAGAAAAATGTTCTATTATAATGATGATACCTCTAGCAAATGAGTATATTACAGAGCGAGAGGGTCAGGTTTCTGTTTTTAGGCTATTTGAAAGTTTAATGTTGCCTACTTTAAGGCTTACCATAACTATTAAGTTGTTGCTTTGTTTTTGAAACAAAACACGTAAAATTGCACAAAATGACTTAAAAATAATGCAATATTTAAGCAATTTAGCACACAGTAAAATAAATAGTCCACCAAACACAACAATTGTTTGATATTTTTGTATAAAAAACAACGAAACAAAAACAAAAAAACACTCTCATAAACATTGCAGTAAATTTAAATTTTAAGTCCATAAAATAATGGCCAAATTATACGCATTGCCGTAAACATGATTTGTATGGTGAATGAAGCCTTTTCAGGCATCACATGCATGAAAATAATGCAACCAAATACAAAAAAATAAATAAAAAAATTCACAAATAAAACCAGTGAATGCATAAAGATGAAGCTTAAACACAAAAATGATGCAATTTCGAGAAGAAGAAAAAAACACAGAAACAATAAAATTTAAACACATTCAAATTAAATGCAGTAAAATAAAATAACTAACTATATATTTAATTTATAGTGCTTTAAACAAAAAAAAAAAATTAAAACAAAAATTCTTTAAAAAAATAACCAAAGCAGAGAAACTGGCCAGTGTAAACTTATGCCGGGTGCGTCCATAAAGTTTTGAATAACAAATGAATTTGAGGCAAGTTTTAACAACAGCACAGCAGCAGAAAATTCTACGTGTTTAAACTTTCAAAAAAATTTCTAAATAAAATCCATATAGCCGAACTTTCGGTTCTTGCAACACTGAGTTTTTGGTTACCAAAGACTTTCTTCCTCTTGATTTCATTTCCATTTAGTTGCTGTTTACGTTCCTCATGCCGTTTTGATGCCCGTTTCCATTTAAGATTCTAAAAGATTGTTTTGTCTGTATTTGTGGCTTTTTATTTCTCTGTGGAGTGTAACCAACAGTATTCATTACAACGTGATAATACTGACAATCTTAATCTTTAAAACATTAAATGGTTTTTTTGTTTTTTGTTGTATCTAAACTATGTACGGATGCAACTACGTTTCCCCAACACTGTGTATGGATTTTTCTGCACTCTTGCATTATTTATGATTTCTGGGTTGGTTTGTGCTTTTTTTGTTCTTTCTGCTCCGCAACATTTAGTTGTGTAAAATTGTTTGCAATATAATTGCAATTTTTTCTCTTTCAGTTTTGCCCAGCTTTAAGTTCTTGTTTCTTCTTTTTATTGAAATTATTGTGTGTGTTGCAAGAGCCGTAACATGATATGCGACTACTTAAAATGGTATTTACACGCTTCAGTTTCTTTTTGTTACACATTTTCTTAACCTTATTAAGTATTTAACAACAGCAACAACAAATAACCTCGCCAACAACTGAGTTAAATATACCAATTGTTTAAGATGATTTACAAAAAAAAAAAAAAAAAAAGAACTGAAATCACTAACAAAACTGTCTTTTAAAATTAAATCAACATTATTTCACTGCGTTCGGAGGGGACTGGGTGTAGTTGCAGTAAGTGAAACTATTTATGTTTAAATACGAGTAAGTGATCAATTAAAAAGTTTTGTCGGCAATTGCTGAACATTTTAAGTAGCCAACAAAGAACTTCTAAAGAAGCGAAAAATAAGTAGAAGCAATGATTTCATCATAGGCTAACTAACCCTAGGACGGATGTTTTTATACTTTATTTTCTTTTAATTGAAGCGAAAATAACCATTTCTTGAATTTCCTAAAAAAATTATCAATAACTTTAAATGTCCAATGAAAAGTTAACGACAACATAAAATTTCTCTAGAAAAGTTATCGATAACTTGTAATTTCTACAGAAAAGTTATCGGTAGCTTAAATTTTTAATCCTATATTTTTATCCCTATTGGTAATTTCTACATAAAAATGATCGATTACTTGAAAAAGATACAAAAGTTATCGATAACTTTAATTTTCTATAGGAAATTTTTCGATACATTTAATTTTGTATAGAGAAGTTATCGAGAAGTTACCTTAAATTATTGGGTGTATGACTTAAAAAAGAGGGATGTACAACAGATGGCGTATCTTTTGATCGCAGTTTTTGTATATATAATTTTGAAGGGTACATATCTGTCATTTATTCTCACTTCCTTATTGAACATTATAGTTTACTTCACTTCTAAATTTAAAAAAAGTATCCATCGGTTTCAACGGCTTGTGCGGTTCACAACTGGTGATTTTGAAACGGAAGACAAGGATCGCCCAGGCCAGGCAAAAAAGTTTGAAGACAAAGAATTGGAGGCATTACTGCATGAAGATTGTTATCAAACTCAACAAGAGCTTGCAAAATAGTTGAGAGTTACTCAATCAGCAACTTCAAAACGTTTGGAAGCAGCAGAACTCATAGAAAGGCAGGTAATAAAGTACGAGTTAAAGCCGAGACACCTTGAAAGACGATTTTGCACGTCCGAAAAGAAAATCAGTTTTGCACAAAATCACGATAAACCGAAGGCTAAGAGATCGTATGTGTAGCCCGACCAACCACCCAAATCGACACCAAAGCCAAATATCCATGTCGCTAAGATAATTCTCTTTATTTGGTGGCAGCAAAACGGTCTTATCTGTTATGAGCAGCTGAAATCTACCAGACCATCCCAGTGAACCTGCACCGAACGCAACCAATTCGTTTGAAGAGAGAATTGGTCGAAAATCGCTCAGAATATGCGACCAGACATAAAACCGTAATATTCCATCATTACAACGCTAAGCCACATGTTGCAATACCTGATAAAAGCTACTTACAATAAAATGGTTGGGAAGTTTCGCCACACCCGCCTTATAGTCCAGACCTTAAACCGTCCGACTACTATTTGTTTCCATTGATGCAAAACGCTCTCTCTGGGATACGCTTCACTTCAGAACAGAGTATCCGAAATCGGCTTGATTTGTTTTTGGCCTCAAAAGATGAGAAGTTCTTTTGGCTCGGAAGCCATATTTGGCCAATACTTTGAACTAAGTTATATTGTACAAATGTTTAAAAATAAAAGATAACAACAGATAACTTGATTTTTATAGTTAATGTATCGATAACTTTAATTTCATACAGAAAAGTTATCGATTACTTGAACTTTCTAAAGGAAAAGTTACCGATAACTTAATCACCCCTATCGCGAATCAATATTTCACATGAAATATGTTCCCTTTTACCATTTTTCGTTCATCAAATTTGTTCACGTGAAAAAATTCCCCATGTTTTGAAATTTTTAGATGGAATTTTGTAAACAATAAGCAGCTGTTACGAACAAAATCAACTATTGTGTATGAAAAATTCATGGGAAATGGATATTTCATGGGAACATAAATTTCAAGTGTTTTTCACGATAGGGGTGAATGTTTTAAAAGGAAACTAATTAATAATATTAATTTTTCAAATAATCAGCCCAATTTTGAATAAAAATTCCCCGGAAGTTTTTTTTCCTTGTTTCCTATTCAAATTCAATATTAACAAGTAAGAGAGCTATATTCGGCTGTGCCGAATCTTATATACCCTTCACCAAATTATACTTTAAAATAAAAATTTTAAATATTTTTAGGTACTTTTTTTTCAAAATTAAAAAAAAAATTTTTTTTCAAAATTGTTTTCAATTTTTTTTCGAAATTGTTTTGATTTAATTTGTTGGAAATTTTTTGATTAATTTTAAAAATTTTTTTTTTTTAAATTTATTAGTGAAAAAAGAATTTATGAAAAAAATTTTTTTTGGAAAAAAAATTCGGGTAAAAAAATATTTTTTCCGATTTTGACCCATTATAGGTCCAAATTATTATAGCCTTATATACATCGTTGCAATGGACTTTGAAATATCTATCATTAGATATCCATATTGTCTATATTAATGACTTAGTAATCCAGATATAGATTAAAAATAGGCCAAAAATCGAGGTTATCCCGGTTTTTTCCTTATATCTCAGTCATTTGTGGGCCGATTTTCTCGATTTTAAACAGCGACCGAGCCGGAAGAATTCCCGATATATTGATGTATCAATTATGTTTGTAAGTTATTCGGGGGCTACGGAAAGTTGATTTCAACATACAGACGGACATGGCTATATCGACTTCGCTATCTATAACGATCCAGAATATGTATATGAAAAATGTAGAAATTACAAACGGAATGACAAACTTATATATACCCTTGCCACTCATGGTGAAGGGTATAAAAATAAGAAAAGGGAAAAGCTCCTGGGGAATTTTTATTCATAATTTTGCTGAATAACTTTAATTTCCTATTGAAAAGGTATCGATAACTTTCTTTCGAAAATTTATCGATAAATTCTTTATTGAAAACTTATCGGTAACTTAAAATTTCTATAGAAAATACACTGATTTTCTAAATTAAAGTTATAGATATGTAACTTTAATTTTATATAGAAAATTTATTGATTACAGAAAGTTTGTCGATTAAATGAATTTTTTCTAGAAAGTTTTTCGATTACATGGATTTTCTATGGAAAATATGAATTTTCTGTATAACATTTTTGGATTTTTAGAAAGATAACCGAAATTGTCTGCAGAATATTGATTAATAACATTTATTTCCATATCGATAACATGAATTTTTTATAGCAAATTATCGATAACTCGAATTTCGTATAGAAAATGTTTCGATAACTTCATTTTTCTAAACAAAATTTATCGATATCTTTTATCGAATTTTCCAAATCTATTCAATATTATTTCCATAATTACTAAGTATAAGTATTTGCTCCTAAAATTCCAACACATCTATAAATAGACAACATTTTAAAAATCCTTATTTAAACTTTAGTTATTTAATATATTTTCCACCTTGTTTAACACTTAAAATAAAGTTTAATCTATAAACCAATTTTAACCTAACAATTTTTGATTTAAATCATTTGAAAATTTAACACCATCTAAGTTGATTGTTGTCTTGAGCTGGGATTAATTTGTCTATTTTTTTTAATGCTTAATTGTCTCATTAATTGACTGTTGCTTTTTAAAGCTTAATTTAATTTTTTTTTTTCAATTTAAACCCTATAAACTTTAATAAAAGACCAGTAAGTATTTTTAAGCCTTTTTTCTATTATTTAATTCAACTCTTTTTTTTTTTTTTTTTTGTTTTATTCTCCAGTTTTTTACATTACTGCTCTCAGCTGTCTGAACTGTCCAACTGTCAACATGTATTCCATCAAATTGAATTCATACCAAAAAGAATTCATACAAATCGTAAAGAAAACTAAAGACTTAAAAAAAAATTCTCCATTGTAAAAATAACAAAAATTGAATGTATAATAACAAAATAAGCGTTCTCCATCTACAGCTCCATGGTCATGTCCGTAAGACTGTCGGCCAGTATAAATGTCGGAATGAATGTATTTCAATTGGTCAACTTAAAAGTCAAGAAGTATAGTTTTTTTTTTGAGATTTTTTTTTTTTTATTCCTGCCACTTACAATGAGTAACAGAAAATAATTCATCTGTTGAAAATAAACCAAATGATGGATTTACTTTAAAAAAAAAAGCCATAAAACCAAAGTCAAGTATGCCGCTTTTGAAGACACACATACAGGCAACAACAAAAAAAATAAATAAAACGAAAAATATTTCTTTATTTTTTTTTTTTTGGAGAAAAAATAAAAATGCGGATATAAAAACCTTGATTGCTGTTTATGTGCTTTTTCATATAAAAAAAATTATTGGAAAAAATCTACTTTTATAAGTTGTAAGTAAAGTTTTAAAAAATTCAAAAATGCGCAATTGCTATAGAAAATTCTGTGCTCTTAACAAGAATCCATCCATCTATATACAAAAAAAAAAAAAAATAACAGAAATGAACTGAAATGAAGTAGTACAGAGTTTGTTGGAAAATACTCAACCTATGAAATACAAATAAATTGCATTTGATTGAATAAAAAATGAAGAATTGACACGAAGATGAATTGCATTTAAAAATCAATTGAATTGATTTCTTTTTAAGACATTTCAAGAATAGTAGACGTAGTTGTTACAACAACAAAAAATATTTGAGTTATGGATAGAAAATGTGTAAAGGATAAATTAAAGGAAGATATATTGTGTACTACTGGCTATAAAATTTTATTTATAAAGGAGTTTTTTTTTTTGTTCAATTTGCAACAATTTAAGGAGACAAAAAATCTTTAAAAAGTTATGTATGCAAAATTATGGCATATCTTTAAAGAAAAATTGTGTGAATAAAAAATTTTCTATAAAAAATGTTGCATATATTTGGAAAATTATTTAATTTAATAAAAAGCTAATGTTTAGTGTTGCCTAATTTAAGGATAAAAATACAATAGTTTTGTACTAATAAAATGAATTATAAAATTTCATATATTATAAATTTAGACTTTTGGAAAAAAAAAGTTTTCGATACGATTTCTATAAAAAATACAAGTTATCAATAAGTTTTCTACGGAAAATTAAAGTTATCGATAACTTTTCTTAAGATCATTTTTGTTATCGATAACTCTTCTTTAGAAAACTAAAGTTTTCGATCAATTGCATTTAAAAATCAATTGAATTGATTTCTTTTCAAGACATTTCAAGAATAGTAGAAGTAGTTGTTACAACAAAAAAAAATATTTGAGTTATGGATAGAAAATGTGTAAAGGTTAAATTAAAGGAAGATGTATTGTGTACTACTGTCTATAAAATTTTATTTATAAAGGAGTTCTTTTGTTTTTTTTTTCAATTTGCAATAATTTAAGGAGACAAAAAATCTTTAAAAAGTTATGTATGCAAAATTATGGCATATTTTTGGGCACATAGACTCTTTAAAGAATTTAATAAAAAACTAATATTTGGTGTTGCCTAATTTAAGAAGAAAAATACAATAGTAAATGAATTATAAAATTTCATATATTATAAATTTAGAGTTATGGAGAAAAAAAGTTTTCGATACGATTTCTATAAAAAATACAAGTTTTCAATAAGTTTTCTTTGGAAAATTTAAGTTACTGATAACTTTTCTTAAGATCATTTTTGTTATCGATTAGAAAACTAAAGTTTTCGATAAATTTCTCTAGAAAATTATAGTTTTCGATAAATTTTAAAATTAAATTAATCGATTAATTTACTATAGAGAATTAAATTTGTTGATTAACTTTCTAGAGAATATTTATGTTATCGATAAATTTTCTTTTAAAATTCAAGTAAGAGAGCCATATTCGGCTTTGGCGAATCTTATATACCCTTCAGCAAATTTTACTTTAAAATAAAATTAAAAAAAAAATTAGTTTTTTTTTAAGTTTTTTCCAATTTTTTTAAAAATTTTGTTTTAATTAAAAAAATTTTTTAATTTATTAGTGAAAAAAATTTATGACAAAAAAAATGTTTTTTGTGAAAAAAAAATTCAGGTTCAAAAATATTTTTCCCGATTTTGACCCATTGTAGGTCCAACTTACTATAGCCTTATATACATCATTGCAATGGACTTTGAAATATCTATCATTAGATATCCATATTGTCTATATTTATGATTTAGTAATCGAGATATAGATACAAAAATAGGCCAAAAATAGAGGTTGTCTCGGATTTTTGCTCATATCTCCGTTATTTATGGACGGATTTTGCTGATTTTAAATAGGAAACTTCTCGAAAGCATGTCTGACAGAATTATTGAAGATTTTGATACCGAATATATCTGGGGTCTTCAGAAAAATGATTTCAACAGACAAACGGACAGACAAACAGTAAGACAGACAGACAAACATGGCTTAATCGACTCCGCTATCTATAAGAAATTTAAATTTCTTAATATTTTCTTAAACTTTGCTAAATATTATTAACATTTCTTAAGTATTACATACCATAAGCAACAACATTTTTGTTTATAATTTATGAATTTAATTCTAGCAATTTAAAATTAAAATTTTTGTTTCCCTCATTCTGGCAAATCTCTTTACACTATTGACCCTTTAGAAAACAAAACGTACCAATTGGCCGGGTATTAGCAAAATTTTTTTTATGACCATTAATTTTTTTCTTCGCAGCAGTACTTTTCTCTCAATACTTTTTTAAGCTCCCCATTTGTCTGTAAAACATTTTGCTCAAAACATTACAATGGCTGTGTAATAACAGCAAAAATAAAAATACTCATACATAATATTTTTATTTAAAGCTTGTTGCATTTTGTTCGTTATATGTTTTTTTTTCTGTTTTCTTTTTTTTTTTTCGTAATAATGCCACAACAGTTGAAAAGCTAAAATGTGTGAGTTTGTGAATGTTTGTTGCATGTTGACGTTGTTGTGTGTATGAGTTTTTTAATACTTTGCAAATGCAAATTCCTTTAAAATCCGCTTAAAATTATAAGCTTTTCACTTTTGCTGCTGCTTCTGTTGTTTGTTTGTTAGTTGTTAGTGATGATGTGGCAGCCAGCTACCGCCACACTCTTTTACAGCCACCACCAACTGCCATTTATTATTAAGCTTCATTGCAATTTATTGTTGATCTTTTTGTATGTTGGCAAAAAAAAAAAAAACAAAAAAGCATGAAACGAAATGAAATAAATGTGTAGTAGTATGTGAATGAGAAAAATAACAGAGCTGAGGCAAATGAAAATACTTTTTGAGCCCTTTTAGTAAAGTCGTTTATTTTTTTCAAATTTATTTTATGTTCAATGTCGGTATTTTAAGTTTATATTTCTGTTATGTAAGCCAAAGATGAAAAACGAGCATAAAAATTATAAGCTAATGCACTTTGATCAGGGATTTTTATTTAATTTTTATGCAATTTTTGGGTGTGTGAACACTATTTGCCAAGAAAATAGTGGGAGAAAATTTAAAGAGAAATAGAATAGGATGTAATGGAAATGGTATTTATAGAATAAATAAAAAAGATTTTTACTTAATAAACAAAAACCTTCATGTTTTAAAAATCTAATCTGTAAAACTCTTAATTATAGAAATTCAAGCCTCAAAATATGCTACATTTTTTTGAAAATGATAGTTTTTAAGGAATTATTTTTAAAATGTTCACACAATTATATTAAAAATTTCATTAAATACAAGAAACACAAGTAAAATCCTTAAATTATGCTGTAAATTTTCTTTAATTTATTCAAAATGTTTATGAAACTATGTTTTGAAAATTTTTAAAAATGTCAACATATATATAAGCTAAAATATGTTTAATACTTTTAAAACTTGTTTAAAAAAATTTAAGATTTTTAAAAGAAATTTTGATAAAAATTTAAATTTTTCTGCTAAACCCTTGAAATATGCAATATATTTTAATTTGTTAATAATTTGAAACCAAAAATATAAATATTTTATAATTTTGTTAAACTTTCATTTAAAATATTAGATTATTCCTGTTTATGCCTTCAGCTATGCTACAGTTATTGACTATATGTAAAAAGGTTTGCATATTTTTAGGACACATATATAATGTATAAAACCAAGCCTCTTTTTTTAGTGTAAATTGTATGAAAATAAAGATTTTTTAACTGCAGTTTTTATTTTGCCAATTTCAATTAATTCCGCCTGTCATTTTTAACCTCAATTTCAATTCATTTGTGAATCTTAAATTAAGTATCTAGGTAAGCTATTTGCCATTTTTAAGTTTTTATTTTTTATGTGTGTGTGTAAAATCTAAAATGCATGACTTAAAGACCTTTTTTCCACCATTCTCCGCCTCATATATTTGTTTAGTCTTGTTTCTCTACATTTGAGTTCATAAATTCAATCAATTTAAAATTGTAGGATGTTGGTTTTTTTTCTAGCTACAATATTACTAAACGTTTTTGTGGCCAAAATGCCTTCAGGTAAAGGTAAAAAAAAGAGCCAGGCAGGCTTTTAAATAAGTAAAACGTTTTACAACTGAGCTAAATTGAAGACTACGACGGCACACATTCATATAAACGTAGAAACCAAATAGAGCAAAATATGTATATATTTTTTTGGGAATCTGTATTTTAGCTGCATCTTTCATGATGTTTATTTTTTTGGAGTTGAGTTTGTATTGCCAGAGTTTTTGTGTTGTTTGTACTGTCTAGGCAGTTGATTTGCTGCCTGCCACTGCTTCTGTTGCCCTGTTTTAGTTTTCTATTTTAGACTTTTTACATGAACATGTTGTTATATATTTTCAGATTTTATTTGCCAATTTAAATTGCACAAAAAAATAGTCAAGTTTTTGCTTGATTTCTTGGGGAACTACAGGGGAAATACAGGCATAGAGAGAACAGTATGGTTGTGACATCAACATTTTTTTTTTTATAATAACTGTACTTTTTTATCATTGAACTAATTTATATAATTTTAGGCGTTCTTTACTAGAATTTAAGAACTTTATGAACTTTATTTAGCTGCGACTATGTATAATATGTTTAATATCCTCTTAAAATAGTGAGAATGACATTAAAATATATGAAATTTTATTTAAAAATATTTAGCTACTAACGTTCATAGTCTACATATTTAAAAGTGTGCAGGTAGTTTGTTTAGTAATTAAATTAAATGATAAAATTTTAAATTAATTCAAACTCTCTATGCTGTTAGAAATAAACAATAATTAAATCAATTATGATAATTAATAGAGTATACACAGCATACTTTCTGAGTTAAATTCTAAACATAAAATGTAAAGCATACATTTCAGGTTATACAAAAAATATTGTATATAGACTACTTTAAGGTGAAACCTAGTTTTTCATAAAAAAGTACTGTAAAACTTTGACTACAATGAAATTGTTAAAACACCGTTTAAAACTAAAGATTTAATTAAATGAAATTAATTAACATATTCCATTTTTTTTTTGTTATTATTTGTGTTTACATTTTCTTTATCTTGACTAACTAATGGCTTAATTAATTATTTTATTTTAATTATTATTTATTTATTTGTTTAATTAAAACATTTGTGAAAAAATAAACTCACAAGAAATGTTTGTTTATGGAAAAATCACTGTCGCATATAATTAATATTAATATTTTTATAAATTAAAATAATAAAATTTATTTATTGTTACAAGTCATTAATAAAATACCTTTGTAAATATACAAATATTTGTGTGTTAAACTAGCAAAAAAAATTAAATGATGAAAAATAAAATTAATAAAAGCAAATACTATTATTTATTTACATTTACTATTTGAGCAATTTAAAAAAAAGGGTTAAATAAATAGAAATTTTTTATGCAAAAAAAATATAATTTATTAACAATATAAAAACATGCTTAAACAGGCAGATTACAGTTTGTTTGTAAACGCGAAAGCTAATCAGGAGAATTTAAACTCGTCTCAACATTGCTGCCTATTTACACACACACAAACATTCACATATAAGTTATGCTTCAAAAAATAGCATCAAGATAAGCAGCAATTGCAGCATGTTGTAAACAGTTTTTGTTTCTAAATATCACATTTCTTCCAGCTTGTCTTATATTTTAGGTAATAACATGTTTTATATTAAAGCGATTTCATTGATTTTTAATAACAGCCTGCTTAGGACTTTGATAAATATTCGGAGTTAAGTTAATTAATTTCGGTTATGTATTTTGTGTATGTGAGCGTTTTTAACACACATACAGATTGATATATGTAGGACTTCATAAAGATTAAGAATAGGCTTCTTTGTGTGGTCTTAAACGAATAACTATTAATAAGTTTTACTCAGGTTCTGCAAAATAGTAGGATGACAAGGAAATCCCAACTTGTCCTACATCGATTCTAAAGTTTCTAAAAAATAGATAATATACATTGGTAAAAGAAACGCAATCGATACCGAATTGTCTTTCTCACAAAATATAAAAACTGAAAATCAGTTCAAAAATATTCTAGTTATTATAAATTCCCCCAACCATTAGCTGCTACCGAACATTTCATTAATGCAAAGCAAATATTTTGAGAATTTTTCTAAAGCAAGTAAAGCTACATTGTGAAGAGCACATATCTGTCATTTATTCTCACTTAGATTTTGAACATTATAGTGTAAACAACAACGTTTTTTTTTTTGCTTCGAAAATGTGGTGTTTTGTACCAACAAAGCGTCATACTTCTTTAATTTGAAAAAAAGTTCCGCTGAAGCACACCAATTGTTCACTAAAGCTTATAGAGAATGTGTTCTATCGCTTTCAAATTGCGTGAGATTGTTTTTTCGGTTCAGAAGTCAAAAAAGTTTGAAGACCAACAAGAATTTGAGGCATTACTCTTTGAAGATTGTTGTAAAACTCAACAAGAGCTTGCAATTTTAAAATATTTGCGAACAGCAGGATTCATCCAAAAACAGGGAATTTGAGGATCATAAGAATTGAAGCCGATAGACCTTAAGACGCGATTTTGCATGTCCGAAATTATGTTTGAACGCTATAAAAGAAAATCATTTTTGCAGCGAATCATTACTTGCGATAAAAAATGGATTAATTACGATAACACTGTGTATAGTTTTTTGAGTCAATACAGCGGTGTTAAGAATCATTCCTAGGAAGTTGTTTACTGAGATCTTGGGTACATTTTTGTAGTTGATTGTTTTCTTGAATTTTGAACGGTTTGCTATCTATGGACCTGAACTGGGGTAAAAAGTTAAAAAAATCGATTTTTTTAAAGTTTTTTGCGATTTTGATCTTGAAGATGAAGCGCTCCCTAACTGTGCTAAGAATCATTCTTAGGAAGTTCACATGTTCTTGAAATTTGTTTATTGAGATCTTAGGTACATTTTCGTAATGGATTGTTTCCTTGAAATTTGAACCGCCTGCTACCTGTGGACCCGAACAGGGGAAAAATGTAAAACAAATTAATTTTTTAAAGTTTTTTTATTTTTGCGATTTTGATCTTGAAGACGAAGTTTTCTTTATGACAAAAGCTACAACTTTGCCTCGGAGAGTAAATCAAAATTCCAAACGGTTTCCAAGATATGAGCCTGAAAAAATTATCACTTTTATGCAAAATGACACCGAGGGCCCAAATCTTTGGGGGCTCATAAAAAAGTACATGACTTTAGGCAAAACTGGGAGACACGAGTCTTTTTTTTCGTGTTGCACTGTGTAACCGTAGGTGTAAGATTCCGCCCAACAGGCTGAATTGACACCAAAGCCAAATGACCATCTGTATTTGGTGGGTTCAAAAGGATCCTATATAATATGAGCTGCTGAAATCTGGGCAGACCATCACAGGGAACCCGTAGTGAACACAACTGATTCGTTTGAAACGAACATTTGCCGAAAAATAATATGCGGCCAGACCTAACCTATGAAATCGTAATATTCCATCATGACAACGCTCGGCCACATGTTGCAATACCTGTTAAAAACTATTTAGAATGAAGTGGTTGGAAAGTTTTGCCTCACCTGCCTTATTGTCCAGACCTTGTCCGCTTTAAATTTTAAAAAAATAAACAGACATACTGATATTTTGTTTTATTGCAAGAACTTATCTAAAATGTTCATAAAAATATGCATTTTTATTTTAGCCTGCCTAAAAATATGCTTTATTTTTTATGTAATAACTCTTATAGATCAATCTGTTAATGTGTTAAACAAAAAATAGGCGACATTTTAAACCAGATATAAAAGCACAGTAAGCTTAAATTAGCGCTGTGCTGCTCTATTTTTAGAACTTTTCTAAAATTTTCATAAAATTAAGAATTTTTAATTTTACCAAACCTAAAAATATGCTTTATTTTTCATGTAATAACACTAATATTTGAAACTGTGAATGTGTTAAATGTTTTTTCATTTACTATAGTGTTTTTTTTTTATTAATACTCGTAAAAGTCAGGCCAATTATTAAACTTTTGTTTGTCGATGATAATTATGTTGTTGGTTTTGTTGTATAGTGTTTTTGTTTTTTATTTCAACACAGTTTTTTTTCTTTTTTTTTTTTTGCATCCATAATGATTTTTCATTTATTACGCAAATAACAATAATTATTAATTACATTAATTTTAATTATTATGCTATTTTAACAATACAACTTTTTTGTATACACTTTATGGGAAAGTATTTATTTATACCAGTGTGTAAGAGGTAGAAATGTGTAGATTGTCAACATGCATAATGCTGCTGCCTTTTTAATCCTATTTTCAGGGTAATTTTGTTTTTTTTTTTTCATAACTTTCATTTTTGTGTGAGTGTACAAAACTCAAATATATTTAAATGTTTATGTAATTGTGTATTTGTGTAAATATTGGAGAAAAAAGAAACATTAATTATAATTATGCCAATTATTTTGTATGAAAATACGTGTCCAATACAATTACATAAACGTTCTTATTTGTGTAAAGAGTAAGCTCAACAATTGTATGTGTTTTAAAGGCTAGTAGGAAATTATTAGTAGATCTAACACCTTACTAGCTAAAGACATGTCATCATATCATTAGCATATTTGTAGCATAGAAAGTAATGAGAAGTCTGAAACACAACTTAAGTCAAATATTCCTAAAACCGAATTTCCAACTGGTCATAATTGAACTAAATAGCTGCCAACACAATAAGTTCATGTACACGGGAATTACAATATTAAGTATTGTCCTTTTTGTAAATAAATTTAAGTATTTGTGTTCATTAGCTTACATGTTATTTTGTATTGTATCTGTAGTTAAATTCAAATACAATTTGTTTTGTGTGCTTGACTCCCTTTCTATATTTAGCATATAAATAGTTTATTTGTAGTGGGCAGTTTTAGTTAAATGTAAAAATATGTTTTAGTAATTACTTTAAATTGTATTTTTATTAAATTTATTTATTGTAATTTATAACAAATTTGCTACACAGCAACCACATTGAAAATATTATTAATATTTAGGGGTTACAAACAAGATTAAAATGAAATTATGTTTATGGGTTAGGTTTGTAGCTAATGGTTAGTAGAAATAAATGCAAAACGGATTCATAATTTAAATACAAATAATAAAAACTATGAAGACACATTTTCTATATGAAAAATTATTAATTGTAGACATTTTGTTATAAAAAAAGTTCATTATGTTTAGGGAAATCATTAAATGTTTACCAGATTTCCACATTTCCGCAAAGCTTTTACCTTAAATTAGAACCTTAAATATTACCCCTTTAAGTATGCCTCTCTTTATTTTATGCTTTTAATTTTCAATCTAAGTACAATACAATTCACTATTATTACCAATAATTGACTTAAAAAGCATACTAATTACAATTATTCTCTATTTTAACTCAGTTTAAAAGGCTAACCTTTTAAACTGCTTCTTTATAGCTTTACTACTGCTCCTAAAAGCCTGCTATGGTGAAGTCGTTATTTTTTTTTTTTTTTTGTTAACAAGTATTTTATTTTTCTTTATTTATGTAATTTTAACATTTAATTAAACTTTGAACAACGATAATTATGCCTTTTAATGGAATAATCGTTAATAAGTAAAATGAAACAGAATTTTTGTGCAACATCATCATCAACAACAATACTTTTGCTGTAGCAATTATGCATATTCAATGAATGCAACAGCAACAATAATACCAACAGCACGTTAACAGAACAATGGAAAATAAATTGCTACATAAAATTCAATTAAGAGGGAAATTATAAATAAATACAAAAACAAAAAAAGAGCAAGTTATTACTTAATGTAAAGTACTTTAAAGAACTTTAGTCTACTTATATGAATTATAGATATTTTTAAACTCGAAGGCTTTCTCTGCAGCATGTTAAATTAGTTTAAAGTTGCATATCTTTTAGTTAAATTATAATTGAAAATTATATATTGCCAACTTAAATGGCTTCTTAATGACAAATAATACTTGTTTTAATGACAAATGGAAATGACTTTAGAAATTTCTTTTTGAGAAGCAACTTTATTAAAAAGTACTTTTCTGTAAATCTGAAATAAAAGTCAGAGTTTTCCAACAGGTACTTTTATTCAAAAATAATTTATTAACATACATTTAAAAAAATATATTTTTTTTGAAAGAGAATTTTTAAAAAACAAAATCAATTGCCACTTAATGGAATTTTAAAAAAAGTAGTTTTTACTATAAGGTACATACGTTAATTAAACAATATTTTTAACAAGAAAACTTAAAAAAAAAAAATTGTTTTTTAAAGTATTTTTTAGAATGTTAATTGTTTGAAAAAGTATTTTCATTAAAAGTTACTTTTTTGAAAAAGTACTTTTTTACAAAAGTTTCTTTATAAAAGAACTTTTTGGGAAAATATTTCTAAAAAATATACCTTTTTTGAAAAAGTACTTTTCAAAAATAAATTTTTTGACAAAGTACATTTTTAAGTAAAAATTATTAAGAAAAATTTTGAAAATTATTTTAATTATTTTTTGAAAATGAATTTTTTAAGAAGGTACTTATTTGGAAAATATTTTGTAAAAAGGTACTATTTTGAAAACGTATTTTTTAAGAAAAAACTATTTAAAAAGACCTACTTTTTTAAGAATTCATTTAAAAAATTTACTTTTTTAAAAAAGATTGAAATAAAACGCAAAGTATTTTAAAAAGGTTTTTTTAAAAAAAAAAATACTTTTTTGAAAAGGTGCTTTTGTTGATAAAGTAAAATTTTGAAATTAAGCAAATTTTTTTAATAAGTACCGTAAAACTGTTTTATCTATTCACAATTGTTGAGAACAGTCTTATACAAATTATTTAAGCTGTCATAGATTACAAATAGAAAGGCTGGTATCTGGTTCAATGTAGTGTGCCTATATCATAGACTGTGACTAGCCAGTGACTGTTGGTATATCTACAAACAAGCAAAATGAGTCACAATTCGTGTTATTCGACTGTGCCGAATCTTATATACCCTTCACCAAATTATACTTCAAAATAAAAATTTAAAATATTTTGAGGTAAACAAAATTTTTTTTTTTAAGAAGATTTTTTTGTTTCTTATTTTTTTTTTTTTTTTGATATTTAGCGAAAAAAACTTTTGGTGAAAAAAAAAATCAGGTTAAAAAATATTTTTTTATGATTTTGACCCATTGTAGGTCCAACTTACTATGGAATTATATATGTCGTTGCAAAGGTCTTTGAAATATCTATCATTAGATGTCCAGATATAGGTCAATAATAGGTCAAAAATCAAGGTTGTCCTGGTTTTTTCCTTATATCTTAGCCTTTTGTGGACAGATTATCTCGAATTTAAATAGCGACCGAGATATATTGATGTATGAATCGCGTATGTAAATTGTTTGAGGGCTTCGGAAAGTTGATTTCAACACACAGACGGACATGGCTTAATCGACTCCGCTATCTATAAGGATCCAGAATATATATACTTTATAGGGTCGGAAAATTATATGGTGGAAATTACAAACTGAATGACAAACTTATATATACCCTTCTCATGAAGGTGAAGGGTATACAAAAGTTGCAACTGTCCTCAGTCTAGATTACTAAGGGACACTTAAGTGACAATTGACTCTATGCTTTTCTTGATATTTAAAAGTAACATTGGAATCAAATAACTCAAAAAATATATAAATTCGAGTAAGATAGAATAGGTTACATGGGTTGCTCGCAATTTAGCGACTTCACTCGGAGGTCTTGTGGTACCCCTAGAAAAACTTTTTTATCGTTTACTGAAAATCATACATGAAAATAGAATGGTTTTCCGTCCAAATTCTGATGACTGTATGACTCTTGTGGTCCACGTGAGAACCAACCGGTACTTAAGGTTTATTAGTGACACATCTCTGAGACAGTCCAGATCATGAAAAAGAGCTGTACCAAGATGTAATAGTCTACGCTAGTCACATAGAAGGTGTTGCACTGATTCTTCCTCCTCATCATCTAAAGAACTTCTACAATACGTTCCCACATGAGATTAAACTCGTAAGAAGCCTAATCGAATTCCTACCAAGAAACAAAAGATTCCTGGTCCTATCATTTGTCAGAGTTCATGCCGGATGTTCTACAAGTGATAATACTTGACCACCTCAGTTCCATCTCTCACAACGCCCTTTCATCTATCAAATTCGATACGTTCACCAAGGGAGTGTGAATATCCCTTTGCACAAGAGTTACGTCCAGGTAAGACCCGTTGGTTGCGCATTCATCAGATACTTCATTTCCCCTGTTACCCATATAAACTCGACGTGATGTTGTCTTAGTTGTGCTAGAGAATGAACGATTAAGCTAAGTAACAAGTAATTAACTAAAGTGGTTCAGTCTAAAAGAGGTAGCCAGTCTCTATGAAAATTTAAGGGTTTAAGCAAATTTAGTAGTTGAATTACTTTTTTAATTTGTTACAAACCCTTTCAATAGGCTTTACATTCAGCAATTTGTTTTATTGTTATTATACAAAACTTATAAGAATTTTAATCATTTAATGTTTAAAAGCAATGTAAACCTTTTACAAACATTAAAAAAATCCCTACAATTTTAATTTGCACTTAATAAAAATACACATAAAACTATATTTAAACTATTACACCTAACGGTATGCTTTACATTTTGAACCCATTTACCAATTTAATATTAATAAAGCAAAACAGCTCATTTAAAATTGCAACTGCTGCTGCAGCAGCATCCTCCGATATTGGCCCGTTCATATATTAATTGAAAGTACAGGGAAAATATGTATGTAGATATAAAACGAGGGTGAAAAAAAAAATTAAATTCTATTTAGTTAAACTTCTGCTTAACTGCATCAGCTTCCGCATTTGCATTACCGGCTGCTTTTGGAAAAGCATTGAGTAAAAAAAAAATGTACTGTATATTAAAATAAAGCCTTGGCAAAAACTTGTGCGCGGGAAAGTAGTAGCCAATGAAGCTTAAAAAAGTGTAACCTTAATTATAGAATTCAGTGATGAAACGTAAACATAAAATAGGTAGACTCTCGCATACATACATATACAGCCTGGACGTTTAATGTATTGGGTAAATACTAAAGATAAGCAAGGCAAGCAAGCAGTAGTAGTGGAAAAAACAGTGGAGTAAACACATTTGATGAAATTTTTAATAATTAACATATCACCCTCATACAATTTTTACACAAAGTTTGAACAATTTTCCAGGATATTTTCATGTTGTTTTTTCATTTTTTTTTTTTTGCAAAAGAAAATTACTTTAACATTAATGGCAATGTAATATTTTTTTCCAAACAGTTTAAACATGCTGCAGCATGTTTCTTTTTTCACGGAGTAAAGGATTTTGCTTTCATGTTGTACTAACAGGTAATTAATGTAGTAATTATTGATTAAAAGATTATATGAAAATCTTATAAACTTCATGAGTTTTAAACATTATTAGCTCTGTTCACTAAATAAAAGTTGTTACTAGTTAGTAACAATTGTTACTGGAAAAGCGTTCATTAACTCAAAAAACTAGCTAGTAGAGAAAAAATCAAGAGCGTATAAATTTTAGAGAATGTTCTCTCGTTGCAAACTATTACAAGTTCTATTTTGAACTCGTAATAGTTAGCAGCTTATATTTCATATGTTTTGTGTTATTGTTTATTTATTTACAATTTTATTTTTGTGGTGAAAAAAATAAAATTGAAGAAAATGTGAATATCTATACATTTTAAAAGGAAAAAATATGAAAATTGTGAGTATAAATTTTTTGTTACTGGAAAAGCGTTCATTTACTTTTTACTATTTTTGAGAATTTAAGAGAGTAATTTTTTATATTTTGATTTTATTCTCTCGTTACAAGTATTTACTGGGAAAGTAAATGAACAGACCTATTATATTATTTTTTGTTTAATTTGTTTGAAATGTAGAAATATTTTTTGATTAAACATTAACTAAGTGCTAATGAGCCAAAGTAGGTTATTTATTAATTATTAATAATGGCCGAAAAGTAGGCTTTACTTATTTTCTTTGTGCATATTTAATTAGAAATTTGTGTTTTCACTTAAGTGGTTTTAAGGGAAATTAGCTAAAGCAAAACTTATTAGGTTAATAAGAAATTATCTAGTGATTAAAAACCAGATAAATAATTGAATTTAAGAAAGAAAAAATCAATTAGAGGAAATGCCTAAAAGTAGGCAAGAAATTTTGAATAATTTAATACTAGCTAAAAGCTAGTATTTTAAATTTAATTTAACAGCATAAATTAATTATATTTAAAAGTCTGTTCTATATGCTGCAAAAGAGGCTTTAGTCTTTTTTTTTTTAAATTCACTTACTTATGATTAAATTCGTTATGGAAAATAGTCCTTAATTGGATGCAAAACTCACCTGAAAATAGAAAAAAAAACAATTTATTAAATGAATGTGAAAAAAAAATCAACAAATTAATAAATTTCAATTATAATGGCTACAAAACTCAGCCTAAATGAAATTGAATACTATGACAGTTTAGCAGCAGCAACAAACAAGAAATATAACCATTCAAAAATAAAAATCAACATAAAAATTTACAATAAATGGCAAACATTTAATTGAGTAAAATATGGCAATTGATTAAAACGATTTGAAAATTGAAAACGAAAACGAACTGAAACTAATACTCTAAACACACACACTCTATAAACCTATCGTCACCTAAAATGCAAAACAGCATAACTAACATTTCAATAATTTTACCAAAATAAAACAAAGAACCCATCATCTTTAAACTTATTAAATAGTTAGTCACACCCTTTAACATTTTAGCTGACGCTATATTCTCCTATAAACAGGTGCTTTTTTATTTTCTTTCCCCTCGCTCCAAAATTTAAGCCTAATTCAAAATAATAACAACAACAACTACAACAAAACGTTAGCAATAGCGTTTAAACAAATGTAATAAATTTGTTATTAAAACAGGCAACATATGGCTGACATGATTGCCTCCGATTGTCGTTTATAAAAAAAAAAAAATAAACAGAATAAAATCGAAATGAATTGAAATAAAATTTGTAGTTTAACAAACTCGTTATGTAGCGTAATAAATTGTTTTAGTTTATGATTTTGTTGTTTTTCACTGTTCCAGTTTAATTTTTATTTTTGTTCGCTTTAAAGTCCTTTTGTTACTGGGCTAAAAATATTTTAATATGTTGTATTTAAGCCATGAGATTAGTTGGCCAATGTTTTTATGGAATTGTTTGATTTTTTTTTTTTTTTTTTCTTATAAAATGAATTTATTGATCATATTTTTTTCGGAAAATAAAAATAACATATATTGTATGTTAAAATGCTAATATTTATTGTTATTGTGGTAATTTAATGGCTTAAATAAATATATGAAATAAAATTTTTATTTTTAAAAAATTTTAGCTGGAAATAGTTATAAAAACAAAAATGTTAAAGACAACATTTTGAAAAACAAATGGCCACTATTAAAGTGACAAAACTCCTAAACTTTTAAACTGTCCCCACTCTAGATTACTTAGGCACACTAAGGTGACAATTGACTCCACGCTAGATTACCTGGGATATACAAAGTAATTAATTAATTTATCAGTTCAATGACAAATGATCCAAAATAAGAGCATATTTACATTTATACTATAATAATTTTAATGTCACAGATTACAAACAGGATACAAAGAGAGAGTAACTGGTTTCTAGTACAATGAGAACATTCTTTCAAATACTAGACAACTCCAAGATACCTAATATAAGATATATTCCATTAAGAGAAGTGTATGATGATGTTTACTCTAACCATTTCACTATTTTTTACAAGTTTTATAACAATATTATACAGTGGTGGCCATGAGGTTAGCACACTAGCTACTTGCTATTTTTAAACGCAAATATTTCCTATATTTCTTAATTCTTTCATTATATCTTTTGCATGCGTGTTACATGTCCTTCTAAGATCTCGTCCCAATATGTCCAGCATTATTCCTTTATATATATTTTACGTTTTTCTATCCAGAATAGAATAACCTCCAAAAAAAACTGGACAGTATTTTAGCACAAAATAAAAAAGTTTATTCATATTAAAAAAAGTAACAAAACAAGAAAACTTATTTCACTAAAAACTTAGTACTTAGTTGGATACCCTTTATTTTTGATCACAGCTGCTACTGCCATACAGCGATCCACTGAAATTCCATTCCAAGCTTTTTCTACTTTTTTCCATAAATCGGCCAAGTTTTTAGGCTTTTCTCTCATTACATGCTACTCCACATCATTCCAAAGGTTCTCAATAGGATTGAGATCCAGAGATTGGGCTGGCCATTTTAACACGTCGATATTGTTCGATTCCAAGCAACACCTCTCTAAGCGTGAGGTGTGTTTTGGATCATTATCTTGCATAAATCGCCACCTAAGTGGCATGTTGTCCTCTACATAAGGTACCATTGTATTTAGAAGTATATTCTGGTATACACACTGGTCCATACGAGTATCAATCTTTTTTATAGGACCAACACCATACCCAGAAAATGCTGCCCACACCATCACATTACCCCCACCGTGTTTTATTGTTTTACTGGTGTACTTTGGATTATGTTGCATGTTCGGAGGACGCCATACATACCTCTTACCATCCGATCCGAGTCTACAAAATTTAGATTCATCACTCCATAGGACATTTTTCAAAAAAATTAACGGCTTTTCCAAATGCTCACGAGCAAATCACAACCGAGCTTGTATGTTCTTTTTTGAAACATGTGGCTTATGCTGAGAAATGCATCCATGTAAATTTTTTTCATTAAGTCTTCTTCTTATCGTTCTGCTGGATACGTTGATACCATATTTCCTGAAATTTCTCTCTGGATTACGGTGGAGTTCTTAAAAGGATCTTCGACAGAGGCTCTGTATATTAAAGAGTCCTCTTTACGTGAAGTTTTTCTGGGCCGAGGAGCCTGTGTAACGTTTTTAGATGTTTTATACTTCTGAATATGTCTTAGAGCATTATAAACCATAGAGCATTCCAAAGTATTAGCAATCTCACTTATACTTGTTCCTCTCGAGTTCATTTGTTGAATAATCTTTCGTTGTTCCTCTGTACACCACTTTTTTTTAGCCATATCTAAATAATGTTTATTAATTCAATTTGTCTTCCTCATTAATTAAATAATACCTAAACTTACCAATTAATATTTATACCCACAAAAAACTTCAAAAAAATTTAATTGTACTTATATGTGCTAAAATTGTGTCCAGCATATTTTACATATTGCTGCACTAATATGCAAATTTGAAAGAGAATAGCGATAGAATACAAAAAAAAGTAACGGGACTTATTGATCACACCATAAACAACACTAATTACCAAAAATTTTAGTTTATAATTGCAATGAAATTAAATAATTTGCTTTTGAAAAAAGCAAGTATGATGTGTGCTAACCTCATGGCCACCACTGTATATCTAATGCTTAAGCATGCCTCAAGGCACTTATCGCAAAAATGACAATAAATGCAAATATAACTGATTTTTCATTTAAAAAATGCTTTTTAAAATATTTAAGTACGTTTTTTTAGCAACTGTTAGAAGAGTTTTTGAAATGAATAATCAGTTGTATTTGCATTTATTGTAATTTTTACGATGAGTGCATTGGGCAAGCTTAAGCATTAGAGGGTTATGGTTACTGAAATTATTTATATGATTGGGGTAACCATAATATGATAAAGTTTGCATGATTTTAGAAATCATATATATGATTGTAGTAAATTAATATATGTTTTAGAAAACAAAAGTTTGTAGAAAGATTTAGTTTCATATAAAACTTATAAGAAAATTATGAATGTTCACGACATTTTCTGAGGGGGCCTTGTATGGATACCTAAGAAAAATGTTGCCGGATTTCGCCATACTTTACAGTATAATTTCAGAGTACATAAGACAAATTTGTACAACATTTTATCAGGGCTGCCGCATAATCAACATATGTATTACTGCTCACACTGTATTCCTTGGGGGGACTTTTATATGGGGCTAGGTGAAAACACAAACCTTATCAACACAGAGTATATGTTGGAAATTTCAGCCAGCTACCTCCTTTTGTTTGTGCCCTATCGTGTTTTTAACAGACAGACAGACAGACATACAGACGGACGGACGGACATAGTTAGACCGTATAACAATCTTATAAGGAATAAATCTACTAATGTTGATCTGCGACAAATATTTTGATGTATTACAAACGGAATGTCAAAATCAATATAACGCCCATCTTTGTGATGGTTTTGATGGTCGTGTGGAAAAAAACAGAGTAAATGACTTACGTCTTTTTTTGGGGAAAGCGACAAAGCTTAAGTATGTATCACGAAATTTAAAGCTTTTCATTCGAATAACAAAACTGAGCAAATAACAAGTAAGAATACTAAAGGGGTTTCCAGCAAGAGGTGTTATTTTGAATCACCCGCAATTTTGGTAGCTGTTACTTTTGAAGCTTTCATTCTTTGACATTTGACAAGTAGAAACTACGCCATTACTAAAAATGGAACGATACACGGTTCAACAACGCATTGAAATTATTAAAATACACTAAAAAATGGTGAAAATCTTGCAGTCATAGACCGAAAAATTAAAAGTTAATCAATTCAAATGAAATTCCGCTCCAAACAAATTTATATATATGGTAATCATGGCACCTAATTTTATGATGACTAGGTATTCATACCTAGTCATAGCTCCCATATAAGGCCCGCTTCCGAAAATAATTTAAACGAGCATAAATCTCTTAAGAATTTTGGTATCCACATAAAATTCAACAGAAATAAGTTTCATATAGACATAAATTACGAGACATAATTTCATGGCGATCGGTCCATAATTGGCCATAGCTCCCATATAATTCCAACTACCGAAAATATTTAACAAAAATTAATTATTGAAATTTAAAAAAATAAAAAAATCTCTGTGTAGGGTATTATATGGTCATGCTTGAACGACCATACAGGCGAATCCCAGTATTACGAACGATGTCTATCTTCCAGGGGACACAGAGATAGATGATTATTTTAGCCATTCTTGATAGATTGATATAATTTTCAATGTTAAAAATTTTATTGTTTGTTTGATTTTGTTTTATTTTTCTCAACATTCGTTAAATCGAGTTCAAAATTGTTGAAACTTTCGTTATATAAGGTAGTTAATGCTAAAAATGTGGTTGTACGTTATATGGGATTTTCGTTAACAAGAGATTCGTTATACCGGGATTTGCCTATACTTTGTTATTTGTTTTCTTTTTCTTATTTCTTAACCAAAAAATATATCAAATGGAAATTTAAATAAAGTAAAGTCATGTAACTAAAAACGAAGAAAGATTTTCAAGTTTTATAATTTGGAAAATAAATTTATTGCCATAATGGAAATTCCCATATCACATTAAAAATAATTTTCAAAAAAATATGCAAAATTTTGTGATATCATATTTTTGCTTATTATTATAAAAATGCATATCTCTGCAAAAAGAATAATAATTTAACTAAAATTGGTTTACGTAGGCCAAAACATTATAAAATTATATATTTTAGGTAATTTGCATATTTTAAGGAAAAAGCTTATTTTTGCATATTTCTATAATTTAATATATTTTGAACATATACGGGCACAAATGGTTTAATAAGGCTGAAGTAAACTATTTTTAATAAAATAATAATTCTTATAATGCATACTTTTATAAAAAATAAAGTTTAAAATTTTTCGAACAAAAATTTATTTGTTAATAAAATTTATTTAAAATGTTTTAAAATTGTTAGTCTAATTTTTCGACGTTTTTTTTATTAATTTTAGTTATTGTTAGTTAAGCTTATACTTATATTTAAGTTATACTTAGTTAATTGAGTTTGAGGTCAGTGTTATAAAATCATAATTTGATTTTTATTTCCAATATTTCTTTACTCTTTTGTGTGGTATCTTCAGGGAATATTCGCAATTAATAATAAAAAAAAAAAAAATATTTTTTAATATTGACAATTTTTGTTTGTTAATTTATTCAAAACTTGTCTTACATATTGCTTTTATTATTAGCTGATAATTTTCTCTGAAGATGCTACACAAAGGAGTAGAGAAATATTGGAAATAAAAATCAAATTATTATTTTATAACACTGACCTCAAACTCAATTAACTAAGTATAACTTAAATGTTTTAAAGCTTTTTAAAAATATGTACTTATATTTTATATCTTTCAATATTCACAAAAATTTCCAGATAAAAACTCAACTAATAATTGAGGTCAGATACTAAAGCCATTTATTTGATGTTAATAGCAAAATAAACATATGTATGTACCTTTTTCAAAATTGTTTTAAAAATGTAATCCCAAATTGTTTATATTCCTTTAAAAGTAGACACGATTGCTCTTAGTTGTTTAATCCAATGTAGAGGCTTAATATATCCATATACAGAACACAAAATTTCCTTATACTTTTGTTAAAAATTTTTATGAAAATATAGTATGTACATATATTTTATTTCATGCTCACTTTAACTAGGTTATAGCTTAAAACATTTGTTTACAAAAGCCAAAATCTCTATATAATTTTTATAAATATTTTTTTATTTTTTTTTTTTATTTATTTTTAATATTTTTTATTTATTTATTTCTCACTTTGTTTTTGTTGTTATGGAAATTTATCTTTAACCATAAAACAATCAAGCTTTAAAAAATTTATACATATATTCACATACATATTTAATTCACAGTGAAATAAATACTTTTCACATTTATTTTTTATTATTTTGCACACACATCCATACATAGTATATTCATTTTTAAACAGAACTCAGCAAATATTTATAGAGTTCAAAAGTATAATTTTCACCATTTTCCATAATGTTTTTTCAGTGTAATTTTCCTGCTGTTATTTTTTACTTAAAAAAAAAACATAAAAATAAACATAATACGAGAATATCAACTATTCAATACGGGTTTAAGGTTCGAGCATTAAAAAATACAGAGAATATATTCCATCACTCTAACAATAACATGAACAATATAAACCTGAAAAAACAATTCAGTTTTCTTTTATTTATTTTTTTTTTTTAACAAAAACAATTAAACCGTGTATAAAACAACAATAAGAAAAATAATTTATATTCAATATTTTTCGTTTTTTTTTTTATTCAAGACAGAAACACGCGCTCACTATCCATCCGACTCATTCACATGTCGCTCGCTTACATACTTTTTGTTATACTTTTGGGTAAAAAAATGTTTGTTCAAAAAAAAATAAAATAAAACATTAAAAAATTGTATTGTTGTTTTACAAACGTAAAACACTCAATTACATATAATACAATATCAGCCTCAACAGTCAATTTGTCGAAAAAAAATTCTTCACACACACTCATACACAAAAAGAAAACCGAGAATTAAAGGAATATTAACATTTATACTCGTTGTAGAACAAAACCCTACACCACTCGACGGAACATGTGAACGGACTGACAGACAGACTTTGTGGTAGGCAAATGACTGGACAGACAGATAGAGATATACTATATTCATAGAAAAATAAATACGAGTAGTTATGTATGAATCTAGGTAGTTAGGTAGGTAGCTGAGACATGAATGGGGATGAGTGTTTGTAGAAAGAAATTTACATTCACTCATTACAAACTCTCACAAAGAAAATAAATACTCAATGTTTACAACATATGTAGAGTTACACCATTTACAAATGCATGTGTTGTTTAAACTAAAAAAAATATATGTTTTTTATTCGTTTAAATAAGAATTAAAAATTTGCGTGAAATTGATTTTATTGTTTTATTATTTTATATGTTATATTGATTAATAAAGAAGCTAATATTTATTGTCTTGAAACAGTTCACACTGTCGGTTATTTTTTAAATAACCGTTTAAAAATTTCCAAAATATTTTAAACAATTTAATTTATTTTTTGGATACACATTACCTCAATAATACTGAAATACAAACATATTTAGTATATACAAAAGAAGTCGGTTACTTTTAAAGTAACCATTTTAAAATGTATAATAAATATCTCAAAATGACTTCTTAACAATAAATATGATTTCCTACAAAAGAAAAACACTCAGTTTCTTCTAAATATAAGTTATATTAAATCGTTACTTTTCAAAATTGTTTAAGTAAGCTATTAAAAATTGCAGAAAATGTATGTCGTAGTAAAAAAAAAAATATGTAAGAATTTTATAAAAAAATCGGTTTTCCCCCTGTTTATCCCTTTCTGGGTCCAAGTATAGAAAAAAGTTATAGCCTATTGACGCTTCCAAGTAAGGATCTATCTACGTTCCAAATTTCAATAAAATCGGTTCAGCCGTTTAGGCGTGATGCTCAAACAAACAAACAAACTTACAAAGACATTTATATAAATATTTAAAATATCAAAAAGTAGTCGGTTACTTTTTAAGTAACCAAGTGAAAAAAGCTTTGGAACGACTTCTTAACAAACAAACTGATTTCTAATAAATTAAAGCAATCAGTTACTCTTAAAAATTCGTTATATTAAACGATTACTTTTCAACATTTTTAAAGTAACCATTTGAAAATTGCAAAAAATTTTTGAAAATTATTTTATTATTTAATTGTTTGTCAAAGCCAATGATTTAACAATTAAAAACTGATTTCAAATAACTCATACCAAGTGGTTACTTTTCAAGTAACCGTTTAAATATGTTCTGAGTATCAATATTTAAAACTTTTATTTATCTTTATCACTTTATTCTGTATCAAAAATGCTTTAATGCTTAAAATAATACCAAAACTATGTAAAAAAATATGAAAAAGTAGTCGGTTACTTTTAAAATAAGTTTAAGTAACCATTAAAAACTGCAGAAAATTTATGAAATTTTATTTATTACTTATTCTCCAATCAATATAAATTAATATAAATTCAGAACTGTCTTAAAATTGTTTCTACTTAACGGTTACTTTTTAAGTAACTGCTTTCAAATTTGCAAAATATTAATAATTTAAACTTTTTTGTACTTTTTGAAATTTATATAACTTCAATAATGCTGAATTACTTAAAATAAAAATGAAAACATTAAAAGTAGTCGGTTACTTTTAAAATATTTTGACAAAACTTTAAGTTCTTAACAAAATTAAAATAATTTTTGTTCATATTAGCATACTTGGAGATCGCTTAAAACAATAATTATTAGGTGGTTACTTATTAAGTAACCATTTGAAAATTAATGAAAATTTTCTTTAAACCTCTTCATAACATTGGAAATGATTGATTATATAAAAAAATCAGTTATTATAAATTTTGCTTATAGTAGATGGTTACTTTTCAAAAACGTTCAAGTAACCGTTTATAAATTGCAGTAAATGTATGAAATTTATTTTAATATTTATTTTTTAATCAATGCAAATGATGTAAGAATTCAGAATTGCCTTAAAATGATTCATATCTATTGATTACTTTTGGAGTAACCGTTTAAAATTTTTTGAACTATTAATATTTTGAATTTTTGTTGATGTTCTTTTGATATGTATTACTTTAATAATCGTGAAATGGTTGAAATGAAACCCATACAGTTTAAAATATAGAAAAATAGTCGGTTACTTTTAACAGCTTTTGGTCAAAACTAATTTTAAAAATATATTTTTTTTAGTTTCAAATTAATTTTTTAAAATTGTAATTATTAAACGGTTACTTGTTAAGTAACTGTTTAATAATTAATAAAACATTTTTGAAAAGAACTTTTAAACTATGAAAATGATTTTTAATGTATTAAAAAATCAATTACTCATACAAATTAATTATATGAAATGGTTACTTTTCAAAATTGTTTAAGTAACCATTTGAAAATTGCAGAAACTATATAAAAATTATTTTTTTAATTTGCTTATCAATGTAAATTAATTAATAATTAAAAACTGTCTTAAAATTGTTTAACCTATTGGTTACTTTTTGAGTAACCATTTAACAAATTTCAAATATTCATATTTTTAACATTCATTGATTTTTTGAAATGCATATTAGTTCATTAATGCTGAAATATTAGAAATCAAAACGAAACTATTAAAAATATGAAAAAGTAGTCGGTAATCGGTAACACCTTTTGAGGAAAATTTATTTTAAAACAATTGTTTTGTAATTTCTTTTAACTAAATATGTTTTTACATTTGTTCATTAATTTTTATTCAAAAAATTATTTTTTTTTCCTTAATTAAATCCAGAAATGGTGTAAATTACAGAACATTAACTTTAAAATGTTTTTTATGTGGTAGTTCTGCCGCTTTAGACACACACAGTGCTGCCAACTTTTTTTTGGAGAAATCGTCAATTAAAAAAAAAAAAATCGTCAAAATCGTCAAGTTAAAAAGAAAAAAATCGTCGAGAAATCGTCAAGACAAAAATACGTTAAAAATACCAAAAACATTTTTTTATTAACTTTTTAAATATTTTTATTTTATTTACATGTAAATAAAGTTTTTATTTAATAAAAAAAATGTAATTTAATTTTGGTATTTAATTCTGGTACATTTCTGTGTGACATTTTTTTAATAAGTAATTTTTAATTGCTATATTAAAACACTGAGAATTATTTAACTTAAGATAATCTTTTGAAAACAATATTCCTTGTAATGTTGAAGTATCCAAAGCATTTCTGGTTTTTGTTTTATTTAAATTTACAATATTAAAAATTCTTTCAACGTTGGCCGACGAATGTGGTAGTGCCATTAAACTCGAAACAAATTGTGTTAAAATTGGGAAGGCCTTTGCATTATTGGATCTTTTTAAATTAGAAACATTTTTCCAAAACACCAATGTTTCGAGTTCAGTGAATTTCATATTACGTAATTCTCGAACTTCATTATCAAGTTCTTGATATTCTTTTCCATTTAATAAATTTGGAAAAAGTTTGGCCAATTGTAAAATTGAATCATTTTTTTTGTTTAAAGCTACGCTTGGTTCAATGGAGTTTAATCCTTCTAAAAGTTTATCGCCAAAATCAAAACGTTTTAAAATTTGTGAAACCAATTCAATATAAAATTGGACGCAGAATTCAACAAATATATTATATTGACTATATTCAATATTTAAACTAGATTGGTTCTCCTTCACGTAAATGCCAAGATACACTTCATCTTTATTTAAAAATATGTCTTCGTTATTAAAACTTTGGATTTCAAAATTAACCAAATACTCTTCTTTCACAAAATTTGATAAGACGGTTTTTAACAATCTAGACAACTCACTGTATATATTTTGGATTTGTACACTTTCACTTTGAAAAAGTTTGTTGACATTGTTTATAAGACGAAGAATATACTTTAAAAAATAAAAATATAACTGGTGAATACCGTTCAAATTATTTAGTATGTCTTCGGCTGTGTCTATAAGATCAATATTGACCGCGAATCCAAAATAAATTTTTAGTGGCTCGAAAAGTTCAAGTAAACGGTTAACAACTGATTCCAGTGAAAGCCACCTGGTCTGTGAAGGATGAAGAAGTTTTTTCGGTTTGAATTCCAATAAAGATTGAATTTGTTGAAATTGATTATTTCTTTTAGGGCTGTTTGAAATGTAATTATATATATTACGAGTCAAAGTTTCCACTGATGATGGCAGCTTCAAACAGGCATATGAAGAGCACAGTGCTAAAGAATGGCACACGCATTTTAAAATAAATAAATTAGGTATTTCTTTTTTAAAATGGCTTGCCACGGAATTGTGTTTTCCTGTCATATTGGGAGCCCCATCTGCGGCAAAGCCTATCATGTGTTTTTGATAGTCAATCTTGTTATCCAAAAAATATTTTTTTATTGCTGTAAATAAAGAGGCTGCATCACATTTATCGACTTCAATCAAACCAAAGAAGAAATCATATATTTTAAAATCTAGACAAACTCTTGATACCAAACACATCAGTTTTTTGTTACTGATATCAGTAGATTCATCTATACATAACGAAAAAGCATTGGTATTCATGATTTCACATATTGTTTGAAGCTGAGTTTTACCGACAGCATTTTTTATAATGGCTGTAGCTTTTGTTCTTCCAATCGATATGTTTTTTGCATAATCGGAATCTGTAAAAGAGTTTTTTACCAGCTTTGACAAATGATCCATGGTAGCAAATGCAACGTTATGTTCAATTAGAAATAAACATAGTTTTATTTCTATTCCTTTTGAAGGGTCCGTTTTGAAAAATGATGAAATTGTTGGCTGGTTTTCCAAAATAAAATTTGCTGCCTCCGAATGCTTTTGAGTTTCCATATGTCGACTTATATCTGACCATCCAGATGATATTTTCAATATGGATTTACAAACCTTGCAATAAAGGTTCGAATCTTTTTTAACTGCCCATGAATTTACTTTTGGGTCTTCGAGCCACGAATCTTTTATTTTGCGCTTCTTTTTTTCTTGACATACGGGCTCTTCAATTTCGATTGTTGGTTCTGTAAATATGTATGTTAACTTAATATACTAATTTACATTAAATGAACAAAAACTTACCACTTCTAATAACAAACTTATCCATTTTTCAATTATATGTAAGTGTATTTTTTTTTTTTGTTTCAGATGAACTTGTACCTAACTTATCCTGTGTGTTCTTTAGCTTTTAACTTTTAACTGACAAAATTTTACAGGTTACTATGTTATGGAAACAAAAAAATTTATACAGTATACTTTTCTCTTTACTTATCACACAAAAACATAGCATACAAAAAATTAGCTATCTTGCTTAGTCGCCTTTTACAATGTAGAAATTGAAAGCCAGACAGAGAAACAAAAAAAAATGTTCAGTACAGATAGTCGTGTACTACATTGCAAAAGGGGATTTACAAAATTTGAATTTTAGGAAAAAGGGTTACCATATGTTTTGCTTTTAAAAAATCGTCATTTTTGTTCGTGGGAAAAATTAAAAATCGTCAATCGTCATTTTAATACATTTGACTTAAAAAATCGTCAAAATGACGATAAATCGTCAAAGTTGGCAGCGCTGGACACACACACTATGAATGAGTGACTCCTCTCCATTTCTCTCTGCCTCTCCCTTCCTTTCACTCTCTCTATCACTCATTCAATATTAAACTGTTGAAGGGTGCAATCAGTGCAATATGTTAAATAGTCCTATTGTTGTTTGTAGTATTTGAGTATTTTTTGTTCCTTTTTTTTGTTTGGTTTTATTATTGTTATTTTGTTCAAATGTCTGTTTTCTTTAGAGTTGTTGTTGTTGGAGTTTTTGTGAAAAACCTTCATGGGTGTTGCCGGTTTAAATTTCTTATGTTGCATATCCTTTTTCCGTTTAATGCTTAAATTATTGTTGTAGTTGTTTGTAGCTGTTGCAATTTGCTGTTATGGCAAGTTATTTGTTAAGTGTCTAAAACTGTGTATACACATGTGTGTATTGTAGTTGTAGTTGTTGTTAAAATAATTATGTATAATAAATACTTCTACTATTTGAAGAAATAAATATAATTATAGGTTGTGTTCTTTTTTTAGCTGTTTATCCAGATTTTCTTTTTTTGTTTTTTTTTTACTTTAAGGTAGTTTAGTGTAGTTATTTATTATTAGGAGTTTTGTTTTGATTTTGAGCTATACAAGTTAAATTAGATTAATTAAATTCCACAAAATACATAATTACTAATTTTTATATTTCCTTTTCAAATTTAAAGCAAGAATTATGTAAAGATTTGTGATAGAATGAAAAATTGTCTTAAATGTTCAATAGAAACTACAATTTTATTGTCATGCTCTTAAATTTGCAGTAAAATTTAGAAAAAAAAAAATACAATTTAAATGAATAGAAATGTATCAGGTTTCAAGAAACTTGTATTTTGTCATCCAGTTATTTTTATACCCTTCATATAAATTTGTCATTCCGTTTATAATTTCCACAATATAATTTTCCGACCCTATAAAGTATATATATTCTGGATTCTTATAGATAGCGGAGTAGATTTAACCATGTCCATCTGTCTGTTTCTCTGTCTCACAGAAAAAAATGGTAACAGTTATTAAGTAATTAAAAAATATTGTTTGAAAAGTGATTTAAATGTTTAATAATTTTTTTATTAAATATGTGTTTTTAATACTCATATCAACAATTTATTTTAGATATTTATTAACAATTTCAGTTGTTAAAATTCAATGGGAATATCATATTGAAAGTAACAAAAATAAATGTGTCAAAAAAATAAAAATTAAAGAAAAATAAACACATTTTTTGTTTCATAAAAAATATGTTTTCTTTTATAAATTATAAAGAAATTGGACTATTCTACATGGTAAGATTAATACGAAACTATAATATAACAATTTGACATCAATTTTATATACGAAACTTTTTTTCAACATTATTTCAAGTGGACTCTTTTCGTCATCAAATCCGTCGTGGGTAAATGGAAAACATTTAAGAAGAATACAGGAGGAACAACATACAACATTCATATATACATGCTTTAACTTTATATTTGTTATTATTATAATAATTTGTAAATTTGTTTAAAATAATTTAAAAAAACAATTAAAACCATCAAATTGCATTTTTATTAATATAAGAAAAAGCTATTGCAGATATATAATTTATATTATAAACTAGTAACAATATAATTATTCAATATTACAAACCTATTGTTAAAATTTTACTGTTGACTGTTAACAAATTTATTGTTTAATTTCACAAACTCGTTGTTAAAATTTTTTGTTGAGAGTTAACAATTTTAAGTAACAAAAATATTTTTTGTATCTACAAAATCGGTTGTTGGTGCCTTTTTAATTAAAAAATTAATTGTATTGACGAATTTGGTAATTAATATGACAATTGATTTGTCGTAATTTTTTTCTGTGCTGTCCGTCTGTCTGTTGAAATCAATTTTCTGAAGACCCAAGATATCTTTGGGATCCAAATTTTCAATAATTCTGTCAGGCATGCTTTCGAGAAGTTTCCTATTTAAAATCAGCAAAATCCATCCATAAATAACGGAGATATGGCAAAAATCCGAGACAACCTCTGTTTTTGATCTATATCTCGATTACTAAGTCATAAATATAGACAATATGGATATCTAATGATAGATATTTCAAAGTCCATTACAACGATGTATATAAGGCTATAGTAAGTTGGACCTACAATGGGTCAAAATCGGGAAAAATATTTTTTAACTCGAATTTTTTTTTCACAAAAAACATTTTTTTGTCATAAATTTTTTTCACTAATAAATTTAAAAACAAAAATTTAAATTGAAAAAATTTTAAAAAAATAATTAGAAAATACTTTTTAAAAAAAATTTAAAAAAATTATTATTTTTTTTATTTTATTTTAAAGTATAACTTGGTGAAGGGTATATAAGATTCGACACAGCCGAATATAGCTCTCTTACTTGTTTCAAATTAAAGAAGTAAAGCAAAACTTCCCGCATATGACGCTTTCTTGGCACAAAATTCAAGATTTTCGAAGCAAAAAAAACTTTGTTGTTTACACTATAATGCTCAATAACTATGAGAGAATAAAAGACAGATACATATGTACACTTCAAAATGACATACAAGTTATTAAAATTAAAACCCGCGTTCAAAAGATGTCCCATCTATTGTAAATACCGCATTTTTAAATCATACGCCGAATATTAATATTTTGAACTTTTATTGATTGTTTAATTCTACTAATTGTATATTGAAAACTTTGGAACGATTGTCAAATTTGGGGGTCGCGTAATGCAGTTTTGTGCCAATTTTCCTGTAGCATATTAAGTACGAATACATACACATCTTCTACATCTGACAATGTATGTTTCATATCAGCAAAAATGCATCTTAAGAAATACCTTCCTTTAACCATTCTGCAGAATTGCTTCATTAACTTCATTAACATTTTTGCTGTCTCATTTCCTACTGAAATGAGAATCATATTGTTTGTGTTGGAAACAGCTCAAATGAAAATCCTTTGCACTTAAAATCTTCCTTCACGAATCCTTTATTAAAAGTCACAAATTTTTATAAATTTCCCTTCCTGTTGTCTCATTCTTGGGATTTTCGTATCATATTGCTGTTGTTGCAGCAACTACACACTGAGTACAGACGGACAGACAGACAGAGGTAAGTAAAGAAAGAACTCAACACAACATGTAAAACGATAAATGAAGGCCACAAGGCCAAGAAATGTTTTAAAATGGATAATATGCGTAACAAAATATGTGTAATGCATGTTATACTTATTTCTGCTGGCTGCTCCGCACCAGGGACTGTCTTTCCCAGCGTACGCTCTTCTATATGTCCCATGTTGCATTAGTGGGCATTATAAAAGAACATGAGCATAAAGGCCGTAAGAATCGGTAAAAAACAATGTTGTTTGCTGAACTATATAGTGTACATGTTGCATGTACTTTGTATGTACTAGTTCTTATGCATATGATGATGTATTTGCTGCACATGGATCATGAGTTTGTTGCTGTTGTTAAGGTTAAGAGGTGTTTGCTGTTATCTGCCACTTAACATGAGTGTAAAACATGAATTTGCTTTTGTTTTTTTTTTTATCTCCTCTTTTTTTTAACCATTATAAAGTAGCATTCCCAACTTTTTGTTTTCCTTTGTGGGCTCTCTGTACGTTCAAAAGGGTAGAAATTAACAGCCATTAAACAAAAAAATGTGTGATAAAAAAATTCTTCTTAGTTGTTGTTGTTTGTGTACAGGTAACAACAACAAAAACAACAGCAAAAGAGATTCATTCCATTTTAAAAATTAACCTTGAATTAAAAAAGAGGAGTTTTATTTCAGTTCTGTATGTCTGTCCGTCCGTCTGTCTGTTCCTCTTTGGTACCCTAAAATTTTTACGTGATTTTAATCAGTTTTGTTGCCGTTCTTTGATTCTTGCTTCATTTTATTTATTTTAGCGGACTAACATTGGAGTAAAAGAAAACAACAAGAGTTTTTGAAGCAACTCAAACACATGTTTGTATTTTGTAAATAAAAATACTGCCAGCAAAAGTTTTTTTCCTTCCGTTTACTTAAACCGTTCATCTTTCCTTTAGTTTTTTTTTTTTTTTTTTTTTTGTTTTTCAAAGTTTTACGTGTTCTTTTTTGTATTTTTTGTTTGGGTTCGATTTTTTTTATTACTTTGAAATCCAGTTGAAACCATATTCTAGCCATAAATAAAAATCAATTTGCTGAAATTTTTAGGTGTGCTCAGCACAACTAAATGATTGTTATTCTTTCAAGCTGTGTAGCCTGAAAGAAAAACGTATTAAAAACAAGGGGGAAATTGAATAAGGAAAGGGTTGCCATTAAAAAAAAAATCAGTCTAGAAAAATAATATCTAAATAAAATTTATGTCAAACGATTACGTTTAAATTTTTTCAAGTAACCGATTTAAATTTGCCAAACAAAAACGTTAAAAATCTATAATATATTTACAACACTAATAAAATAAAACTTAAAATATGGTTACTTTATATTACATTAAATGGTTACTTTTAAATTATTTTTAGTAACCGATTTAAATTTGTTTACAATTACTACAACGTTATTTAGAAAAAAGCTTAAAACACAATAAAATATTACAACACTAATCAAATTAAAGAAAACTTAAAATATGGTTACTTTTAAAAGTAGCCATTTAAAAGTGAATACAAAATATCTTTAAATACTTTTTACTACAATTAAATTATTTCTAATGTACGTAAATAATCTGCTGCTTACAAAGATATTGTATATTAAACGGTTACTTTTCAAAAACTTTTAAGTAACCATTTAAATTTTGCAGTATTTCTAAATATATATATTAAAAGATTATTTGAAATTATTAGAAATGAAACAGAAATTGAAGAAATGTATTAATATTGTATTTATTGGATGGTTACTTTTAAAGTAACCATCTAAAAATATGTGAAAATTAAAAAAAAAAAATAAAATTTTTTTTCAAAATTTGTAGAAATAAAACAACTTTTAAGAACTGTTCAAATTTCTTTGTAAGAATGTATATTGAGATGATTGTTGAAATTGTAATTATTAAGCGGTTACTTTTTTATTAACAAGGTAAACATGAATAAAAAATGTCTTTAGTTGACTTCAAAAAACCAAAAGTTATTTTTTATGCGCCAAATAATAAGGTAATTTATAAAAATTATTTTTATTATATGGTTACTTTTCGAAATAGTTTAAGTAACCATATCAATTAACAGCAAATATATGAGTTTTGTTTAGTATTTATCTGTCAATCATGTATTTATTTCTAAACAATGTAGAAGAATGTATTAAAAGCTGTCTCTAAATTTTTCATTTATATCGATTACTTTTAAAGTAACCGTTTTAAAATTGTCAAAATATCAATATTTTAAAATTTTATTATTTTTTCCAATTCATATTACTTTAACAATGTTAAAATACTTAAAATAATAATGAAACTATCTAAACTATGAAAAAGTAATCGGTTACTTTTGAAATTGTAATTACTAAACCTATAATAATGTAATAGAACTTTACGTTTTAAACAAAGTTAAGTGATTTGTGCATTAAAGTAAACACAGAATGGTGAAGTTGTGAATATGTGTGCTAAAATTGTAATTAATTACCAGTAACTTTTTAAGTAACCATCTAAAAATTAATTTTAATTTGTTTGAATTGAATTGAATTACACTGCCTAAATTCTAAAAATAAAAGCCAAACCATTTAAAACATTAAAAAGTAATCGGTTACTTTCAAAATGTTTTTTATAATAATTTAGATTTTTAACAAAATGTTAAAATTTACTTAATACAAAGTAAACCAAACAAACCAAATAATATAATAATGCCAGTTTGATTTAAATTTGTAAGCGGTTACTTTTAAAGTAACCATCTAAAAAATTTTAAAATAAAACTTTAATTTATTTTCATTGAATTATACAGCCTAAAATATGCTGGTATACCAAAAATAAAAACAAAACTTTTACAAATATTAAAAAGTAATCGGTTAATTTTAAGACAGTTTATATACTTCATATATGGTAAATTAAACTTACAAAACAAGTAAATAATACCAGTTTGTTTTAAATTTTTAGCCGGTTACTTTTTAAGTCATCACATCAAAGTGAGTTTGAAACAAGATTTTTAGAAATTTATTTCTTTAAATTAATTTAAATATATAATGAAAGGTACTTTCATAGAATCTTATATAAAATTAATTGAAATTAAAAAATAAATTAAGGATCTACATTTTGTTTAGCATTCTGACGGTCCGATCAAGTATTTTCCCTTTACTACCAGAGTGCTTTGTTTTCCTAAGGCTTAGCAACCCTTTAAACTCCCGGTAACTAAAGTTCCTTTCGTATACGAAACATAACAATTTCGAAAAACAGTTGGTTTTAATTTTAAACTCTTACCAACATGTTAGTTCTTACACTTTTTTTGCAGCTCTCACTGAATCCTTTTTGGCAACATATAATCAACGCTCCACTTATGTTGCCTGTTTCAGGTTTCTTACTTTTTGAACCAACCAAAACACTGAGAAGTAAAGAATTAGTTGGTTGCTTGCTTGCTTGTTTTTAAACAAAATACTCTGTATTATCGTAGTTTCCTGTTTAATATGGCCTGGTTGACTGAATGACTGACTGACTGAAAGGCTGACTGACATAAATACTGGTTGGTTTGGTTTGGTTGGTAGGTATTTAGTTTGTTGGTTTTTAAATTTAACAAATACTTACATACGTTTGCTGGTTGTAATTTGGTAAAGTACATTATTCTTAGTTTCAACAAAAAGAAATTAATGATCAAAATTGTTTTAAATTAAGTTGCTTTCATTCATGCTTTCACAAGAAAAAGCAATAAAGTTCAAATGAGCATGTTTTTCTTTGAAACAGAAAAAAAGAAAAAAAACTCAAAAATCCATATTAAAAAGCAACTTATGTAAACATTTAACAAATTCAAACAATAACAAAAATGTTTGTTAGAAAATCATTATGAACATTATTGCAATAAGAAAAAGAAAAATATATGAATATCCTACGCACACAAATTCACACGAACACATACACATCCTTATAAGCAGAGCTCATTTCACATTCATAACAATTTATTATGCTGTAAACAAGTGTGTTAGAGAGTTACTGAGAGACTGGGTAACGGAGAAGGAGGAGTAGCAGGCTTAAAGGTAGATATTTATTTATGAATTTATACGAATGTAGAATTTTCCATTTTTAAAAGCTTCCATTGAAAGGTATTTATATTCTAATCATTTTAACCATCACTTGTTAATGGTTACAGATTGTAGAGAGCGCTGCGCTGTATGTATTGTAAGTGTAAAGTACCAGGCTTTTGTATCCTGTTTTATTTCTGCAAATAAATATGCACATGTATATGTTTGTGTTGAACAACTACATACTCAATTATTTATATACACATATTCTCATATGTATTTAAGGACTTATACACCTGTATATTTGCCATATATCTAATAATATGAGATTTTTTATTTTTTTTATTTTTGCTTACCTAAATATCAAGGGATTTGTTTTTAAAAAAAAAAGTATTTATTATTATTTTAGAAGATTGTATTGTAACAACACACATGGAGTAGGGATTCAGATTAAATTCCACATAATGAAAATGCTGAAAGGCAGATTATGGCGAAAATTAAGATTTTTTTGAAATGTATTGTATTTTAAAGGTTATCAGGTTTAACAAAAGTAATAGGAAAATAATTTATATGTAAACATATTACAATATTTTAAATAAATTCGCATTATTATAAATACTACTACCGCAATTTATAATAAAATTAGCAAATAGTTGTTGTGGTTTCTGAGTAAACTACCATATTAGCTTAAGCAAGTTCAATTAAGTTCTTAGGAAATTTCCTGAATTTTATTGAGTGTATGACTTATAAAGGTGGGATTTATACAGCCCAATCATGAATAAAAAATCCGCGGGAATATTTTCTCTTTTCCCATTTTTCCTATTCGAATTCAGTATTAAAAATGGGAAAAGGGAAAAAACTCCACTTGGAATTTTTATTCATGATTGGGCTGATAATAGATGGCATAACTTTTGAACGCGTTTTTTGTTTTGAATAATTTATATGTCATTTTGAAGGATACATATCTGTCATTTAGTCTCACTTAGTTATTGAACATTTAGTGTAAACAACAAAGCTTTTTTTGATTCGAAAATGTCGAATTTTGTACCAACAAAGCATCAAATGCGGAAACTTTTGCTTTACTTCTTTAATTCAAAATAGTACCGTTGATCCACACCGATTACTCACCAAAGCTTAAGGTGAATGTGTTCCATCGGTGTCAACGTGTGTGAGATGGTTTGTGCATTTCAGAAGTGGTGATTTTTACACGGAGAACAAAGATCGCCCAGACCAAAAAAGCTTGAAGATTTAGAATTGGAGGCAATTCTTTATGAAGATTGTTGTCAAACTCAACAAGAGCTTGCAAAATCATTGAGAGCTATAAAATAAAATAATTTTTGTACCGAATCATTACTAGCGATGAAAAATGGATCCATTACAATAACCCGAAGCATAAAAGATCGTATGTGTAGCCCGGCCAACCAGCTGAATTGAAACCAAAGCCAAATATCCATGGCGCTAAGGCAATGCTCCGTATTTAATGGAAACAAAAAGATCCTATCTATTATGAACTACTGAAATCCGGCCAGACCATCACATGGCACCTGTACCGAACGCAACTGATTCGTTTGAAGCGAGTATTGGTCAAAAACGCACAGAATATGCAGCCAGACATGAAACCTTTAATATTACATCATGACAACACTCTGCCATATGTTGCAATACCTCTTAAAAACTATTTAGAATGAAGTGATTGGGAAGTTTTGCCTCACCCGCGTTACAGTCTAGACAGTGCCCCGTCCGACTACTATTTATTTCAATCAATGCATAATGCTCTCTCTGGGATAGACTTTACTTTGGAACAGAGTATCTGATATTGGCTTGATTCGTTGTTGGCCTCAAAATATCAGCAGAAAGATGGGAAATGGTCACAGCTAACGATGGCAAATACTTTAAATAAATTTATATTGTACAAATGTTGCAAAATAAAAGATAAAAATTTTAATAAATTCCGCATTTTTAAGTCATACACCAATAGAAAAAAATGTCGACGGTTGCTTTAAATCTAGTAAGCATTTTTTAAAATCAAGTTAATAAATTCTGGCTAACAATTGAGTCTTACACTTTTAAGAGATTACTTTATAAGTAACTGGTTACTTATTGATAACAAGCCGGAATTTTTTAAATATTTATTAAGTAAAATGTTTAAAGATTTATTAAAAGCATGTAAATATTGATTGATAAATGTAAATTTTAGTGATTACTTTAAATTCTTTTCAAGTAACCGATTACTTTTTAATATGTTAAGCAAGGTTTCAACTATTGTTAGGATTTTAGGCCAAAACTGCAGTATTAGCCTAAAATAAGTTGATAAAATGGCTTCAAATTCTTTTTGTTAAACAACCGATTACTTTATAAGATTTTGAACCAGATTTCATATATTTTTTATGATTTTAGTGAAACTCTAGTAATATGAATAAAATAAAAGAAATCAATGATAAAAATATGGTTTTTTGTAAACTATTAAGACGGTTACTTAAAAAGTAACCGTTTATTAAATAAAATTGTAACATATTTCTTTTTGCTGAGTGTTTTGAAAAAATAAAATAATTTGAAGCTGTATTTCATCTATTTTAAGAAATTGAGTGGAACCAAATTTAATATGGTCCATGTTAATTAACACTATCATTATTTGAAATTTTTAGATAGTTACTTAAAAAGTAACTAATAACTAAATTTGAACATATCTTTTTATTTTATTTAGTTTTCTGAAAAGCTTAAATTATTTCAACAATTTGGCTCAAAATTTTCGTGGTTACTTAAAATTTTTATTTAAAGTAACCGACTAATTTTAAAATATTTCATATTGGAATTTGACTATTTTAAGGCTTTTGGTTAAATTAAAGTGATATGCTTAAATTCAAATAAATTTTTAATAAAAGTATTGATATTCTTAAAAGTGGTTACTTAAATAACCGGGTTATAACAAGACTTTTAACATAGTTCCCGAAGACTTCTTAATTTGACTTAGTTTCTCTAGGAAAAGTAAAATAATTTGTCTAAGAATTTAAATGTTAACTGTAGCTGTTTTATTTAATAAAAATTTTAGGAAATCAGCATTTAATTTTTAATCGGTTACTTGATAAGTAACTTATCCCAGTAGGTACAATATAGGATTTGTTGTGTACTAATTCTCATCCTGATTGATTAAAGAAAATAAAATTAAACATTTGTGTAATTTTTCTATAAAATTTCATGGTTACTTGAAATTTTTTAAAAAGTAACCAGTTAATATACTGAATTTTTAAAAGTAACTAGTTTTGTTTAATAAAATTAAACGATTTTTATTGTGAAAAATGAGTTTAGAATATATTTTGTATGAGTCTTCAGATGGTTACTTAAAAAGTAACCATTTAAAAAGCACAATATTAATACAGGTTTCAATATATTCGTTAATAATAAATAATTTTTAATAAAAAAAATGGTTTTAATAATATTATTTTAGTACTTTTTACTTGGTTACTTTAAAAGTAACCATTTACAAAGCACCATATTGATATGGGATTTAACATGCTTTTAATTTTAGTTGGTTTTATTACATAATAAATAAGTTATGTACAATTATGTTAGACATTTATATGGTTAAATGGTTACTTAAAAAAATTTAAAAAGTAACCGTTTGTTATACCAAATTTTAAAAAGCTAAAACATTTTATAAGTTTGGAAAAGTCTTAATTGTGTTGGTTATACAATTGGTTATAAAGTTGCAACTTTTTTGGTAGATTTGAAACAATGCAATTTGTAAAAATAATGTTTTAAATATTAATTTTTAAAATTATGCAAAATGCTTAAATCATTTGGTTTATAATTTTCTATTTCCAGTTTAAAGTGTTTAAACTTAAAACAGTTTATTTCAACTTTTATTTTCACTCCAGATTCTTTTTCAACAATCCTCAAATTTATTTAGACATATTCTTTTAAAACAATTCCCACTTGAGAAATTTTCTTTTGTATTAAGACCAACAAAAATAGCGTTCCTAAATTTATACAAGTTCAAAGATTTTTCAATCTATTTAATTCCAAACGAGGTTTCCCTTCCTTTTGAACAGGTAGGGAGGGGGCAAAATAAAAAATCATTCCAATAAATTACAACATTTTGAAGGTCAGACAATAAATATTGGAAAAAAACATTCCTTATGGTCAATACGAATTTTATCAATGTTGCAACGTTTGATATTGTTGCTAAATAGAGAAAAAAGTTGTAAAAACAATTTCCGATTTTTAGTTGAAAGCAAAAATTTTAAAGCTCATTGAACCGGACATAACGCAGACATTAACAACAATAAAAAAAGCAAAAAGAGACATATACATATACAAAAAGAATAAAAACAAAAGCCAGTTATATAATAAATATTTATAGAAAAGAATATTTGAAATTTTCTAAAGCCCTGCAGTTTTTAAGGACAGCAATTGTGAACCAAATTTTAAATTCGCCAGTTGAAAGCCTGACAAGTGGGTTCACGGGTAACCAGTGGTGTTGATTTTTTTGTATATACATATACATTAATATAGAACTAGTTCCAAGGGCTACAGGATGCACTTATATGTGTCTAGTAGTATGTTTATATTTTTGCTAGGACAAAAACCCTTGTAGTTTTTTTTAAATGTATTTCTATTGTTGTTTTTTTTGTCCCTTTCCCCGCTCTATGAAAAATCAAAAGCCTTAAGGCAAAATATGTCAGTACATATGAATGTGTATGTTCAGCTTTAAGATTTGACTATTATATTTTAAACTGTATAAAAAAGGATAGATGTTGTGCTTGCTGTATGACGGAACCGATTACATTTTTTGTTTGCCTTAAATACTGTTTCATGGTAATGTATGTGAATGTAAGAGAGTCAAGGAATACAAAATAAAAAAAGCTTAATATTATTATTTCTTTCATTGTTTTTGTAGTTATTATTGTTGTATAACGTTAAATTTATTTATGCTTGCTAGCAATTTTCTCATAGATCGCCTGCCCGTTCGTCTGTCTTTCCGTCTGTCTGTTGTATACACAAATATGCCAATTTTTGTTGTTGTTATTGTTTTTATCCCTTACCCTCCTTTTGTCGGGGTTTTTTTTATTGTTTTGATTGTTGGCAAGTGGCTCCATAAATATGTTTGTTTAATACTATTATTTTGTTATTCATTTTTTTTTCTCTCTTGTGTAATGCTTTTTTATCTTCTTTAGTCTTTATATAACATTGTTGTTTTTGTTTTAATGTTATTTACCTTCATTTTGTTTTCTATTGTTTTAATAATAATCATATGTTGGTTGTAGACAAATGTATTGTACAAAAAAAAGCAACTGAAATCCTTGTCCCTGTTTTTGCAGAGCAACACTTGAAAAAATATGGCAGTAATATAGTTAAAAGAAAGGAAACAAATTTTAACAATTAAAAAATGTTTGTATACGATATTACAATGTTAAAAATATTAATATTTTGAAATTCTTTGCATGATTACAAAAAAGTAACCAGCTAAAAAGTATAATTTTGTTAAATTGTTTTAAAACCAGCTTAATTTTTATTGCATTTTCAGAAGAAAAAAAAAATGAAATTTCGCTAAACATTTTAGTGGTTACTTAAACTTTTTTTAAAGTAATCGATTACTTTTTCATATTTCTAACACATTTTCATATATTTTTAGGATTTTAGTGAAACTGCTGTAATATACATAAACCAAAATAAAGCAATGTTAAATATATTAATATTTTAAAATGTTTGTACATGGTTACTTAAAAAGTAACTGGTTAATAAAAACAATTTTAACATATTTTTTTTTAAACAATGTTAATTTTTATTTCAATTCATGATAAAATAAAATGATTGGATTAAAACGGCTCAAAATTCTAGTGGTTACTTTACAATTTCATATAAAATAACCGATTACTTATTACATTTTCAAACAACCTTTCATCTATTTTTAGGATTTTAGTGAATTTGAAGAAATATACACAAATCAAAATAAATTCTTGGTTAAAATATTAATGTTCTGAGATTTTGTTAAATGGTTACTTAAAAAGTAACCGGTTAATAAAAACAATTTTAACATATTTTTTTAAAACAATGTTAATTTTTATTGTAATTCATGTAATTGGATTAAAACGACCGAAAATTCTAGTGGTTACTTAACAATTTTATATAAAATAACCGAATACTTTTTACTTTTTCAAACAAATTTTAATTTTTTTTTTTAGGATTTCAGTGAATTTGAAGAAATAAACACAAATCAAAATAAATTCTTGGTTAAAATATTAATGTTTTTAGATTTTGTTAAATGGTTACTTAAAAAGTAACCGGTTAATAAAAACAATTTTAACATATTTTTTAAGACCATGTTAATTTTTATTGTAATTCATGATAAAATAAAAATATTGGATTAAAACGGCTGAAAATTCTAGTGGTTACTTTACAATTTTATATAAAAAAACCGATTACTTTTTACATTTTCAAACAAACGTTCATCTATTTTTAGAATTTCAGTAAATTTAAAGAAATATACACAAATAAGAATAAATTCATGGTTAAAATATAAATATTTTGAGATTTGTTACATGGTTACTTAAAAAGAAACTGGTTAATAAAAACAATTTTTACAAATTTTTTTAACACCATTGTAATTCGTGATAAAAAAAAAAAAAAATTGGATTAAAACGGCTGAAAATTCTAGTGGTTACTTTACAATTTTATACAAAATAACCGATTACTTTCCAGTTTTTCAAACAAACTTTCATCTTTTTTAGGATTTCAGTGAATTTGAAGAAATATACACAAATCAAAATAAATTCATGGTCAAAATATTAATACTTTGAGATTTGTTAAATGGTTACTTAAAAGTAACCGGTTAATAAACACAATTTTAACAGATATTTTAAACCCATGTTAATGTTTATTGCCATTAGAGATAAAATAAAATGATTGGAATAATACATTTGAAAGTTCTTGAGGTTACTTTACAATTTTACTTAAAATAACCGATTACTTTTTACTTTTACAAACAAACTTTCACATATATAAAGGATTTCAGTGAATTTTAAGTAATATGCTCAAATTAAAATAAATTCCTGGTTAAAATATTAATATTTTGTAATTTATTTTAGCGTATAAGTACAAATTTATTTATTTTTTTTTAATACCAGCTTAATTTTTATTGAGTTTTCTGGTGAAATAAAATTAGTTGAATAATACTGCTCTAAATTGTTGGTCAAACAAGATTTCGTTTTTTCTTATGGTTTTAGCGTATTTGAAGTAATATGTATTTATAAATTAAAATAAACTTATGTTTAAAGTGTAAATATTTTGAAATTTTTCATAGGGCTACTTATGGTACAATTTTAAGATAGTTTTTAAAACAATCTTAATTGTTATTGAGTTCTCTATAAAAATAAATAAATGTTAATTTTAGTGGTTACTTATAATTTTTTTTACAGTAACTGATTACTTTTTAACATTTCAAGTAAGAATTTGACTATTTTTATTTTAGTTAAACTGAAGTAATAAAAATTGATTTAAGTTAAAAATTTTTTAAAATTTTATATGGTTACTTAAAAATAACCGATTAATAAGTTAAATTTTAAAATATTTTGAAAAATAGTGTTCATTTTTATTGAATTTTATGAACAAATAAAATAATTTAAAATATCGTTTCAAATTTTATTGGTTACTACACAATTGTATTTAAAGTAAACGTTTATTTTTTATATTTCAAAAAAATAAGACATTTTGTAGGATTTTAAATGAAGTAATAAAATAGATTTAAAATAATAAATGTTAAAATTATTGAAATTTTTAACAAAATTTAAATGGTTACTTAAAAAGTAAACGATTATTAACTATAATTTTAACCCATTTCTCAATGCCATTACAATCTAATTATTTCTCGAGAAAACTAAATAAAAAATTTTAATAATTTTTCCAACATTTTAAATGGTTACTTAAAATTTTTATAAAAGTAACCGCTTAATATAATTAATTTTTATATATAACTGTTTCATGTTGTTTGTTATGAAATAATTTCCATTGTAATAAAATAGTTTTAAGATATCAACAGTTAATTTATAAACGGTTACTTGAAAAGTAACCTATCTCAATAAATACAATTTTTGCTTTAATATATACTATTCTTTATGACGATTTATTAAGGAAAATTATATATATTCATTCTTCCATTTTTTACACTATTTAATTGAACTTTAATTTTCTTTAAAAGTAACCGGTTAATATATAAAAGAAATGTTTCATTGAAAAAATCTTTAAATGTCTAACTTAATTGTAAACGACTTATTTAATAAAATCAACTGCAATTAAAGGTACTACAAAAACAATGTTAAGTTTAAGTGTTTCTTCTATTTTTTTTTTTTTTTACAAAATCGAATGGTTACATTAATTAATTTTTTTTAAGTTAGTGATTAAAATAATAAATATTTGGAAGTATCTGTTGTAGTTAAGTGATATTAATTTTTAATCATGTTCAATCTTGTTTTCTCAATACGTTTTTTCAATGGTTACTTTAAAAGTAACCATTGAAAAAGCTTAATATTAATACTGCTTTTAATATATTTGTAGCTATAAAAAAATGTTTATTGTAAAAAACTGGTCTTAAGAAAATGTATTATCAGTTTTTAAACGGTTACTTTAAGAGTACCTAATTAAAAATCTCAAAATTCACATTTGTTGAAAGTGTTTTTAATTTCAGTTGGTTCTATTAAATAATTTATAAGTTGTTTACAATTATATTAGACTTTTAAATGGTTTCTTGAAAAAAAAGAAGAAAAGTAAACATTTGTATGTTAACAGTTTCAATTGGATTTAAAAAGATTAAGAAACTAACAAATTCTGCTAATTTTCAGTTTCCTAAGAAAGTAATCTTTAAATGTTTCTTTTGAATTAAACATATTTTAAAAGATTCCTTTATTTCACCCACAAATGTTGCAATTTTCCCTTTGGATACTTAAAGATTTTCTCAAAACAGATGTTAAAGTGAAAATTAAAACGCAAAAATAGCAATAAGGCAGCCAGGATCAATATCAGCAATTGTGTTTAATATGGCAAGAAATATGAAACAGAAACAAAACAAACTTGTGTTGTTTACACGTCTGTTATTGGAAATGAAATTCAAGGAATAAATATCTAAATAAGATCCTTTTTTTGTCTGTATGACAAGTATTTTTTTCCTTTAATTTGCAACAGCAAAATACTGCTGCTTGTGCGGGTATGTTTCTTATGAGCACCTTATAATTTGCACCTTGTTATTTTATCTGGTTCTTGCTCCCTGTGTCTTGCTCCTTTGTGTCGGTGTCTTCGTTTTTTCTCTGTCTGCTTCTCTATCTCTCTTTCGCTGTTGCTCCATTATATGCCTGTGGTCTTGGCGGTTTTGTAATGATGCATATTCCTGTAGTCTAGTTTTACTGTTTAACAAAAAAAATATGTATGTTGCATAAAAATGTTGCTTTGCTGTTTTATTTTATTTATTTTGTACCTTTTGTAGGTATTTGTTGCATTTGAACACAGACACAAACTGTGTGATAACGACTTGTATGGAAGAGTGAGTGTAAATACCATGGCATCACCTTTTTGTTGTGTTTAGATTCCTGAAGTTCCTGTGTCGCCATTTATACGTTTAGAGGTGTTTTTTCCTCGGTGTTGTTTTTAGTTCCTGGTTATTTTTGTTATCTGCCAAATAGATTGTTTTCATTTTTTTTTCTCTTCTACTGTTGGCGTTGTTTGTTGTTTTGTTTGTGTTGCCTTCTCTTTTCTCACATATTTCCGTCAATGGTTTCTTTTTTTTTCCAATATATTTTTTTAAGTTTTTTGTTTGTAGTTTTGTTTTTTGAAATTTTGTCGAAATTTTAAGTATTTTTCTCGTTTACTTGGTTGTACTGGCATTTAGCAAAAATTCATGCATTAATGCGTTTTTAATGTTTTTTTTTTTTCGTTACGCTGATTTCTGTTGCACAAGTATTGATTTTTGGCTGAAACGTCTTGCATGTTGTGTATGCGGCATCATATCATCATGCTAATTTGTTGGAAAAACAGTTTTTTGTTTGGTATGTGCAAGTTTTTTTATCCTGGTGGATGAATTGCAATGAATACATTTTATTCGGTGAACAATTTTACAAAAATAACCAGTCAACTTTTTGAGAATTTAAAGTTGGCTTTTGCCAACTATTTAAATTTGAAATTAACGTTTAAAAAAAAACTTTTCTAAAAGAATTTTGGTAAAAAATCGAGCAACTTTATGGACAATTTTTGTTGTGTGCTTTGAAAATACTTAAAAATTAGGGAAAATTTTGAAATACTCCCACCTTAAGTGCAATAACTGCTTTTAATACGATTTTTAATTATAAAATCCAGGAAGATCCTAGCAAGATGCCAAGCAACCTTTTTGACAAATTCAAATTGCCTGTAAAAACTGTTTAAATACAAAGAAGAATTTCTGTAACAAACACAATGTATCTGACTTAAGTTTATCGTCCGAAATATTGTAAAATTTATGAAATATTTTACAAAAAATGCAGTTTGAGGAATAAGAATAATCTTTATACCAGTTTTTATTTATAAAATTTATAAAAATGCTATACAGAGACCTGGCAACTTTTTGGGCAATTAAAATTGCTTGTAAAAAATAGTTTTATAAATTATTTTAGTTAAATTATCTTTTTTTTTTTTTTTTTTTTTTTTTTTTTGGGCAACTGCTCAAAATATTCTAAAATTTATATAAATTTTACAAGAAAAATTTTTGATTTATAAAATTTATCACAATTCTACAGAGACTTGGCAACTATTTTTTAGCATTTTAATTTGCATGCTACAAATGTCCCCTAATAGATGAGAAATTATATTATATTTCAAGGAAAAAATATATGTAAGTTATTTAAGTTATAAAAACCGGCAACTTTTGGAGGGCAACTTATGTTGCCTGCTAAAAATATCTACAAAATGCACGAAAACTTTTACCAAATTAGCCATTTTCAGCATAATTAGAGGATATAATAAGAATTCCAGTTACTAAATCGTTAAAATGCTATGTTGGAAACTGGCAACATTGTGGGCAACTTAAGTTGCCAGCAACTCAAGTTTCTTAAGTATTTAAATTTCTTCAAAATTAGCTAAAAGCAACATTCCATTGACAAAAACTATTATACACGAAAATCTTATGAATTTTATGTGTAACAAACAAATTAAATCCAATTTAACTTATAAAAATCTAGCAAATGTTACATAAAGACTTGAAAAATTTTAGGGCAACATAAGTTGCCGCTGAAAATTACTCCAAATATCTGCACAAACTAAAGATTTTTTAAAAACAAATTTAACCAAATAATTCATCTAGAAAACCTAGCAACTTTTTGGGCAACTTAAGTTGCTTATCACAAATTCTCTCCAAATTGCCGTAAGTTGCATCCAAAATTTTTAAAATTAAGTACCATAAACTACTTTAATATGTTGTTCTTGAAATAAAAACATTAAAATAATATTAAGCGCTCTGGCAACATAAGTTGCCTGCTTCGAATTTACCCCAAGCTAACAAAAAAAGAAAAATTTTGTTAAGGAAAAAATTTTTTTAATAAATTTGAAAAAGTAGCTTCCTGTGAAACTTGATGATAAACACCTTTTACGGCAATTGAAATCCTTCATTTTAATTATGAATGCTTAAGAGCTATTAAATTAACTTGACAATAAATTATGCGTTGACCCTACTTGCCAAAAACCGTTTATGGAACTTTTTAATTCACATTTGCAACCTAATAAAGTATAAACTTTGATGCAAATCTAAGTTGGCAACTCCTGTTGCCCCAAAATGATTTTTACTTCTATATACTTTAAACTTACTTACAAATTCCAATAAAACTAAACCCAAAAACCTCATCAAAAATCCATCACACACCAAACTAAAGAAAATAGCAACCAGCAGAAACTGTAAAAAAAAATCAAAACTCATGAATCATAGACAACTTTTATTGTCTATGATTTAAACAAAACTTTCTCTTAATTGTGGTTTTGATAAATATGACACATTTTCTTAAACAATTTCTTTACAAAAAAAAATTTAAACTGCACATACTCATACATATGTAAGTAAATGAATACTATTTTATTTATTTAACTTATGCTTCAATTTATCTCCATTGTTATTCAATCTTGTCAAAAATACGAAAGCAAAAAAAGAAAAAAGTATTAAGGAAAAAATTGACAATGAAATGAACTATTATGTACGTGTTCAAAAAGACAGACGGCAGGACGGACACCATAACATTCATACTGCAGGCCATAAACCAAAAAAAAAATATGAAAATAAAGCTTCTCGTTTATTATTATGGAATATGAAAATTGCTGTTTTCTTTAAATTGTATTTTTCTTTTTCATTTTTTTCCCCATTTGCAATTGTGTTGTATGTAGTAAGAGTACTATGTGTTTCTTTTTGGGCCTGAGGCTACATTTTAAGTGGCTTTAATGGTTAAATATATTGGCTTAAAATATGTACAATTTAGACAATTTAAAGTGGTGATATGAACTGGAAGACATCACCACAGCATCTACAACGAGCTTAACATGGAAAGCTAAACAATTGCCGTCATATTTCGAAAATGTTTCATAAAATAACAATAGCTGTAGGCCAAATGGCAATGATTTTTTGGTTTCTTTGATTCTGTTTTTTTATCTAGTATTTTCTTTTTAAGTAATATGGTCTTAAATAATCAAATTTCTAGCGTAATGTTAGGGAAAAACAAATACATTTGTAGACAGGTTTAAACAAATGATAATCCCTATTAAGTAAATTGAAAAATGTTTAGCAACATGTTGCTAGCAATATGGTTGTAAGCCTGTTTATGTATCCTTGTATATGTTATAGTTAATTTAACAGTTAGTTGTAATAGAAATTAATAAATTTCTCTTAGCAACATGTTGCTAACAAAACAAAATCTAAATTTTTAACAAAATCTTTATTGTTTCTGAATTTCCTTTTTCTAGTTAGGGAATTGATAACAATTTACTAAAAAAAATGTATAGCAACATATTGTAGCTAGCACCATAAATCTCAAATTATTGTATATAATGTTGCTGGTTACATTTATTTTTTAAAATTTATGGATTTGAAAAAAATTGTAACCAAATAATTTAAAGACAACATGTTGGCTTACAACTAATTAAAAAAATGTTGCTAGCAACATTTCTGTTCTAGAAATCACATTCAATATTTGATATTAAAAAAAAATCTTATGAATCGCATGGAACACTTTAATTACTGATTATTTTTTATGATATTAATAAAAATTACACTTAACTAACATATTTTTAGCATTACAATCTTATACAAATGTTGCTGGCAACATAAATTATGCAAAATTTATAAAATGTTGCTAGCAACATAAATTCTTAAAACTTGGCATTGAATTTGAAAATAAAATGAAATAAGTAAAGGCAACATGTTGCTAAAAACTATTAATTAGAAAATATTTTGCTAGCAACCTTTATATACTTGAAATTTAGTACTTCCAATATCAATATTTTTAACATTTAAATACATTTTCTTTAAAATTATATAAATTTGTTCAGCAACATGTTGCCAGCACTAGAAACAGGCCCCCGTAAAAGATATTGCGTAGCTAGCAGCTGTATTTATATACTCTAACCAAACTAATATTATTTTAAAGCTGTAAGCTATAATTTTTTTCTTCTTTTATATTAAACACACTCATCATATTATAACAATAACTTTCCAGCAAAGCCACAAAAAAAAAATCATGTTTTTTAACCTTTTTTTTATAAGCATTAATAAAAAATTTCCTTGCTTAAGGACAGATTTTTATGGCCAAACAATAAAAAAAAAAGCAGAGAGTAAGCAAAATACTTCTACTTACTACTGGGTATTATTATGCAAAAATGAAATAAAAAATAATATATTAATAATAATAAAATAAACAGAAAATTATAATGCCTTGCTTTTCTGACAGATGGTGGCATGAAATGCTGGAATGTTTAATGTTTAATACGCCACCAAACATTTTGTATACATATAATTTAAACCATGTTTGAGATAATTTTGAAACTTACCTTTTTTTATATATATATATATACATTCACTAAATGTATGTTGAAGAGTTTTTTTTTTTTTTTTTTTGTTGTTTGTAATGGATAAAAAGCGGTAGATTCTAAAGTTGCTGATACTTCGCCAACTCCTTTGCTCTATTAGACACTACAACCAAATGCGAAACCGCTAACTGACTGACTGTAAGCGAACCAAAAACCCATTCAATTCGTTAAATACAATCCAGCAGCAGCTCGTTACAGCTTCTGTGGGTTTTTAGTGAATTTTTATGTTTGATAATGAAATGTTAAAGTCGTCGTCTCCGCTGTTTTATTCCTTCCTTTGTGTCGTTTGACTATTATGGGGTTTTGAAAAGTAGAAATAAAACAGATTTTGCTGTTGAGTTGAGAATTTTTTTTTTGTTTTAAACTCTTAAATCACATTGGTTAACGTTACACCTGCAAGTAGACAAAAACGGAAAAGAACACACACAACAAAAATTAAATAAGTAAATAAAATAAAATGAATTATATAGAAAAAAGAATGCTGAAAATACTTTAATGTATTTATAGAGATAAAGAAAATAAATTAAACAAATAGCGAAAAAATCATAAAATTTCAGGACAAAAAAAAAAACACACAATGGGTCTGGCTATTAATATAAATAACAAAATTTGTTTAGCTTTAAATATCAGCAACATGTTGCTGGCTGAAGTTATTATAAATTTCCTTTCTAAAGTAACTAATTAACGCAATATTAATTGTTGTCAGAAATTTTAAAAAATATTTTTGTCAACATGTTGCATATAATGAAACATCTTACAATCACACTGATTTTTATAAGTAAAATATTAAAAAATGTTGCTAGCAACATGTTGCAACTGAAAAATATTCCAGCAACATTTTGAGTCATTTTATTAATTTTCTTTAAATGCTTAAGTTAACATAAATTTATTACTTTGATATTATTGAAGATTTTAGCAAAATGTTGCTGGAAATATGTTGCAAAAACACAATTGATCATAAAATATTAAAATAAAGAATATGTTTATTTACCTAGAGTTAAAAATAGTGATGCTAGCAATCTGTTGTAACCTTAATAAAATACCAGCTACATGTTGCTAAGCTAATTTTGATAAATTTTGTTAAAAATACAAATTTAAGATAATTTTCATAAACAAATGTATTTTGGCAACATGTTGCATATAAACATGTTCCTAAAAAACGTTCATTAATTTTCATAAAAATACAAATTTATGTTAATGAAGTCATGTCAATATGTTACCAGCAATTTCTAAATAGAAATACAATATTTGTGGTGTAAAATCTAAAAAAACATTGCTAGCAATATGATCAGTCCTTTAAAAGCAATGATAACTAACAAATTTTTAAGTATTGCTTCAAATACTGCTTCAAATTACCTGTAGCGGTAGCTTGCTACCTACGTCATTGAAGATGCCGTGAAAAACATTTTCTAACATCTCGAAAAGTCTATTTTTTACGAATACAACATAATGGGTAGAAATGTAAATAAATGTTGCTAGGCAACATGTTGCAAAAAAACAATTTATCACAAAGAAAATTTGATTAAAATCATAAGTATGTGATTTAAGCAAGATATTGCTGATTTTTAGTGGACTTTTCAAAAATGTTGCTAGCAACATGTTGCTATACATATAAACAAATCATAAAAACCATGTTGAAAATGTTGTAGAATAAAGCTATTTAGTCCAGTAAAATAAAAACGAGAGTAATAAAATAAAGTCATGGCATCATGTTGCTTGAATAATGTTAACTATTTTTTTTTATATAAATCATTAGCATATTCTAAGTAAACTACCACATTTTTTAAGCAGATATAAAAATATCGTAAAAAACATTTGTAAGATCTTGGGCCAGAATAATATACAATATAGAGGTGTTAAAAGTTCTTGTTGTTAGCAACATGTTGCTGTAAAATTATAAATCATTCTTTTTGCTAAAAACTATAAATCTTATGTTTTCCTTCCATATATTGTACATATAAAACTAGAAATGTTGCTAGCAACATTTTGTAAAAAATTCTCTAGCCCATAGTGCACCCAGCACATAGCAAGGTTATATTGGATGTATGTATACAACCGCTCTTTTTTTTTCATCCTACAAATATATTTTATGCGTTAATGTTAATGTGTTGGTTAAGTACATGTTTAAAAAGGATAAAGTCATTACGAAATTAATGTACAACACATACCACCACTATGAAACGGAAAAAAAAGAACAAGCTAAAACCTACAGCAAACTGTATAACTCACTGACTGACAGCCTGACAGACAAGAACGGCGTTGTGATGACGAGAAAACATTACAGACTGTCTCTGCCAGCCAGAGCTACCTTTATCACAGACATTTTTATACAAATCATTATCATTTTATATGTTTAAAAAACTTTTTTATATTTTTTATGGGATTTTTCTTTTTCTCCCGCTCGTTGTGTGTTTGTTACTTTTGTCATCCGCCATTTAATGGTCAAGTTTTATGTATTAAAATCAAGGAGAGACAACACAATAACATATAATGTAAAAATGTTGCCATTAAGAGGGAAATATTTAATCCTGGTTACTACCCACCAGCTAAAGAGAAATGGATAGTTTTGTATTTTCAGCGCTGTGGCGCCAGGTTTGTAGTCGTGAATCAGGTATTTATGACAATTACAAAAGAATATGTTTTATATTTTAATAGCTGTGTGTCTCCAAAAAGGATTAAGAAACTCATATTTATTATAATTTATTTTAATGTAAAGTACTTGAGGCAATAAAAAACTAAAGATATTTAAGAAATAAGTTTCTAATAATATACAATATAAAAAATATTTTAATTTATTAAACGAATTGGAGCTTTATTGTGTTTCTCAACTTGTTGCTTGGAAATGGAGTTTGTTTGAGAAATCCTAAGATCCTCAATTCTTTTAACTATTGTTATAAGAATATCTATACTTTATTTCTGCAAAAATATCGCCAGCAACATGTTTCTGCAACATATATTATATATTCTTTAGGCACTACAAAACTAATTTTTTAAGCATATTTAAGTTAATATGAATTTCTTACTTTAATATTAATGAAGATTTTAACAAAATGTTGCTGGAAATATTTTGCAAAAGCACAATTGATTAACAACTATTAAAATGAAGAATATATTTATTTAGCAAGTATTAAACATAATGATGCTAGCAAAAATTTGGGTGAAGCAAATATTGTTATTGAAAAGTTATTTATGTTTCTGCAACATGTTGCGAAAAGAATAATTTAATATTCTAACTAAATTGCATTGACTTTTTATAAATATTTTGTTAAAATGAAATGTTGTTAAATTATTGTGTTGCTGCAACATGTTGCCAAAAGGATCACTGTGTATTTGATCTAAAATACTATTGATCTTGAACAAAGTAATTACAATTGTTTGGTTTAATATAAAGTCTAACAAACTTTTTGTTACCAACAAGTTGATGCCAGAAATTAAAAATAAAATTAAGAAGAAAATTTTGTTTTTCAATATCTAAGTTTATGCAACATGTTGCTAAAAAAATTTAACTGATTTAGCCAAAATCCTAATGATTTGAAACAAAATAGTTATCAGTTTGCGTTATAACCGTAATTTTCTAAATTCATGAAAACTGTCAGTATAGTTTTTCAATTTTTAAGTTTCTGCAACATGTTGCTAAAAAAATATAACTATTTTATCCAAAATCCCAATGATTTTAAAACAATATAACAACCATTTTTCGTTATAGCCATCAGAATGAACTTAATGTTTAATGAAAAATATATTACCAGCAACATGTTTCTGCAACATTTATTAAGTTTATATAACCTTCTAATTGTTGTATCAAAAACAATCCATATTTTTATATATTTTATAAACATATTGAATAGAAATGTCTTAGATTCATGAAAAATAAAAACCAGCAACATATTTCTGCAACATTTATTAAATTAATTTTGGGCCGTATTAAAAATACAATATAAAAAATTTCCCATTTTTAAACTTCTATTTACCAAACCCCTAAAAATATTCTATTATTTATATCACTTTCTATTGAATATTTTTTTCTTTTTTTTCTTTTCAAAATCAATCATTTTAAAAGAGAAATAGCAAATAATTTGTCCAAACAAATATTTGATTGAAACGGAATAAAACAATTTAATGTTTTCACATGACATGGCATTGGGTCACAATAGACTACACTGACCTCATCTTCTGCTTCTTTCTAAAAAAAAATATATTTTAACAACCTTCTTTCCAAAACAAAAAAATAACGAAAGAAAATAAAAACAAAATGTTTTACTCCACTCCTCGTTAACATCGATATAAACACCTTCCGTATTCAATTTCCTTAATGAAAATTCAAGTTTATATTGTGTTTTTGTTTGTTATTTTTAACATAAATATTTCAGCAACACCATTTCCCAAGAAAATGTTTATTACACTTTGCAGGGAAAAGATTATTAAAAGTAATAAACAGTATTCTTTAAGGAGTTACTTCAAGTAGGCAAAAAGTATGTTAAATAATTTTAAATTTTATTGAAAATGTTGCATATTTTTAGGAATTTTATTAAATTTTACAAAATATCAAGCCTACTTTTAGAGAGAATTATATTTTCTCGATAAATTTACAATATTTTATTTTATAAAATAAAGAAAAATAATTTACAACTTTGGGATAAGATGGGGTTTAATTCAACATTATTGGAAATACATATTATTAAACAAAATATAGGAAAAATGTGAACAATTTAGCATTCATTTAAGCTTTTATAGAAATATAGTTCTTTGTGTTGAAGGAAAATGAAGTATATGTTTGGGAGAGCAACTTCAATTGGTCTAGGAAAATGTAAAATATTTGCAAAATGTGGAATACTTTTAGGCTGTTATACATAGTTTTTAAATTATATAGCATACTTATAGGAAGATAATTTCAGATCAACAAATAAAGGACCTACTTTCAGGCTGAGGTTTATTTTTCAAATATACAGCCTACTTTCAGGTTGCTTTTTTAATTTCTTGGCTTAACTTAAGAAATATATATAAGAAACAGTGTAAAACGACATACCCTGCATCTAAAAAGAAGACGTAAAGTATTTCATTTTGACTGGACATGCTATATGATGCAAAACCTCCCTAAAAGCAGCAAAACAATAGAACAAAGAAAAGTTTTTGGTATTCTTTTACATTCAGACTTTTTCTATTCATACTGTGAATGAATGAATGCGTAACAAAACATTAAATGTTATTTTCTGGTAATAAAAAATATACAGTTTTGTTATTTTTTTTTTTTGCGAAACAAAACAAGAAGTTCAAAATTAAGAAACACATAAAACTTTAGTTAAAAATTTCCTTAGCGTGCCGCAAAGCAGCAAAAAAAAAAGCCGGTAGTCCATAGAGACAATCAAAAAAAATTGTAGGGAGTAGAGAAAAGAGAACGAAATAAAAGCTTTTCCCGACTTTTCTTTTATTTTTTATGGTTTTATAAGGAAAAGCTGTTAAATTTTATTTGCTCACCAAAAAAAAAAAAAAGAAACATTTTCAGCCAAAAAAAAAATATAGAGGGTGGTGTTAGAGGTTTTACACATCCCTTACCAAAACCCAACAAAGCCATTGATGACTATAACTATGATGTGAGACGATGATGATGATTGTATTGTCCAAAAAAAAAATAATAATAAAGAAATCAAAAAAAAAAAAAAAAAACTTTTAGGGGTTCAAGGTTGGTTTATCATTTACTTTTTTTTTCTTTATTCTGTAATATTTGCTGTATTTAAAATATGTTTATAATTTCTTTTCTTAACAAATGTTGACCAAGACTGTTCGTTCGGCTTTTTTTCATTTGCATTTTCTTTTTCTACAGAAAAAAAGGTCATTAAATTAAAGTTGCTTTGTTGATTCAATTTTCTAAAAACGTCTTTTGAATATTTAATTTTTTCAAATTTTCGAGTTTTTAAGGGATGCAGAAATATAAGATTATGCTTTATGAATTATTATCTTTACCACAAATTACCCATTATGAGCAGATGAAAAAAAACACAAAACACCGAACAATTTAATACTTTTGTATACAAAAAAAAAAAGATATGAATAAAAAAGTATATGAGAAAAAAGTTTTAATTTACATACAATTTGGAGGAAAATATGAAAACATTTTGAAAGTAATTTGAAAAGTTAATTAAATGATTGTGTAGCAAAATAATAATAATAATAATTCAACCACCATTTACACATTTGTCTCGAAGTTTTTTGTAGGCAGCTTTAAAAAATTCAATGTTTTAAGGAAAAAGGGATGAACAAATTATTATTATTATTTTTTTAATCCAAGATCAAATATTTTTCATAAATTTTGAAAAATTTAAGCAAATTTTTTTTCGAAAATCGAATTTTCAGGGAAATTTTTTTTTTTTGAAATTGCAGAAAATTAATTTATTTTAAACCACAATCGACATGAAATTAAAAAAATTATGAATCTAAAAAATTTTACAGAAAGTAAATTTTTTTTAATTTTCTGGTTAAATTTATCAAAACTATTGGGTCGTAAAATTACAGATGGCTTATCTTTTGAACGCGGTTTTTGTTTTCAATAAGTTATGTGTCATTTTAAAGGGTACATATCAGCGATTTATTCTAATTTAGTTATTGAACATTATAGTGTAAACAACAACGTTTTTTTGCTTCCAAAATGTGGAATTTTGTACCAACAAAGGAAGTTTTGCTTTATTTCTTTAATTTGAAAAAACTGCCGCTGAAGCACACCGATTGCTCACTAAAGCTTATGGTGAATATGTTCTATCGGTTTCAATATGCTAGAGATAATTTGTGTGGTTTAGAAGTGGTGATTTTGACACGAAAGACAAAGAAAGATCGCCCAGGCAAGCCAAACAAGTTTGAAGATTGCTGTCAAACTCAACAAGAGCTTGCAAATTCATTGGGAGCTACTCAAGCAGCAAAACGTTTTCGAGCATCAGAATTTATCCAATAGCAGGGAAATTGGGCACCATACGAATTGAAGCCGAGAGCCCTTGAAAGGCGATTTTGCATGTCCGAAATGATGCTTAAACGCTATAAAACAAATTCATTTTTTCACCGAATCGTTACTTGTGATAAAAAGGATCCATTACGATAACGCAAAGCATACAAAATCGTATGTGAAGCCCGGCCAACTAGCTGAATCGACACCAAATATCCAAGGCGCTAAGGCAATTCTCTGTATATGGTGGGAGCAAAAGAGTCTTATCTATTATGAGCTGCTGAAATCTGGCCAGATCATTACAGGGAACCTGTACCGAATGCAACTGATTCGTTTGAAGCAAGTATTGGCCGAAAACGCCCAGACATTAGACCGTAATATTCCATCATGAACACGCTAAGCCACATGTTCCAATACCTGTTAAAAACTATTTAGAAAGAAGTGGCTGGGGAGTTTTGCCTCATCCGCTTTATAATCCAGACCTTGCCCCGTACGACTACTCTTTGTTTCGATCTAAGCAGAACGCTCTCTCTGGGATATGCCTCACTTCAGAACAGAGTATTTGAAATTGGCTAGATTCATTCTTGGTCTCAAAAGATGAGCAGTTCTTTTGAAAAAGGTCAGATGGGAAAAGGCCATAACTAACAATGGCCAAAACTTTGAATAAATTTATATTGTACAAATGTTTCAAAACAAAAGCTAAAAAATTGAAAAAATTCCAAATTTTTTCGGAAAAAAAAATTTCGTATAAAATTTGTTCTTCAAAATTTTCTTTTTTTTTGAGTAATAAATTTTCAATAAAAACTTTTTTCTGAACATTTTTGGATTTTGTAACCAAATTATTTTTTTTTTAATTCCACGATTACTTTAGTGTCATTGTATTATTAAATGCATTTTTGCGCCTAAAACATGCTTTATATTTTTACATTACCTTTAATATGAGGTATCCTAAAAATATACTTTATATTTGCAATTATACTTTAAATAGGCCTTAAATTGTTAAACATTAAAATTTCTAACATGTCTGTAAAAACTTTTCACTTGACCCTCGCATAGTAATAACTAAAACCAAGTGATTTTTGTTTTTAATAAAATATTTGTGGTTTTTAAATGGACGTGGTGTGAAAAACATTAATTTCTAGTGCCATTTCAACTAAATTTTTCTAACCACAATATATTTAAAAACGAATTTATAGGATCAATCAGAGATCACAACGTGCCAAAGCAATTAAAGTTTTATATTTTAAAGCTTTTCGAAAAAGCAGACTAACAAAAAAACACACAATGTGGTGAGATTTTTTTTATGGTATTTCCTCTATTGTCAAATCTTTTTTTATGACTACACATGAGGAGGTTGGTTGGTTGGTTTCTTCATTGTCTGTTTGTTTGTCTCACTTTTGTTGTAAAGTTATTTGAAATTTTTATGATACACAATTTAAACAATTAGTTAAACAAATTTAACGCCTACACCTTCTTGTAAAGTAAAACTATACAGAGGAGATAATTTTAAATAAAACAAATTTTCGTAACGAAGGCATAATTTATTTAATATATTAAGAGAAAAATAAATAATTTTTTGTATTTACTAAACTGCTTGCTAAAGAAAACAATATTTGAATTATAGACACCTAAAATAAGCCTCTAAAAACTTAAACAGAGTAGATAGTCAGCCCATATAGGGACAGACGTACCATTAAATCTAGCAAATGTTTGACTGAAACCACCACTACAAATCAACTTTTATAAAAAACTAATTTGAGGTTAATTAACTTTGACACCTTTTGTCTGAAATTGTTGAATATTTTGTGGAAAAGTAAAGACTACTCCCTAGACTTGTAGTCTTGCTTTTATGTTAGATATTGAAATGTGTTTTTGTGGGGAAAAACAATTACCGCTGCTGGTTGGTGTTTGCAGTTTAACCTTTTAAAATTATTAAATATAAATAAAAATATATTTTTATGCTACAAATATTTGGTAAATTGAAAAATGCTTTATACAAAATTTAATATAGTTACTAATTGCAAGATCTTTAAATGTCATAAGTTGTAATAATAATTTGTATGGCGTAAATACTAGGGCAACCATGCTCCACTTTTATTTTAAGTATAAGTTGTGTCATTATCTTCAATAACATTTTTTATTTATTTTTATTATTAAATGTTTCTGGTATAATTCAGTTCAAGATTTGAAATTTTATTTAAATTCTATCCTCAAAAATATCTAGAATAAATTTCCCTTTACATATTATTAAATTCCCATGAAAAAACAAAAAATTCCCTAAAAAAGGGAAATTTTCTAAAAGTCGGGAAATTAATTTTTTTTTTTTTCATTTTATTTAAATTTTGTCCTCAAAAATATCTAGAATAAATTTCGGTTTATATATTATTAAATTCCCATGAAAAACAAAAAATTCCCAAAAAAAGGGAAATTTTCTAAAAGTGGAAAAATTATTTTTTTTTTTTTTTTAAAAAAGCCTTTTGTTACCGAATAAAACAATAAAAGAAGAATATGTACCCTTCAAAATGACATATAAGTTATTAAAAACAAAAACCGCGTTCAAAAGGAGAAAAACAAACAGCAAAATCAAACATTTTTCTCCCTTACATTAAGTTTAATTGCATCTGTTAAAAGTTACATAAGGCTATGATAATTCGCTTTTTAAATAAATTTTTTTTCTCACTCTAATTGATTTTCCTCGATGTTAATAAAATATTTTCATGTTAAAGCAATTAGATTGCTACACACAAATAATTTTAGGGTTTGGAAACCCAAAAAAAAATTTATTACAAAATTTCAAATATATAACTAATGATGGTTGTTAAATTCAATAAACTATTTTTCATATATTTCAACATAATTTTCAAAATAAATAGATTAACAACATAAAAAGATTAATATTCCATTTAATATTTAAAAAAAAAAAAAAACATTCTAAAAATAATAATGTGAGAAAATCTCAAAAAAAAGAGATAAATGATTTTAAACAAAAACTAGCAGCAAAAGGTTTTCCATTTTATTTGAATATGTATGACGTGTATGTGGAAAAAACTAATATTTATTTTCCAAAAAATAAAAATAAAAAATAAAAAATTACATATTTTTGAATGACAGCTTATCGCTGGCAGCAGTATTGAAAGGAATTATTTATTTTTGTTAAGGAATACTTGTATATACAATATATTCAATGATAATTTTAAAGAGAGGGGGTTATGCTAAAAGTTTTTGAACTCCAAGGTTGCTGCTGGCTGGCTGACTGTACGAAACTGGTACGAGTAACAACAATATGAGCAATATTTATGAATTTATTTCTTTCGAATCGTTTCATTTCTTGCATTCATTCGTTCATTCATTCAATTCCATCGTTCGTTTAGTCATTTATGCAGATGCCAAAAATTATCATCAAGATTATAAAAATGAAAAATGATTTTTTCATATTTATTTTCATGTAGTTTAAATGCTGGTACCTTTCTTACTCTTGCCAACAAACAACCAACAACAAAAATATGTTTATCGTTGTTTATTTTTTTTTTTTCTCTGTATTGCTTATTACAAAATAGTAGGAATAATAAATTATAATTTAATTTAAAATCAATATAAGGAAAAAGCAATTTAATACAGGTTTTTTTTTGCTATTGGTTCTATAAGTGATATAAATGACATGTTGCAAAATTGAAATGGAGGCAGACCATTTAAAGGTTACAACTTAAATTAAACTGAGAAATAAATATTTTTGAAAAAAATCAATGGAATTATAAAATAATGTTTTATTTTGTTACAAAAGTTCAGAAATTTTATAAAAGTTTTAAATTTCCTGTTTTTCAGAAAATTTCCCTTTTTAGGGAAATTTTTATTTTTCAGGGGAATTATTTCAAATTTAACAGGAAATTTATTTTAGAGTTTATATAAACATAATTTACATAAAAATTCAACAAATTTTTATAAATCCACCACAAAAAATAAGAAAATTTAAAATTTACTAACTTTTTTGGTGATATTATTGCATATTTAATAAAAAACTATAACAAATTATGAGGTTATTATAAAAATACTTATTTTTTTATTTTATTTAATTTCAATAAACACTAAAAAAAAAAAATTTAATTCATTTATAAAAATTTCCCTTAAAAGGGAAATTATTTCAAATTTAACAGAAAATTTATCTTACAGTTTATAAAAATATAATTCACAAAAAAATTAAACAAATTTTTATAATTTGGAAATATAAGAAAATTAAAATTATTTATGTTCACTTTCTTGGGTTACAATACAACATTACATTTTTAAAACAAATATAACAAATTATGAAGTTATTATAACAATATTGATAAATTTTATAATACAACAGTTTAATTTCTATAAAAACTAAACCAAAAAATTAAAATTTACTCCATTTAAAAAAATTTCCCTTTTTTTTTTGAAAAATTTATTTTTCAGGGAAAACGTTTAAAATTTAAATGAGAATTTATATCTGAATCCATAAAAAGTTAATTTATATAAAATTTAACCGAAATTTTATTGTACTTTTATAAAATTCGGAAAAATAAGAAAATTTCAAAATATTTCCTCTCTTTTTTGATTTTTTTTACAAATTAAAAAAATTATTAAGTTATTTTACAAACAATGATTCATTTAATAATAAAAAAACTTAATTTCTGATTTAAAAAAAATAATTCCTTTTAAGGGAAGTTTTTATTTTAACCAGTATTTGCCTAACACATTCCAGGGAAATTTATGCTAGGGCCAGGCAACAATTGTAAAAAAATATCAAACTTTCAAATGTGTTGTAGAGAAAATCTTTTAAAAGAAAAATAATTTATTTTGAAAATTTCTTTTATTCTTTGTATAAAATTATATTTCACAACTTTTTCTAGTAAAAAGTTGCTCTGAGTCAGACAACTTTTTCTAGTAAAAAGTTGTTCTGAGTCAGACAACTTTTTCTAGTAAAAAGTTGTTCTGAGTCAGACAACTTTTTCTAGTAAAAAGTTGTTCTGAGTCAGACAACTTTTTCTAGTAAAAAGTTGTTCTGAGTCAGACAACTTTTTCTAGTAAAAAGTTGTTCTGAGTCAGACAACTTTTTCTAGTAAAAAGTTGTTCTGAGTCAGACAACTTTTTCTAGTAAAAAGTTGTTCTGAGTCAGACAACTTTTTCTAGTAAAAAGTTGTTCTGAGTCAGACAACTTTTTCTAGTAAAAAGTTGTTCTGAGTCAGACAACTTTTTCTAGTAAAAAGTTGTTCTGAGTCAGACAACTTTTTCTAGTAAAAAGTTGTTCTGAGTCAGACAACTTTTTCTAGTAAAAAGTTGTTCTGAGTCAGACAACTTTTTCTAGTAAAAAGTTGTTCTGAGTCAGACAACTTTTTCTAGTAAAAAGTTGTTCTGAGTCAGACAACTTTTTCTAGTAAAAAGTTGTTCTGAGTCAGACAACTTTTTCTAGTAAAAAGTTGTTCTGAGTCAGACAACTTTTTCTAGTAAAAAGTTGTTCTGAGTCAGACAACTTTTTCTAGTAAAAAGTTGTTCTGAGTCAGACAACTTTTTCTAGTAAAAAGTTGTTCTGAGTCAGACAACTTTTTCTAGTAAAAAGTTGTTCTGAGTCAGACAACTTTTTCTAGTAAAAAGTTGTTCTGAGTCAGACAACTTTTTCTAGTAAAAAGTTGTTCTGAGTCAGACAACTTTTTCTAGTAAAAAGTTGTTCTGAGTCAGACAACTTTTTCTAGTAAAAAGTTGTTCTGAGTCAGACAACTTTTTCTAGTAAAAAGTTGTTCTGAGTCAGACAACTTTTTCTAGTAAACAGTTGTTCTGAGTCAGACAACTTTTTCTAGTAAAAAGTTGTTCTGAGTCAGACAACTTTTTCTAGTAAAAAGTTGTTCTGAGTCAGACAACTTTTTCTAGTAAAAAGTTGTTCTGAGTCAGACAACTTTTTCTAGTAAAAAGTTGTTCTGAGTCAGACAACTTTTTCTAGTAAAAAGTAGCTCTGAGTCAGACAACTTTTTCTAGTAAAACGTTGCTCTGAGTCAGACAACTTTTTCTAGTAAAAAGTTGCTCTGAGTCAGACAACTTTTTCTAGTAAAAAGTTGCTCTGAGTCAGACAACTTTTTCTAGTAAAAAGTTGCTCTGAGTCAGACAACTTTTTCTAGTAAAAAGTTGCTCTGAGTCAGACAACTTTTTCTAGTAAAAAGTTGCTCTGAGTCAGACAACTTTTTCTAGTAAAAAGTTGCTCTGAGTCAGACAACTTTTTCTAGTAAAAAGTTGCTCTGAGTCAGACAACTTTTTCTAGTAAAAAGTTGCTCTGAGTCAGACAACTTTTTCTAGTAAAAAGTTGCTCTGAGTCAGACAACTTTTTCTAGTAAAAAGTTGCTCTGAGTCAGACAACTTTTTCTAGTAAAAAGTTGCTCTGAGTCAGACAACTTTTTCTAGTAAAAAGTTGCTCTGAGTCAGACAACTTTTTCTAGTAAAAAGTTGCTCTGAGTCAGACAACTTTTTCTAGTAAAAAGTTGCTCTGAGTCAGACAACTTTTTCTAGTAAAAAGTTGCTCTGACACGGAAGACTTTTTCTAGTTAGTCTCTGAGTCAGACAACATTTGCACAAAGGTTGAAATGGTTACAGTAAACATGCACAACTATATTTTAAAAAATAAATTATATTATTTCAGATAATTCTTTTAAATTCCCTTACAATAACCAAATATTTCATAATACCAACTATAATTCTTGAATTCTTAGTTTCCCCTCTTATTCCGATAATGTGGTAGTAGCTGAAAAGAGGTGTGCTTGTAAATTAATAACAGAAATACCACACTACAAATTACATTTAATTCCATCATCAAAAAATACTCAGTAATTGTTATACAAAAAAACTAATAAAAACTAAAACAAGACGGCATGTGCTAAACAAATTAAATAAAATTACTACAATTTCAACTAAAGACCCCCCCGCTCCAAAAATAGAAACAATTCAAATACATATTTTTTTATACAACTTAAATGGTGCGTGGTACACTGTAAACCAGCCTAAAAAGCCTTAAATATAAGTTTCGTTTTGTTGTAAAGTTATGTGAACAGAAAAAAAAAACAAGAAACCGAAAAAATTATGGACTGTTTTTGTTTCCAGTGGTAAATGTTTCCTAAATTCATAATTTTTAATGATGTGTACGGTGTCAAAAAACGATTATTATATTAAAGGTAATTTTCATTTTAGCTGGCTGTTGTTTTTATGTGTAAAAGTGCGGAATGTTAGAATGAATTAGTTAGAAAAATAATAGAGAGAGAGAGAGAGAGACAGAAAAAAAACAGATTTAATTCAATTCTCGTGCTTTTAACACATTTCAACAAAATTTTTTTTATTTTTTGTTTTAGTTTTTTTTTATGATTGTAAGTGGTTGTTTAATATCAGTTTTTGTTGTTGTGGCTGTTGTGAACAACTATTACTAACACATTTTTTTTTTTTTTAGAAACATTTAACACAAATACACATGTAGAAATGTAATTCATACATTAGTAGGGAGTCTCCTAAACAAATAAGTTTGGATATGTGAAACATTTTTGAATTGCAAACTGTCAAAACGATTTCCTATAGTAAGAATTAGGCCTTATGGTTCAAAAAGAGAGTGCTGCTTTTAAAACCAACTCAAAGAGAATATAAACTCTTAAGATAAGGGGACATCCTTGCAGCCCTCATAACCATTTGCTGCAAACTTTTGTTTAAATCTACAAAAAAAACTGTTAAACATCAAACACCTGAGGAATTTATATTATTCCACACCAACAAATGTTGCCTTGAAAAAAAAAAAAATTATAAAAAACGAATACTATTGTGTTGCTTCCACATTTCCATTCATTACTGTGGCATGAATTTTATGTATTTGTCGGTCTGTTGAGAGCTTTTCTTTTTCCTTTATAAATCACTGTTTTTCCCCTGTTAAATAGAGTTTTATTTAGATAAAGAAAAGGCAACCTACCAGACTGGTTAGGATTGATTTTGGGTTGGGTATATGCTGTAAATATACTTACAAAAACATTATTATTTACTCCTTATAAATGATTCCCATTTTTATTTCTATTTTTATTTTTGTAAAATCGTTTTTATGTCTATATGTAGCTAAGTGTGTCTTATAGTCTTGTTCGCAGTGTTTAGAGTAGATTTGCGTGAAACACGCAACATCAACATCATCTAAATGTTTTTGGCCGGAAATGAAAATGATGAGGTGAAATTAAGTTGTACAACTTGGTTTATTTTCCTTATTTTACCACAAAACAATGAAGTAGCAAAAACAAAGATTCAAAAATGTATGGGAGAGGAATACAAATTAAAGTTTGCTGCAAAAAAAAACCTTAATTGGTAAAGCAAAATAAATTGTTTAGCATTCAGTTTCAGGGAAAGCATATTTCCAACTTTAATAATTTTCTATAAATTTTAGTTTCTTATCAAAATTCCTTTTAAACAAAAAATTCATTTAACCCTGAAAAAATCCAACAAAATTTTCCAAAAAAAAAAAACACTGAATTTTTGATATATGATTTAAAACCATTTTTAAGACACATTTGTTTTGCAATTAATTAAATTTTCTTTTTCTGATATCTACACAAAACTCACATCTTTTTTGTCTTTATGACTTTTTACTCTGCTACAAGCTGCGGCACTCACTCATCCAATACGGCAAAGAAAAAACAACATGAATTTTCTTTTTTTATCCTCTCTACTTATGTGTTGTGCTGAACTGTTGTGTGGCAATTATTGTGTAGCATGTTCTTGTGTTTCAAGTAGCAGAGTTTGAAATTAGTGGGGAACCCACGCAAATTTCCTGGGGCTGTATTTTTTTATAATTCCTCAAAAATTGTTTTTAAAGAATTTTAAAAATGAAATATGTCTTCTAGAATTAACTCTTTTCTGTTTTCTCGCCGCTGACAGTGACACAGAAAATAATTTGTAAAAAATTTACCTAATGATGAGTTAAAAGTTTGGAAATGCTAAACTTTTTCTAGTAAAAATTGATGTGATTGTGACCGTTTTTATTTAGTGTAAAGTTGTTCTGAGTCAGACGACTTTTTCAGGTAAAAATAGCTTTGAGTAAGACGACTTCTTCTAGTAAAATGTTGCTTTGAGTCGGGCGATTTTTTCTGGTAAAAAGTTGCTGTGAGTCAGACGACTTTTTGTGGTAAAAAGTTTCGCTGACTGAGACGACTTTTTCTGGTAACAAGTTGCTTTGACTCAGACGACTTTTTATAGCAAGAAGTTGCTATGATTCAAAAGACTTTCCGAAGTAAAAGTTGCTCTGACTCAGTCGACTTTTTCTAGTAAAAATTTGCTCCGAATCAGTTGACTTTTTCCAGTAAAAAGTTGCTCTGATTCAGTCGAATTTTTCTAGCAAAACAGTTGCTCTGACTCGAACGACTTTTTTTTTAGCAAACATTTTCTTAGACATGTAGTAAAAAATTGTTTTGAGGATAGCACCTTTTCTAATAAAAAAATTTTATGGGTTTGACGACTTTTTCTAGTAAAAATGTGTGCTGACTCCGACGACTTTTTCTGACAAAATATTACTCTGATTCAGACGACTATTTTGTCGCGATATGTTGCTCTAATTCAGAAGAATTTTTTCTAGTAAAATGTATTTGAGTCATATGACCTTTTCTAGTAAAAATATGCATTGACTCGGACGACTTTTTCTACAGAAACGTTGGTCTGTGTCAGATGACTTTTCATATAAAAAGTTGCTCTGACTATAATGACTTTTTTTTATTAAAAATTAGCTGTAAGCCAGTTTCTTTGAATCAGATGTCTTTTTTTAATAAAAAGTTTCTCTGACTCAGACGATTTTTTGTAGTAAAAAGTTGCTCTGACTCAGACGATTTTTTGTAGTAAAAAGTTGCTCTGAGTAAGACGAATTTTTCTAGTAAAAAGTTGCTCTGAGTCAGACAACCTTTTCTAGTAAAAAGTTGCTCTGAGTCAGACAACTTTTTCTAGTAAAAAGTTGCTCTGAGTCAGACAACTTTTTCTAGTAAAAAGTTGCTCTGAGTCAGACAACTTTTTCTAGTAAAAAGTTGCTCTGAGTCAGACAACTTTTTCCAGTAAAAAGTTGCTCTGAGTCAGACAACTTTTTCTAGTAAAAAGTTGCTCTGAGTCAGACAACTTTTTCTAGTAAAAAGTTGCTCTGAGTCAGACAACTTTTTCTAGTAAAAAGTTGCTCTGAGTCAGACAACTTTTTCTAGTAAAAAGTTGCTCTGAGTCAGACAACTTTTTCTAGTAAAAAGTTGCTCTGATTCAAACAACTTTTTCTAGTAAAAAGTTGCTCTGATTCAAACAACTTTTTCTGGTTAAAAGTTGCTCTGACTCAGACAAGTTTTTCTAGTAAAAAGTTGCTCTGACTCAGACAAGTTTTTCTAGTAAAAAGTTGCTCTGATTCAAACAACTTTTTCTGGTTAAAAGTTGCTTTGACTCAGACAACTTTTTCTAGTAAAAAGTTGCTTTGACTCAGACGATTTTTTGTAGTAAAAAGTTGCTCTGAGTCAGACAACTTTTTCTAGTAAAAAGTTGCTCTGAGTCAGACAACTTTTTCTAGTAAAAAGTTGCTCTGAGTCAGACAACTTTTTCTAGTAAAAAGTTGCTCTGAGTCAGACAACTTTTTCTAGTAAAAAGTTGCTTTGAGTCAGACAACTTTTTCCAGTAAAGAGTTGCTCTGAGTCAGACAACTTTATCTAGTAAAAAGTTGCTCTGAGTCAGACAACTTTTTCTAGTAAAAAGTTGCCTTTTATTTTAAATTAAATCACTACATTTACACCACTGTGCTAAATATGTTAAGTGCACCGTGTAACGTAGAGTAAATAAGTAAATTTCTATTTTCAAGATGTGTGAGTAAATAAACGTTTGGTGTTAAATTGAGTGCCGTTGTTGAATTGCATTGAATTGACGCGTTTTATGCGCAAGGCGCTAATTAATTATTTCGTTTTTGACGTTTTTTGTTTTCTTTGCTTTTCTAAAAAAAAAAAAATTGTACACAACTCGTGTTAGATTTGGGTGGTTTACATTAAGAGGGCGTTCTAGTAAGGAATTCCTTGGATAATAAGAGGGGAGCATTTTTGTAAATGTTTAATGTACATTTTTCGGTTGTCGCTTTGTTTTTCTTTAAACAAACGACAAATGTCATGTGTCAAAGTAAATAACAAGTGTCATGAAAATTTATTAAATTTCTTTCAAATGTTTAAACAATTTAAACATATTTCTTGTTTGTTAAAAACACAAACACATATATTTAAAGTATAAAAATTATGAAAAATAAAAAAAATAGCGTTACTTTTACTCGTAATAGTTATTTAGCCAAAGTATATAAACTTAAATTTTTATAATAGTATTTTATACACTTTGACACAATCTAGCTTATTTGTTGCCCTCAAAATGTAATATATTTATAACCATTAAATAAGGATTTTAACTAAGTTTTCCTTTTGGAGTAAATTTATTAAACACGCAATGTATGGGGAGGTACTAAGTAGTACCTACTTGCTGTAGTTTCTTATGGTTTTCTTATATTTTTGAAAAGGAAAAATTAGGTTGAACTATAAATAAACTGTTAAGCAAAAGAGAGTAAGTATGAAAATTGTCAACCAAATAAGTATAAAGTAGAAAAATTAAATCTAATATTTTCTTTAAATTTATTAGAGTTTTAAACACCAAGCTCCTTTTATTCTTTCTGAATATGGAAATGAATTCATTAATTTAAGCCATCACATTTCCCCCATCCCCACGTTAATGTTGATAAAAGGAAAGAAGTCTTGGTAAAAAATGTTAAGTGCATGAAAGTCACAGTGAGTAGTTTATAGTATTTCTTTATAAAAATGTTTTTGTTTTTTTATTACTGTTCAAGTTTACATGACCGATTTTTTGTTTTGATATAGTTTTTGTTTTACTTGTGTTTCTAAGATTTTTTAGAGAAATATTAATTCGACAGTGTTTGCTTAAACTTGAAAGACTAATTAAAGAGTTTTCGTCTAAGCATTTTTGAGGAAACAAAAAAATTAAAAAAAAGTCTAGTATGTGTTTGACTCTAAAAAATTGCCATGATTTTCAGTAAGAGGTTACTATGAGTCAAAAGACTTCTTACAATTAAAGCAGCGAAAGGCAAACTCACACCACTACAGTTTTTAAATATTGTAGTTGTATGAATTGAGTAAAAAGTTGAGAAAAAAACAATAACTGAAATAAACATGCATAAAAAGCGAAAAGCGTAACACAACCTGCTTCCATCAATGCTCATGCGAGACTGACTGGTTTTGATTGTTTTTATACAATGTGTGTGCTTGCGTAAATGTGAAAACAAAAACAAGAGAGCTCATTTGAGAGCTCAATGCCTTTCGCTGAATTAAAGGTTCCTTTGTAGATTTTTTCAAGCTAAAAGTTGCTCTCTGTTAGAGGACTTTTTCAATTATAAAGTTGTTCTAAGTCAGATTATAAAGTTGCTCTAAGGCTCTGAATCAGTAACCGTTTTCTAGTGAAAATTAGCTCTGATTCAGTGAACGTTTGCTAGTGATAATTAGCTTTAAGTCAGAAGATGACTTTTTCTAGTAAATGTTTGCTATGATACAGAGGACTTTTTGTAGTAAAAAGTTGCTCTGACACTGAAAACATTTTCTAGAAAAAAGCTGCACTAAGACAACTTTTTTAAGTAAAAACTTGCTCAGATTCAAACTACTTGTTCCAGTAAAAATTTTCTTTGACACAAAGGACTTCTTGTAGTAAAAAATTGCTTTTTTTAGTCAAAAATTGCTCTGGATCTGAAGACTTTATCTAGTAAAACTTTACGCTAACTCGGACGCCTTTTTCAGATAAAATGTTGATCTTTGAGTCTGGTAAAAATATGCTCTGACTCAGACGAGTTCTTCTGCAGAAACTTTGCTCTGAGTCAGATGAATTTTCATATAAAAAAGTTGGTTTGGATCAAACGACTTCCTCTAGAAAAAAGTTTCTCTGACTTCAGAGACTTTTTCTAGTAAAAAGATTTGTTAGAATAAAAAGTTCCTAGAGGACTTTTTCTAGTAGAATGATATTCTAAATAGGAGAACCTTTTCAATTATAAAATTGCTCTAAGTCATAGAACTTTTTGTAGCTAAAACTTGCTCAAGTCTCTGAGTTAGTGAACCTTTCCTAGTGAATTCTAGTGAAAATTAGCTCTGAGTTAGTGAACTTTTTCTATCGATACTTAGCTCTGAGTCAGAGGATTTTTTCTTCTTAAAAGTTGCTTTGGAATTTGTCCGAAATCGTAGTAATTTTTCTAGTAAAAAGTTGCTCTGAGTCAGAAGACTTTTTCTAGTAAAATGTTGATCTCACTCATAAAACTCTTTCTTATAAAAAGTTTCTCTAGTAAAAAGTTGTTTTGACTCAGGGGATTTTTTATCAGATTCTCTGAATCAGATGACTTTTTTCAGTAAAAAGTTGCTGTGAGTCTGAGGATGTTTTCTAGTGAAATTCTAGCCTGACTCAGAAAACTTTACCTATTAAGCAGAAGCTTTGACTCAAAATACTTATGCTAATAAAAGTTGCTTTGATTTTGATGGCATTTTCAAGAGAAAATTAGCTATAGATAAGTTGACTGTTTTTTAGCAAAAATTTGCTGTGAATCTAAGGAACCTTTCTTAACAAAAAGTTGCTCTGATTTAGTGGACTTTTTCTAGTAAAAATTTGCTCTGAGTTAGAGGACTTTCTCTAGTAAAAAGTTGCTCAGAGTCTATTCACCTTTTCTAGTAAAAAGTTGTCCTAAATAAGAATAAAACATTTAGTTGACATTTACATTAATTTCTCTAAACATCTCCCATCATTTAACAATTCATTTTGATATAAAAATTCCTGTAAACCACTCAAGTCCCTTAAATGTTTAGTTTTAAGTAATTTGTATTTGCATTTTAGTGCATCTATAAATTCTTTATAAAACAACTTTTATGGCATTTCAAGTGCTTTATTTTCGGCAACAAAACTTAAAATACAAACACAGAATAATAAAACAAACTTGTGTTCAAATTAAAACATTTTATTTACACTTTAATTGACTGAATTTGAATACGACAACAACACAAATAAAATATTTAAATTAAATCACTTTTTTTTCTTGTTGCTGTTGATTGTTGTTAAATGAATTTACACAAGAAGGCACAAAAAAAATCTCTGAACTTTGAAATGCATTTTTATTTGTGTAAATATTTTCAAATGCAATTAAGTGATTTGTTACACACATAAAAGTGTCAGAGTGTGTGTAAGAGCGTGTGAAAAAAAAAAAAAAACTTAATTAAGTTTTTTTTCTATTTGGTTAAATTAAAATAAACAAATAAATTAATGGTAAATATAGACATTAATTAAACAGTTTAAGAGGAAATAAAAATAGCAAACTTTAAAAGGTTAAAATTAAAACCTTATTATTGGCACTAAAATGCTGTATATATGTTAAGGAAAAACTTTAAGCTTGCCACTTTAATTTTTAATATATACCCACATAAAATATCTTATATGTACATACTCTCTTGCTGTAACTTTTGCTTTAAAATTCTCTCAATAAGCCTTTTAACTTTTTAATACAACAGCATACTTGTGTGTGTTTAATATTGAATTTTTTGTAATGCCTACCTTTAGGCTCATACATAACGTGCATGACGACGGCTTTATTCATTCTCCATTCTTCATAATACATATTTCGTATACAAAGTGAATGCATAAATATTTTATTTATTACAGAAAATAAAACAAAAAATGATTGCAACATAATCAGGCTTATGCGAGAAAAAGAATATGGCCTCAATTCGTCTAAAAGGGAAAGAGCAGCAAGTGAGTGTTGGCATAATACTTTTAACCCATTAAAGGGGTGAGCAATGAGGGAAGCAAAAACCACCAGCTGTATTGATGACGATGATGGGAAATAACATGGTGAAAACCAAGATGACAACAAACCAATAATTGGGTTGAAGAAAATAAAATAACACGTAAATAAAGTTTATTTTTATGCCAGCTCCCTCCCACTCACTTGGCCACCACCCCCTCGAATGTCATAAATAATGCGTTGAAAACAGCACAATAAAAGGGGTATAACAGGATATGCCAGGATGTGTGTATTCTCTCTCTGATTTTTTTTTACATATAAACCTCATTTAAAGCTGTTTTTTTTTTAATAAAAACAAGAAGAAAAAACTTTTTTATAAGTCTGCCGGTATTGAGGGTGTTCAAATGTTGTTGTTTAAGTTTTAAAACAACACAAAAAGAAAGCAAAAGAAGAAAAATAAAAGAAAAAGAAAAACACAACGAAATTCATTAAAGTAATTTCCTGTAAATAACGTGACTCTGTTAACACAATACATGTAATACATACAGCCTTACATAGCCACACACTCCTACCTTAATTTAATATTAATAAACAAACATTTTAACATACATATGTATGTAGGTAAATTATGTGTGTAAGTATGCTTGCATTTTTAAATAATTATTTATGCAATATTTATATTAAAACAATTTTCATATTGTATGTTAATTGTGCATGTTCGACTATCTGTCTGTCTGTCTGTCTTTTTCATTCAAACAATTTCTTTTTCACGTCATTTCGTTATGACAAAAAGTAAATGACAGACTGACTGGCTCGTTTGCTAGCTGGCTGTTAGACGGACTAACTTGTATTTTACTACATGAAAATACCACAATCATGGTGGTTTTTTATATCAACGTCATAACCACTATTGTATCTTGGTTTTATGGAAATCTATTTCTTTCGTTAGTTAGTTAGTCGACTTCCTTTAGCTTTTGTTTAAAATTCTTTAGAAATTATCAATACCATAGAAATTGTTTTAAAACAAAAGCCTAAGGAAACTTTTAATTTATTTACCACTAAACTTAAAGAACGTGAAATTTATTTATTAATTGGAAAATTACTTCAAATATATGTGTACAAGAAATTAGTTATTTTAATCACACTTTGAAATACTTAAAATCAAATGAGAACTTAACACAAAGTGGAACAGTTATTTACTTATATATATATTTGAATACAATTATTAGAAATTAAACCCCATTAGACAGAAACACTTACGGCAATAAAAATTTTATGTTAAAATCATATCCATGAAAACAGTTTGTTATCTTTATAATAAAAATATGTTCAGAGTCATAGCTTTATTTCCAGTAAACAGTTGACCAGAGCCTGATGTCTTTTTCCGTTAATTTTTTTAAAGAATCTGAGCTCTTTTGCTAGAAAAAACTTGCTCTGAGTCAGAGTACTCTTTGCAGTAACAAATGGACTAGAATCTGAGCATTGTTTCTGGTAAAATGCTCCTCATAGTCAGACAACTTTTTCTAGTAAAAAGTTGCTCTGAGTCAGACATCTTTTTCTAGTAAAAAGTTGCTCTGAGTCAGACAACATTTTCTAGTAAAAAGTTGCTCTGAGTCAGACAACTTTTTCTAGTAAAAAGTTGCTCTGAGTCAGACAACTTTTTCTAGTAAAAAGTTGCTCTGAGTCAGACAACTTTTTCTAGTAAAAAGTTGCTCTGAGTCAGACAACTTTTTCTAGTAAAAAGTTGCTCTGAGTCAGACAACTTTTTTCTAGTAAAAAGTTGCTCTGAGTCAGACAACTTTTTTCTAGTAAAAAGTTGCTCTGAGTCAGACAACTTTTTTCTAGTAAAAAGTTGCTCTAAATCAGACAACTTTTTTCTAGTAAAAAGTTGCTCTAAATCAGACAACTTTTTTCTAGTAAAAAGTTTCTCTGAGTCAGACAACTTTTTTCTAGAAAAAGTTTCTCTGAGTCAGACAACTTTTTTCTAGAAAAAGTTTCTCTGAGTCAGACAACTTTTTTCTAGTAAAAAGTTGCTCTGAGGCAGACGACTTTTTTCTAGTAAAAAGTTTCTCTGAGTCAGACAATTTTTTCTAGTAAAAATTTCTAGTAAAAATTGCTCTGAGTCAGACAACTTTTTCTAGTAAAAAGTTGCTCTGAGTCAGACAACTTTTTCCAGTAAGAATTTGCTCTGAGTCAGAAAACTGTGTCTAAAAGAAAGTCGTTCTGAGTCAATGGACTTTTTCTACAAAAAAGTTGTTCTGATTTGGAGGACTATTTCTACAAAAAAAGCTGCTTTGAGTCAGAGAATAAAAAATTATCTGATTCAGAAAAGTTTTTCTACTAATGCTCGTTGAACTCGTTTACAAATTCTATGTGTTTAGCATACACATAAAAATTTCAATTATACTAAAGCGAAACCTTTAAACTGTTACATATTTTCAAACTGAAGAAAAAATGTATTCCCTACTTGTATAACTAACACAAAATTCAACAAGAATTCATGTGCTAAGGCAAACGTTTCGTAACAAAAACAATTTAGGGTAACTTCTGGTAGCCCTTAAAACAAAATGATTTACTTTGTTTAACAACAGCAACAACAAAAAAATCCTTACAATTGTGCCCACTTTTACTCGACGATGCACTTCAAAATGTAATATTATTGCGAAAAGTAACTCAACTTAAAATGTATCACATTCACCATCAGTCATTAAGGTTAAAATCTTAAATTTCAGTTTCATTCACGTACTACTACGTTCGTAGTACAGCTACAAATAATTATTTAAATTAATTACAGCAAGAACAAGAAGCGAGAAACAAAAACGAAAAAGAAAAAAAATCTGCATTAAGTTTCCACTTTAATTTTTGCATTTCTATGCTGTTTGTACTCATCCAAGTGCTGGCCTGAGCCAGGACAAGAGAGAAAAAAAAGAAGAAGAAATCAAGAAGGTCCTTAAACACAATGTTCTTTTCCTCCCTAACAGGGAATGTAAGTAAGTATGATTATGGGGCGAATGAGAGTGGTACAACAATTTTTATCTTTGTTATGTTAAAATCGTTAAAGCAAACAAAAACAACAACAACAAAATCAGTGGCAGCAACATCAGCCAGCACCACCACCAACTAAAGCTAGAACAACGTCAGCAAAACATTAACAAAAGCAACAACAAGTTTATGCCACTCTTCATCACTCTACTTAAAATGTCGTTGAACTTTTCATTCACATTCACATATACTTGCACCTACACCATGTAGTGCATTACACTGAGCTCACAAGTATTATCCTTTATGTTGTTGTTGTTGTTGTTGTTTTTGTTGATTGTGCAACAATATCACACATACTCATTCATTTACCCCTACACTCATACTTATACAACACAATTGCTTTAAAAATTAAAAAAAAAAAAAAAGTTTCAATTCATTCGCCCTCTCAAAAAACAACAAACAAATAAATAGTGGGAATGAAAAGTGAAAAAATGGAGAAAAAAAAATTTACTTTCTTTTTTTTTTGCAAATTTTTATTATTTTTTTCCTTTAAGTTTAACTAAAAAAGCAAATACTACAATAATATTTTTACTATAAACACCCTTGTAGGGAACTTGTTTGCGTTGATACATTCCCTTTGTTTTTTTTTTTTTTTTTGTTCGTTTTTTCTTGTTTCAACCACAGAAATGTTTTTCTTCCACTGCCTCCGCTGCTCACATGCGAATTGGAGGACAATTTCCTATTTGCTTTTCCTCTAGTTTTCTGCTGTCGCTTTTGTGTTAGAGTCCTTAGGAGTCACATGCCACGATTTGTGGAATATTTTGCAGAATTTTAAAAGAGAGGACACGAAGATTTAGGGTTTTGTTTTACTTGTATTTAGCACTAAATGGAATTTTAAGTTTTCAAGCGTTATTAAAGACTCATAGCAGAAAAATAAATCCTATACATATGGCTAATAACCCTGCAAACAAATTATACTTTCAGAGATATAAGAAACAATTGAAACTGAAACAGTTTTTAAAAAATGTTCAACTAAATATTTTTTCTATGGAATACTTTCTGACAATTTATACTTTCTGACAATTTATTCCTAGAAAAAGTTGTCTGACTCAGAGCAACTTTTTACTATAAAAAGTTGTCTGACTCAGAGCAACTTTTTACTAGAAAAAGTTGTCTGACTCAGAGCAACTTTTTACTAGAAAAAGTTGTCTGACTCAGAGCAACTTTTTACTAGAAAAAGTTGTCTGACTCAGAGCAACTTTTTACTAGAAAAAGTTGTCTGACTCAGAGCAACTTTTTACTAGAAAAAGTTGTCTGACTCAGAGCAACTTTTTACTAGAAAAAGTTGTCTGACTCAGAGCAACTTTTTACTAGAAAAAGTTGTCTGACTCAGAGCAACTTTTTACTAGAAAAAGTTGTCTGACTCAGAGCAACTTTTTACTAGAAAAAGTTGTCTGACTCAGAGCAACTTTTTACTAGAAAAAGTTGTCTGACTCAGAGCAACTTTTTACTAGAAAAAGCATTTTTATAACATGAATTTTCTATTTTCTATAAAATTTTTCTTAAAAAAACCTTTAGCTTACATTTGAAAAATGTCATCAAAATTTCTTCGTGGAATATCAGTCGCATAATATTTTTATTTATATAAAAAATTAATAACAACAACATAATACAGAGAGAGAGTTTTTGTGCTCGTTAGTTATAAGCAGCGTTGGCAATTTAGCGCTTTTCAAAAACGGAAGTGTAATTTTTGCCAATCAGCGTTTTTTTTTACTTTAATGTCTCTTTAATATAAATTTGTTCAAATTCCAAAGTTTCTTTATATGATTTTACCAAATATTATGGCAAAGTCGTCATGTTAGAGCTGATGGAAAAATTAGCACGTTTGTGAGTAGTTTTCTTCAATTATCTATATGAAAGGTACGCTCTTCCTTAAGGCCTGTCAAGTTCGAGACTAGATAACATATACTCAAAACGTTAATAATATATGATAAGAGCAATCAAATCAGAAGAAAATATTGTTTCCAATTTCAGTTGATTTTACAAATATTTCTGTTAATAACAATATTTCCCTACCTTTAACAAAGAAACTCATATGAAAACATTATTCATAATTTTTAGCCTTTTCATCCTAAATAGTTGTCATCACTGTTTAAAAGATTAAAAAGACAAGTTAAAAAAAGAGTGAAGCATGTGTGAGAGGGAGCATCAGTAACTAAAGAAAACATTGCATACTTTTAGGGCTTTAGAAAAGTAAACAAAACAAAGCATACATTTAAGCTTACTTTGTGTTTTTTCTCTGTTATTTTCCTTCAGCATTTGCTTTTATTATTATTATTATTATTATTTTTCATCTGTTTGTTATTTCTATATTGTTTTTTATTATTTTTATTTATCAAAAAACAGTCTCCATCCAGCTCATACCCAAATAGAAATATACCATGTAGTATATAAGTGTAGAGAAGTGTTTTTTATAGTTTTATAGTATTAGAGGGTTGGCATCATATGTCATCATAATTTTCATATGGATTTTTATATGTATTTTTTTCCACTTCTTTCATTATTTGCTGAGTTTTCAGTTTTTTTTTTTATTAAACTTTTTTGTTGTTGAATTTATTATTTTTTCAAAAGTATTTTATTACTTTAGTAACAGTTTCTTCTTTAGTACACTTGAAAGTTTTCTTTCTTGTTTAATTTTTTCTTTTTTTTTCTCTTTATAAAGAAACATTTTTATTTATATTTTTCACATGTATGAATGAATGCACATTGTAGAACACTTGTGTGTTTGTGTGTGGTGTGGTACATTTTCAACTTGTATCACCACAAGTACCTAGAATTTTGTGCCAAAAACCATCATGTACACTCACGTGTAAATGTCACTCTTATGTAAATTTTTGGTGCCACACTCTTTAGCATTGTTGTAGTTTATTGTTGCAAGGGTGTGTCTTTAATATTTAAAGTATGTGTGAGTGTGTGTATTTGTATTTGTGTGCGTTTAATATTTATGTATGTGTTAGATTGTGTGGAAATTATGGAGCTTAAACATAAATTTGTATTCTTAAGAATTAAAATGCAAATTTATTTGAATGTTCTTTAAAATTAAGCTTCTTTAAAGAATTTGCTGAGTTTTGAAGGGGAAAATGGGTAAATTGTGGTAGTATTCATACAAAAAGCAGCAACTGTTTACAATGTGCAACCTAGTATTTGTGTATATATATTTTTAGGGTCCTAAATATGAAAGAAATATGTTTATTTTCCCTTCAATTTAATCTAAAGAAATTCTGAAAATTCCAATTCAATTACCTTTTAAAACTAAACTCAATGGAAAACAATACTTATAAAATTCATTGCCAAACTCTACTTAAAGATTCAAATTTCATCTGAGAAAAAAAACACAACAAACCGAGAATAATTATGAAAACGCAAACTCCAGAGGAAATTATTATAAACCAAACAAAACAAAGTATGTTATTAACAATACTTTAAATAGCAGCCAAACAAAGAAAATTTTGTTTAACTGAGAGTTAAGAAATTTAATACCGCCAAAAAAAAGAAAATCTTTGACAAAAAGGAGGTGCAAAATAAATCTCCTTTTTTTCATTTGAAATTTGTAGCTAATCTTACAAAATTTCATTTTCATTTTCTTTTATTCCTGCTTTATATTTTGTTGGCTTCTTAAAATAAATTTCTTGAAAATAATATTAACTGATTGCTAGAGATTTGCAAAAACAAAAAAAAAAAAAAAATGAACACAAAACCAGTAGATACATTAAGGCACAAATGAAGCTACTACCAAAAAAAGATAAAGAAATAACCCAACAACAATACTAAATAGAAGAAAAAGAACATTAGCAGATACATGTTAAAGATAGATAGACAGATGAGAGAGAAAGGCAATGACAGGATTTACAGCATATGAGGGTGGATGGTTTAGGTACATACATATGTGTGTGTGAGCTTTCTAGAGTTTATTATTCATGACAATTGTATAGTTAAACACATTCTCAAGATTCTGTACTATTTGTTGCAACAACAACACTAAAACCTATCAACTCTGCGTGACAATGCCACACAATATTATCTACTAATGCCGTGGTTACGTTTTGACATTTGACATACTCTTTCTCTCTGCTTATTGTACGTTCTAAGCAAACTAGACAATATTGTGTAAATGTACTAAAGTATAGTACATGCCATCTACTAATATTTACCACACAGCCACAGACATTTTCATATATGTATGTGTATGTACTTTAAATATGTATGAACACAATAAATAAACCAACAAAATCTGATTTAACAAAATACAATTCATTGTTGTATTTATTGTCTCTTCTCATATGTCGTCTAAATAACAATTTTAGCCAGAAAAAGGATAATATCTGACTAACACACTCACACAAACCTCCCTAAACATTCCTAACCAGCGGGAAAAAACTAGGTCTTCACTTTGTGGGCCTTCTAAAAGACCTGTTTACACATTTTAAAAGATGCAACGCTCATTCTACTCTGTCTTCTCGCAGAAGATGTTCCAGGAGAAATTTACTACTCATTTTAAGAAATCTCATACACAAGCAAAATTTTATTGCAATATAAGGTCTAACAAACCTTTATTTAATATTCAAATATGATTGGTTTTGCAATTATTCCTTCATATATGTATGTTGTTTCTCTAAACACGCAGAAAAAAAATATAGTTGTGCATGGTTACTGTAACCATTTCAACCTTTGTGCATGTTTACTGTAACCATTTCAACATTTTTAACAATATTATAGTCACAGTAACTATATATATGATTGTGGTAACAATAATATGGTTAATTTACGTTTCACATGATTGTATCAACCATATTTATGGTTACAGTAAACATGTATATGTTTGTGACAACCATTTATATGATGAATAATTTTATCATAATATGTTGTTCTCAGATTATGATATCCCTAAGCCGAGAGCAACATAATATGGTAAGTCCTTCATCATATTAATGGTTGTCACAAACATATACATGTTTACTATATTTTGTTCTGCTTGTAGTATTATTTATTTTCCTCTCTTTATTATAAACTGTTACATAAAACCAAGGAAAGCAAGGAACAAAATCTTCCAAAACATTTTGTCTTTTATAACATTTGATGTTGTGAAGGAGTTTTTTGTATATAAAACTACACACGTGATACTTTAAAGTCCATTATTTAGGTCTTATGCTGAAATCATTAACGATATTTTCCCTAATAACTCTCTATAAAGGTTTTCTTCAGCATACCTTCAATTAATTTTCAGGTTTTTTAATATACGTACCTTCTATGAGGCATTACGCGGCAGATCTCTTTGCAGGCCTTCAACGGAAGACATAAAATGCCACCTTAAGTAAGCCTTCTATCAGTGATCTAACAGAAGCGATTATGCAAGGCCTTGGCTCCCAATGACAAACGATTTTCCATTGCGGCTGGGTGTCCTTGTGTCTGCAAAATAAGGCCTTTAGGAAGGTCTCTTTACAGCAGATTTTTCCCGCTGGGTATATTCATGTATGCATGTGTCTGGCCAAATACCTGTGTATTTTAGACAGGTTTTTAGCAGAATGTATAAGTAAGTGGTAAATATGAAAGGCGTTAACCCAGTCTTTGTTAAATACACACAAATTTAGATGCATACACATATGTGTCCTTATGTGTCCTTTTATTAAAATTTCATTATTTGATTTTAATCTTTAAATCACTAAATATCAAGTGAGAACAAAAGGCTATTGCCATACAGACAAGGATTTAATAAAGTGTTAAATGGAGACTAGAAATTGAAATGATATTTTAAATTTTCTAACAAGCATACCTAAATTAAAGCGGAAAGCGTTATTTTAGTTGTCAAAAATTCTCATGCCCATACAGTTTGTATGCAGCATACCGAAATAACGCGGCGGCAACGCTTTTCAATTGGAACATTCGATTTTGACAGCGCTGTTAATAGTTGCAAAACACAATAAATGTAAACACATACATACAAGAGGAGAAACAAATACGCTAGAAACTAATTTTTTAAACTTTAATATTTAGTTTTTTTTTAATAAAATATTAGTTTACAAATCACAGAAAAAACAACTGAAACACCAATATTGTAATGTACTTTATTGTTTCAATAATCCGGGTTGTTATATTTATTTTTTTGATAACCTTGTTTTCATTGTTTGACGTAGCGTTGCCGCTCTTATGTAGGTATGACATTTTAGCGAAAAAAAAACGTTCCGTCTTTATTTAGGTAAGCTTGTAAAATTTTCCATAATTTTGTCCATAATTTTAATTTCCTAACAAATTTAATAAAGAAAATTTATCGATTATTTAAATTTCATAATGATTATTTTTAGATAACTTGAATATTTTGTTGAAAATCTATTGATAACTTGAAGTTTTAAGTGAAAATTTATCAATAACTTGAATTTTCAAATATAAAATTTATCGATAATTTGAAGTAATTTTATAGAAAATTCGATAACTTGAATGTTTTAGAGATAACTTAACGTTAACTTGAATTTTTTTTAGAAAATTTAATCAAAACTTGAAAAAACTAGAAAATTTATCGATTACTTTAATTTGCTGTAAAAAATTCATCGGCTACTGGAATTTTCGATAGAAAATTTATGGATTACTTGCATTTTTTTTTAGGAAAATTACCAATATTTTGAATTTTTTTATAGAAATTTTATCAGTAAATAGAAGTTTCTATAGATAATTCGAATATTCTCTAGAATGTTTATCGATAAGTTCAAATTTTTTAAAAAATATTTATTGACTACTAGAATATTCTATGGAAAATTTATCGATAACTTGAATATTTTATAGAATATTTAAATAATTTATCGATAACTTAAATTTACCAAAAAATATTTCTTGATGAATTGATATAACTCAAAATTTTTAAACAAAATTTAATGATAACTTAAAAACTCTTTCAAACATTTTTCGATAACTTTAATTTTATCTTAGAATTTTCTATAGATAGTTAGAATATTCTCTAGAATATTTATCGATAACTTAAATTTTCTAAAAAATATTTCTTGATGAGTAGAATTTCGTATAGAAAATTTATCGTTAACTGAAGTACTCTTTCAAACATTTTTCGATAATTTTAATTTTTTTCTTGAAAACTTATAATAGATAACAGTAATTTTAAATAGAACACTTATTGATAATTAAAATTTTTAAAACGAATTTTGAAAACTTTAATTTCCTACACAAAATTTATCGATAACTTTATTTAAGAAAAAAAAAAATGATTGATAACTTGAATTTTTAATAGAAATATTATCGATAACTTGCATTTTTATAAAGAATTTATCGATAGCTTGAATATTTATCAATAACAAGATTTTTTTATAGAAAATTTGTCAAGAAATTGCATTATATTTAGAATTTTTTTTGATAATTGAAATTTTTAAAGAAAATTTATGAATAAAATATATCGATAACTAAAATTTGTTTATAAAAATGTTATCCGTAACATGAATATTTATCAATAAGTTGAATTTTTCATAGACTATTTTTCGATAACATAAATTTTGTATAGAAATTTTATCGATAACTTTAATTTTTTAGACGTTTTATAACTATAAAAAATTAAACTTGAATTCTCTGTAAAAAACAATTGAATAACTTAAAGTTTTTTGAATTTTTTTTTTTTAAATTTTTCGAAATCTTGAATTTTTTTTTTTAATTTTCGATAATTATATTTGTCTATAGAAAAATTATCGATTACTTCAATTTTTCATATAAAACTGTTCGATATCTTAATTTTTCTAAGGAACATGTTTTAATAACTTGAAATCTTTTAAATAAATTTTCGATAACTGCTATTTTCTATAAAAAATTTTCGAAAACATATATTTTTTTTTAAATTTTCGATAACTTGAATTTTCTATAGAACATTATTAGATAACTTTTTTATAGAAATTTTATTAAAAAATTTAATTTTTATGGAAAATTTTTCGATAACTTTAATTTTCTTCAAATAAATTTCCGATAATTTGAATTTTCATCAAGAGTTTTATCGGCAAAAGAGAAGAAAACTGTTTTAATAAATTTTCATTTTATTTTAAAAATTTCTTTCAAACAATTTTTGGAAAACATTAATTTTCTTTTAAAATTTGCTTAAAAGTGTGTAGATGACATGAACTTTTCCTAAAAAATTAGTCGATTTCTCGAATTTTCTATAGAAAATAATTGTTAAGATGAATTTATTAAAAAAAAAATGTTGATATCTTGAATATGCTTTAAAAAATATATCGATATCTTGAATATGTATTGAAAATATTTCAATAAATTTAATTTTCTTTAAAAAAAAACTTTTCGATAACTTGAATTTTCTATACAAAATTAATCGATAACATGCATTTCTAAAGAAAATTTATTGAAAACTAGAAATTTCCAAAGAAAATTGATCGATTTTTGAATTCAATAACAGCAAAATTCCAATACAAAAAAAAAAAATTGGAAAATGGAATTATCTATAAAAAAAAAATTAACGATATATTGAATTTTTTATATTTGTATAAAAAAATCATCAATATCTTGTGTTGTTATTACAAATTTATGGTCTTTATAAAAACTTTATAGAAAATTTCAAACAAATTATGTGCCGCGATACGATTTTTGACTTTGATTAATCAATTAATCGATTATTTGACACTTCTGATTAACCAGAACTATAGAGAAACATAGAACGGAAACTAGAAAAAACTCAAACAAATAAATTACTCAAAAATAATCACACATACGAGTGTTGTTTTTGTTTTCACATAGTTTTTTCTACTAATACACTATCACTTGGTAGGTTTTTGACAACTGAGTTAGGTCATTCACAGGAGAGTTTCGGCTCTATGTATATTTTCTCTATGACCAGAACTATTAAACTTTTTTTATTTTACAATATTCAGAATTTTTATTAACATTGATTTTTAATTATCAACTTAATTATGTTATTATTTATTAAGAATTAAGCTATTTTAAGAAGAAATTAGTCTACGTCGTTCAATATTTCCCATAAACAACTGCTTAGCAAGCGATTTTTCATAAACCAATAAAATATATGTTCATCTGCATATTAAAACCGATTATTTTTAAAACTAAATTAAAACCAGACATTTTTAATAAATCTAAGAATAAAGACTTACACTAATCATCATTTAAGTAAAAGCAAATTCAATTTCCATTTAAGCAGCTTTAGTTTAAACATACCTGTAAATAAAGCAAAAAAAAAAATATAAAATAATTAATAATATTTCTCAAAAAAAAAAATAAATTAACATTTATGATTAAAATTCCTGTTTAAACATACATATATTTTATCTGTCTCATAAAACAGCTCATCTTTCAATGATTTCAGTAAAGTCGTAAAATAGTTTGTTCATTAAAAAAAGCCGAACTAATTTGCATTAAATTTATTTCATTTAATCAATTAAGCGAGAAAAAACTACAAAAAAATACAAACTAGATAAAAGTTTTAATGGTTAAGTTTTTATGGCGACGATTTTTTTTTTTTGTGATTAATAGAAACCAATTTGAAAATGAAACCTCCTGCTGAGTTTTAAAATCATTATAAATTATTGTAAAAAACTAAATTTGAATACATAGCAAAAAGTTGTTAAATTTTTTATTGATAGAAATCAATTTACGAGTATGAATGATTTTTAAGGCGTAGTGAATTTTTTAAAAATGTCACAAGAATGTTGGTTAATAAAAAATGAGAAATAAATTAAATTGGTTTTTATGGTATTTTTGATATAGATTTAATACTATTAAGCCTAGATAAATATACATAAATTGGAAACTCTCCTTTCAAAGACCTAACTCAGTTGTTCTACCAGGTGAGAATGTAATATTAGTAGTAAAAACTATAGAGAAATACGCATAGAGCGGAAACTAGGAAAAAAAACTTAAAAAAAATACTCAAAATAATACGAGTATTGTTTTTGTTTACACATACTTTTATGTACTAATACATTCTCACCACTTAGGTTTCTGACAAATGGGTTAGGTCTTTGACAGGAGAGTTTCCGATCTATGTGTAAAACCTATGTGAAAACAAACAAGTAAGAGAGCTACATATATTCGGCTGTGGCGAATCTTATATACCCTTCACCAAATTATACAAAATTAATTTTTTTTTTCAAAATTTAAAAAAAAAAAATTTTCGAAATTGTTTTTTTTTAAATTTTTTAAAAAAAAATTTTTTTTTTTCAAAATTTAAAAAAAAAAAATTTTAAATTTATTAATGAAAAAAATATTATAAAAAAAAAATGTTTGTGGTAAAAAAATATTCGGGTTAAAAAATAATTTTCCCGATTTTGACCCATTGTAGGTCCAAATTACTATAGCCTTATATACATCGTTGAAATGGACTTTGAAATATCTATCATAAGATATTCATATTGTCTATAATAATGACTTAGTAATCGAAATATACATCCAAAATAGGGCAAAAATCGATGTTGTCCCGATTTTTTCCTTATATCTCAGTCATTTGTGGGCCGATTTTCTCGATTTTAAAAAGCGACCGAGCCGAAAGAATTCCCGATATATGGATATATCAATTATGTTTGTAAGTTATTTGGGGGCTACGGAAAGTTGATTTCAACATACAGACCGACATGGCTATATCAACTTCGCTATATATAACGATCCAGAATATATATATATATACTTTGTGGGGTCGCGACTCATGGTGAGGGTTATAAAAACACACTCGTACATATGATTATTATGAGTAATTTGTTTGAGCTTTTTTCTAATTTCCACTCTATGTGTATTTCTCTATGCCTTTTAAAAACCCTAGTTCTCCTTTCATAACTTAATAAAAACTAACTCTAGTTACTAGGATAGCAGACTGTAATTAGCTTTTATCCTAAACCTCAAGAAGTCATTTCATATAAAATCATAAAACATATTGCAAAGACAAACTTTTTAACACTTGTTTTACGAGTACAAAACTATATTCAAAAAAAAATACAGAGAAATATCTCAGTGAATTGTGTATAAAGTGCCATCCTATAATATTCAGTTGCCACAAACTTGTCTAGCACTTGTGTATTTTCATTATTCACACTGACTGCTGCCGTTGCTCTATTACAATGACTCGTTTCTTTTCAGTTTTTAATTTACAAACTTACTTAGGCGTTACTTAAATTTTCTCTTTAGTTCTTAAAAGTTTCCAAAAGAAAAACCTGACACTTTTATGGTTGGGGAGGGGGAAAACAAATACAAAAATATGCAACAACTACAGAGGATTTTGTTAAAGGTTTTTCATTTTCTCTACTTTTTTCCCTTAGCAAACTACAACTACTGCGTCGATTTTTCACAAAGTAAAAGTGTTAAATAAAGTCATACAGTCAAAGTGCTAAATTCAAATATTTCTTTTTTTCTTTTTTTTTCAGTTTTTTGTCATAGTAGAGACACAAAAAAGAAATATTCAAACGACAACAAAATTTTCCAACACAACTCAATAAAAAAGTACTCGAAAGTTTATTTTTTTTCATATTTTGCTTTTGAAAGAGATGAGAGTTTAATATAGGAGGATGGTGTGGGAATTTTGCTTCAACACCTGAAAGCTATTTCAGTAGTTAAAAGGAATTATAAACTTAAACAGGAAAAAACTACTTAATCAACTGATCGTTCTTAGAGGATCACTTTTTAATGCATTGAAGATCACTACTTTGTTACGATCAAAAAGTTCTGATCGAAACTTAAACTCGAAACTTTTAGAGAAAATATAGTCATATTGTCAAAATAATGGTAAAATTCTAAATTTCAAAGAGAGTAATTTAAAAATCAGATTCATTACAAAACTTGTTTGATGTAAATCAATTTTTCATTATTTGAAGATCACTGTATAGTTCAAAAACTTTCTTTGGTTTCATGGCTCATTTAGTTTCTCAGCAACCAACATTAACTTTTACACCACCCTCGTTTAAAAGCAATATGCTGCTACAAAAAATAGCAGCAACAAAAAGAGTAGAGTATAACAAATAATGCAAAAATTTGCTACAACTTTTTAGCTGTAAAATGTCACGATAGAATGTATGAATACTGCAAAAGCAACAAAAGTAGATGAAATAACGCATTTTTTTGTTCATCTATATATGCGTTAACTTCCTCTTAACTCTACTGATAAAACCCACTGAGTTATACAGCAACTTCAGCTATAGCTCAGCTGTATGCTAGAGTCGTATTTTTTTTTTTTTTTTTGTTAAAGTGCAATTTTGAGGGAATTCTGTTGGTTTTTTTTTTTCTCCAATATTTTTTCAAGTTTCACTTCTAGCTCATCCTTTTCAAGTTTCTGGTTGCAGGTTTTGTTTTTTTTTTTTTTTTTGTTTGTTTTTCTTTGTTTTTGTGTTTTTAATGGAACTATGTTGAAGTGATGGCAGCTAGTACTATAAAAGTAATTTTGGTTAACTAAACAAAAAAAAGTTGAGCAAAAAAAGAAAAGTCACAGTTGCAATTGGTGGTTAGTTTTTTTCATAAACACCCAGTTTTTTCTTTTTTGCTTTTTGGGGAAACAAAACTAAAGTTTAAACTAGTTTAGTTTTTGAAATATAGAAAGAAGAAAAAAAAGACTGACCAATTTGCCAAAATAAAAAAAATAACAGTGGTCTAGAGCATCCAGAGAAAAAACTGCGGCAGTTAATTAACCAGAACTTAAAGTGTAAATGATATGAATTAATTTTTAAATCAAAAAAAAAAATACATTTCGGGCTTATTAAAATAAAGAAAACAAAGCTTTGAAAAAAATATTTGAATCATGTTCGGAAATTAATTAATTATATGCATGAATTTATTATACATTTTAGTAAAAGCAATATTTCAAACTCAATGAATTAAATAAAAACAAACCTTTAAAAATTTCGAACTTTGAAAAAATTTATGAAAATTTTTAAAGTCAATAATAGAAAATTTATTATATAGTTTTGCAAAAACATTCTAAAATTTCAGATCTTATAAAATAATAAAATAAACTTTGAAAAATTTCAAACTATGAAAAAAAATGTTCGAAAATCATCAAATTGTTTCTAACAGAAAAAATTTAACATTAAATGAATTAATTTTGTAAAATACACATTTCCGACAATTGAAAATCAAAAAAAAAAAAATTTCGAATTTTAAAAAATTTTGAAAATTTTTCGAAAAAATTAAAGAAAATCGAAAACTAATAACATGAATAAAATTATTATATAGTTTAATAAAAGCAATATAGTTGACCCCTTAAACAAACAAAAATATTAATTTAGAAAAATTTCGAATTTTTGAAAATTTTTCGAAATTCATGAATTAAATGATTATATTATATACCCAGCAAAAATTTGGTATTAACTTGCAATTACTCAAGAACTTACTTTTCAATTACTACCACATACCGTCTGCATTACATAGAGGTTGTCGTATAAAGATTTACCCTGCACATAATATTGGACTATTTGATTCAATTTAGATGAAATTGACTAAAAGTGGACTAATTACAACATGGTCCAATGTAATGCAGTCATGGACCATGTCATTGTTAAACAAGAGTTTGAGTTAAACGAAATATTTTCGTGTTAACACGATTGAAAAACTAATACACTGGGGTGGTCCATGGACAAGTTTTAAGATTACTCCGTCGTAAAGTTAAATATACCATGTTTGGGTTACATTTGGACTAGCCATAGTCTCTAATATATTTATATTTTACAGTAAGCAGTGTTATATCTCTTATATAACTCTGCTTACTTTCTAGTCATTTGCATACGCATATTCCGACGTTTTTACTGATAATGGTTTCTGTGAGTCCTATTATTTACTTAATATGAGTGATATCAATGTAATGAATTAATTAGAAGCGATTGTGGTAAGTACTTGCATCCAATGACTTCAATGCAATGCACGTTTTTGCTGGGTAGTTTTATAAAAGAGACTTTAAACTCATTAAATATTTTTTAAAAATTTCAAACTTTGAAAAATATTCAAACTTATTTTTTGAAAAAAAAAAATTGAAAACTTTTCGAAAATTTTTAAATTTATTAAATGAATCAAAAGGAAAATTAAATTAAAAAAACAAACAAACAAAAAAAAAATAATTTTGAAAAATTTTAAAATTTTGAAAAAATTTGTAAAGAAAAAAATAAGTTTTACAAAATGGAATCATTTCAATAAATTTATTACAAATATCTGTAAAATATACATTTCAGAACTAAAAACATAAAGGAAGAAACAATATTAAAATTTCGAACTTTGAAAAAGAAACATTCCAGTCGAGAAAATGAAGAAAAATAAATTGAAAAATATTTCGAACTTTGAAAAAAGTTCGAAATATTTTTGTAATACACATTAAAATAAGGAAAGATTAATTGTAAAAAATTTCGATTTTTGGAATTTTTTTTTTTTTAATTTTTCGAAATTCACCTACTACACATTAATTATACAGTTTTGAAAAACTGTAAAATTTCGAACTTTGAACAAAATTTCGGTATCATTAAAATTTTGTCAATACTGATTAAAAAAAAATGTAAAATAAAAAAAAAAAATTTAAAATATCGAAGTTTGAAATGTTTTTTAATTTTTCGAAATAACTTAATATTGTTTAAAAAAAATGGAAAATTTTAAACATTTATTAAATTGATAAAACTTTCGGGCACTTTAACATACAAAAGTGTAGTACATATTATAAAAACTACATCTTCATCTTGAAATGAATTAATTTATATATAATTCATCTTATAACTGCGTCTTATATAAATTGTGTCTTATAAAAAATTCATTTTGTTAATAATTCATCTTATAAATACTACGTTTTACAGGGACTGTGCCATTTGTATACCATGACCTAAGACTATGTTTATAGAGACTACGTCTTATAGAGACTACGTCTTATAGAGACTACGTCTTATAGAGACTACGTCTTATAGAGACTACGTCTTATAGAGACTACGTCTTATAGAGACTACGTCTTATAGAGACTACGTCTTATAGAGACTACGTCTTATAGAGACTACGTCTTATAGAGACTACGTCTTATAAAGACTACGTCTTATAGAGACTACGTCTTATGTAGACGTTGTTTTTAAAGACTTAATCTTATACAGATAAAGTGCTATGCAAACTACGTCTTATGTAGACGTTGTTTTTAAAGACTTAATCTTATACAGATAAAGTGCTATGCAAACTACGTCTTATGAAGACCCGATCTTGTAATGATTTCATCTTATAAAGATTACGTCTTAAAGAAACTATGTCTTTTAAATATTACGTCTTGTAAAGACTACGACTTTTACTCGATATTTTTAATAATTTTAAAGCAGTTTAAATTTGAATTCTAAACCTTCTACTGCCTCTCCCTGTCTACACATTTAATACATTTGTATAAATTTTTGTCATACAAAACATTATTATCGTTTGCCAAAATGGCAAACAAAAATATCAATAGCAAATAAGTGTATTTTTTTCGGTAACATTATTTTAAAACAATAATACATATGTATGTACATAAAAAAGCAAGAGTAAGAGTATTGAAAATAAGAAACAAAACCAAAAACAAGGATATTTGTAGCACATGACATATAAATTTCCAATGACATCTTTGTGCCATGTCAAATATAGCAAAAAAAAAAAAACAAAACAAAAATGAAATTGAACGAAAAATTCTTTATATCAAAATGAAAAAAAAATAAAAATAAAAATATATATAAAAATAAATAATACTTGCTGTTTAAAAGCCAAATGTATAAAACAAAAATGTAACAAATATAAAGAACTGAATGTCGGTAATGGTAATAATATACATCTATAGAAAAATTTACCAAAAACTGCCAACAATTTCTCTTCTGTTTAAATGTATATGCATGTGAATGAGCATGTAAATTATTTTTAATAAAAAAAATTGTTGAAACAAATGAGAGCAAAAACATTTTTATTTTTGTAACATTTAAATATTTTATATTATAAGTATGGGGGTTTGGTTCAAGCAACTGTAATTTAAATAAAGAAAATTATGTTTAAATAAAGAAATATTAACAAGAGAAAATGATGACATGCTAAAATTACTGTAATTGTGGCATAATAGAAAATTTTAATACCAGGCAAAATTAAACGTTTGAGAATATTAAATTGTCATAATAGTTGTAAAATGGTAGATAATTTTACAGAATGTAGTTTTATTAAAGAAATTGTAGGACAATTAAATATTATTATTCATACTTAAACTACTACGTTCTATAAAGACTAAGTCTTGTAAAGACTAAGTCTTGTAAAGACTAAGTCTTGTAAATACTAGGTCTTGTAAGTACTACTTCTTATTAAGACAATGTCCTATAAATACTATGTCTTGTAAATACTAAGTCTTGTAAAGACTAAGTCTTTTAAAGATTATGACCTATATAAACTAGGTCTTATAAAAACTACGTCCTTTAAAGACTACGTCTTATAAAGACTACGTCCTATAAAGACTATGTCTTGTAAATACTAAGTCTTGTAAAGACTAAGTCTAGTATGGTCTTGTAAAGTCAAGTCTTGTACGTCCTACGTATACTACGTCTTGTCTTGTAAAGACTTCGTCCTATAAAGACTACGGCCTATAAAGATTAAGTCCTATAAAGACTATGTCTTATAAATATTACGTCTTGTAAAGACTAAGTCTTGTAAAGGCTATATTATTATTCATACTTATACTACGTTTTATACTTATAAACTACTATGTCCTATAATGCCTACGTCCTACAAAGACTACGTCTTACAAAGAACAAGTATTATATAGACTACGTTTTATACAGACTACTTCTTATAAAGACTACGTCTTATAAATACTACGTCTTGTAAAAACTAAGTATTGTATATCATACGTATACTACGTCTTGTCTTATAAAGATTACGTCCTATAAAGATTACGACCTATAAAGACTAAAATTTGTAAAGACTAAGTCTTGTAAAGATTAAGTCTTGTAAAGACTAAGTCTTGTATAGACTAAGTCTTGTAAAGACTAAGTCTTGTAAAGACTAAGTCTTGTAAAGACTAAGTTTTGTAAAGACTAAGTTTTGTAAAGACTGTCTTGTAAAGACTAAGTCTTGTAAAGACTAAGTCTTGTAAAGATTAAGTCTTGTAAAGACTAAGTCTTTTAAATACTAAGTGTTGTAAAGACTAAGTGTTGTAAAGACTAAGCCTTGTAAAGACTAAGTCTTGTAAAGACTAAGTCTTGTAAAGACTAAGTCTTGTAAAGAATAAGTATTGTAAAGACTAAGTCTTGTAAAGACTAAGTCTTGTAAATACTAAGTCTTGTACAGTCTCGTTAAAACTACGTCATATAAAGACTAAGTCATATGAAGACTACGTCTTATAAAGACTATGTCTTATAAAGACTAAGTCTTGTAAAGACTACTTCTTAAACTGAAAGTTAGACTTATGAGTCGATTATGGATGGCAACCGAACTTTAGTTGCGTTGTCAGTTGCCTAAATGGTATTACAGATGGCAACTGGCAGCTATCTTTTCTGCTGCCGATTTGGCAACCAGAAACGCAACTGAAGTTCGGTTGCCTTCCATAATCGACCCATTATACTAAAGTATTATACATACTACGAGTTAGAACTGAAGGCTACATCTTGAAACTAAAGACTACGTCTTATACTAAAGTGTACGTCTAATAATTAAGACTATGTCTTAAAAAAAAGACTTTGTCTTACATAAAAAGCAATCACATTTAGTAAAAGTCTGCTTGTCTAATTATTTATATTTCGTGCTTGATCTATAAAACTAAAAGTTTTTGCAATAAATTCCTTTAAAAAAATTTTAAGTTCCCACATTATGAACTCTTTGCATCATCACCTGGCCTTTTTTTTGTGCAGCAAAACAAAATCGTTCCAAAAGTATTTCCATGCAAACTGTTACATTTTTTTTATACAATACCATTCCTTCAACCCTTTGCCTGAGAAAAATAAATTACTTTCCAAAATGAAAACACAACAAATACAAATAATGTGAACTCATAAACTTCCCCCTTAAGTACTTTTTAATTTTCGGCAAATTCAAACAGATTTTTATTTTTCAATAAACACAACCAACCAACACTAACTGCTGCACACACTTTTCAAACCATAAAGAGTAAAAAAATTAAAAATAAATAAAATGAAAAGTTAAGAATGTGTGTTGTATGTTGAATGTACATATATAAAGCTAATTAAACTAATGACCTGTTGAGATTGTTTTTTTAACTTTTGCAAAGTATTAAAACGACTTTACTTTTTCAATTTTCTTCTTTTTTTTTAATTTTTTTCATTGTGGTTCAGCCTACTGGGTAAGTGGAGTTTTGTTGTAGTTGCTTTTTATGTTCCTTTTTGAAATTTATTACTTTTTGTAGAATTTAAACCTTTGACCTCATAAAATGTGAAATAACTAAGGCAACTACAACAAAGCGTTTGTACTTGTTTGTTCATTACAAAAAAAAAAAAAAAAAAAAATAAAAAATAATCTTTAAAGCAACAGCTACAACATACACTTAATAACACTTTGTAAATTACCTTGTGTTTTTATCTAAGGAAATAACAACAACTACATTTCCAACAACAATAAACATCAAATACAGCAACATCTATAGATGAGTAAATAGGGAATAAGAGTTTTGCCTCAAAAAGACCAAAAAGCAATAAAAAAAGCAATTAAATATTCAATTTTAAGAGAATTTGTATGAAAGAGGTAATTAAATTTGTTTAAAAAGCCATTAATGCTGGCAACTTGAGTTAATGGCTTTTGTTCCCTCAAATATGATTGGAAATGAAGTAATTTATGTGACATTTATTATTGTATGCTGGAAATCATGTGCTGCAATGTTCATAGATTTAGAATAGTATGTTGATAAGGTTTCTGTAGAATAATTAGTGTACAATAGTATTGGAACTTTATGTTGATAAGTATTTTGGTGGCTGCATTTCTATCTCGTTGTGGTTTGAGTTTTAGTTTGTTGTAATGATTGTGTGTATTTGAAAATGCATGTTGATAAGAATTTTTGGATGAGTTGCATGTAATGTATGTTGTTGTTGTGTGTTTTTTTAGTTTGGTTAATGATCGTGTACTTAGAAAGTGTTTTGGGGGGAAATTGGTTTAGAATTGTTTGATGAGCTGCATGTAATGTATGTTGTTGTTGGAATTTTTTGTTTTCTTTGTTAATTTGGTAATGATCATGTACTCTGATTTTAATAAATCAAGTGCTGAAGTGTATTTTGAATAATTAGTGTACACTAGTTTTGGAACTTTATATTGATAAGGATTTTGGTGAGCTGCATTTGCATCTTGTTGTGGTTTGAAAAATCATGTTGATAAGAATTTTTGGATGAGTTGCATGTAATGTATGTTGTTGTTGTGTGTTTTTTTAGTTTGGTTAATGATCGTGTACTTAGAAAGTGTTTTGGGGGGAAATTGGTTTAGAATTGTTTGATGAGCTGCATGTAATGTATGTTGTTGTTGGAATTTTTTGTTTTCTTTGTTAATTTGGTAATGATCATGTACTCTGATTTTAATAAATCAAGTGCTGAAGTGTATTTTGAATAATTAGTGTACACTAGTTTTGGAACTTTATATTGATAAGGATTTTGGTGAGCTGCATTTGCATCTTGTTGTGGTTTGAAAAATCATGTTGATAAGAATTTTTGGATGAGTTGCATGTAATGTATGTTGTTGTTGTGTGTTTTTTTAGTTTGGTTAATGATCGTGTACTTAGAAAGTGTTAAGGTCACTCCAGGGAATTTGTTTATTTTCTGATTCAATAAATCAAATGCTAAAGTGTATTTTGTGGAAATAAAGGCAAACGGACAGACAGAGTGGCAGATAGGCTGATGTTTAGTCAGACCGACAAACAGAAAGATGGTGAGACAGACAGAGTGGCAGATATGGTAATAACAGTAACTTAAGTGGATGTAGAATAATCGAACTTTGTTATTGTTGTTAGGGTTTAGTTTTAATTCGATGAAAAGATCATGTTTGTTTTGAAAACTGTCATACTATGGGAAATTTCTTTATTTTCTAATTCATATATTAAAGTATTTAATTTACTATAATTATCATGTATATTTGAAAAGTGCAAAGGTTACAAAAATGTGTTTCATGAAAATATATACTATTTTAACTGATGCTATATATATGTATATAGATAATTCTGAGATTTACTAAAATAATTTATAAAGTATGAGTTGAAACTTTTCATACTTTCATAGTTACGAATTTAAATTTTCTTTTACTCATTCATATTTCATTTGGAAATATATAAACAACACTTAAAAACTAAAATAATGTCAGCTTTATTTTGCGGTATTTGTGGAAAGATTTATAAAAGGGAATACGCCCTTTTAATCCACAAGAGGATCCATACCCCTTGTCCTTTATGTGGACTGGTGTTGCTTAGAAAAGATGACGTCCGAAACCACATAGCTTTCCACGAGGGGTTGGTAGTAGAGGAGGAATTAAAAAATGAAGAAGTGCCCATAGATATGGAGGAGCAAGAAGAGGTTCCAGCAGAAGTGGAGGAGCAAGAAGAGGTTCCAGCAGAAGTGGAGGAGCAAAAAGAGGTTCCCGCAGAAGTGGAGGAGCAAGAAGAGGTTCCAGCAGAAATGGAGATGCAAGGAAATGATTTTATAACGAAGAATGAAGCTGCATTAGAGAAAACCGTGGATGAAGCGATTAGCAATATTTTATTTTTAATTAATAATTCCAATTATGTTAATGATAGTGAATTTTATATTCCTAATAATCAATTAGGTTATTATTTAAACATTTCGAATGAAGTTGAGGACTTCAATAATGATGATGAGGGAGATCAAATTATTTTAAATTATAAAGATAATTTTTGGCATGATCACGAGGGTGATCAAATTATTTTAGATGTAGATTTAAGTTAATCGAATTAATAAATAAATAAATGAATACTAATAAAATAAATTGTTGTATATATTTTTTATTATTTTACTAAAATTTATGAGTAGAGTAATTCTTCAACATTGCAACAACATATTTTTTTGTAATATGATTAGTTAACTTCATAATTCTACACTATCATCTTAGTTTACTTATTGAAATGTGTGTCATATAAAAATAGAAATTTGTTTGGTGGCTTGTAAAACTCAAGCGCATGTTGAACATATAGAACTTCGTTGTTGTTGTTGTTAGGGTTTAGTTTTAATTTATTGTAATTCAAGAAATTTATTGCTAACGATTTATTTAATTGTTTTTTTTTTGGAAATTTCTATCTTAATGAAATTTAAAATTTTCTATAAATTGTGAATTTATTCTCAAATTAGTCTTTCGTATTTCGTTACAAAGACAACAAGTTATACGAAAGTAAAAATTAAAAAAAAATGTCGTCAAAAATTTTTGTTTGTAACATTTGTCAAAATGTGTATACCTCAATAAAAGGTTTAAAAAAACATACAGAAATACACGAACCCTGTATTCATTGCAGTCGTGTATTTCTTACATCGATGGAAAAAAAAAGCCACAAACATGAAGGATTAAGGATAGCAGAGGCTGAAATTATAAGACCATCAACATCAGCTGCAGCGAGAAAGCGGTCAATAAATTTGGAGCCTTCATCACGGATACCTGCAAAACACCAGCGGTTAGAGCGTTTTATAGTTTGCGAGGATTGCAATGTGGAAGTACAACCGGAAAAATGGTTTACCCATTGCATGGCAAAAGAGCATAAAATGAATACAGAGATATCGATTGGTAATCGAGTGCTTCTATTGAAAAGCTCATTTAGATCTCGGCTTTCTACATACCGTTTCCCTAAAGGAGATACTAATTTAAATGTTGATGGATATTTGGAGGAGGGACATCAGTTTTTTAAAAAACTAATAAACAACAGCTTAGCGGATCATCTAATAATTAAATTTAATTTGGAGCTAACAGCAGTTTATAAATTACCAGCACATCCACTGAAACCGGAAACGGATATGTACCACATAACCGAGATGGTGCGATTATCTAGAGCAGACGATATTGAAGATACTCTAAAGTACCAAATAGATAGCATTAAAGCTAAGATGTCCGAATTTCAAGAAAGAGATTCAGGTTGGACACTTATTAAAATAAAATGGTTGGATATTAACATCAATAAAGCATCCCCACTAAATGGATCTTCATACATTCCAACTCCAGTGGAATTGGTAAAGAAGAAGGCATGTATTAATATAATCAATAATGATATATTCTGTTTTAAGTGGTGTATAATAGCAGCCCTTTACAATGGAAATAGTAGCAATACAATAAGAACTTCAACGTATAAGATAAATAATATTTCAGACAATATTATAATATTGAGATGTGGCAGAGTATTAAACTTCTCTACAATGAACTTTCCAGCTGATATAAAGGAAATTAAATTATTTGAAAAAAATAATATTGACATAAGTATAAATGTCTTTGGATATGACAAGAAGCTGAAAAGTGTAGTCGGACCATATTACATTACAACTAATGAGAAGATTATACATATAAATCTAATGTTGTTGGAAGGTGAAGATATGGAGACATACCACTATATTTTAATAAAAAATGTATCAAGGTAATTATGATAATAGTATTTAATAGTAATTCCAATAAAATTAAAATTCATCCATTTTTAGACTTCTATCTACTCAAATTTCATCATGCAATGGTAGTAAATTGTTTTGTAATGCATGTCTATATCACACCAATTTACCGGAAAGAATGGCGACACATAAGGAGAAAGAATGTGGGAAATGTATTTCAAAAATGCCTGCGGGAGAAAAATCATTTATTAGCTATAAGCATTTCGAGAGGCAAATGGACATTCCATTCTCAATTTATGCAGATTTTGAGTGTATACTTCATGATATCGATGTAAGTAATGATAATGAGATTAATTCTAATTTTATAAAAAAGCATATTCCATGTGCATATGCATATAGCATTAAGTGTAATTTTAATGAAAATTTACATAGATTTAAGATATTTACTGATAGCAATACTAATATAAATGTTGGTGAACATTTTGTTAACAGCTTAATTGAACAATGTAGAGATATCTATAAAAAACATTTTGAAAAAGTTGTTCCAATACAAGCCTTAACTCCCTTAGAAGAAGAACATTTACAAAGGGCAACTGATTGTCATATCTGTGGTAAAAGTTTAGGAGATGAATTAGCTGTTAGAGATCATTGTCACTTGTCAGGAAAATATAGGGGACCTGCACATAATTCATGTAATCTTAATTTTAAAGTTCCAAATTTTATACCAATTTTTTTCCACAACTTTTCTTCATATGATTGTCATTTGTTTGTGAAAGACTTGTTAAATATTAAAGGACAGACGAATATTATACCCATAAATAAAGAGTTGTATATTTCACTATCGCATACAATACGTGTGTATAGTGATGATGAGATTGAAACTTTATTGGATGAGATACGTATACAAAAAATAAAAAAAAACATTCCTGAGGCAATTATTAAAAAACAGCTTGAGAGTATACGATATGAAAAAAGTCAGAAAAAAGTTGAGTTAAGATTTTTAGACTCTTATCGATTTATGGCATCTGGGTTAGATGCATTAGCTAGTAATTTATCAGATAATGATTTAGAAACGGTTCGAAAGTGTTTTCCAGACTCTGAACAGTTTAATATTATGAGGCGAAAGGGCGTTTTTCCTTATGAGTATGTTAATACATTTGATAAATTAGATGAAAATAAACTACCTCCTATAGAAGCATTTTATAGTAAATTGAATAATAAAAATTGTTCTGAAGAAGAATACTTACGTGCACAGACTATATGGAAAAAATTTAATTGTAAAACTATTAGGGACTATATGAAATTATACTTGAAGACTGATGTACTACTACTCACCGATGTCTTTGAAAATTTTAGAAAAGTATGCAAGAGAATTTATAATTTAGATCCAGCGCATTACTATACTATTCCTGGTCTGTCATGGGATGCCATGTTAAAATATACAAAAATTGAACTGGAACTTATAACTGATCTTGAAATGTATAATTTTATTAAGCGGGGTATTCGAGGTGGTCTTACCCAATGTAGTAAGAGATATAGTAAGGCGAATCATAAGTATTTAAACAATTATGATGATACGAAACCATCAGAATATATATTATATTTAGATGCAAATAATCTTTATGGTTGGGCGATGTCAGAATCACTTCCATATGGAGAATTCACTTGGACTAATGATTTCATTCATCCACGAGACATCCCACAAAATTCCGAAGTAGGTTACATTTATGAAGTGGATTTGACTTATCCCATTGGCTATCATGATTATCATAATGATTTACCTTTTTGTGTGGAAAATAAAATAATTGGTGGAAGTAAGCATGAAAAATTGATAGCTGATCTGTCTAATAAAACTAAATATATAATACATTATAAAACGTTAGAACAATGTTTGAATAATGGATTAGTTTTAGAAAAAGTTCATCGAATTCTCCAATTTAAACAGAAACCCTGGTTGAAGACATATATTGATTTGAATACTGAATATAGAACAAGAGCAACTAATTCATTTGAAAAAGATTTTTATAAATTACTTAACAATGCAGTATATGGAAAGACTATGGAAAATGTTGATAAAAGGAGAGATGTACGTTTGGTAACTGAATGGGATCGACGTAATCGTAATCATTTAGGAGTAGGAAATCTAGTATCAAAACCAAATTTTCATAGCATTTCACAATTCACCAATACATTATGGGCTATACAAATGAATAAAACCCTAACGTATTATAACAAACCGATTTATTTAGGCTTTTGTGTTCTAGAGTTATCTAAATGGAAAATGTATGATTTTCATTATGCATATATGAAACCAAAATATAATAATAAAATAAATTTAAATTATATGGATACAGATTCTTTTATATACTCAATTAAAACAGATGATTTTTATAATGACATTCGCTCTGATATAAAAGACCGGTTTGATACTTCATCATACTCAGAAAAAAACCCATTCAATTTACCTCCGTTAAATAAAAAAGTATTAGGTATGATGAAAGATGAATGTGAGGGAAAATTCATAACTGAATATGTAGGTTTAGCACCTAAAGTATACGCATATACTGTCGAAGGTGAGGAAGATGTGAAGAAAGCTAAGGGAGTTAAGAAATGTATTGCTAATAATTATAATATAGATACTTATAAGCATGTTTTATTCAATAAAGAAGTTGTTACAGCTTCTATGCAAACATTTACCTCTAAATTACATACTATTCTAACTAATCAAGTAAATAAAGTAGCTCTGAGTTATAATGACACTAAGCGTAAAGTTATGGATGATAATGTAAATACATATGCTTGGCATCATTACACATTCGATACTGGTAATGGTGATTTGGAATTAGACATGTTAATAAATGATATAGAATTAAACAAAGTGTAAAGAAATATTTATAAGTAATTTATATAATATATAAGATGAAATTATAAAAAAAATAAAAAAAAACAAGTCGTTGATTAAATTTTAAATTTTATTATGTCTTTTATTTATATATAAATTTGGAAAAAAATCGTAAGTATAAAAATTGAATTAAATATTATAGATTATATAACTTTTCGGACAATTCCAGTTAATGGAGTGTACTCTATCAAACGATCATAAAGTATTAAACAGTAAGCATTTGTATTTGCAGGAATCGGGTTAATAGTCTCAAATTCAATTTTTACATCAATTGGTCCAGTTTTAATCATCTCATTTTGGTAGCTTACATCGACTACGGCAATTGGAACATTTTTAAACTTTTCACAGGAAAGAAGTGGTTGTGCTTCCCTCATATAGTAATTTTGTTGAAATTTGGCATACATGTCATATAATATAGCATAGCGGTTCTCCTCAAACTTTAGATTTAAATCGTCGTATGGATAGCAATCGGAATTTAAATGTACTTTTATATTTTTTAAATCAGAATGAATATATTTATTATTATTTTCTAAAACGAATAATAAAAATCTTGGTCTTTCTCTGTTAATTGACATTTTAACATTCCAGTTATGATTTATCCCACCAGCAAACGTAGGATTAAAATAACAGTCCCAACTGCGAAATGCTATTGGTAAAGACGTTCCATCCTTAATAATTTTCATTATTTGTATTTTTCTAGAATCTGATACGTGAATATGCGGAATTCTCCATGTTATGTTTGTAATCGATAACTGATTTTTTTCATTAGCATCTGTTGAGTAATATACATTTGCATCACTTGAACTCCGCAAAAGAATAAGTTCGTGTTTACTATTCAATATTATTTTAGTAAAATCCTCAGCAAATCCCATTAATATTTTTAGAGGAATATAAAAATTAAATTTTTGCATAGACAATTCTTCTGAAATACTCCATCCAGCATTTCTCATCATATTACTTTCAAATTCATTTAATGAAACATAATTCTTAATTGTACTAGACGTTCCCAAGTATCGAGTTCGATCAATTTCAACACCGTTGATTTCATAACGTATTTCATCGAATAAGTATGCCATACAATTATTCCTCATCCGAGTATTAGGAGAATTCTCACCGTTAATATTCTTTATATTACCTTCTATATACAAGTAGCTTTCAGAAGGAAGAACGTATAAGTCTTGATTTTGTATAGTAATTCGAATTTCATCATTATTCTTAAATGATTGAATATAGGGTAGATAGCTATGATAATCTTTTTTGATTATATTTTCATCCGTAATGGGTTTCTCTATAACATCGAGAATATCAGACATTATTTTTTTACTTTCAACTTAAGTAGTTTTAAAAAATTTTTATTTTTTTCTGTTAATTGTGGTCTTATAGCTTTAACAGTTTTTGTGTAAATGTCTTTATTAATTCTAATTTGTTTAGCTTTATTGTAAATTATCATTTTTTTTTGATCTCAGATGTAACCTAAGTGTTATTTCTTCACCTCTGAAATTAATTAAACGACCTTCTTGATCAACAATCCAAATTGTAAGATGTGTTATTTCTCTGACGTTTACTGGCAAATAAATAAGATTATTAGGTACAACATCTAATTTATAACCTGGAGGAACGTCCAATGCAAACTCGTGAAGTATATGTGCTGGGGAGTTATTCATATATGACCCTCTTATTATATTACATTGAACTTGTATAGCATTCACTTTCAAAATACTGACTGGTTGATTAGATAAGTGTTTTATACCAGCATTTAAAGATAGTCTATCAAATCCAAATAAACTACCAATAGTTCGCTTCCGATCAAAAAATATTGTATCGTGAGAGGAGATTATTTCAATTTGTAAAGTATTATTGTTGGCTTCAATTATAATTGATTTATTAAAATCAAGTACTTTATATTGTTCAATTATGTAATCAACAATATCTTGTAACTCATAAGATCCTATGGGAATTTCAATTACTTTATCTCCAATATGGAAAAGATTATTATCATAGTCTACATTAGGAATAGAATTATATGAATGAAAATCGATTAGTGCACATTCATAGTCATCTGTTAGATCTATTGGTGGAAAATAATTTGCTGTTAAAAGTGCAGAATTTCCGCTTATAGCTAATGTTATTGACATAGTGAATGATAATCTGTTAATGAAATAAAAATGCTTTGTTGTGTGTATTTCATTTTATTTATATTCATTTTTATTGTCTAATTGTTATAATATTTCAGTTTTACTTATCCAAGAATTATGCTGATTTGAGAAACCCAACCATTTTACATATGCTTTATCTCCTTTAGTTTTCAATATCTTTTCCACGAGAAACGTATTTGGAAAACGTGTGCGAAGTATTTCCTCCTTATAAAATGCACCTTTAATTTCATTTCCTTGATAGTCTTCCAATAAAAATGTTATGGGATAAGTGTTTTGTATCGATCTTATTTTAAATATTTCTGTTGTCCAGTTCGGGGTATATCCCTTTTCAAAGATGTGTTTATATTTACTAATGCGAACGCAATCACCAACATTAAATCGTGAGGGTTTAAATATTTTTAAATTATTATATACAGTATTCAGCAGATGTTTTTCGTATTTAGGGGTTACGTGAATAGGTGCCATTTTGATAGTTGCATGTTTTTTTTTATTATATTGTTCAACTAGGCTTTTGTAAATATTAATCCATTTATATGTTCCATTATTACTAAACTCTCTCCACATCATACCTTTTAATGTTCTATTGAAGCGTTCAACAATTGAAGCTTTCATAACGCTAAATGTGGAGTAATGATTAATTGAGTATTTTCTCGTTAGCACAGCAAACTCCTTATTAAAAAATTCTTTACCGTCATCTGTTTGTAAATTATTAGGTATACGTCCCATACTAAGTATTTTCTGAAATGCTCTACAAACTTCAGAAGCAGTTTTTGATTTAATTGACTCAGCCCATGCATATTTCGAAAATGTATCAATAACCGTTAACATATATTTATATCCTTTGTTGCTAGTTGAATAATTACCCATTTCTACCAAATCAGCTTGCCAGAGGTCGTCTAAACCTCTCATAATAACTCTACGTCGTAAGAAATTTTTCCGTGCTTGGGAATGAAGTTCATTGACGATTGCTCTTTTTTCCATATTGCGATGATGATAGCGTTATCATTACCTTATATATATCATCAATTTTCTTATTTAAATCTTTAATTTCATTCCTTACAATTAAAACTTCTTCACCTATACCCCTTTTAATATGTTCTTGCATATGACTAATTTGTGAATTAACATAGTTTTTGTTAACAGCATCTAATCCTTCCAACGGTGATGCTAAGTTCTTAATTCTTTTATTCTCTATGTTAATATTATTACCATCCAATGAAACACCAAAATTTTTTAAAATATTTTTCCTTTTTATTTCGCTAGTAAACTTTTGATTATAGTAATGACCAAATTTATCAACAGTCATACTTTGTTATTTTCTTATTATTAATATTATTCAATTATATTTGCTTCTCTTAATTCCTCAATTATTGATATTATTTCGTTAGTATGATTATTGTTTCCAGCATGTTGTGATGCCATTAGCAGTTTTAATCGCTCTACTATTTCATTGGGATTATCCCAGTATATATAGTTTGGTTTTTGGAGATTTACTTTCATTAACCCCTTACCAATGTGAGTTGTAGGAAATAGTTTGTTTATTATATGCTTATATTTATAACCTTTGTTACCTTTTAGTTGATTATTAGCATTATAGTTTCTTCTATGTGCATTTGTATCAAGCAAAATTCGTTTATATATTTCTAATTCTGACGAATCATATTGTTCTGGTTTTATATGAAAAATCAATGAGTATAGACCTGGAGTTAATGCCCAAGACTTATTTCCTATTGTTATTTTATCATCACTTAGCTTCAAATCTGAGCTGCCAAATTTCCAATTACCATCTTCATTTTTATAAGGTCCATATGTAGTATCAAGCTTTTTGTTTTCATTAAATTCAGTCAAATCAAATTCCAAATCAGAAGATTGTGAATAAAATGAATCACTATTCAATTCTGTGTCTTCGTCATCTTCATTGTTTTTATTATGTTTCCTCTTATTCGATACACTTGACTTGGGCGATGAGTCAATATGCTCTCGTTTCAAAACATATTTCTTAGGAGTGGTAATGCTATCGTCTATATTTTTAATTTTAGTTTTCTCATCAACAAGTAATTTTATTTTAGGTGAATTATCACTAGATAATTCAACTAGTTTTTGTAGTGGTTCTGTTAATGGCTTAAATGTGTTTTCTAATTTGTTTAATGTTTCAGCATCTCCAAGTTTTATGCTCTTAAACTTTTTTTTCAAAATGTTTCTTGATTTCACTAACTCCCTTAGTATATTTTCGTCCATGTTTATTAGTTAAAAATTATTAATTAATCTAAACAATAAATAAAATAGCTTCTCAATAGTCGAACAGCTTCTTAAAACAGCTAAACAGCTTCTTAAAACTGCTAAACAGCTTCTTAAAACAGCTAAACAGCTTCTTAAAACAGCTAAACAGCTTCTTAAAACAGCTAAACAGCTTCTTAAAACAGCTAAACAGCTTCTTAAAACAGCTAAACAGCTTCTTAAAACAGCTAAACAGCTTCTTAAAACAGCTAAACAGCTTCTTAAAACAGCTAAACAGCTTCTTAAAACAGCTAAACAGCTTCTTAAAACAGCTAAACAGCTTCTTAAAACAGCTTAACAGCCTCTTAATATCAGCTTTTCTAAAGGTGAAATAAGGTCTCAAAACACTTATATGTATTTACGGTTCAATAAGTATATGACCGATGTGAATAGTTGAATATTTACAACTAAACTTGAATAAATATATCAAAGCCTTTTCTATAACGTCCATCATGTATCTCATCATCCTTGCTTATTATTAGAAATCCATATTTTTCCTTCCAACATTCTCTACATATTTTACAAAACATATCGAAACTCATATCATTTCCAACATGATCATTGTAAATATGCTTCAAATTCAAATCATCTTGTTTAAACATTATTATCATGTTTGCATTATCACGCACTAAATGTTTAGGAATGTGAGTATACGTTTGACACAAATAAAATGAATCTATATTATTATGTCTTCCCATACAAAAGTATGATCTAATATTATTTTGTTTCTCACATGCAACATCGTCAAATATTATTATTGAATTTGATTTGGCTTCTTTAGGCGATATCACATCTTCATTTTCTGAATATGTAAAAAGACCCATTCCCTTTACAGATGAAATTAATTTTCTTAGATATTGATATTTTGGTTGATTTAATGATTTTGAGTATAAATAAATATTTTTAAATTTTAAACCATTAGGGCTTTCAATCAAACTAAGCATAACATTAGTTTTCCCACAATTAGATGGTCCCACTATTAGAGCCCTTATTGAATTAGGTAATAAACAACCATGTTTAGTTGCATTATTGACTTGTATAAAATCTAAATTTCTTACTAAAATATTTGAAGGTTGTTTTATTAAACGCATGTTTACTACTGAGAGTATATATATATAATGAATTAAAACTATCGTTTTATAGATTTATAAATCTTTACCTACTTTCAGAAACAATAAATTATATAAATGATTGTGTATACAAGGAATAAAGTTAGTGGGAAAAAATCCGTTCACGGAAAAGGACTAGTAAATAATTTAATTAATTCACTACCAATAGAGCTTCACCTACCAGGTTATCAATATTGTGGACCTGGAACAAAGCTGGAAAAGCGTTTAAAAAGAGGTGATAAAGGAATCAATCCCCTAGATGCAGCTTGTCGAATTCATGATATTGCTTATTCTCAGAATACCAATATTGATAAAAGACATCAAGCAGATAGAGAATTAGCCGATAAGGCTTGGGAAAGGGTTAAAGCTAAAGATAGTACCCTTGGAGAAAAACTTAATGCATACTTTGTTACTAACGCAATGAAATCTAAAGTAAAATTTGGTTTAGGTGTAAAATCCAAACTAAATAAAGTCAGCAAGCGAAACATTTTTCATAATGCAATTAAAACTGCAACTGCTATCCTAAAAAAACAAAAACCTCATGATCTCAATAATGCTATAAAAACAGCACGAAAAGTTATTCAGAATTCATTTCGTGGGAGGAAATCAGAAATTAAAATTCCAAGAATTATCAGTGTTCCTAAAATTGGCGGTTTTCTACCCCTCGTACCTATACTTACAGCACTTGGAGCATTAGGAGCATTAGCTTCAGGTGGATCATCAATTGCTAGGGCCGTAACCACAGCTAAAAATGGAAGACAGCAACTCGAGGAAAGTATGCGTCACAACAGAGCATTAGAGACAATAGCTATGGGTGAAGGCCTGTATCTCAAACCATATAAAAAGGGCTATGGAATATTTTATAAAAATATATCAAAAAACTAATAATGCAGCTACCTAATAGACCACTTACAGATGTGGATTTAAAAATCTTTGGAAAGAAATATATCCCTAATTTCAGGGGTGTGTATATGCGAGATAAATTACCTAAAACTCCTCGACGAATAGAGTGTGGCATTATCAACTTGGACAACAATAGAGGAGATGGTACACATTGGGTAGCTTATTATAAAGATAATTATAATATAGAGTATTTTGATAGTTTTGGTAACCTACAACCACCTATAGAAATATTAAAATATTTAGGAAATAATATTAAATATAACTATAAAAGATATCAAAAAATTAATGCTTTTAATTGTGGGCATTTATGTTTAAGATTTTTAATACATTTTAAAACTAAATAAATTATAAATAAAAACACATATGATTTTGTTTGTTTATTTCTATTTTTATTTATTTTCAATATTAAATTTATTTATTATCAATTCTTAATAATAATCTATGAACTTTTACATCTGTTTTAATCTTATTTTGCATTTTTTTACTAATGTCATAACATAGTCGTGTTAAGTCAATCTCTATATCTGTCTCATGAATACCTTTAATTTCATAGAAATTAATATTTGTTTTATTTAAAACAGAGCATGTTGGAATATAATATTGATTATAAAAATGTAATATTTGTTTTTGAAGAATTGTATTCCAACATAACAATGTTGTTAAAAATGCTCCAATTCTAGTTAATGATCTCCATGTGCCAGGATCAATTTTAATCTCATTTCTTCCTTGTTTAAATATTATATAGCATATACCATTTTTATATTGAAAGGAATATTCAATATCCCTTACACAATCATTATCAATTAGATTTATTAAATCTAAAAATACATTTTGATTTAATGTATTATGTATGTAATCCTTGTAGCTCATGAGATGTAGCCACTCCTCCCGATCCAGCTGAATAAATTGTTTGTCTTTGTAATGCAACCATATCACAGGTTTGAATGCTAACGTTGTTGAAAATCCACACGAAATCTTTAATTTAAGGTTAAGGAAGTACTCCATTTCAAATATAACATCATATATTTGAGGTTTTCGTGCTCGGCCAAGTGCAAATATTTTTTTTGTTCTAGTCTCCATTCTCAATGAAATTAAAATGTAAACTGATGGTTTCTTTACTAAATAAATCTCTTTATAAAGAAAATATTTTTAAGTCAACTCACAAAAAAAAATATATATATGTATATCAATGTTCTTTAATCAAATTACTTTAAAATTGATAAATTAGAGAATGATTTTTATATATGTAGTTGACCTAAAAATTAAAATTGTTATAAACTAAAATTTGAATAAGCTAAGTATATTTAATTGAATTAACATGTATATATTATTTTAATAAAGAAATTATATATTATTATTAAAATTATTGTTTTATTAGAATATAAAAAGAAAAAAACAATTTAAAATTTTTTAAAAATAAATCATTTATTCATCTTCATCACACTTCTTCCTTTTACAAGACTGATTGATGAATGGAGATGATAAGTACTTAATTAATTTTTGATATTTTTCTATGATCTTTATAACTTTTCTTTTTCTCATGTGGAAAAAACAACATCCACACATACCCACAACATCTTCATTAGAATTATCATGGGGACACGGTTTATTGTATGTATCAAAATCTGTATATTCTGATTTGAATTCATTTATTAGTTCCAAATGATCTTTGAATATTATATTTTCAAATTTCAGCAGAAAATCATCAATAATCTCCATCTTTCTAGCTTGATATTTCGATTATATCTGAATATGAATTACTTATATGCTTCTCTTATATTCTGAGAAAAACTTATTTCCAATTAAATAAAAAACAACTATAAATTATTTTATTATTAATTAATTTATTTATTTAACTTAGTTTATTTAAAAGTACTAAAATTATTAAAAGGATAATATTCTCTGGTGTTAGGAACCATCTTCAACTCCAACCTATAGAAAATACCATTTTTTTCATCGTTCATGGGAATTTTTGAAATTAAATATAACCCAGAAGAAAAGCTTTCCACATCCTTATCAGTTAGGGAATTAAATCTCTTAGGAAGGTATAGTAAATTTGTTCCCAACTCCAAAACAATGACCTCTCCATATTTTGTAGTTACACGTTCAGCTCCAGTAATGTTATATTCCTCCAAATCCACCATATCTTTAATGCATAACGTCTGCTTCATATTTAATTTATTAAATATAGAAATTAAATCCGCGTTAGTGTTCATTATTAAATATTTTTTCTTGAACTGATATAGTTTACTTAATAAATTCACAATTTATAGAAAATTTTAAATTTCATTAAGATAGAAATTTCCAAAAAAAAACAATTAAATAAATCGTTAGCAATAAATTTCTTGAATTACAATAAATTAAAACTAAACCCTAACAACAACAACAACATACATTACATGCAACTCATCCAAAAATTCTTATCAACATGATTTTTCAAACCACAACAAGATGCAAATGCAGCTCACCAAAATCCTTATCAATATAAAGTTCCAAAACTAGTGTACACTAATTATTCAAAATACACTTCAGCACTTGATTTATTAAAATCAGAGTACATGATCATTACCAAATTAACAAAGAAAACAAAAAATTCCAACAACAACATACATTACATGCAGCTCATCAAACAATTCTAAACCAATTTCCCCCCAAAACACTTTCTAAGTACACGATCATTAACCAAACTAAAAAAACACACAACAACAACATACATTACATGCAACTCATCCAAAAATTCTTATCAACATGCATTTTCAAATACACACAATCATTACAACAAACTAAAACTCAAACCACAACGAGATAGAAATGCAGCCACCAAAATACTTATCAACATAAAGTTCCAATACTATTGTACACTAATTATTCTACAGAAACCTTATCAACATACTATTCTAAATCTATGAACATTGCAGCACATGATTTCCAGCATACAATAATAAATGTCACATAAATTACTTCATTTCCAATCATATTTGAGGGAACAAAAGCCATTAACTCAAGTTGCCAGCATTAATGGCTTTTTAAACAAATTTAATTACCTCTTTCATACAAATTCTCTTAAAATTGAATATTTAATTGCTTTTTTTATTGCTTTTTGGTTTTTTTGAGGCAAAACTCTTATTCCCTATTTACTTAGATGGTGTATTTGCTGGTTGTTTTATTTTAATGAGGAAATATGCAAAAATTCTCTTAATAAATTGGCACCCACACCATTCAATGCAAACCTTACATTTTGTATACATTCACTCACTCACTATTTCATATTTACTTGAGAAAGGAAAATACCATATGTATGTTAAAAGGCAATTAAGAGTGTGTGCAAGAGGATGGTGTAATAAATTTTTAACCTGCTCAAATAAACTTTTGAAAAATATCATGGCTTGTAAATACTAGGTCTTGTAAAGACTAGGTCTTGTAAAGACTAGGTCTTGTAAATACTAGGTCTTGTAAAGACTAGGTCTTGTAAAGACTAGGTCTTGTAAAGACTAGGTCTTGTAAAGACTAGGTCTTGTAAAGACTAGGTCTTGTATAGACTAGGTCTTGTAAAGACTAGGTCTTGTAAAGACTAGGTCTTGTAAAGACTAGGTCTTGTAAAGACTAGGTCTTGTAAAGACTAGGTCTTGTAAAGACTAGGTCTTGTAAAGACTAGGTCTTGTAAAGACTAGGTCTTGTAAAGACTACGTCTAGTATAGACAAGGTCTTGTAAAGACTAATTCCTAATATATAAAAGATCTTGTAAAGAATAGGTCTTGTAAAGAACAGATCTTATAAATACTAGGTCTTGTAAAGACTATATCTAATAAATACTAGATCTTGTAAAGACTACTACTACTTTCAAATAAAAAATTCAACTGTTTTTCTTTTCTATGGAACTACCCCTGCAGCAGATTTCCTTGCTTTGAATTGCAATTTAAAATCATTTTAAAACCATTATCAATTTTTTGCTAGGTATTTTTACATACAAAAATATACATTATTAGCAGTGCTAAAGTTCCCATGCTCTTACATTCTTTACGGGTTATAATTAGGGTACTTTATTTCGAGTGTAGCAAAACGACCACCAAACAACCGGCATATGAAAACTCTTTTGTCCAAATTATTCACACACTCTTGACTACAAACAAACCGCCCCGAAATAAGAAAAAACTGGGAAAAAAATAAATTATAAAGTGTTACAATTGTCCAGTTCTTTGAAATTAACAAAAAAAAAAAAAAAAATCCCATTCATATGCATACATTCCAAACATTATATCTCCCTCTCGGTTAAGTTAAATCCAAAAAGTATATATGTTGAAGTACCAACGTTATGGTACTTGTTGTATTTAGTACGCGTGTGGTTTTCAAGTGGGCTTATTTTGTAGATTATTCCATTTTTTTTTTTTTTTTTTTTCTTTCCAAGCCATGGCAAATTTTTCCTTTAACCAAAATTTTAAATGCGACTTTATATCGGTTACACTGTGAATCAGTGGGTGTTTCTTTTTATATTTATATAGGTTCATAAATGAAATTATGGTTTCAATGTGCCGTGTACTCGTACAACTTAACCCACAACAGACCATCATCATCATGTTGGTGATAGTCTTTAGAGTTACTTTTTGTGTTGCATAACATATGGTTTTATGGCATTGTTTATGACAGCCTTTAGCTGGCTTTAGACTGGAGTAGAGATATAGTAACATGTATGCTACAATTACTCCAAGGAATATGTATGTATGTTTAATATAAGTATAAATAAATAGTATTTGAAGTTTTTATTTTAGTTGTGTTATAAAATGCATGAGAATGAATGAATGTATGAATATAATGTTGCTTAAGCTAATAAATAGACACTCGTCGTCCACACTTCAAGATAAATGTTACTACACTTGAGAAAATGAATTGGAAAATTTGATAAAACTAACCAGGGACAAATTGAACAGTACTAAGCTCAAAATAGCTGTAAATAGAAGGCCTTGTAATGACTAGGTCTTGTAAAGACAAGGTCTTGTAATGACTAGGTCTTGTAAAGACTAGGTCTTGTATAGACTAGGTCTTGTAAAGACTAGGTCTTGTAAAGACTAGGTCTTGTAAAGACTAGGTCTTGTAAAGACTAAGTCTTGTAAAGACTAGGTCTTGTAAAGACTAGGTCTTGTAAAGACTAGGTCTTGTAAAGACTAGGTCTTGTAAAGACTAGGTCTTGTAAAGACTAGGTCTTGTAAAGACTAGTTCTTGTAAAGACTAGGTCTTGTAAAGACTAGGTCTTGTAAATACTAGGTTTTGTAATGACTAGGTCTTGTAAAGACTAGGTCTTGTAAAGAGACTAGGTCTTGTAAAGACTAGGTCTTGTAAATACTAGGTCTTGTAAAGACTAGGTCTTGTAAAGACTAGGTCTTGTAAAGACTGCCTCTTGAAAAAACTACTGTGTCGATTATGGATGGCAACCGAACTTCAGTTGTGTTGTCAGTTGCCTAAATGGTATTACAGATGGCAACTGGCAGCTATCATTTCTGTTGCCAAACTGGCAACCAGAAATTTGTAGTTGCCCTCTGGCAACGCAACTGAAGTTCGGTTGCCATCCATAATCGACCCATACGTCTAGTAAAGACTACATCCAGTAAAGACTACTATTTTAAGGACTACGTCTTGTGAAGACTATGTCGTGTAAAGTAAAAAAACATCTGTATGAGACGTTATCTGGTCACTCGTTTCCATGAGCAGAATTGTCCTCCTAGATCGTGCAACTAAACATCATTGGATTTCTTTCAAGTCAAAGGTCTATTTAGGCCAAATTTAGGCAATTCACCATAGGAGGCAAAGACGAGGAGGCCGTTTGCCAGGTGTGCTATTCCAAACATAACACTATTTTGTATATTTTATGATTCAATAAAAAATAACTACCTATCTATAGAAATAAACTGTGTTTTCTGGTTCAAATTAATTGAAATATTGCGTAGTTTCGGATACTAAAAATATGTCATAAAACTTTTTTAATAATTTTTAAACTAAAGACTACGTCTTGTACTAAAGACTACGTCTTGTACTAAAGACTATGTCTTGTACTAAAGACTATGTCTAGTACTAAAGACTACGTGTTGTACTAAATACTATGTCTTGTACTAAGACTACGTCTTGTACTAAAGACTACGTCTTGTACTAAAGACTACGTCTTGTACTAAAGACTACGTATGTACTAAAGATTACGTCTTGTACTAAAGATTATGTCTTGTACTAAAGACTACGTGTTGTACTAAATACTATGTCTTGTACTGAAGACTACTTCTTGTACTAAAGACTACGTCTTGTACTAAAGACTACCTCTTGTACTAAAGACTCGTCTTGTACTAAAGACTACGTCTTGTACTAAAGACTACGTCTTGTACTAAAGACTATGTCTTGTACTAAAGACTAAGTCTTGTACTAAAGACTAAGTCTTGTACTAAAGACTACGTCTTGTACTAAAGACTACGTCTTGTACTAAAGACTATGTCTTGTACTAAAAACTATGTCTTGTACTAATAACTACGTCTTGTATTAAAGACTACGTTGTTATACTAAAAACTACGTTTTTAAAATTCTAATAAAATTTTAAGTTTTTTTTTTGTTATCAAATTTCTTCGAGTGTAATGATTTTACAGTACTTACAACTATCACATGTGTTCGTTCTAATAAAGTTCTAGATCTACGGGTATGAGTTACTTTACACAATTGTTTTTTAATTCTTTTTTTTTAGAATAAAATAGTATTTAACAGGAGGTTAGAGCCTGAGAGTTGGGGGTTTAGCTAATTGAAGGTTATTTAACACCGTTTTGTTTGGAAACCATATAAAATAAAAGTTCTTCTGTTTGTTATTATTACTATTATTTATATAAGAGTATTAAAAAGTCATGTCATTAGTTAGACAAACGATGACGATGTCTATCAAAAAGAAAAATTACATTAAAAGCAAAAAACGCCAACAATAATGGAAAAGTGTTGTACGAAAGGTAACATATAAAAAAAAAAGATCAAAGGATAAAATAGCTAATTGAAGTTGTATTAAATTCATTTGAACATATGTGTAAGTGAGTGTCGTAAGGGCAGAGTAATTATGTCAAAAGAGGCTATAGAAAAAAAGGTTAAATGCAGGAGTAGTAGTAGTAGGGGGTGTTAAAGTGGTGGTAATTGCTATCACAACTTTGAGCTATGAATTATTGAGTGATAGACAGTGGCAATTAAAGAAATTATATATAAAATTAATTGTATCATAAATACTAAATATAAAATGCGTAAATTAAATTTGCTTTCTTAAAGATCTCAGTAATAACATAATTTGTTTATGCATTTGGAAAAATACGCTTCTTTGATGCAGTAGTGTAAGCGAAAAAACAATATAACTTCCAGTAAAATGTAGATCTTTGATGTTTTTTGTTTTGAATTGCAAATTAGTATAAATGTAAAATAAAGTAATTAAGTCCTTTGAGCTTAATAAAACATATTTCATTTACTTTATTTTAATTTCTTACAAAATATCAAAAAAAAAATCTGTGTTTTTTTTTTTTGTTCAATAAATTTTCCCAATATATCTTTTTAACAAATCCTTTACATGCTTTAAGCAAAAGATTTATGGGAATTTCTGTTGAATTTAAACCAACAAATGTGCAATTAAATGTCTTTGCTTTAGTTCAACATAAATTAAATTGGCGTCTTCTACAAATGTTCATTCAACATTTTTATTCATAAAGGCGACATTCGACAAAGAACATTTATTTAGCCCCAAAAAAAAAAAAAATCTGTTTTTTTTTTGTTAAACGAATGAAATTCCAATTCTTTCTTTCTGTTATATTTCTTGGCATATTTTTGTATAAATGTCACAATGAGGTCATTTATTTTTATGTAGAAATATCTTAATTAAACTAACAAACATGTCTTTATATACATATATAAATTTTATATAGATGAGGAAACAAACTGCTTTATGGACCCAGCCAGTATGATATAAATTCCATAGGTTTTTGTTATATGAATTAAACATTCGAAGAGAAAAAACAAACAAAAACTATACAATAGTATGTCTGAGGAAGCCAGAGACATACCAATCGAAAATGCAGTTGCATTATGAAAATTTATGTGCAAGTCGACTTAAGTTTATAAAATATGGGAGTTTTTTTGTTTCAACAAATTCTTTGTGAGGAAAGTGGAACAATATTTTTAAGGCAATTTAGGAAAATGTTTTTTTTTAACAGGTGTTTGAAAATGTATGGCAAGGAATGGGGAAAGAAATGGAAGAAAAGTAAACTTAACTAAATTAATTAATATTTGTGATTTTGTCTATCAGTTTGGACCCGACATAGATTACAAAGGGACTTTCAGATAGCTGCACTTATGGCAATTCACATACCAGTTACATAGAGTCAGTTAAGGGACAGCACCTAGTACTCAAAACAATTAGACACCAGCAGCAAAAATACAGTCTAATAGCCTGTTTTTAGTAGTTGAGTTATTCTAAGGCAGAGGTGCGCAAAAGTAAATTATCTCACCAACTTACTTTCCACACTTACCACACTTACTCACACCAACACATTTATATCTTTATTTTGTTCAGTGCACCTACAAACAAACAAATACAAAAAACAAAGAAAAAATCATACACCCATGCTCATGCGTATTCGAAGTTGTCTGGTTGAGTGGACAACGACTACTAAAATGTAAGAGCATAATAATACGTGTGATTTCATTTTGCACAATTATGCTATGGGCTGCGCACCATTGTTCTAAAGGAATCCGAGTGAAATGACTTATGCCTAAACTGATATGAAAATAACAAATATTAAACAGACTACACTTCAGATTACAAAGAGGCTATTAACTTTCCAATGGATTACTTCTAATGGATAAAATAACTACTTTCTAAAGTGCAGTTAAGAAAAAATTAAAGTGGCTACCCCCTAGATTACTTAGAGACACTAAAGTGGCAATTGATTTCATGTCTGATTACCTGGGTGGTAAAAAGTTCTAAAAAAAAACAACTGCTTTCCATATAACACCACCGGTTAAAAAAATAGCTACTTTCTAAAGTGGAGTACACACATTTTTTAAAGTGACTATGCTTTAGATTACTTAGGGACACTAAGTGACAATTGACTTCACGTTAGATTAACTAGGATGTAAACATTTCTAAATAGAAGAATTGACGGAAATTCCAATATTAAATAATTTTCATTGCTTTTATTATGAAAACACTAAGCGATAACTCAATATGCCACAAAGGGTCAGTAAAGGGACATTTGATCCCATTATATTTAATGAGCAATGAAAATATAATTCTCTCCAAAATAGATAAATCAGAGACAATCAAGTAAGTACTCGTCATTTAACTCAAATTATAATAAACAATTTAAACAGATGACACTAAAAAACAATTGAATCTCCAATATAATACTTACTACCCTTTAGATTACTTAGAGACACTAAAGTGACAATTGACTTCATGCTATATTACCTGGGTTGTAAAATGTTCTAAATAGATGTCCGTCAACGGGAAATGCATCACCCCGCTGCATCTGATGCGCAGTACGTTGTTGTGAGCTAAAGTTGGCAACACTGCAAATGTCTTGAGTTCTAAAATGCAATAGATGATGCGGAAAAAACCATCAAACAAGTATCACAAAAATGGCAGAGGTATCGTCTGCGCAACAGCATCAATTGATTTGCATTAGCATCGCAAACTAATCAGAGATGAGGATCAGATGCAGCAGTGATACATTCCCGAACAGGCCCAAAATTAATTATGTTTTTATTTTTCAGAAAATAATTGTTGTTCATTGGATTTATTATGAATGCATCAACTAATGCCTACGTAAACAGTCTGAAAAGTCTAATAAAAATATCGTCATAATTGACCACTCACCGCTATATTAAGGAAGAGTAAGGTGTAAATTCTCTCCCAAATTTATTTACACACAAAAAGGTGTCAATTGCACCCCCGATAGACAGTATAGTGAATCAACCATAGAATTTGGCACTGTCTCTTGCGAAAACATAAGGGGCAAAAATCACCAAAAAAAGAGGTAATCGATTTCTATTAATCATATCTCAGAGATTTATGAACCAATTTTGCAGATTTTCAATATAGAAATTCAGGAACATAAGTATATCTGTCGTATTGATGTAATATTTGGGTGTGAAAAATATATAGAACCTTCGGCAAGTTGATTTCCACCAACTTACGGATAGACGGACTTTGCTACATCATCTTTCCTATAAAGAAACATTTGATATCGCAAATTTTCTTAACAAAAACAATTGCTAATTATTTACTACTCTTTAATAATTTTAAAAACATCATTGGAAATCTGTATTTTTATTTTATAAATATTTTCAAACCCCTGTCTATACTTGACACATATTGATCATAACAATTAATGATGTTTGTTGTCAAGACAAAGTTGTCTGAGCAAAAGCACTATCACAATTTGGTCATAACAAACCAATAATACTAATAAATCGAGACTATACCTGATAATTTTATTTATCTAAACAACCATTTTGACGTTTGTCATGACAGAAATTTATCAGGGTAAGGAAAAAATGTTGCCAAGGTTACCCCTCTCACTTTTTTTTTTTTTGTAAAACTTTTTCTTTAAATTTATTTCTGTACATAAAATTTATAGTTTAAAATTGTTTTGTATTTAAGAATTTATTTTTCTATTTGTACTCCTACAAAAACAAACTAAATTTTTTAATAGTGTTTTCTGCAACACACCTTTAAATTTTTATACAATTTGTTGTAAAAAAAAACATGTGTGCATGGTGGTACAATAATAATAAAACTAATAATAAAACAAACAAAAACTAAAAAGAAAAAAAAATAAAGAAAAATTAAGTACAAGTTTTGTTGTATGTTAAACATGTTTTATTGGTATTTAGAGTGAGTCGGCTAAAGAATTAAAATTAGCTTTTTTGTTGTTCAAATCATAAGACCACCAACTATGCAGGCACTTGCAGGGTTGGCCAAGCGAAGTGTTTGGATAATTAAAAATCCAATAAAAATACGTTTCTTACATAAAGAAAATAAAGAGAGATATCTCTTTGAGTATAAGCCCTCGGTATGTAGCTAATAGTTCAGACATTTATTTTAAGTACAATTAAGTATTAGTAAACGAATTACTAAGAAGTTATTATTTTACGAATGAAAGTAATCTAAAAGGTAATGACCACCTAAGTAATGCAGCTGTTATTATAAGACATTTAGCCTTAATATAAGATATTTAGCTCTCAATTAGTATTTTGTTTATGTCTATGTTATTTTCCATTTTACTTTGCCCATCCCAGCTAAAACATACATTGTGTATGACGCAAAAAAAAATCACACACAACAATTAAAAGCACATTGTGCAATGAGTTGAATTTTTAATGACAGCAAGCAAGCAAGCCAGCAAGACAGACAGACAGACAGACGGACATTAAATAATCCATAGAGTATTGAGACAAGATTTAATTTGTTTCCAAAGAAAAACTTAACAATTTTCAAGACACACACATTTTTTCAAAATAAATTTTCAATGAATTTATAAAACAATTTTCAAATGCCAATAGTGGTTAATTTCAAATAATTACTTTTGGAAACACACATATTTAAGTTTTTATAAAGAAATTCATACATAATTGTCATTTAAATATTTACCTTTCAAAATATTGCTAAATTATTTTTATGAACACATACCTGCAAAGAAAATTAAAAAAAAAAACAGTAATAATTTAATAAAATTTAAAAGACTTCTAATAAAAATAATACAAAATTTAATACCATTTTAATTAATTCATTGTATATTTAATTGATTCGTGTATAATTCGAGAACTCATTTTCATAATAAACTTTAGTACTAAACCTTTTTTTTTTTGTAATAATAATTAGCATATTTTTAGGGTTAATTGTGGGCAGCAGTATTTTGATTTGGAAAATAAAAATATGCTAATTACTTCTTAATAATTGATATGTATAACAGTTTGCCCAAAGCGCTGTGTGAAGATAAATATTAAAAGCAGAAAATACTTTACTAAGGTCCTTGTACCTTCTAAACTAAGTTTTTTGTAAAAGGTACTTTTATATGTAAAAGGTACTTTTAGATTGTAAAAGGTACTTTTATTTGTAAAAGGTACTTTTATTTGTAAAAGGTACTTTTATTTGTAAAAGGTACTTTTATTTGTAAAAGGTACTTTTATTTGTAAAAGGTACTTTTATTTGTAAAAGGTACTTTTATTTGTAAAAGGTACTTTTATTTGTGAAAGGTACTTTTATTTGAAAAAAGGTGGTTTTATTTGTAAAAGGTACTTTTAGATTGTAAAAGGTACTTTTATGTGTAAAAGGTACTTTTTTTTTTATAAAAGGTACTTTTATTTGTAAAAGGTACTTTTATTTGTAAAAGGTACTTTTATTTGTAAAAGGTACTTTTAGATTGTAAAAGGTACTTTTATTTGTAAAAGGTACTTTTATTTGTAAAAGGTACTTTTATTTGTAAAAGGTACTTTTATTTGTAAAAGGTACTTTTATTTGTAAAAGGTACTTTTATTTGTAAAAGGTACTTTTATTTGTAAAAGGTACTTTTATTTGTAAAAGGTACTTTTATTTGTGAAAGGTACTTTTATTTGAAAAAAGGTGGTTTTATTTGTAAAAGGTACTTTTAGATTGTAAAAGGTACTTTTATGTGTAAAAGGTACTTTTTTTTTTATAAAAGGTACTTTTATTTGTAAAAGGTACTTTTATTTGTAAAAGGTACTTTTATTTGTAAAAGGTACTTTTATATGTAAAAGGTACTTTTATGTGTAAAAGGTACTTTTATTTGTAAAAGGTACTTTTATTTGTAAAAGGTACTTTTATTTGTAAAAGGTACTTTTATTTGTAAAAGGTACTTTTATTTGTAAAAGGTACTTTTATTTGTAAAAGGTACTTTTATATTTAAAAGGTACTTTTATATGTAATAGGTACTTTTATATGCAAAAGGTACTTGTATATGTAAAAGGTACTTTTATATGTAAAAGGTACTTTTATTTGTCAAAGGTGCTTTTATTTGTAAAAGGTGCTTTTATTTGTAAAAGGTGCTTTTATTTGTGAAAGATACTTTTGTTTGTAAAATGTACTTTTATTTGTAAAAGGTACTTTTATATGTAAAAGGTACTTTTATTTGTAAAAGGTACTTTAGTTTCTAAAAGGTACTTTTATTTGTAAAATGTATGCATTACGATAACCCTGAGCGTAATAGATCGTACGTGAAGCTCGGCCAACCATCGAATCGATATCCACATCGCTAAAGTAATGATCAGTATTTTGTGGTCTGAAATCTGCTGAAATCTGAAGAGACCATCACAGAGAATCTGTACAGAACGCATTGACCGAAAAACACCCAGAATATGCAGCCAGACATGAAACAGTAATATACCATTCAATGCCTGTTAAAAACTATTTAGAATGAAGTGGTTGGGAAGCGTTATAGTCCAGACCTTGCCCCGCACGGCTACTATTTGCTTCGATCGAAGCAGAACGCCTTCTCTGGGATACGCTTCACTTTGGAACAGAGCTTTGGTATTGGCTTGATTTGTCTTGGCCTCAAAAGATGAGCAGTTTTTTTTAGCGTGGAATCCATATGTTGTCAGAAAGATGGGAAAAGGTCATAGGTAATAAAGGTCAATACTATGAATAAATTAATTTTGTTCAAATGTTTCAAAATAACACCCAAAAATTTGAAAAAATCCCACATTTTTTAATAATACATCCAATAAAAAAAATAAAGTATTTTTTAAAAACATAGTTTTTGAGCTTTTCTTCGAAGGGTACTTTTGAAATTGTAACTTTTCGTAGAAGGGTCCTCTTTTCAAAGTGTACTTTAACTAAATAGTACATTTATTGAAAAAATACCTTTTTTACAAAGTCACGTTTTAAAAACGGTTTGTTTTAAGCTTCTTTTGTAAGTATAATTGTTTTGAAAAACAGCTGTTAAAGAAGGAAGGAGTATTCAAGTTTTAGTTTTAAGAACGAACTCCACACACTCCAATTAATAGAGGCTATAAAGGGTCTGAAAATAAGATATCTCAAACTTGTACAAGTTGTAAAGGCTTTTCTGAATATTTTTTCCTGCTTTTTGAACCTCAAAATACTCAAAAACTTGTTTTTATTCCCCCAAGAGTTTAATGAAAATGTTGTTTCAGAAAATTTTAGAATTTATATGAAACAAAATTTTAACAATTCATTAAATGTGTGTTGTTAAGATGTGCTTGTTTTAATTGATTAAGATGCGTTGGCGTTTTTTCTTCTTCTGTTGTTGTCATTAAATTAACAGAAATCTGAAAAACAAAAAACCAATTTGGGGTTCAAAACTGTAATGTAAACAAAAAAAAATGAGTATTTAAACGAATATAAAAAGAACTGGTATGTTAATTTTCCTTAACGTCATTGGGTTTTCTTCCAAAACGTGCGTGCATGCGCATAAATTGTTTTAACAATTTTTTTTTTGTTTTTAACAAATTCTTTTTTTTTGTTTGTCGTGTTTTGACGACAACAAAACCTTATTTAGTGTTTAACAGCTAATTTATGTAAATATTGACATTTTTTGTACGTTCCTTTTTCTTCTGTTTTGTTTCGTTTGGTCGTGTTTAACCTTTTTTGGGCGTTTAAATGCATTTCATTGGAAACCCAAGCAAATTGTGTTCTGCTGTATTCAGCTGATGTTTTTGGTTGGTTAATTTAAAATTCAACAAACATTTTGATTTGGTTAAATTCATTAAATGCCAATAAAAGCAATAAAGTGGAAACAAAAATAAAAATATAAAAAAAGTTAATGAACTTTTTTTTGGTTTAGGTTTTATGTAAGGAAAATCATAGTCATCATCATTCATTTAACGTTTTCATAATAAAGATGTCTTCAAATGTAAACAATAAATAACACAGAAATAAAAAAATAAAAAATATTAAATAAAAATTTATTAAAAATAATAAAATATAATTTATGTCCTCAAATGTTAAAAAATACAGAAAAAAATAAAAACAAATTGTCTTTAATAAAACAAGACAAAGTTGTTTTTTCTCTTGTTTTCTAGCGTTTATTTTGCGTTTCTGTCGACTCCATCATAAAAAAAATAAACCATAAATTTGTTATAATTTTTCTTAGATTCTTTTGCCCTGTTTTTTTTTTTTTTGCCATCCTGCTTTTGTAGCCTCCAGCTTCAGCCATAAAAGTCCTGTTGTTTTCAACCATGATTATGACTGGATGGCTGGTTGGTTGCTTGCTTGGAAAATGTTTTTTTTTCTTTGTTTTTCCTGCTGCCATTTGTGTTGTTTAGTTGTTGTTGTTGTGTTCGTAAGCTTTTGTGAAACCGCACAGAGAAAACAGATTCGAGATAGCAACCGAATTTGTTGCCAATCGAATGATTCGGTTGCACACATAGAATTTTTCGGTTCTATTAACAGAAAGTCAGTTGATAAAGAAGAATTTTGGTTGAAGCAACCAAACCTTTGTTACCCCTTCTAACATTCTGTAGCCACAACTGTAAAATTCGGTCACTAATATAGAGTCATTCGATTGGCAACAAATTCGGTTGTTATCATGAATCTGTTTTCTCTGTGCGGAAATTGCTATCATTAGCTGTAAAATTTTTCTTCGTGTTTTTCTCAAATTTTTATATATTGTTCTGTTGTGGAATTTATTGTAGTTGTCGTTTTAGTTGTTATTGCTTTATTTTTTTTTTTTTGCAGACTTCATCATTTATTATGTTTAGAATATGTTTTCAGTTTATTTTTTTTTTTTTGGTTTTTCTTATTTTATTACCAATACACATGAAAAAAATATACAAGTGTTTGAAAAAATAGCACAGTTTGCAAAAAAAATTCTGTTTTTTAAAAACAACTTTTAAATACAATTTTTAATCCCCTTTATAAACCTAAAATATTCGTAGGATAATTAGAAACTAAATTGAAATAGTTACAAGGAAATATTTTACTGAAAAATTACAGGATTAAATGGAATTTATTGTAAAACCAAAGGACATTTTTATCAGGAATCACATTATATTTGCCAGCAAATAAAGTTCTATAGAAAAATATAAATAGTTAATTTAAAAATAAGTACATTTTGGTGAAAGCAATATAATACAGCTGTGTTGCAATCAAATTTAGTATTGTCAGCAAATAAAGTTTTACGGAAAAGTGTAAAAGGTACTTATTTTGGTAATAGATACTTTTATTTGTAAAAGGTACTTTTATTTGTAGAAGGTACTTTTATTTGTAAAAGGTACTTTTATTTGTAAAAGGTACTTTTATTTGTAAAAGGTACTTTTATTTGTAAAGGGTACTTTTATTTGTAAAAGGTACTTTTATTTGTAAAATGTACTTTTATTTGTAAAACGTACTTTTATTTGTAAAATGTACTTTTATTTGTAAAATGTACTTATATTTGTAAAAGGTACTTTTATTTGTAAAATGTACTTTTATTTGTAAAAGGTACTTTTATTTGTAAAAGGTACTTTTATTTGTAAAAGGTACTTTTATTTGTAAAAGGTACTTTTATTTGTAAAAGGTACTTTTATTTTTAAAATGTACTTTTATTTGTAAAAGGTACTTTTATTTGTAAAATGTACTTTTATTTGTAAAAGGTACTTTTTTATGTAAAAGGTACTTTTATTTATAAAATGTACTTTTATTTATAAAAGGTACTTTTATTTGTAAAAGGGACTTTTATTTGTAAAAGGTACTTTTATTTGTAAACTAAAACAAAGTACTTTTTTAAAAATAACATTTTGAAAAAGGTATTTTTTCAGAATATAATTGAGGCCATCAGCGCAAAAGTGGTGTAACCCATATTTTTTTTTTTTTTTTTGGTTGCCTTTCTGGTGTTCCATGCAGTCCTTACATTACACCTATCAATACAAAAGTGGGATAAGTTACGTTTTGGTATTCAAAAGTAGATTTAGCTGAAAAAAAACCGTTTTTGGCCAGATCATAATATAACAATGTAATGTTGCCAAAGTGGTGTAAGTTGAATATAACACTACGTAAATAGATTGGGGTTACACCACTTTTGCGCTGAAAGCCTCAATTGTTATATAGCTATTTTTTCTCTCTGTACTTGACCAAGGTAAAAGCATAAAATTACATTTAATCAGATCATATTGTGCTCTTTCTCTTTCCCCCACTGCTGTTATTATAAAATTAACGTAAGCATTTTCCTATTTCTTTGCCATGTTTTATACAATTTTCACATTTAAGTTGTATTTGTATATACACAATTTTATGTGGTTTTTATTTCATATTTTTCGGTTTTTCCCAAACAGATTAAATATTTTAAGATGCTCGCTTAAACCGAATTGTACAAAATAGAGTATGTTTTACTTTGCTACAAAAAAAAAAAACAGTTTGTCATTAATATTTTTTCTATTTTTTTTTGCACAAGTAAATTTATAAGAGACGACAGATTTCTAGATTTTGACATTGTTGAGAATAAATTGTTCATATGGGAGACGACAGGAGTTTATTTCTTTCTATTTTCATGACACATTTGTGATGTGTGGGTATAAACGTGTGCGAGCGTGCTCACATGTATGTATGTAAGAACTGTCATCATTATTATCAAGAAAATTAAGTTTAAGCTATAATTGCTTGGCTATAAAATGCTATGGTAACTCTATAAATATCTACAATTGTAATAAATGATAAAGAAAATAATGAGAAATTCTAACATAAAAACTAAACAATTGTTAAGTAGAGAAACATATTACTTGAATGTACCAAGAATATTTGGGTAAAGAAAGAAGTATATTTTAATTCAATGATATGTTTTTACAGGAAAATGGTTCAAGGCAGGATTTTAGTATAGTTTTGTTATACAAATTGCATAAAAAATATATTTAGGCTTACAGAAAAGGCATACATTTAAGTTAAGCAATGTGAGGTTTGCTACTTATGTTCTAAGTAAAGAAAGAAATCGATTAGTTTCACAGCTATTTAGACAAAATTGCTATAGTTTCTGTTTATTATTTGAAATTTTTGTTATATGAAAATCAATGTAGCAAATGTTTAATAGGGTTTTCATTTAGCACTATGAGAATTACAAATTAATTGCCTTTATTAACTGTGAAAACTCGATTGCAAGCCACTTATTTTTTTTTTAATTTTTAAATTAACAATTTATCACTTTTGTGTAAAACTTTATTTGCTGGCAAATAATGTGATTCCTAATAAAAATGTCTTTTGTTTTTTTTTTTATAAAATTCGTTTAAACCTATCATTTTTAGTAAAATATTCCTTTTTTTATCTATAACTTTTCCAATTTAGTTTCAAATTAATCTTCTTAAAGGATAATCGGGGCATTTAAAAAGGTTTAATAACCCTAAATAATCCAACAAATGTTTTAGAAACAACAAAAGCCTGTAGCAAAATAGCAACAAATAGAAAACAAAACACATTTACACCTTTTCTCAAAAAAAAAACACTTGACCTTTTATATTTATAGAAAAAAAAAACAAACACCTATTGATACCTTTTACAAACCCCTAAAAAAACAAAATAAATTGTATGTGACAAAATTTGAAAAAATAAACGTATTTCAAAAGTAAAAACATTAAACATAGACAGCCTGTAGTTCACACAAATCTCCCAGCCATCGATTGTGATGATGATGATTCCCTAGAGAAACCTGTTCATTTTAATCTTTTTTAGAGTTTTTTTTTTTTTTTTTGTTCAACTAAAAACTAATTTATTAACAATTTATAGTTAATTTTCTATAAACAAACGAACACAGGTCAACCACAAACGTACAAAAAACAACTGCGTGTGTGGCTAATCAAAACAAACAGCAAAGGAGAGATATAGAAAACTATATAGAAAAAAAATCAAATTGATTTTTAAAATTCAGCTAACACACACATTTACACAAACAGAAATGAGTTTTTATACGAGCTGTTTTACAGGGATTTTAAATAAATTAAATTCAATGTTTGTTGTTTCTTTTTATTGAAAACTAAAATTCAAATAAAATGTTATAAATATTTAATGATGAGCCAGCTAGTCAGCCAGCAACAACAAAAACAGCATGAAAATTCAAATAAATTTGATTTCATTTAAATGAAAATAAAACTCAAATGCTTAAACAAAAACACACCTCATTAAAATACACTTGAAATTACAAGAAAACACACAGAAGAAAAAGAAAAACACAAACAAACTAAGACAATAGAGTAGAAAATTACTCTTTGATATTTATTTGTATCAATAAAGAAAGGGAATGGCAATAACAATAACAACAACAAATACTTACTAATATTTTACAAGAACAAGCACAATAAATTTTCTCGTACATTTGTATAAAAGCCTTTGTTGTTGTTTTTTGTATTATTACGGTACATGGAAGAAAACATTGCATACAATAATTACACTCAAATGAGTACAAGTTTTTTTTTTGACAGACTTATATGAACACATCCCAGCAGTTAAGCATGTAGTCAATGTATCCCTTATAGACATTAATCGTCACAAATGTCTTATCACTTGACTGACTCCAATTTATATATTTTGGTCATTTGCCACGTATGTGCTCTTTGTAGTGCAGAGATAAGACAATTGTTTACTTTATACATCCCAGGTAATCTAGCGTGAAGACAATTGTAACTTAAGTGTCTCTAAGTAATCTGGTGTGTAGTCACTCTAAACTTGTTGTGTGATAATTCGCTCAAACTGGTTTTATTCAAATTGTGTTGACATAATTCTTATACAGTTAATTCTTATTTTTGCTTAAGTATACTGATATCCCATGTAACATAGCATGAAGTCAGTAGTCACTTTAGTGTCTCTTAGCAATCTATAGTGAAGACACTTTAAAAGTTTATGTTGTAGTGCACTTTAGAAAGTAGTTATTTTACACACCGGTGCAATCCATATGAGAGTTGTCGAAAAAAGTTTTGTTTACAAGCTAACGTTTATTGGTCTGCTACGATATGTTTTTTTTAACTGACTATATGAGGTCAATTAGCACCCGCACTTATTAAAATAACTAGTTATGTAGCTGATCAAGTTAGCAGTTAGGTAGCTAGTAAGGTAACTGACGTTATTTAACCAGTATGTGAATCCAATGCGTTGACTACTTTAGACCAGCTATTAGACAGTCTCATTGTAGTCAATAAGGGTCAATTGACCCCCTGCATAGGACATGCACGTGTTAAAACAACCAGTCACGTAGCTATTGAATTAACTAAGTAGTTCCCACCCTAAATAATGGATAACATCACTAGTTCGGGACTGTCTCCCAGAACTGCTGGGATACTCGTACATACGTATTATTGATATTACACTTATATTTTTACCTGTGTGTTTTTATCAATTTATATAAACAGAGTGTATTAAATTCATATAAATAATTAATGATACCATCTCTACTCTACTGCTTTCATTTATTTTTATTTTCATTGAATAGTCAAAGAAGAAAATACGTAATTGATTCCTTTCGGCAAAATAGAAAGAAAAAACTACACCATTTCTAAAATAAAACATTTGATAATGATTTTCTTTAGGAGAAAACCATTTTCTCCAAGGCAGGATTTTAATAAATATTTGGTACAAAAATTGGTTAAAAAATATATAAACAATTTTAATGGATGTATGGCTTAACAATGAGTATAAACTACAAAGTAATTTTTGTTCGAATATGTCGATTTTTTTGTACCAACAAATCGTCATATGCGGGAAGTTTTGCCATTGAAGCATACCGATTGCTCACCAAAGCATATGGTGAATGTGTACCATCGATTTCAAAGTGCGAGAGATGGTTTGTGCTGTTCAGAAGTGGTGAATTTAACAAAGATTGCAAAGGCTAGCCAAAAAAGTTGCAAGACCAAGAATTGAAGGCATTGCTCCATGAAGATTGTTGTAAGACTCAACAAGAGTTTGCAAAATTATTGGGAGCTACTCAAAACGTTTGCGAGCAGCAGTATTCATCCAAAAGCAGGGAAATTTGGTACGAATTGAAGGCGAGAGACCTTGAAAGACAATTTTGCATGCGATGAAAAATGGATTCATCACGATAACCCGAAGCTTAAGATATCGTTAAGGCACATATCCATGACACGAAGGTAATGCTCATGTGTGTGAAGTTAGCTCCGAAAGTTAGCTCCGTTTTTTCACATTACTTATGTTAATGTGTAAACTAACATACCTCGTACTCAAAGACTGTTAGGTTAACAGAGCTGCATTATTTTCAGCTCAGTTAACATTTTATGATTTAAAACACAAAACAAATGGTTTAAATATAAAAAAAACAAATGGTTTAAATATAGAATAACAAATTTTTTATAAATTAAATAAAAAAAATTAAATATTTATTTATGAACTATCGTTGATGTCTCTGCTTTTAGCGTATCTTTGGACCAGAAGAGACACATGAACATTAAAAAAAAAATTAAAATTCTAAATTGTGGTAGAACTAGCCCAAATAGGACGGAAAGGCTTGATTTCAGAAACGCATAGTTGATATTCAGAATATATTTCATATTCATTTTAAAATAGTGAAATTTCACATTTTGTTAAAAGACTCAGATGGAAATCTGGAAAAAAATTTTAAAATTTGGAATTGTGCTCCATCTAGTCCTAATGGGGTGGAAAGCCATTACTTCAGAGAGTTCAAAACTGTTTAGCTCATATTCAGAATTTATTTCAGATCAGAGTAATTTGACTTTTAAAATAATGAAATTTCACATTATGTCTAAAGAGGCACGTGGAAATTTGGAAAAAGTGGTTAAATTTTGAAATTGTGCTCGACGTAGTCCTAATGGGGTGTAAAGCCATTACTTCAGAGAGTTCAGAACAGTTTAGCTTATATTCAGAATTTATTTCAGATCGGAGTAATTTGACTTCTAAAATAGTGATATTTCACATTTTGTTAAAAGACTCAGATTGAAATTTGAAAAAAAATGATAAATTTTGGAATTGTGCTCGATCTAGTCCTAATGGACTGGAAAGCCATTATTTCAGAGAGTTCAGAACAGTTTAGCTTATATTCAGAATTTATTTCAGATCGGAGTTATATAACTTTTAAAATAGTAAAATTTCATATTTTGCTAAAAGGCGCACATTAAAATTTCGAAAAAATTGATAAATTTTGAAATTCTGCTCGATATTGTCGTAATGGGGTGTAAAGCCATTACTTCAGAGAGTTCAGAACTGTTTAGCTTATATTCAGAATTTATTTCAGATCGGAGTTATATAACTTCTAACATAGTGAAATTTCACATTTTGTTAAAAGGGTCATATGGAAATTTCGAAAAAATTTATAAATTTTGGAATTGTGCTCGATCTTGTCCTAATGGGGTGTAAAGCCATTACTTCAGAGAGTTCAGAATAGTTTAGCTTATATTCAGAATTTATTTCAGATCGGAGTAATTTGACTTCTAAAATAGTGAAATTTCACATTTTGTTAAAAGACTCAGATTGAAATTTGAAAAAAAATGATAAATTTTGGAATTGTGCTCGATCTAGTGCTAATGGACTGGAAAGCCATTATTTCAGAGAGTTCAGAACAGTTTAGCTTATATTCAGAATTTATTTCAGATCGGAGTTCTATAACTTTTAAAATAGTAAAATTTCATATTTTGCTAAAAGGCGCACATTAAAATTTCGAAAAAATTGATAAATTTTGAAATTGTGCTCGATATTGTCGTAATGGGGTGTAAAGCCATTACTTCAGAGAGTTCAGAACTGTTTAGCTTATATTCAGAATTTATTTCAGATCGGAGTTATATAACTTCTAAAATAGTGAAATTTCACATTTTGTTAAAAGGGTCATATGGAAATTTGGAAAAAGTGGTTAAATTTTGGAATTGTGCTCGATCTAGTCCTAATGGGGTGGAAAGTTATTACCTCAGAGAGTACAGAACTGTTTAGCTTATATTCAGAATTTATTTTAGATCGGAGTAATTTGACTTTTAAAATAGTGAAATTTCACATTTTGTTAAAAGGGTCATATGGAAATTTGGAAAAAGTGGTTAAATTTTGGAATTGTGCTCGATCTAGTCCTAATGGGGTAAAAAGCCATTACTTCAGGGAGTTCAAAACTGTTTAGCTTATATTCAGAATTTATTTCAAATCGGAGTAATTTGACTTTTAAAATAGTGAAATTTCACATTTTGTTAATATGGGTAAAATTGGAATTGTGATAGATATAATAGTAAATATTTAGTAAGCCCTCACTACAGAGATTTATAATGAAAGAAATAGTACGTATGATATTTATGTTTAGAGTATAAAGTTTATTAGGATCTGAAATAAATTCTGAATATAAGCTAAACAGTTTTGAACTCCCTGAGGTAATGGCTTTACACCCGATTAGGACTAGATCGAGCACAATTCCAAAATTTAACCATTTTTTCCAAATTTCCATATGACCCTTTTAACAAAATGTGAAATTTCGCTATTTTAAAAATGATATAGCTCCGATCTGAAATAAATTCTGAATATAAGCTAAACAGTTTAGAACTCTCTGAGGTAATGGCTTTCCACCCCATTAGAACTAGATCGAGCACAATTCCAAAATTTAACCACTTTATCCAAATTTCCATATGACCCTTTTAACAAAATCTGAAATTTCACTATATTAAAAGTCAAATTACTCCGATCTGAAATAAATTCAGAATATAAGCTAAAGTGTTCTGAACTCTCTGAGATAATGGCTTTACACCCCTTTAGAACAAGATCGAGCACAATTTCAAAATTTATCAATTTTTTCGAAATTTTAATGTGCGCCTTTTAGCAAAATATGAAATTTTACTATTTTAAAAGTTATAGAACTCCGATCTGAAATAAATTCTGAATATAAGCTAAACTGTTCTGAACTCTCTGAAATAATGGCTTTCCAGTCCATTAGGACTAGATCGAGCACAATTCCAAAATTTATCATTTTTTTTCAAATTTCAATCTGAGTCTTTTAACAAAATGTGAAATATCACTATTTTAGAAGTCAAATTATTCCGATCTGAAATAAATTCTGAATATAAGCTAAACTGTTCTGAACTCTCTGAAATAATGGCTTTACACCCCTTTAGAACAAGATCGAGCACAATTTCAAAATTTATCAATTTTTTCGAAATTTTAATGTGCGCCTTTTAGCAAAATATGAAATTTCATTATTTTAAAAGTTATATAACTCCGATCTGAAATAAATTCTGAATATAGGCTAAACTGTTCTGAACTCTCAGAAATAATGGCTTTCCAGTCCATTAGGACTAGATCGAGCACAATTCCAAAATTCAACCATTTTTTCCAAATTTCCATATGACCCTTTTAACAAAATGTGAAATTTCAATATATTAAAAGTCAAATTACTCCGATCTGAAATAAATTCTGAATATAAGCTAAACTGTTCTGAACTCTCTGAAGTAATGGCTTTACACCCCATTAGGACTACATCGAGCACAATTTCAAAATTTAACCACTTTTTCCAAATTTCCACGTGCCTCTTTAGACATAATGTGAAATTTCATTATTTTAAAAGTCAAATTACTCTGATCTGAAATAAATTCTGAATATGAGCTAAACAGTTTTGAACTCTCAGAAGTAATGGCTTTCCACCCCATTAGGACTAGATGGAGCACAATTCCAAATTTTAAAATTTTTTTCCAGAGTTCCATCTGAGTCTTTTAACAAAATGTGAAATTTCACTATTTTAAAATGAATATGAAATATATTCTGAATATCAACTAGTTCTACCACAATTTAGAATTTAAAATTTTTTTTTAATGTTCATGTGTCTCTTCTGGTCCAAAGATACGCTAAAAGCAGAGACATCAACGATAGTTCATAAATAAATATTTAATTTTTTTTTTATTTAATTTATAAAAAATTTGTTATTCTATATTTAAACCATTTGTTTTTTTATATTTAAACCATTTGTTTTGTGTTTTAAATCATGAAATGTTAACTGAGCTGAAAATAATGCAGCTCTAAAAAAATTTTCAATTTGTCGACCATATTTTTTACGAAAATTTAGTTATTTTTGCAGTACTATTCAACAATGAAAACGTGTTGTTCAACGCTCCATTTTTTCCTAGGTCTAAACTGTCAGCTGTCAAAGTGTAGGACATGGTGTAGCACAATGTGTCCCTTTAATAGTTATGCGTGTATAATGATGTATAGAGTATTTTCCATTAAACAAATGTTTTATTTTCCCTTTTTTACACATTTAAATTTATTAAATTAAAGATTTTTTCTTTCTACACACAACAAATATGCGACGATGTTTCTAAAAAGTAATACAGAACTTTGTTATGAAATGAAGCAGGCATGGAAACTATAAGCAAAATATTACTTTTTACAAGTATGAAAGAACTAAATTATTTTTATGCAAACATTATTTATACCGACTCATGGCCATGTCTGTAAAACAAAACTGTGATATGTCATATAGGTATGTACTGAATTTTCCATCCCTGTTAAGAAGTTTGTTACAACAGACAGTCTATACAAAAGGATAGGTTATGTTACCCCTTAAAAGCACAAACATTTTTTTTGATTTCTTTCATTAATAAATCAATATTTGCAGTAAAATGTTTTTTTTTTAATAAAAGTGTGTATTACAAAAGGTGAAGAAAATTTGTATTTATGAAATGAAATTATATGTTCAATATTAATTAAATACAGTTTTTTGTTAAAGTACACAGGGAAATACAAACTAATGAAGAAGTAATTATTAATATACAAGAGGTAATATAAAGGTAATTGTTATAAAAAAGGTCACACAAGTAAAATACACTTTTTTTTTGAACTCAATATATCAATTAGATGTTCATATTTAAAACCATTACGAATTCACTTTCGTCATGATTGAAAGGTAAAGGGTTTTCATTGTTTATAATTCAGAGCTACAATATATTTTAGGGTTAATTTTTCTCTAAATATCCATTACAGTACATTAAAAAGCGTATTCTGGTTAAAGGTTTATGTGGCGAAAATGTGTAAATTCATTCACTATTTTGTAAGTAACCCCGTTATATATTTTGTTTTTTTCGTTTGATGCCATATCTTATGTATTTGCTTACATTTCATTAATTTTTTCCCATTTTGTTCTTATACACTCGTCTTTATTTAAGGTAATCAATCTTATTTGCTTTACTTATTTTCTTGTATTTTTTGGTTGCCAGCAACCCTACTTTATATTAACATTTACCTACCAAGAGAAACCAAAAAAAAAAAAAAAACCAAGATAGCTGAGAAATGAACCCAATTTTATACTTTAGTACCCTACTACTTGAAATTATTTTCAATTGCAAATAAAGTATAAATATTCAGCGCTATCTTTTAATGGCATCTATGAAATGTAACAAGAATTTGGGGAAATTGTATAAAAAAACTGAATACGAGTTTTTTTAAAGAGAAAAACAGATAAAAATTACCCAAAAAAGGAGGAAAAATAAGTACTATATGGCCATGAAAGGAGAAATAAAGATCTGCTGCTAGTATTTAGGGTATGAATGGGAGAAAAGAAGCTGACATAAAGATTGTTTTAATACCCTAAGCTGTGTATACATATATAATAAGTATAATAAGTTACTTGTTTAATATACTCTACAGGTAACTAATAACTACTCAAGAAAAAGTAATGACATATTTTTAAAAACTGGTTATAAATGAGAGTGACTGCTCATTAATACTTAAATAAGATTTGAATTTTTTTTTAAATTCTAGACTTTTTGTTAATTTGTTTTACCACATTCATGCAAGATTTGAATTTAGCTGTAAGGTGTTCAACCAAAAATAAAACATTTTGATAGTTGACAGTTTTATTTAGATCATTACATGAGAGAACCACTCGTTTTCATTGTTGAAAGAAAGATATTAAAAGATTGTCACATTTCAAAAATTTCGTACAAAATATAGAATCTTCGTCAACTGTGCTGAAAAAATCTTTCAAAACACACTGGTCGTCCGGAAAGAATCGGTTTGATTGTCTGTAGCGAAGTAGCGCGTGGGAGTTTTGATGAAAGTCTAGGAATAACAATTCAGCGACGAGGACAATGCAATTCAAATGCAGCCAGAACGGTAGCCTAATGGCCATGTACAGCGAAGAGAGTTCGTTGAATGGATTATTGAACATTAACAGGTGGATGCTGATTTTTCGAGCAAATGAAGCCCATTTTCACCTTGATGGGTCAAAATTGGCGCATTTGGCTTCAGAAAACCTACATGCAATTCTAAAAAAACCAATACATTCACAACGTGTCTCAGTTATGAGCGAATTTTAAGCTGGAGACGTCACTGGACCATACATTTTCGAAAATTAGGCTGATCAAGCAGTGATTGTTTCTATGTAATGATCGATGTTGCGTCATGATAACACAGATCTTTCTGCCTAAATTTGATCTTATTGATGAAGATTACACAACAAGACGCTGTCAGATGCCATACAGCCAGTGCAGCAATTCAATTAATCCATTAGACTTTTCTCGATCGTGTACTCTATAGTTTCGGTGCTCAGAATTGGGCCACTAGATCGTGTGATTTAACGCCATTGGATTCCCTTTTATGGGGTTATGCCAACAAACCCACAACCTTCCGTGCTATGAAGAAAAAATAACAATATACTGAAGAAAATGACTGTTTACTGTTAAAAGACTGTTTTATTAAAATCTTGACCAAATTTTGGGACACTAAAGCTGATGCCCCACTGGTCCCATTTAAGCGTCATAATTAGGAGACATCACTATTAATATCTCTAAAGCAATGGTCGGCATAAACATGGAACTTGGCTTATATTAACATGTTATTCACTTTCCTTCTCTGTTGAAATCTGACTAGCTTTTAAATGTGATTTTTGATTCGTGTTTGGTAATTTTAAAGAACTTCATTGTTAACAGATAAATAAACGATCATGTTCGTCACCTGGTGGCTATGGTTACCGACCACTGTTTAAAAGTAACCAGTCGTCACGTGTAACGACTATAATAACTCGTTGGTCGTAAGGACTTAAACGGAATATGACAGATTCGCTTCTAGTTATAAAATGTTATAAAATGTTCTAATTTAAACAAGAATTGTATTGAATCTTTATATAGCTCGTTGCATTTGTATGGTTGTGAATTTATGTACTCATTTATATACTCATGATTAGACTACTGAACTGTAGCCGCAAAACATGGGTTCGGGTCTCAGTGGAGGCAGAACAATTTTATTGAAAAAATAAAAATGAAAGTACTTAAAATAGAATAGCAGAAATGAATATCAATAAAGTACCAGAAGTTTTTTACCCCTTGTGGTTTCTTTTTGTGTTGTTGGAAGGACATTTTATAATTTTTTAATTTTCCTGTTTTAACCGCTTTTTGGGCTTTTTTTCTCCCTCGTAAGGAAATAGTTTTCGAAAACAATCATATGAATTATCAGTAAAAAGAGCAATTAGAAGATAATATTTCTTGGTCCTTTTATTGAAAAAATTAATTTTAATAAAAAAGTACCAAAAAAGGATACAAATGTTTCCCTCGAATTTCAAGAAAGTACCGTAAACTTTCTCCTCATTATTGTTAATTAAAGATTGTACATATTTTTATGTTTATTAATTTAGGAGATATAAAGGTTAACAGAGGGTTCTACTGGTACTATATTTACCCGTTTTGGTCACATAGAATATCGAATTTTCAAAAAGTACCAGACACCTGTCGGATCTTTTTTTGTAAAGGCGGACGCATTTAGAGCAATTAGAAAATAATATTTCTTGGTCCTTTTCTTGAAAAAATAAATTCTAATAAAAAAGTACCAAAAAATTATAACAATTTTTCCCTTGAAAATTCGAATTTCACAAAAGTACCATAAAATGTTTACTCATTATTGTGAATTAAAGATTGTATTTCTATGTTTATTAATTTAGGAGATATAAAGGTTAACAGAGGGTTCTACTGGTATCGAATTATCGAATTTTCAAAAAAGTACCAGACACCTGTTTGACCTTTTTTTGTAAAGACGGTCGCATTAAAAATTTTATTTCTATGTTTATGGTTTTAAAGAAATAAAGGTAAGGTTTTACCGTTTTATCCCCCTTAGAGTTCGAATTTCCAAAAATGGATCCTTAGTGGATCTAAATTATGTCAAAGGAACCTATTACCCGACTTTTAAGTTTCTAGCTTTAGCTTGGGCTTCGATAAGTCAGTGAGTGAGTGAGTCAGGCCTTGTATTTTTATATATAGATAGATTACTTATCTATATATCAGGTTGTTTTGAAATATTCATTGAAAAGTATGTAATTTAGTAAGTTAATTAATTTAGTAGTCCGTTATTTGGTAATGATATTTCATTACCAATTCTTAGCTGGGTAGTTATGTTGGCAGATTTTAATTTAATTAATTTCTAGACAATTTTTATAACAAATATTAAATAAAAGGTTTCATGGTAGGTGTCTCAATAAGTCAACAAAACCCTTTTTTCATTCCTTCATTTTCCATTTAAGAAAAAAACCAACAAAAACTGTCATGTAAAAAGAAATTGAGGTCGTCAGGGATAAATTTTCTTACTTACTTAAAGACACGAAAAAAAAAACTAAATAGCAAATCGTAAAAAGGAGAGCAAAGGAAAGAAAAACGAGTCATTCAATTTCATTTCAGTTAAAAGAGGAACAAACCTTTTTTTTAAGACACACATTCGCTACATTTACTCATGACAAAATCAGCCATCACTTTACTTCATCAAAAAAAAAATAATAAAAAAATCAAAAAGAATAAAAGTAGTCAGAGATATTGTAGCATTTACTCTTTCTTTTATATGTAAGTATATTTTTTTTTGCAGTTTACTTTTTGTTGTAGCTGTAAGTAACTCCTGAAAAGTTATTTGTTGTTGTTTTCTGATTATCATGTAACATTTTATTTAGTTTTGTTACATCATTATGATCTCCCTCATCAACATCTAACTTTATTTAACATTTTCATCATTATCAACATCATCATTATATTGCTTACTTCATGGTTATAATAAGTAGACCCTGTCTTAACATTATGTATTTATGAAATAAAAAAATATTGTTTGCTTTGCAACAAAATTAAAATAATAACAGCAACAACTTATTTGGTAACTAAGAGAAGATGTTGGCAGGAAGCTAAAATGTTACAAACAAAAAATGGTAACAAAAAGTTGCGGAAAAATTATTAAAACAAAAGAAAACATAATCCATATAGACAGTGGGAGGATAAATGAAAAATGGCAGGTGTAAATCAAGGGAAGCTTAAAAAGCTTACAAAGCAAAAAAACGATAATATGCAACAACAAAATATTAACTAAAATTAAAATGGCTTGAAAATAACCAATTTCTTTATTTTATTATTAATAATTTTTATCACTAAAACCCACTGTTTTTGGTGCATTACTTCCACCCGTTAACCAAACAAATGTTACAGAAAGTACATAGATATATTTAAAACAAAAACATGGCAACATTTTCCAAAAGACAATATTATTTTAAAGCCAGCTAAAGCTGAATGAAGTATTGTAAAAGAAAGGAAGCAGCAGCAAAAAGCTTATCTAAGCTTAATGATCTTTAAGCTTTTAAGGCCGTTTTGCAGCAAAATTGTTTTAATGCAAAAAAGGAAGTTATTTCTTTTGGAGAAAATCTTAATTCTGAATTTACCAGAAGAAAAAAAGAAAATTAAAACAAAAAATATTTTAAATAATTGATAAAGATAATTTAAATTGTTAAAAGACAAAAAATGTAAGCTGTAATGTTTACTTATAGAAAATCCCAAAAAATACAATAATAACAAATTTTAATTAAATTTTTAGAAATAATATTGGGTGTATGACTTAAAAATGCGGGATTTACAAAAGATGACGTATCTTTTGAACGCGGCTTTTATTTTTATAAATTATATATCATTCTGAAGGAAACATATCTGTTATTTATTCTCACTTAGTTATTGAACATTATAGTGTAAATAATAGCGTTTTTTTTTTTTTGCTGCGGAAATGTTGAATTATATGCCAACAAAGCGTCACATGCGGGAAGTTTTGCTTTACTTATTTAATTTAAAAACAAGTAAGACAGCTGTATTCGGCTGTGGAGAATCTTATATACGCTTCAGAAAATTATACTTTAAAATAATAATGTTAAATATTTTTAGGTAAACAAAATTAAAAAAATTTTTTTTTTTTTTTTCAAATATTTTTTTTATTTAATAACGAAAAAAAATTTGTGGGACATTTTTTTAAAAATTATTTTTTTTTTTTAATTTAAAAAAAAAAATTATTTTATAACCAAAAAATGTTTTTTGGTGAATAAAAATTCGGGGTAAAAAATATTTTTCCGTTTTTTTCCAATTGTAAGACCGACTTACTTTGGCCTTATATAGGTCTTTGAAATATCTATTATTGAATATATTAATGAAAAATCAAGGTTATCCTGGTATTTTCCTTATATCTCAGCCATTTGTTGGACTTTTGGCCGATGAAATTGAGATCTGAGCCACAGTGGGCCGATTATCTCAATTTTCAACAGAGCCGGAAGAATTCCCGACATATTGATGTATAAATCATTTATGTAAGTAATTTGGGATCTACGGAAAGTTGATTTTAACATACAGACGGACATGGCTATATGAACTTCGCTATCTATAACGATCCATTATATCCATTATACAAACGGAATGACAAACTTATTATCCCCTTGTCACTCATGGTGAAGGGTATCAAAAGTGCCGCTGAATCACACCGAATGTTCACCAAAGCTTATGGCGAATGTGTTCATCGGTTTCAACGTGCGAGAGATGGTTTGTGCTGTTTAGAAGTACTGATTTTGACACGGACGACAAAGATCGCCCAGGACCAGGCCAGACAAAAAGTTTGAAGACCAAGAATTAGAGGTATTACTGCATGAAGATTGATGTAAAATCTCAATCAGCAATTTTAAATCTTTTGCAAGCACAGAGAAAACAGAGAAATGTAGCTGAGAGACCTCGAAAGACGATTTTATGTGTCTAAAATGCAGTTTGAACACTATAAAAGAAAATAGTTTTTGCACCGAATCATTATCTGCAATGAAAAATTGATTCATTAGGATAACCCGAAGCGTAAATGTTCGCATGTGAAGCCCAACCAGCAGAATCGACACCAAAGCCAAATAACCATGGCGCTAAAGCAATAATCTGTATTTGGTGGGAGCAAAAGGGTCCTATCTATTATGAGCAGCTGAAATCTGGCCAGACCATCACAGGAAACCTGTACCGAATGCAACTTTTTCGTTTGAAGCGAGCATTGTCCGAAAAACGCCCATAATATGCGGCCAGACTTGAAACTGTAATATTCTATAATGACAACGATCGGTCACATGTTTCAATACCTGTTAAAAAGTATTTAGAATTAAGTGGTTGGGAAGTTTTGCCTCACCGGCTATATATAACAGACCTTGCTCCATTCGACTACTATTTGTTTCGATCGAAGCAGAACGTGCTCTCTTTGTTATGCTTCACTTTGAAACAGAGTTTATTTAGATATTTGCTTGATTCGTTCCTGGCCTCAAAAGATAAGCAGTTCTGTTGGATCCAAAGCCATATGTTGTCAGAAAGATGGGAAAAGATCATAGCTAAGCAAAGCCAATACTTTGAGTAAATTTATATTGTAGAAATGTTTCAAAATAAAAGCTAAAAATTTTAAAAAATCTCGCACTTTTAAGTCATACACCCAATAAAAAATTTGGTTTAAATATTTGTTGAAGAGAATTGTACAAAATCTCCGCAAGTTTTGGTTTCAACATCGCACAAAAATGAACTGAAAAGTTATGATACTCAGTACAGTGTCTTATGCAGTCATTCCAATCGTAACTAGTTGTGTTTCAGTAAAAATTCATTAAATTTTCCATAAATCTAGGAAAATCTTCATCATTTATCAGTGATCGCCTAAATTATCAAGGTGATCAGTTTATTACATGAACTCAACACAAAGAATTCGTTGTCATTCCCAAATTTGATAAAATTTTAAGCAATTTAAGAATCTAACGAAAACCATTGAAAGAGCTACATTATGGCTCAGGCAGTTCCAAATTAAATATAAAAATAATTTCAAATTTATGCCACATTATTAGACCAAACAACTTTTCAATCCCCATAGAATTAAATATAAAATTTACCAACAATTTATTATTGTTTTTTTTTTTTTTAAAATTTCCAAAAAGTTTGTGTGTGAGTTTTTTCCCTCCTCGTTTTTTTGGTAAATATTTGCACATCTTTAAGATACTTTATACTGGGTTTCAGTTTTCCAAAAACCAACAAAAACAAACAAATAAAACAAAAACAATAATAATAACAAACTACCTGCTTGCTGTCTATTGTTACAGTTTTGCAACGGAGAACAAAAAAAAAAATAAAAATAAAATAGAAAACGAAAAGAAAAATAAAAGTAGCAGCTCTAGGAAATCTAGTGTTATGGAAAGTAAAGTAACCAATCTACAACAACCGCAGTACGGGTAAGAAAGAGAGGAAGGTGGAGAGAGAGGAGGAGAGTGTGTAGTTTACAGTGCAAGTATTTGTTTTCAGTTTAGTTTTAGTGTTTACTTTAATGTTGTACCGTAGTTAGTAACTGGTAACTTTTAGTTTTGTTGCTGCTGCTTTTGGTTGCAACTAGCAAGTTGTCATCAAGTCTATAGGTAGTAAATAGCGTTTTACTTTTGTTGTTTCTTTATCTTAACATTTTGCTGTATCTTTGCAGCTCAAATTGTAAATTGTACAATACTACGAATGAAAAGTAGTTTTAAGGGATGCATGTATGTATGTATGCTGCTTGTACAGTGAACTTAAGGACAGTGATGTAAAGTAAGTTAGTCTTGAAAAGAGGCTTAAACAAGTTTTCTGAATTGAGATCTTAGACGCAATCTAAATCTGAATATGTCACATTAGTAAATGTATTGTAAAGGAGCTTTAAATGATTTTCTGATATCTAATTTGTTTCCTTGTTTAACATTTTAACGACCTTCGCCTTCATTCGTGTTATGGGGCTATGAGCTATGACCACTTTTCTAGACTGTCTGATATTTATAGTACTGACTGACACAAGCAATTGGATTGTTACCAGTTGAGAATAGGTTTTTTATGTACATTAATATACATAATGTCATAATGTCCTCATATTTCACAATGGTTTGTATTGCTTTTCAAGCACAAAATGTCCTAAAATAATACTACTTTCTATGCTATGTTTATTGTGTTATCGTAACGAACCAGCAGAGACCAACACCGAATGCCTAAGAGTCGGTTAAGCCGAGCCGCCCAGTCGTGATATATTAGGACATTATGACAATATGACTGATAAGGGACCTTGTGAATTGACCAATTATATATTTTTCATTTGGTGAGTGATTTGGATCAATAAGGCCAAGTAGTAAAACCTAGGATATTCCACTATAAAATGAATTCCTTAAAAACCCTGGCTGTCGCAGTTGTTAGTCCTCGCTTTGTTGCCGTTGTTGTTGTTGTTGTAGTGCCAACGAACACGTACTCTCAAGTTGTTTTAACTTTTTTCCTTTTTCCTCACAGCTTTGTGTTGCAACATCAAGCAGTAGTATAGTTGTTTGTCAGAATGTGTCTAAAAGTCTTGTATTGTTTTTAAGCGAGTTGTATTTTATTTCCCTGTATTATTATGATATTTTTTGCAAAAAACTTTTTTTTCTGTTTTGGGTACTAAAGATGAAAAAAAAAATAAACTTTTCCTTGTTGAAAATGTAATTACTCTAAAGAAGTAGCAGAAAAGAAACTGAAACAATTGGAAATTAAGTATAATAAGGAAGAGGAAAATGTAGTTAAAAGATTCCAACAACATTCAGCCAGCCAGCCAGGAAAATAGAAACAAATATGTTCGTAGTGCTCGTAGTAGGTACATATCTTGTAAATTGTTGTATAAAATTTGTTTTTAATTTTATTAATATAAAAACGAACATGTTTGGGCATAAAATTAAAAATAACAAGTTTGTAACACAAAACAACAACAAAAAAGAAATAAACAATTGGAGCAAAAGTAACTATTTAGTAAAATGTTTGTAAAACAAATAAATAAATTGTTTAGAGAAAGAAACTTTTTTCTTTTAGCTAGAAGAAGTTTTAAAAACAATTTCAATAAGAGTGAAATTAGAAATAAATATTGTTACAATAAAGGAAATTTAAAATATGTGTAGAAACAAGTCAATTTATTTTAAATTTAAAAAAAAAAATGTAAGCATACTAATCAATAGCAATTAATTTTGATCTTTAAAAACTGTGAACATCGTGAATGAACATGAATTGTCAAGTCCCTGATCATATTCCATAAATATGGATGTGAATTTCCTCAAATAATCCCATAAAAAGAAGAAAAAAAATATCTACATCTAAAAATGCTAAATCACAAGATATAGGGGACCAATTCTAATCAGTGAAACAAGAGAGTACATGGCCAGAAAACTTCTTATGAAAAATGTAACAGAATTGCTGCATTATATAGTTAAGACTAATAAAGAGAAACTGTCGTTAATTTTTATAAGTTTCGTCATCAAGACAAAAATTATTGTTTTTCGTTTATTTAAGACATTCTTTTATAAAACTAAATTTCAATTTAAAAGTGTTAAGCCACTTAAATAATGATTAACAGTGATGAAACACTATTGAAAAAGTTTTAGATTTCTTTTGAAACAAACTAATGAAAATGACCTTTTCAAACAAAAAAAACTAAAAAATTTGATACAATTTCAGATAAATTCTATTAATGGTCGTCTCTATTTCTAGTTTACGTATTGTAGTTTTAATAAAACAAAACAAACAAAAACTTTAAATATTTAACTAGAAGTTGAGAAAAAGAAACCTATAAAAAAGATAAAATTAATTAAACCGTTTTTATTTTTAATTTCGAGGTTTTTTCCGTTTTTTCTTTTTTTTTTTTCCTCTGGCCACATGAAATTTGATGGTTTGATTCCTAACTATCATTGTTGTAATATTTTTTAGGCCACTAAACTTAAACAGTCTTCTGCATTGCATTTTTGCTATATAAAACAGAAGAAGAATAGGAAAAAATAAACAAAAATTATATAAAAACAAAGTGGCTAGAATAAAGTAGATGAAGAAAAATTGTCGTAAGTAGAAAAATTATTTATTTATTCATTGGTTGAAAAACATTTAGTACCCGGCTGCTGCTTGCGTCTTTACCCTCATTATCATTTCATTTTATTTACAACATCATCATGATGATGTTGTATATAAACCAGAGCCTTTGTTGTTCTTTGGTTTTGTCTTTAACACTTAAGTTTTCGAAATACTTAGATATTTAGTAGTAGCATTTCTTTTCTAGCCCGTTTAGCTGACAATGCTAAATGTTCTTGCTTCGTCTTTTGGCCTGTTTGGTTTGGTTGGGTCTGGCTTGACTTGTCTGCTTTGCACTGACTGTTTGGTTCGTTGGTCGGTTTGTTAGTTGTAGTTTATTTTCTTTTATTTCTTTGATTCGTCTTAGATTGTGGGGTTTTGATAACAAATTTCTTGTTAAATTTCAAGCTTTAAACATTTTGTTCGTGTTTTTTTCTTTCTTTATTTTTCGGTTATTTCAGCGTTTTGTTTCTTATTTCAAATTATTTTTTGATTGCTTTTTATTTTAAGTTTTCGAGTAGTATCTTTAGTTGTGAAAAATATTCTTTGTAAAATTGTAATTATTAGGAAGACTTAAGATAACATGTTAAAAGTGGTTTTTAAGTGAAAAAAGAAAAGATAAGTTTGGTGTTTAATGTCACAATTGTGTTGCCGAAATAATAACACATTTATAAAATTTTGAGTTGAACAAAAACTGTTTTCAAGACTCTACCCCAGCAATAAATTTTACACAGATTTTTTTCAAAACGGACGGACTTGTTTTCAATAATTTTCCAGTAAATCAGGAGGTTATTGAAAATAACATTTTCGAAATACAATTGGTCAATTCACAAGGTCTCTTATCAGTCATACATATTGTCATAATGTCCGAATATATCAAGACTCGGCAGCTCGGCTTAACCGACTCTTAGGCATTCGGCGTTGGTCTCTGCTGGTTCGTTATGATAACACAATAAATATAGCATAGAAAGTAGTATTATTTTAGGACATTTTGTGCTTGAAAAGCAATAAAAAACCACTGTGAAATATTAGGACATTAAGACAATATAACATGATAAGAGACCTTGTGAATTGAAATTTTTTTGGAAGTTGTTATAATTAGTTTCCAAAGAACAGCAAAACACGCTCTTGCTTCCAAAGTATGTTGCAAAATACCAACAAGATCAGAATGAAGTAAAGTGTTGCCAACCAAAAAAAGTGTTGCCAACCAAATCGCGCTTTCACAATTTGAAAATTTCGTGATTTAGTTAAGCCACTGAGAGTATTTGAAACTTCTACGAGATACGATCAATTGGTGATGCTAACAAGACGTTAAAATGTCAATATCGAGCAGAGCGTGAAAGTATTGATGAAAATCCATTTGGCGTCGTGGACAAGAATTGTAAATTTCTAGAAGCTCTCTACTCACTAAAGATTTTCGTCTTCATGTTTAAAAAGTTAAAATGATACAATAACTGAAGTGCAATATTTTTGAGTTTACTGAAGAGAGTAGAGATGCAGGTTAGAGACAAACGTCTACAGGCTTCGTCTGTATGGCTTGGAAGGAACACACAATTGGCATCTCTTCATATATTGACTGGATGGATGAATGCTCAAGCTCTTTGCTTAAGAGCTCGGGCTACCTAATCCTTGCCATCCATAGCTAGTCAATCAGCAAAGCCTAGGACTATTATTAAAACAGCAGCCTGGTAATCCAGTCCGACATATGATCCCTGACTTCAAAAACCACCGATAGAAGTAAAAGTGTGTGGTTTAACGATCCACACACAATTGAGCTCGTGAGCCCAGCATACATTATGTCACGAACACCACCACTCCAATTGATTTCCTAATCACAACAGCACTTAGAAAGAAGCATTTTCTTGTCCGAAGTTTACCACTACAAACATCAGTAATTTAACCAATGATCTCCTAAACTCTTTGGGTTTTAAACCACATCCACTGCATGCTCCCCAAAAGGAGCTCCTCACCAATGATCCATATAGGATAAGTCCAGACTCAAATGAATCCCAGCAGCTCCAGACAAAGACTCTGGTCAGCTGCAAGTCTATATAAGTAAACTGTTTCTACAGTAGGATTTCGTGCAAACCCGGAGCTCCATATCTCACTGCTAATTACAACAAGGTGTGGAAATATCACCAAGTAAAACGTGCTTTGCAGCACCAATGAACATCATCAATAGGATGCTGATATTTCGAGCAAAATCATCGTAAGCAATGAAGCACAGAAAAACAAATACATTCACAATAACTGTTGAACACTATTACAAATAATTGTATAGGGTTATTTGAAGACAAAGGTATTTGAAGATAAGCCCACAGTCCATCTGTGCATTAAAGGAGAAAACTCAAAGCTGCATCTACGAAATTTGCATAATGGTTATTGAAAATTTCGATAGAAGAGTGCGTATGTACCAGGAAAGCCTGTTTGAAAATTATTTCACACAATTTGTAAAACAAAACTGTATTTAGAAAAAATGTTGCCATTCATGACCCAAATTATAAAGTTATTTACAAAATATTTCCATTACTTAAGCGCTAACGGTTACAATAATTAACGAAACAAAAAACTGTAAAAAAACCAAAATTTTTGATTAATTAATAAAAAATGTAAAAAAAAAAATATTCAAATCTAACAAAATAGCATGTTAATCAATTAAGAAAAAATGTCTATGAAATTGTAGAAAAAAAAAATAACGTTTTTAATATTAAGATATTAATAAAATTGTTTAATCTATCAAAAAAAAAAACAACTTAATAAATAATGGCCTTTAAGCCGATAAATCAATTTGAAAACATGAAAACTAACTAAAAAACTTAACACTTCTTTGCCAACAATTTAAAGAAAAACACGCAATGTTGAAATTATGAAAAAAAATAAAATAGACACAAACTTGTTTAAATAAAAGTTTCTTAAGAAAAAACTTTAAATTTTTCTCATAAATAACATTAATATTGATAAATATTATGAAGTGTTAACTAAATGTGTTTTAATTTTAATTACAGTTTAAAGAAACTTTTCTAAAATTTCATAATATCTAACCAAAGCTATAATTATCATTAACAAAAAAAGTCTAAAAATACATAAATGAATATGTTAAAATATTAAACCAACTAATATTGCGTGTTAAACGCAGACCTTACTTTTTAGTAGTTTTAGTAATTTAAGCTGAAATATTTATAGCAAATCAAACGTCAAGAACCTAAAACCAAACTAAAGAACTTGAGATCTCTAGAAAAAAAAATCAATCAAAATTAATTATTAGAAATTATTTTGTTCTTACTTGTGGCACTCTTAAATATGACATAAAACATAAGGTTGGTAATTTGAAACCATTTATGATAAACATTTCTTTAAAATTCCTTGTATTCTAATAAAGATCACAAAACACCACCACCACTCTCTCTCTCTCTCTCTCTCTCTCATACACTCTCTTAATGAATTTACACATCTTTCATGTAGCAGCTAAATAAAGAAGATCTTAAAATTGTTTTTGTTTTTCGAAAAATATCTTAAAATTAGGTATGAGTGTGTTAAGAATTTAAGATAAATCGGAGATTTATGTTGGGGGAAACTGTAATGATTTATTTACTTTTAAAATCTGGTATATGCTGTTTAATTGAAAAGGGGTATGAGGGAACAAATGAATTTGATCTTGAGGGTTGTTTGCTTGCAACATTTTACTGGCAGATTGGAGTATAAAGTATTGTATAAAGCGAAAACTTAAATTTTTATACATTTTTATTTCAAAATATTTGATTATAAACATATTGAACTTATGTAAATTATCATAGCGAAAGAACTTCAAAATAAGCGAAAAAGAAGTAGATTCCGAAAGTAGTAGAAATGTGATCATTATTAATTAATTTCCTCTCATTAAATCAGCGGTTTTCATTGCATTTATCAATATTGTTTTGGAGGTTGGAACATATCACTTTTGAAGTGATACAAATTATATGCATTAAGCAGTACCTTGACCTTTTTGGTATTCAATGCCTTCTATTTCATTTAAATACTATTTTTTTATTTAGTCAGCACTGATGGGGTGTGCTACTTCAAAGAAGCAACTTTTAGCGATACAATCGTAAAAGTGGCGATTCTGAGCGACTTGGTTTTAGCGATGTTGATCTTAACCCTCTAATGCTTAAGCATGCCTCAAGGCACTCATCTCAAAAATGCTAATAAATTACTGATTTTTCATTTCAAAAACTCATGTAGCAGTTGCTTAAAAACGTACTTAAATTATTTTAAAAAGATTTCAACGTTTTTGAAATGAAATGTCAGTTATATTTGCATTTATTGGCATTTTGTGATGAGTGCCTTGAGGCATGCTTAAGCATTAGAGAGTTAAGTCCGTTGGTTCAGATGCCATTGAGTTCCATTTGTTACCTCGATGTTTGTTTGACGGAGAACTATGTCCAGAACTAACAGGAAATGCACTAGTGATAGCGTACATCTTTGACTCACGCCGGTGTTCATATCAAAAGCCTTGCTTTATTGGCCTTTGAAACGTGCTTTACATGGAGCGTTTTGGTATAGTTCCTTTATAAGTGGCATAATATAGTCAGAAATTCCAATATTTTACAGTGTGGACCATATTCCCTGTCTATTGATGGTATCGAATAATCTTTCGAAGTCTAAAAAAAACTAAGAAGAGCGGGCAATATATTGATTTGGTGTTCACATTATCGCTCTTACTTAATACTTTCTCACAAATGAACTTCAACTTTTAAACACTAAATATTTCTTTCGTAAAACTTTAATGGATTTTTATCTAAATAAAAATAAAACAAACACTTTTCAACTGCACCTTTTTTCACTGTGGCGTTTTTTTTTCTTAAGAAACAAATAAAACCAAAACTTTACAGCTGAAATTCAAAATTAAACAAACAATAAGTACCAGACAATTTCAAATTTAAACCTTTCAAGTATATGCCTCTCTGTATGTTCCAGTATTTGTCAAGTCATGTTAAATTGTTTTCAAAAAAAAAAAAAAAAAAACTAATTACTTGCTACAAGTTGAAAAATATATAAGCACCACAAAACAAACAATTGTAAAACAATCAAATTGTAATTTTATTTTTATCAAGCCACCACCTCGACACCAACCAAACTTATTTATCTCACAATAGTATTTGAAAAGTTTTACTTTTCAAAAGGTGTTTGAGTTTCAACACAACATAAAAGTGTTAAAAATTACACACGTTTTTAACATTTGAAAAGATTTTGAGATGTTTTTGATAATGAAAATAAGTATTTAATGGGAATATTATTTTGTTTATACAATATTATTTAGGAATAATAGATTGGAGTTTTATTGTTATAAGGAGCGTAGTTAGTAGTTAATATAGTTAATATTTTCTGGTACGCTACGACCTTCATCAGCTTTCTTAGGAAAAGCTACGTATACACGTTTGTCAGATCTTACAATGTTGTCAGAAAAATGTTTAGTAAATGGTTAACAACCATAGGTTTTCAACCTAAGTTCATATGGTTGTTAACCATTTTCTGAACATTTTATTGACAACATTCTAAATTCTGACAACCGTGTATATGTACATAGCTTAATGGAAGTAGACCTAAGAATGGTAGGGAACTAAAGTTTTATTAAAAAACATTTTTTGGAGTAAGTTCCAAAAACTAACTTTCCTACAATTGGTCTCTATTTTATGTGGTAGAAAATTGTGTAAATTTAATGTGTATTATTTATGAAGAGTAAAATAAAAATTATTTAAATTAAAAATTTCTCAATTTCACAATTTAAAAGTAAATTTTAATTTGGCTTGAATTCATTTATTGAATTGTAAATTACTCTGTAATAATTTAAAGTAATTTAGACAATTGGCATATTGGAATGCAATTTGTACCCAATCAAGGGATTCATCAACAATCAAGATCTATTGTAAATATCATCTAAACTTTCCATTAATAAGATCTGTGCAACTAATCAGGTGATCGTTTTTTGCCCCTTTGTGTTCACATACTGTGCTTATCAAAATTTTAGCTAAAGTTGGCTGGAGCTGTCAAAGTCTGCTTTTGTTTTTCGTTTGTTGTAGCATTCTCTACAATTTCAGTAGGAATTTTCCTGGTTTAAAATTAAAATTCTAAGGGTCATTATTACAACTTGCCTCTATGTTCTCAATAGTTAAAGTTAACTTTAAAGCAACCTTTTTCTATTACTTAAAGTTACCTTTTACTATTACGAACTTAAAGGCAAGTTGTAATAATGGCCCTAAATATAATTCTGATTTTGCTCAATTTCATGTTAAAATTCTGAATTTTATTTGAAATTTTCTAAATTTCATCTTTCAATTTAATTTAGAAAATTTCCCATTTTTAAGTAGAAATTCTTGAATTTTCTTAAATATCATGTAAAATCTTCTAAGTTTCAATAAAAAAGGGTGTAGTATAAACAAACAAACAAAAAATCATTCTTTCATTACATTCAAAACTTAACTTTCTATTCCATGAATAGGAATCCAAAATAAGAGTATTTATTTGTTCTAAAACTACACATTTGTTTCAAAACTACACATTTTGTAAAAGACAACTTCCGAAGAAACAATAAAAGAAGAATTCAAAATTCGGTGGTACTAAACTTCCAAATTAAAAATCAATTACTTTTTGGCTTCCCTAGAAGATGTCTTTTCGCTGGTATAATAATTTAAATTTTAAACCTAAAAATTGTGTGAAAACACACACTAAAAAAAAAAAAAAAGATAAATCCTAATAAGCACCAAACCCCAAAAATTCAAGCACTTGAACATTTTGTTGGAATTTGACTTGAAAAATATTTGAAAAAATTAAATATTTTTTAAACAAATAACATATGGCTTGAACTTGTTTCCTTTTTACAGGAGAATGCTATTGAAATAAAGTGTAATACAGCTGTAGTTCAATTGCTTGACTATAATTCAAGGCTTGAAGTACACTTGCATTCCAGTAAAAATGCTTATTGAGATTACTTAAACAAGTACATAACCAATTAGCACCAAAGTCCCAAAAATTAAAGCACTTGAATATTTTGTTGGAATTTGACTTATACAAATATAAGCAAATATAGTTATGTTTTAAACTTGAAAAAATAAGTATTTTTCAAACAAACAAGTGAGAGTGCTATATTCGGCAAATAAAAGATTTCTCGATATATTTAGGATGCTATACGCTGAAAGTGGGCAATTAATGCATCCACAACAAAGGTGAAGGGTATAAAAACATATGGCTTGAATTTATATTTACTGATGAATTCTATTGATATAAAGTACTATAATTCAAGGCTTGAATTACACTTGCTTTAATCTTGAATTCCTGTATAAAAGCTAATTGGGATATTATTTTAAAGTGAAAACTGTGTAAAAGACAACTTACGAAAACGCAATAAAAAAAATAATTCGAAATTCAGTAGTACAAATAAAAAGCTATTACTTTTTGGCTTCTCCGGAAGTTGTTTTTAGCTGGTATAATAATTGAAATTAAAAACTTCAAAATAGTGTGAGAACACTTTAAACCATTTAATGCTTTATCTTTTCAGAAATTTAATAATACTATTATAAATAGTGCATTTAACTGCATTATTCATTTTTCAAATTAATTTTCTATAAAAAAAGGTCCGGTATATTTACACAAAATTCATAACAAGCATTTCTTTGTTATTTTTAAGATAATCTTTGATGTTTGTTAATTCATTGTAACAATAAATCAACATTTAATTAACAAAAACAAAAAATGCATTATTTATTTATTTAAATAAAAACAAGACAAGAAACTCATTATTAATCTGTAGATACGAGTATAAAAACCCACCTTGAAATATTGTTGAACGTTGTTTTAAAACGACTTGAATGAAGTGTTTGTTTTGTTTCCTTGATCTGATGAATCAATAATAATGATTAAACTGTTGCAAGTTGTTTTTTGTTGTTTGAATTCTTTAGATTTAAACAAATTTTTTATATTATATTTTGTATTATGCTTAATTTTATTTAATTTCTAAGTTGAGACACATTTATTTATTTATTTATAATTATAAAGATTTATTTATAATTTTTATATTATTTTTTGTTATATAAAACAATGACAACATTGATGAAGTAGCCAAGCCAAGCAAATATTTTGAAATTTTTAATTAAGCTTATTATTTTATACACTATTTTTTTATTTATTTTTATCGTATGAATTTATAATATTTTTAATATTAAAGTGATTTTATTTAGGTATAATAAATTTCAATTTTTAGGGACAAAAATTAAATTTTATTTATTATTATTAAAACACAGAAATTAAGCACTTTTTATTAAGATTAATATTTAAAAATATTTCTTAGATATTAATTAATTAATTTTGATATTATTTATTTTTATGTTGGGAAATTTTTGCTTAAAAATTTATAAAATTACAATGAAATTTTTTAATTTATAAATTTTGTTTTTAATTTTGAAGAAAATTTTTATTTCAGTAAATTACTTATAGATTTTAAGTTGAGTGTAGTATTATTTAAAATTTTGTTTTATTTATAAATTTGTTTTATTTTTGTTCGTAAATAATTTTTTTTATAGTGGACATTTAAAAGAGAGAGAACAGGTGCCGTTATAGTTAATATTTTAAATTTTGTTGTTGAATTTTTAATTGAAGAAAATTTCTAAACATGAAAATATTTACAGTTTTTTTTTTGCTCATACACAAAAAATTCTAAATCCGTTTAAATTTTCTTATTTAAGGCCCAAGACCTGCTTTTAATGCCAATATTTTCCAATACGATTCTTTAAATCCAAGTTCTATGACAAGAATTTTCTGTTTTATTTTTCTTTTTATTCCAATCAGGAATTTTTCCTGTCTATTTTTTTTTTTCTCAAAAAAGTAGAAAAACACTTTTATAAAGTTGTTGTTAGTTTTAACGTTTATTCCTTTTCACACACACAAACACTGGCACTCGCTTACTTCACACATGAGAAGTAGTCGTTGTTTGGTCGAGTCGGCCAGTTCAGGCCATGAAAATCATCATCAAATTAAAGCACGAAATCCAACAAAAAGCAGAACTTAAAACAGACACAAGAAACCGGTTTCACTACCAATCCATTAAACCGCCCGTAATAAACTGAAATTTTTAACAACAATCCGTATAAATATTCTCAGTCAGAGTTACAACGCACTCACATCGACAGGCAGACATACACACACAATTTCAGTCACTTACAAGTGTAAGTATGAGAGAAAACTAAAAAAATACAATTTCAGATTCGTAACCAGCAACATATACCGTCGTCATGGTCAAACGCCTTGTAAAGCCAACGAAGAACTAAATTGTACAACATTGTATTATTGTACACAACTTGTAAAATGTGGATAAACAAAATCCACAGGCGGGCACACTAACAAAAACAACATCTCACACTCTTGAAATAATAAATATTACTACAACTGGTTGCATCAAACCTCTGAAGATTAATGCCCCCTTGGTATGAAGCCGGTTAAAAGGGAAACACAACATGTTTGATTCAAACTTGCTTTTAGCTAAGAATAACAAATATCAAATAATTGCAAATTTATTTAGTTTTGCATAAATTTTGTTTGTAAAAAAACAAAATTCTTTCTCATACAAGTCTCCTGCAACATGTTGTAAATCCATGTTTGATATTCGCTTTTATTTAGAGGGCCACTAAAATTGTTAGTGTTTGTCTAGTTGGGTGAGGGTGTGTGTTACTGTGTTGTTGTGCAAAATCAACTTGAGATCCACAAGTTGTTATTGTTTCTTTTTTGTTTTTATTTATTGTTTTACCAAGTGTGTATTTTTATTGTTGCTGCTGTTGGTTAAATGACATTCTTTCGATTATTGTTGTTGCTTTTTAATTGTCTATCGTAATTGTTGGTTAAATGTTGGTTCACTTTTGTTTAATCAAACAATACTCTGGAGAGTTTATATTTGATGTTCATTCAAATTTTGTATGTTAAAGAGTTTTTGTGTAAACTGTGTAATATGTAGGGATTTTCATGCATTTTTTATTGGAAAATGTGCGTATAAAATATGATTAAAAACTCTTAAAATTACCTACAAATTTAAAAAATATGGATCGTTCTTCAATGTTTAAATAGTTTTTTAATTATAATTGTTCTTCTGAGAAAACGATGGTGTAATAATTTTACTGAATGTAATGGGGCCTTTAGGGTCTATTGTAAATTGGTCTCACTACATATGTGAAACAAACCCGTTAAGCCAATAATGAAACTGATCGCTGAAAACAATTTTCAAAGTAAATTTGAATAATTTGGTAGTGTTGCCTAACACGCACCCGCGTGCCTCACCCGATTTATAGTACAGACCGTTCCCCGTCCGACTACTATTTGTTTCGATCGATGCAGAACGCCCTCTCTGGGATACTCTTCATTTTGTCTCGTAATCCATATGTTGCCAGAAAGATGGAAAAGGTCAAAGCTAACAATGGCCAATACTTTGAATAAACTTGTACAATTGTTTCAAAATAAAAGCTAATATTTGAAACAATCCCGCATTTTAAGCCATTTACGGATATAGTAATTTTACTACAATTTACAACGTACATAGTAAGTTTACCACGAACATAGTAAATTTACTACGGATATAGTAAAATTACCACGAACATAGTAAAATTACTACATCCCCGGATATAGTAATTTTACTACACCCGTGGTAGAGTTACTATGTTCGTAGTAATTTAACTATAACCGTAGTAAATTTACTATGCATAGTAAATTTACCACGAACATAGTAACTCTACCACGGGTGTAGTAAAATTACTATATCCGTAGTAATTTTACTATGTTCGAGGTAAATGTACTATGTTCGTGGTAAATTTACTATGCATAGTAACTCTACCACGGGTGTAGTAAATTTACTATGTTCGTGGTAAATTTACTATATTCGTGGTAAATTTACTATGTTCGTGGTAAATCTACTATGCATAGTAACTCCACCACGGGTGTAGTAAATTACTATGTTCGTGTTAAATTTACTATCTTCGTGGTAAATTTACTATGTTCGTGGTAAATTTACTATGCATAGTAACTCTACCACGGGTGTAGTAAATTTACTATGTTCGTGGTAAATTTACTGTTCGTGGTAAATTTATTATGCATAGTAACTCTACCACGGGTGTAGTAAATTTACTATGTTCGTGGTAGATTTACTATGGATAGTAAATCTACCACGGATGTAGTAAAATTATTATACCCGTAGTAAATTTACTACACCCGTGGTAGATTTACTATGCATAGTAAATTTACCACGAACATAGTAAATTTACCACGAACATAGAAAAATTTCCACGAACATAGTATATTTACCTCGAACATAGTAAATTAACTAAGGATAGTAAATCTACCACGGATGTAGTAAATTTACTATGCGTAGTAACTCTACCACGGGTGTAGTAAATATACTATGTTCGTGGTAAATTTACTATGTTCGTGGCAGATCATAAATGTCAAAAAGTGTTTAAATTCTATCGAGCTTAAAAAACATACTTCGTAATTGTTTTTCTGAGACAACGATAGATGTATTAATTATAATGTCTTGAGATTAATACTTCTCTAACTCCATAATCATTAGAAACTCTATCACGAGACTTGCGTTTTAAAATCATTAAAAGGTGATGATGGTGCTGTAAAACCTTAATTTTGATCTCGTAATAATTAAAGGTCCAACTATAATATGCATAAACTAGCTTAAGTCAGCTTAAGCGACTGTGCGAATACATATAAAACGTATGTGACAAACTTAAGAAAGTTTCGTCAAGTTTCGTCAAATTTTATTTGCTTAAGCAAAGCTGGTCGCACATTCCGTACGGAATTAGCTGTTTGTTTATTTTATACAAAGAAAATAAAGAACAAAAATTAAAAGGAAGAAGAAAATTAATTTATTTTGATAAAATAAATGGGGCTAAATTGTTTTAAATGCACTTAAGTAAATTATAGCCATCTAAAAGTTTCTTCACATTTTCTAAAGACTTTTATTTTGTTCGGTTTTGACATTACCTTAAGCTAGCTTATTATGGTTGGGCCTTAACTGTGAAAGAGGTAACTGTGTATGTGAAGTTATAAAATATTTCGGTAATGATATCTCTTATATGTAAATCTTAATTACAATGAAAAAATATATGTATGTACATATATCAATCTTTTTGATACCTAATTAATGAAATTTTGATACTTTAAAAAAATCACAACTTTTTTGTACCAACATTTTTTGAAATGAAATGATTAATATGACATAATTTGTTTGAAACACAACAAAGATTTGTTTAAACTATCATAATATTTTTGTACATTATGACAACATGACCTGATAGCAGACCGTTTAAATCCCCCAAATATATTTTAAGTATGAGAACAAAGAATTAGTCCGAATTATTAAAAATTTTCATATACAAATTAAAAATTTTTAAAAAAAATTTGAAAATTCATAATAGTTTCTTGTACTGAACAGACCATCAACATGAATTCTTGAAAAATAGTGAACATCCAACCAGTTGCAATATTTTAATGGTTTTTATTTGAAGTAATTTTATAAAATTGATTCGCCCTTCTCAATAAAACCATTTTTTTGATTTTTAAGTTAAAGAAATTGTAAATTATTTAAACGACACATTAAATGAATTATGTAAATAATAATGACTCACCTTCATAGTAGAACTTTTGTTGTATGTATTAATAAACTGCTAGCAAGACGATGACATTATTAAACATTTTATTAAGTGCTATTTCTGCATTTAAAAACTTTCTTAGTATTGAAACACTTTGATTGACTTCTAGATGACAACCTGTGTCATCTACAATTTAATGTTTATTTACTTTTTAACATTCTCATTTAAATCACGTACATAGATTAGCAAATACAAAAACAATACTTGATTCCACTAGCCACTCTCCCTTTTCGTCAATCCTTTTTATATTTTTCTATGAAATAATTTAACAAAAGCAACACCGACCAACAGTCAAATGAATTTATTTTTTCTCACAACTTTGCGACAGTTTTTTCATTATTAAATGGTTACTTTTTTAAATACATTTTTACACACAATTATTAAGCATTCATTAAATTACATTTTTATGCAAAAATATTTTACAATTCTTTATTATTTCACACGATTTTTCAATTAATTAACGAGCACTTACTATAAAACAACCGAACACTTGCAAAATTTTAAGAAAACTGAAGTGAGGAATGCAAAACTAACGGAATTATGCACTTGTTGTTGTTATTGTTGACATTGTTAATGATGCTCCAAATGTTTGTTTTGATAGTGTGTTTGTTGGTTGTTAATACATGAGGGGAGTAGTGATGAGGGGAGAATTAATGAGTGAGTAAATTGTTAAAAAAAAGGTAAAGTAAATCAATCAGAGATGGGTAAAATTAATTGATGAAGTAAATACCTATAACTGAAAACATTTACCTAATTTCTTGTGCTTATGATTTTTAACTATGTGAGAAATGTTTTTAATAACTAACATATTTATTATACATAATAACAAAAATGTTAGTAGAATTTGTTACAATTATATTTATAGGTTCCAGCTATGGAAATCATTATTAATTTTTTGTGCATAAAATTTTTGTTTTGTTTTTTTAGAAATCAGGTTTTTAAAATTTGTTTGCCTTTGTTGAGAGTACTTTTTATACCCCTAACCTTCGTGAGAAGGGTATAACATATGTAAATCTTAATTACAATAAAAAAAATACATACATAGGTATATCAATGTGTTTATACCTAATTAATGAATTTTTAATACTTTAAAAAATCTAAATTTTTTTGTAGCAACATTTTTTGAAATGAAATGATTAATGACAAATTTTATTTGAAACAACAAAATTTTGTTTAAACTATCGTAATATATTTGGATATTATGACATGACCTAATAGCAGACCGTTTGAATCCCCCAAATATATTTTAAATATGAGAACTGTTCATTAACAAAGAACTAGTCCGAATTATTACAAATTTGCATACCTATACAGATTTAAAATTTTTTAAAAAAAACTGTGAAAATTCATAGTAGTTTCTTGTTACCGAACAGGGGGGTTACCGCGTAACTCAATCCGAAAACGGAAATGTTCGAAAATGTGTGCTAAATACATTGAAATTCGAAACGATTTCCTTTCGAATCGAATTAGGGAGTAACCCCCCAGACCATCAAAATGAATTCTTGAAAAATAATGAACATCCAACCAGTTGCAATATTTTAATGGTTTTTATTTAAGGTAATTTTAAAAAATTGATTCGCCCTTCTTAATAAAACCATTTTTATGGATTTTTAAGTTAAAGAAATTGTAAATTTTTTGAAAGGCAAATAAAATGAATTATGTAAATAATAATGACTCACCTTCATAGTCGAATTTTTGTTGTATGTATTAATAAACTGCTAGCAAGACAATGACATTGTTAAACATTTTATTAAATGCTATTATTGCATTTTAAAAAGCATTTAAAAACTTTCTTAATATTGAAACTGATGACAACCTGTGTCGTCTACAATTTAATGTTTATTAACTTTTTAACATTCTCATTTAAATCACGTATATAGATTAGCAATTACAAAAACAGTACTTGATTCCACTAGTCACTCTCCCTTTTAGTCAATCCTTTTTATACCTAGTTTTCTATGAAATAATTTAACAAAAGCAACAGCGACCAACAGTCAAATGCATTTATTTTTTTCTCACAACTTTGCGACTGTTTTTTCATTATTAAATGGTTACTTTTTTAAATACATTTTTACACACAATTATTAAGCATTCATTAAATTACATTTTTATGCAAAAATATTTTACAATTCTTTATTATTTCACACGAGTTTTTAATTCATTAACGAGCACTTACTATAAAACAACCGAACACTTGCAAAATTTTAAGAAAACTGAAGTATGGAATGCAAAACTAACGGGATTATGCACTTGTTGTTGTCGTTGTTGACATTGTTAATGATGCTCCAAATGTTTGTGTTTTGATGGTGTTTTTTTTTTTTTTTTTTTGTTTTTAATACATAATAAAGAGAGGGAGTAGTGATGAGGGGAGAATTAATGAGTGCGTAAATTGTTAAAAAAAAGGTAATGTAAATCAATCAGAGATGGGTAAAATTAATTGATGAAGTAAATATAAATGAAAACATTTACCTATAATAAATTCGGTGATGAATGCGAATCTAATAAGAAAAATTATATTTTCATAATTGTTCCTTTAATTTCTTGTGCATATGATTTTTAATTATGTGAGGCATTTTTTGAATAACTAACATATTTATAATACATAATTACAAAAATATTAGTAGAATTTGTTACAATTATATTTATAGGTATAAATTATAGATTCCAGCTATGGAAAACTTTATTAATTTTTTTTGCATAACATTTTTTTGTTTTTTTAGAAATCAGGTTTTTAAAATTTGTTTTTCTTGAGAGCACTTTTTATACCATTCACCTTCGTGAGAAGGGTATAACATATGTAAACCTTAATTACAATAAAAAATACATGAATAGGTATATCAATGTTTTTGATACCTAATTAATGAATTTTTAATACATACTTCAAAAAAAGCACAATATTTTTTTGTAGCAACATTTTTTGAAACAAAATTATTATTCAAATTTTGTTTGAAACAACAAAATTTTGTTTAAACTATCATTATTTACCTATTTGGACATTATGACAACATGACCTAATAGTAGACCGTTTCAATCCCCCAAATATATTTTAAATATGAGAACTGTTCATTAACAAAGAACTAGTCCGAATTATTAGAAAATTGCATATACCTACAAATTTAAAATTTTTTAAAAAAAATTGTGAAAATTCATAGTACCTAGTTTCTTGTTACTGAACAGACCATCAAAATGAATTATTGAAAAATAATGAACATCCAACCAGTTGCAATATTTTAATGGTTTTTATTTAAGGTCATTTTATAAAATTGATTCTTCTCAATAAAACCATTTTTTATTGATTTTTAAGTTTAAGAAATTGTAAATTTTTTAAAAGGCAAATAAAATGAATTATGTAAATAATAAGACTCACCTTCATAGTAGAATTTTTTTTGTATGTATTAATCCACTGCTAGCAAGACGATGACATTATTAAACATGTTATGAACATGCTATTATTGCATTTAAAAACTTCCTTAGTATTGAAACACTTTGATTGACTTCTAGATGACAGCCTGTGTCATCTACAATTTAATGTTTATTTACTTTATAACATTCTCATTTAAATCAGGTACATAGATTAGCCACTCTCACACTCTCCCTTTTCGTCAATCCTTTTTATAGTTTTCTATGAAATAATTTAACAAAAGCAACACCGACCAACAGTCAAATGAATTTATTTTTTTCTCACAACTTTGCGACAGTTTTTTCATTATTAAATGGTTACTTTTTTAAATAAATTTTTACACACAATTATTAAGCATTCATTAAATTACATTTTTATGCAAAAATATTTTACAATTCTTTATTATTTCACACTATTTTTCAATTAATTAACGAGCACTTACTATAAAACAACCGAACACTTGCAAAATTTTAAGAAAACTGAAGTGAGGAATGCAAAACTAACGGAATTATGCACTTGTTGTTGTTGTTGTTTACATTGTTAATGATGCTCCCAAGATGTATTAACCAGGTGGCAGCGTAACTACAACAATTACAACAATACAAGAACAACAGTGTGTAAAACCTTATAAACTGCCAAAAAATAAATTCACAAAAACGCACTTTTTAAAACGAAATAGTTTGTTTTAGCACTTTCAAATATTTTACGCACATAAAGCGGTAACTAAAACTCACTTTTATAAATATAAAATAATCTTTTTACTCTTATAACAAATTTAAAAATGTTTGTAAACACGTTTTTGACATTTCATAAGGCACAATATAAGTATAGCAAAAAATAGTCAGCTGGCGTTACGCTGCCACCTTGGATGCTCCAAATGTTTGTGTTTTGATGGTGTGTTTGTTGGTTTTTTTGGTTTTTAATATTTAATAAAGAGAGGGAGTAGTGATGAGGGGAGAATTAATGAGTGCGTAAATTGTTAAAAAAAAGGTAAAGTAAATCAATCAGAGATGGGTAAAATTAATTTATGTAGCAAATAAGAATGAAAACATAATAATAAATTCGGAGATGGTGAATGCGAGTCTAATAAGAAAAATTATATTTTTATAATTATTAATTTTTAACTATGTGAGACATTTTTTTTAATAACTGACATACCTATTTATTATGCATAATTAAAAAATTATAGTAGAATTTGTTACAATTATATTTATAGATTCCAGCTATGGAAATCTTTATTAATTTTTTGTGCATAAATTTTTTTTGTTTTTTAGAAATCAGGTTTTGAAAATTTGTTTGTCTTTGTTGAGAGTACTTTTTATACCCTTCACCTTCGTGAGAAGGGCATTTAGGGTAAGTGCTCCTATAGTCGGCATGACCCAGTAGTCGGCATTTTTGAGTTAAAAGCTTAATAAATAGGAATAACGATAATTTTATACAAAAGTAATATTTAACTTTAATTTAACATACACTCATTTCTTTTTCTGTAATGTTTAAATTTGGGTGAGATGAGTATTTTGATCTATTTTTGACCTCATTCAGTGACTATCTTGCAACAGGTGCGGTAGTGCCTGTTTTTTTTTTTTAGTTTCAGGGCCAACTAAAATCAATGCCGACATTAGGAACAAAAATTTCAATGATTTTCAATAGTCGGCATAGTGATGCCGACTTCAGGCAAATGGGTATTTTTAAAGAATCCTGAAGTCGGCAGCAGCTTTTATTTGTCTGGAGATCGCAAAACCGAGTAATATTTTGAGATTTAGAAGGGATTATTTTCCTAACATTTTATAATTACAAATATGGATACACCAGGAAAAAGACCCATGCACCAATATCCTGAAGAAGCCTTAAAAAATGCTCTTTGTGAAATAAGAGAAAGGAAGATTTCGGTATTAGGTGCCAGTAAAAAATATGGACAGATTATACGGACGTGTTTTTGAAGGTGCTAGGAAAATGGGGCCACAAATCGTGTTGTCTGATTCTGAAGAAAAGCGTTTAGTAAAATGTTGCCAAGATCTAGCAAAATGTGGATTTCCATTAAAAAGTGAGGATTTGCTAAACACGGTTCAAACAATCGTGAAGGAAGAACAGCGAACCACACCGTTTTTAAACGGCCGACCAGGAAGGAAATGGTATCAAGGATGTTTGATACGTCATCCCTGTCTACCAATTAGAGAAGCAGAAGGAATTAGTTTGGGTCGAGCGATAGTAACAGAGGAAGCCATAAGAAAATGGTTTGATGGATTAAAGAAATGTCTCAATGATCAGAACGCTTTGGAGATTTAAAAAACAATTACGAAAAAATTTTTTTTTTAAATTTTATTTTAAAGTATAATTTTGTGAAAGGTATATAAGATATTATATATTACCCCCATATTCATAACCAATTTTTAAATTTATAAAAGGTTTATAAAACAAAATTTCCATATAAAATCAGTTTTATAAATATTAGATAAATTCAAAAATTGATTATACTTAAATAATTTTTGCTAAATTATTCAATAGAACCAAAACGTTAGAAAATAACACTTTTTAAAAGTTCTACATAATTAAATTGCTCCACAACTGATCATTAATAAAATATGTAGTAAGAAAACAGTAAACAGTAATTTTAAACAATTTTTAGGAATTCCTCATTTTCATACTCTAGTTAAGAAGTTAAATGACTAATAAAAAGTACTTTAGCAAAAAAGACAATAATAAAAATCTGAAAATAAATCAGTTGCACACAACATATATGTTTAACGCAACATATGCGCTAACAAAATGTTGTAACCAACATGTTGCTAGCAACAATAACCCACAACAAACTCATACCACAGCACTGGTAAAAGCAACATGCAACCAAATGAAAAACGACTTGTAGCTGTGATAGAAAATCAATTATAAAAAAATTATTAAATGAAAATTGTAATGAAAAATATTATTCACAAAACCATTTAAAAATTCTATAAATTTGCAAAATTATGCATTATAGATATATTATAGAAAAATTAAATTAAAATTTCTAGCGAAAAGTCCACCCAGATCGAAAAATTAAAAGTTAATCAATTCAAATCAAATTTCGCTCCAAATAAGTTTTATATATACGGTAATCATGGTACCTAATTTAATGATGATCGGTCCATAACTAGTCAGATAAGGCCCGCTTCCAAAAATAATTTATGAAAATAAATTATTGAAATTAAAAAAAAAATTCTCAGTGTTGGGTATTATTTGGTCATGCTTGAACGACCATACTTTCTTATTTGTTTTCTTTTTCCTATTTCTTAACCAAAAAATATATCAAATGGAAATTTAAATAACTTAACGTCATGTAACTTTACGTCAGATATTAAGGCTAACAAATAAAAAATGAGGAAAGATTTTTAAATTTTATAATTTGGGAAATAAATTTATACACAGAGAAAACAGATTCGTGAAAGCAACCGAATTTGTTGCCAATCGAATGATTCGGTTGCAGACATTGAATTTTTCGGTTCTATCAACAGAAAGTCAGTTGCTAAAGAAGAATGTTGGTGGAAGCAACCAAACTTTTGTTACGCCTTCTAAAATTTGGTAGCCACAACGGTAAAATTCGGTCACTAAGGTAGAATCATTCGATTGGCAACAAATTCGGTTGCTATCACGAATCTGTTTTCTCTGTGTATTATTCCAAATCCTACTACAAAAGGTTTTATGCAAAAAGTCTTGCCCAATTTGCAGAGATATCTAATTTTGTAATGCAAGTCAAACCGCATTTCTGTTTTTGATAACGTCACGCAATTGTTGCAATATTTTTTCTAAATAAAGTGGTACTTAATTACATCGCAAATATAAAAAAAAAATTTTAAAAATTTTACTTTTTCAATATTTTTTTTTTTAACTTTTTGTCGTACAAATGTCACGTCATGCCATAATGGAAATGCCCATATGTATATTGAAAAAATTGGAAACTTTATAGAACATTTTAAAATTTTTAAGAAAAAGATTTAAAATTTAGAAAACAATTTCCTTTATAATTTTATAATTTTTTTTGAATATACATAATTTTAAAAATTAAAATGTTTAAAAATAGATGTAAGATTTTTAAAATGTATTCAATTTTCCAAAAGTAATAAAATTTATAATTTATTCGAATATTTTTTCTTATTATTTTTTTTTACACATTTTGATATTGTTTAATACACTAACACCCCGGTTGGCGTCGCTTCGTTCTGCGTCGTTTCAAAGTAGAGTCTTTTTAAAATTTCTGTGATTTCGAAGTTGCGTCGCTTTTGTTTCAGTTTGCGTCGCATGGTTTCAAAGTTGCGTCGTAAGTGCTTCGATTTGCATCGTTTTTGTTTCAGTTTGCGTCGCATGGCTTCGAAATTCCGTCGATAATATTGTATTCTTTATTGAAAAATCTATTTTTTCAGCTAAAATTATAATTGTCGGAACCAATTAAATGAAAATCAATACAAATATATAGAAAATCGTGCTCTGTTTTTCGTTGCGTTTCACCAGGCACAATTAGCGATGCAAACCGGGGTATTAGTGTATATTTTAAATTTATTTATTTGATTTGATAAAAATTTTGAAAATTTGTAAAGTATTTTCTAAATTTATAAAAACTGGATTTCTAAAAATTTAAAAATTCTTTTATAAGTTTTTGAAAAAATTTTGAAAGAATTTTCCAAAATTTAAAAAAAAAACAATTTTGAAAAATAAAAAATCCTTAATTAATATATTTAAAAACATTTTATTATTTTCTTATAAATTTTGACAACTAGTTCGAAAAAAATATAAAAAAATTTTCAAATTTTTTAAAAAAATATAATATTTGTTGGTTTCTTTTTATACCCTTTTAATATTTTTCTTAATAAAAAAATGTAAAATTTTTGATATTTTACTTTTTTATAATTTTTTTAAAAAAATTTAAAGTTTTCAAAAATTATAAAAATTACATTATTGAATTTTTGTTTATAGATTTAAATAATTTTTAAATTAATACACATTTTTTATAAATTTTTCAAAAAGTTAAAATCTAATAAATTTTCAAAAATGTATTCGAAATTTTTTAAAATGTATAAAAATTGTCTAAAAATAATAAATTTTTTTTATTATAGAAATTTAAAAACTTTAAAATTTTATGAAGAATATGAAAAATTATAAACATTTATCTGAAATATTAAAAAAATTTAAAAATTTTCAAAAAAATGTATACAACTTATAACATGTTTTAATAAATATTGAAATTTTTTTATAAATTTTTTAATTTATTTTTTATAAATATGAAAATTTCTTTCATAATTTTTCAAAATAGAATTTTTATAAAATTTTCCAATATTCATAAAAAAAAACTATAAAAATTTGTAAAAAAGTGTTTGAAATTTTTTATAAAAATATTTTGTAATTAAAATTTTATGTAATTATAATATTTTTATAAATTTTGAGAAGTATTTCCAAAATAAAAAATAGTGTATTAAAAAATAAGTACATACACTTGTTTTTAATTTATATTTGTTTAAAAGATTTCTAAAATTTAGTTAATATACTACATAATTAACCTCTTATTTATAACAGATTATTGAATTTATAATTAGTATAAACCTTTAATAAATTGAAAGATTTAAAGAAAATTTACATAAAAACTTATTCATACTTGATTATGAATAAGGCTTTTAGTAGAATAATTAAATTCCTACATTGGTACGTATATAATTTAATTTTGACTCAATGAATTTGCTCCATCAGGTTCCTCTTCCTTTAAGCTCTCATTATAAAATGTGTTTATCTAGTTCCAGCATCAGTGTTGCCAGGGGTAGCTTGGAAAAAGTTACATCTTTTCTCATTAAAAGTTACATTTTTTCATAAAAAGTTACATTTACGAATTTTTCCCAAATAAATTTTATATATAATTATGTTTAATAACCGGTTACTATAATCAGAGTCCAAATTACCGCATTCGATATCTTATTCTTATATAATTTTCTTATTCGAGATTGATATAATTTTTATAATTTCGATATAGAAATCTATTTTCGCTACGATAGCTCATTCGATCACGAATGCGGTAATCAGCATGTTTTTTATAAGTTTTAGTTAACTAAATTTTCTCTACACAGCATTCTTTAGATTGTATATTTAATCCCGATATTCGTCAGCACTTAAATCAGGGACTCATGGTAGAGCAGTGAGTGCTCACCACATAATTTATGTAAATATTATTTAAATTAAGAAATTGATTAAAAAAAAAAAAAAACACTAAGCTATTCTGATTGAGTTTTTTCTAAATTGAGCTAAATCTGCTGGATACATTTTTACCAATGATAAAAAGTAATTTTGATTTGAAAATTTAATTTCAAAATTAGACGTTGTTTTTATATCACTAAATTCTAAATAGTTGCTAGCGATTGTTATCATAAATTTTTTAACTCTGGTTGCGAAGTAAGTAGCAGCTGGTGTTTGGTTACAATTTTTTAAAAGTTTTAGAGATATGAAAGGAACTCCAAATATATTTTTGTTATGCCGATGATTAAATAATTCTCCGGGACATTGGTAAGGGTTTCAAAATTTCTAAATGAAAATATTCCTTAATATACATCACTTGATTTAAATGAAAACTTGTTACTGCTTGACTTAAAATTTAATAGTTGTCTAATTAAAAGAAATGTTGGCATTTTGTAATTTATATAACCTTTCGGAGTTTCAACAAAAATATACCGCGTATTTCTCATCGTGTCCTCAATTGAATTTTTCTTACTTCTTGCATGATTTTAATACACCTAGTATTAAATAAAAGCTACATTAATTACATACGATATTTTCCAGACTTCTTTAACTGTCTAAAAACAGAGTTATTTGATCCAACTATAACATTCGGTGTATCTGACGAAATCTTGGATATTAGCCAGCTCAAGAGTACATTACTAAGATCATTCGCATTTTCAGAGTCTGTCTCAAAATGATATAGACCTAGACGGTAATAAATTACAAATAAGTCACACTATTGTTTAATAGAAACATCCGTGGCATGAATTAATTTAAAGTACTAAAAATATTTACTACTTTTTCATATTGTAATTTATTTAGATGCAGTGCTAAAAAGTTACGAAAATAAGGTCCAAAACAAGAAAATTATACATGTTACGTAGAGGGTTGAAAAGTTACGAAAAATGTAACAAATGTAACCAAACGGCATCACTGTCCAGCATAAAAACCTGCTGTAAATTATTTCTAAACTGTAGAAATTTACAGCAAAACTTGTAATATTACAGCCTACAATCCACACTGGAATTGTGGATTAAGAGTTTAAAGCCAAACAGGATACTCTTTTAGAAAAACACTCTCTTTTTAACTAAAATCTCTCTCATGCTCTTTACAAAATTCTTAACAAAACTCTTTTGAATCACACATTTCATTTTTGTTTGTTTGAACACACTTTTTTTTGTTCAATATTCTTTGTTATTACAATAACAGTAATAACAATAAAAGCAAAATAATGGTTTATTAACTTAAGTACCTTTAATGGTTTGTTGGGTTATGACTTAAGAAAGAAATATTTGATTTGATGCCTGCCGTTCGTTCGTTCGAAGGAACGACTTCAGTTTAACATGAAGTGACCTGACAACAATTTTTTTCTTCTGTTTGTTAGGGAACACAGCTTTTGAGAGCCAGTAAAATTTGATACTGTGCAGTGGTACTGTTTTTTTTTTTTGGTAACTTGTTTGTTGTTGCCTACAACAATATAAAATTGTTAAAAAAAAATATAAAGAAGGTTTTCAATTTTGTGTGGCTGCTTCATCTATTAGTGTTAAATCGCTCCAGGAATATGAAATTTGCTACCAATGTATTTGTATGAATGTATGACCAAACTGTATTTAAAAAGTACAATTTCACCAAACTATTTTGGATTTTTTAATAAAATTGGAAAAAATTACCACTTTTAGTAAAAAAAAAATTCTTCTAAAATTTATATTAATAATAATGTTTGTTAATCCTGGTGGTACTATTTCTAACAATTCGTTAAAAATCCCTGCTCTGGCCTTTACAATAGAGCCTAACATCATTTCAATATAGAAAAAACAATAACAAATACTAATAAAAAAGTAAGAAAAAAAGTTAAACTCACGAAAAAATGTGTTGTTTATTTAAACCTGTTTTGTTTTCTTTTTTCCACTTCTTTTTAAATTCAGTTCAATTTCTTTTATGTTTAAGAAAACAAAAAAAGAAAAAAACAACAAAGAAAAATGAGAAGATAAAAAAACGGCAGCAGCAACTCAACTCAATAAGAGTTTAAGAGGGGCTTAATAACAGTCATTGTTGTTATGGTTGTTGTTGTTACTTACAATTACACTAACAGTAACAATGTTTGAATGTGTCCAAGTGTTTGTTTGATTTTGCAAATGTAGTTTCAAGGAATTTCTTACTGTTCGTCGTCAGTTCATATTCGTTTTTCGTTTGTACTTGCTTTTGTTGTTTTTGTAATAAAACGATTAGAAAATTAACTGCAACAACAACAACAAACAGCATCTGCAGCAGTTAAGTAAGAGTCAGGAATTTAACAAACAAGTAAATCGCATGCTTATGTTAATAATTTGAACTAAAGAATAAATAAGATTACTTTCTTATTGTATGAATGCATTTGATAATTTTTTAATGTTTTTGTTTATCTATGTTTGTTGTTTTTGTTTTTTTGTTTGTTGTGACTCAAAACAAAAGACTTCGTAACTAAACTTTGTGTTTTATTGATTTTTAAGAGAATTTTCTTTATTTTGCAGACAATTCCTGGAAAATTATAAAAATGAAAAGAGACTTTTTTTTAAAATTTCAGGTTTCCAATTAAAGGAATAATAAGATTTAAGAGTAACGAAATGGAATACAATTTACCTATAACGTAAAAAAAAATTTTAAGTAGTTAGGATTTCAGAATGTAGCAAGAATATGCAAATCTAAAAACATTAGCCCCATTCACAATCTTGCGTATTTGTATTGTAAATTTATGCAATGGTGTATTTCTGTATATTCCCAGCAGTTAAGCATGTAGTCAATGTATCCCTTATAGACATTAATCGCACAAATGTCTTATCACTTGGCTGACTCCAATTTATATATTTTGGTCATTTGACACGTTTGTGATCTTTGTATTTTAGAGAGAAAACAATTGGTTACTTTATACATCCTAGGTAATCTAGCATGAAGATAATTGTCACTTAAGTGTCTCTAAGTAATCTGGAGTGTAGTCACTTTAAGCGTTTTGTGAATAATTCTTTCAAACTGGTTTTATTCAAATTGTGTTGATATAATTCTGAAACAGTTAATTTTTATTTTTGCTTAAGAGTACTGATATCCCACATAGCATGAAGTCAATAGTCACTTTAGTGTCTCTTAGCAACCTATAGTGAAGTCACTTTAAATGTTAGTTTTGTACTGCACTTTAGAAAGTAGTTATTTTACCCACCAGAATCAATCCATTGGAGAGTTGTCGAAGAAAGGTTTGTTTACAAGCTATCGTTCATTGGACTGCCTATGATATGTCTTTTTAGCTGACTATTTGAGGTCAATTAGCACCCGTACATGTTAAAATAACTAGTTATGTAGCTGATCAAATGACCAGTTAGGTAGGTAGTAAGGTAACTGACGCTATTTAACCAGTATGTGAATCCAATGCCTTGACTACTTTGAACCAGGACAGTGCATGTCCTAAGCATGTCCTGCTTAGGACATGCACGTGTTAAAATAACCAGTCACGTAGCTATTAAAGTAACTAGTTCCCACCCTCAATGATGGGTAAAATCACTAGTTCGAGACTGTCACCTAGAACTGCTGGGTTATGTTAGTGTAAAGCCTAGTACTCTGTTCATATTTGCGAAAAATGTTATTTTTTTCATGCGAAAAATTTTATATGCAAAAAATGATCAGCTGTTGGTTTTAATTTCGTGCGAAATAAGTGCTGCTTATCTTATTTCGTGTGGAAAAGTAAGGTTGCCAGATGTATTTCACATGTTTTCCACAATAAGAACAGAGTACTGCTATTGCGAAATTATTTCGCATGTATTTCATTCCAAATATTTTATATGTAGTTTGACAGCAGTTCGCACGAAATTTTGAACAGCTAAGTACTTAAAGTAAAAATGCAATGCATATGCAAGACCATTTGCTCAAAATTGTGAATTTGGCTGTCTTTACAGTATTTCCAAGTTAAGCATGTTACTCTTTGGAAATATTAAATATTTTTAAGACTTTCATCATTTTAAATTCTAGATTTACACCATGTTTTTATAAAACTTTTTGCTCATTCAATTCGTCACAGTAAAAAAATAAATTTCGTTTTCTTCTTTATTAAAAGAATTTTATAATTTTAAAAAAAATTTCTTTGAATTTAGGAAATTTTTACATACAAAACATATGGGCAATTCCATTATGTCGAAAGAGACCTTTGCACAGTGGCGCCTGCAGAACAAGAGAGATTGCAAAAATCAAAAATTTCATGTGCCCCAAAAAAATATTGAATAAACCAGTTTTACAGGAAATTGTCCAACGATTTAAAATAGCTACTCTTATTATAATAAGATTTTTGGTTCAGAAGATATACCCCTTCAAAGCCTACTGATTTTCAGTGTTAAAAAAAAACAGACCATTTTTAGGTAATTTGTTTCGCTTTCAGATACATTATCTCTAAATGTAGGAAAAGGATCGAATGATTCTGTTGATAGATTTATTTATTGAGAAAAGAATAAAAAAAATTGTGCTGTTTGCTTTGTGTTTCTTCAGGTAAATCTATATTTACCAACTATCCAGTTTTTCAATATTTCTCAACTTTGATGGAAAATAAAAAAAAATTATAAATTTCTTTATTTGCCATATTTTCAAAATAAGTTCTTTGATTATTCCTTTAACTAATGCAAAAAATTTCCGCTGCCCTTCCTTGTCCTATTTTTGGCTAGAAGTAAAATTTTGGTTCCTAGAATGTGTTGTATGTATTTTTGGGCAATTTATGACATATAACCGTTAAAACCCATTAGATATACCTTATTTTATGAATTGTGAGCAATATTTAAAAAAATTTAAAAATAAATTTATAAAAAAAAATTAAATCTTTTCGGAATATTTTACAAAAAATTAGAATTTAATTAAAAAAAAAAAAAATTATCGTTTCTGGAATAATTTTAAATGATATAAAAAAGGCTTTTAAAAATTAACATAAAAATCAAAAATTTTCTAAAACATTTATTTTACTTCCCATAAAATTGATTTTTTCAAAAATTTTAAGTTTGCTAACTTATAGATAGGTACCCAAAAGTTTTACGACCCTTTTCAATCACTCATTCAATAGGCAGATCAATTATCTATCATATGACTTTTAAATTTGTTAATTTTCTCATTTGATTCAAAAGTTGTGATTTTTGCAACGAAAAAACTCAAACGGCGCCTCTGTGCGTCATACAAATATAAAGTGAAAAAAGTCAAAATAAATCGGATTTTTATTTTGAAAAAAAGTTTAATTTATATCTCTTAATTAGCCCTATAATTGGTGCTAAGTTTGATTTTGGTCAAGTTTTAATTTTTAAGATAATTGCAAAAAAATGAGGCATTCGCACGGGACAAATACAGAGACAATTTCATCGAAACTTGAGGCAATGTGACTAATTTTAGAATGGTGTGCATTGGTGTCTCTTAAAAATGGTTTTGATTTTACCCAACAATGAGGTATACATACTTTTTTAAAATTAATTTTAATCAATGTCGCACTGGACATTTTTTCCCTGAGACATGTCCCGTAGTTTATTTCTGTTGTTTTTTTTTTTACAAAATAATATATAAACAAACTTAGTATAAATGTTTTTAAACGAACAGAAAGTATTTAATGTATTTATATCAGGGACCGTAACAATTATGACATTTATAATAAAAATCACAACATAATTGTTATTTTTTGATTTTTATTTTTTTTGTCAGAAATATTTGTCAAACTTTGAGTTTTATTTTTTTTGTCAGGAATAATTGTTATTTTTTTGTGATACATATTTGTCAGACTATGTAAATAAAAATCATAGTGTGATAAATATGTATGACAAAAAAATAACAATTATTTCTGACATAAAAAAAAATAAAAATCAAAGTTTGACAAATATTTCTGACAAAAAAAATAAAAATCAAAGTTTGACAAATATTTCTGACAAAAAAATAAAAATCAAAAAATAACAATTATTTTTGACAAAAAAAATAAAAATCAAGAAATTAAAAATCATGTTAATTTATGAAAATATAGTTCAAAACGATCGAAATGGTATGCTTGACTTGACTCTCCGATATTTTCTAGTGATGGCTTTTTTCCTTTGAAATTTCAAGAATAATTATTATTTTCGGTCCCTGATTTATATCAATATAATATCAACAAACTAAAAAGCTCCTGTCTATACTTTACAAATATTTATCATAACAGTAAATGACGTTTGTTTTCAAGACAAAGTTGTCTAAGCAAACACACTAACCATTTTATCATAACGAAGCAATAATCCAAATACAATAAAAAAAACAAGTAAGAGAGCTATATTCGGCAATTCCGAATCTTATGTACCCTTCACCAAATTATACTTTAAAATAAAAATTTAAAATTTTTTTTTCCAAAATTTAACTTTTTTTTTTAATTTTTTTCCATTTTTTCTTTAATTTTTTAAATTTATTAGTAAATAAAAGTTATGCCAAAAAAATGTTTTTGTTAAAAAAAATTGGGGTTAAAATATATTTTTCTATTTGACCCATTGTAGGTCCAAATTACTATAGCCTTATATACATCGTTACAATGGACTTTGAAATATCTATCATTAGATATCCATATTGTCTATATTAATGACTTAATAATCCAGATATAGATCAAAAATAGGTCAATCTCCTTATATCACATGGCTATATCGAATTAGCTATCTATAACGATCCAGAATATATTACTTTGTGGGGTCGCAATTGGAAAATGTAGAAAATACAAACGAAATGACAAACTTATATATACCCTTGCCACTAATGGTGAAGATAGTATACGCAGTCCTATCTGCTTTTACTTCTTGACCATTGCAACAAAAGTAGTCCAACTGGGCTATACCTGAAATGCTTTTCACTTCTTTCCATTTTTTGTCTAAATTATATAACAAGCAATGATTTTCAATTTGATCAGATGGCATGAGATATATTTTTTACTTACATGATTTATTTTATTTATGTAAGAACAAATAATTTAAACATTTTTAAATTTCACACTTACGATGTCGCACGTGACCATCTTTATATAAGTTCCAAGATCATAAACCGTTTTATTTTTTATAAAGGTTTTTTTATTTGTATAAAAAATCTCTGTTTGCACTCAATATTTCAAAAGCTTTCCGCATGTACTTTCGATGCACTGATAACAAATGTTGTTTTTCAATTTCGCACGGGACATTGAAATATGTAATAATGGAAAACAAAAACTTACAGTTATTTGCAATGGCATAGTTTCTTATGCATTCTTTTTTGACTCTTTGTGTCCTCAGAAAGATTTTAGATATCAAAAGCCAATGCATAATGTCTCTCTTTAAGAACTTGTATCAAAAAAATGTGCATTATAAATATTAAAATGAGAAAAGTAGCCCTTGAGCGAGTTTGCATTCAAATATTTCGAAATGGGTTATGAATAAATGGAAAATTTCTTTACATTATTAAAATCTGACTGTTTCCCTATGAAAATATGATGAAACAAAGTGTTTTCAAAAACTTTTAATTTTCTGGTCTCGGTGGAACTTTTGGTGGAAATGCCCATATGAAAAAATAGAAAAATGTTTGTGTTTTATAAAAACCAAAATTTGTAACAAATTCTTCGGTTGAAGAATCGCTCATTTATGTAGATATTCATCTATTTTATAAGAAACAGACTATTGAAAATAAAGAATTAACAAGCATCAAAATTACTCTACAATTTAAAATAAAATATGAGCATTTCCACAGAATGGTTCACCGGGACCGGAAATGAAAATGTTTTTTCTAATATATATTAATAAAGTTTCAAAATTTTTATAATATAATGAATTTTCAGCTAAGCTTAGTGGTTATCGTTAGGAAATTGGCCTGAAAACTGAACAAATATTTTTTCTTGCTCTAAGCTGCTTTTAATGAAATATTCTCCTTAGTATTTATTTTTCACAGAAGAAGAGGGCAAATAAATTTGGTTTAACAGTGATATTGTTCATTTTTCAATGTCACGTTCCGGTACCTGAATCATCGTTTGTTATCTGTACTCTGTAATCATTCGAATCTGATGGCTGAAAATTTTGAATTCATATAAAAATTTAGTGGCTTTAAAACAAGTAAGAGAGCTATATTCGGCTGTGCCGAATCTTATATACCCTTCACTAAATTATACGTTAAAATAAAATTAAATTTTTTCTAATTTTTTTAAACAGTTTAAAAAAAAAGTTTTTCGAATTTTTTTTTTTAAATTTTTTATTTTATATTTAAAAATTATTAAATTAATTTATTAGTGAAAAAAATGTATAACAAAAAAGTGATTCTTGTGAAAAATATTTTTCCCGATTTTGACCCATTGTAGGTTGCAATGGACTTTGAAATATCTATCATTAGATATCCATATTGTCTATATTTATGACTTAGTAATCGAGATGTAGATAAAAATAGGCCAAAAATAGAGGTTGTCTCGGATTTTTGCTCATATCTCCGTTATTTATGGACGGATTTTGCTGATTTTAAATAGGAAACTTCTCGAAAGCATGCCTGACAGAACTATTGAAGATTTGGATGCCGAAGATATCTGGGGTCTTCAGAAAATTGATTTCAACAGACAGATAGACGGATATGGCTAAATCGACTTCGCTATCTATAAGGATCCATAGTATATATACCTTATAGGGTCGGAAAATTATATTGTGGAAATTACAAACGGAATGACAACCTTATACAACCCTTCTCACGAAGGTGTAGCGTATAAAAAGTTAATGCATTTTATTTTGATTTTCAAAGTATGTCACATTCGCCATCGTAAGTTTTTCTTTCACAAGAAATGTTTTTTTTTTTTTTGTATTATTATTTTAACATACATATTAATATGTTGAAACTTGCGGTAATTGGTAAAATTTAATAGAGATTCATTAAATTATAAAGAATATTTCGATAAAGCAGCTGAGAATCGCAATCGAAATTGACAAATATAGCAGTCAAGAGAAGTTTGAATAAAAGAAAGCTTAATTCTATTTAAAGCTTTTTCAAAACATACTTTACAAACCCCAACCATAATTGGATGTTACTTTTCCACCCGATAGATATAGTCTGGTACTGGTGACTTGCTACTAATCGCTCCTCCGAAAAAGTTGCTAGGAGCTTTTGGTGTACCGATCTCTGTCTCCCTTAGGAGTATTTTTATTGGAATATATAAATTCGGCCTTCTGGGCTCAAGAATTCTATTGATTTGGACAAAGTGGTTGATAATAACACAGATGTCTTAAAATTGATAAGAAACATATTGTCAAGAAGGAGGCTATTTGTTGATACTGTGAGTTAGAGAAATTCTACAGAAAGCATCAAGAATGATCTTCCTATAATATGTGGCGAAAAGTTTCCCCTTTTCATTAACACCCTCCACAAACCACAACATTTTAATCCTATCTAATAAATCATTTGAAACTCCGACAAAAATCCATTAAAACTCTAAACAAAACATACATTAACATAATATGGAAATTTCCATAAAATATTAACCAAAATTTATGGTAAAATAAAATGTAGCAATCAATAAAATCTATACGAGAATGTCGCTTATAATGATTGTTAAAGTTTTTTTTTGTAATTTTTTTGCTATAAAATCAAATTTAATTGATGTTCCCATTCTTGTCTTTTTTCATTATTTCAATATAAATCATTTTAAATGGTTTTATTACACACAAAATGAAAATAATGTAAATACAGACGAAGAAAAATTAAACACACAAACATGAATGAAATCAAATAGAAAAAGAACCCATACGAATCCGAAAAAAAAACAATCTTAATAATAATAATAATAATGAATGACAATTTAAACAAAAATACAAACACAGATATACTTGATGTCAGTGTAAAAGTATGTTGATGCTGATGATGGTGGTGGTGCTGTTTGTATTAATTTATTTAGATACAGCTACAGATCCACACTCAAATCAAGAGCAAAACAATTTAAATTATTAACCATAAACCAATTGAAACTAATCAAAGAGACGAACAAAAACTTTAGTTCAGCGTGAAGATCAATTCTATTTTGTTGCTTAATATGAAACTGAAAACAAAAACAAATTAAAGATACAAAGAAAAAATATCAACATGAAAAATGAAAATGACAAGTCTGTTCATCTTCAAATTTATTAAGTCTGAAGTATATAAAGTGAGAGGAAAACAAAAGAATTAATATTGTGAGCTTGTTCTCTAGTCTCTAGTTTAAACTTTTTCAGGGGGGGTATTTTGATTTGAAAGAGGAATTTTTCAAAAAAAAAATTTGTGTTTTTTCCTCTATTTATTCTATGCTTTTTAATGAAACTGTTAATTGATGCCACATAAATGAATGAATGTGAATGATAAATTATGTTTAGATTTATGGTCATTTGATGTAACCATCATTTATTTTCAGCATTTAATGTAATCCATACACACACACAGAGTGAGTGAGTCACTTGAGCATGTTAAAAGTATTATTCCTGTGGCGTTTTATTAAATATTTATTTGAAATGTTGCTTGGAATTTCTTCTAGGAAATTTGTCTTAAACCCAATTAGCATTATGTGAAAAATTACTTTACATTGTAAAAGTATTTGGAGTAATGTTTTGTAACAAAATCTATTTAATCTCCTGCAGCTTACACGTATAATTATAATAATTATTGATTGGAATTTAAAAGAACTTATTGAAATCATTAAAAATAATCATGTGAAGAATATTGAAGTCAACATTTGAAGATCTGATATTAAAGTGGAACATTTTATTTCCACTGAAATAAAAAAAAAAACTCTTGCAACTTTTTTAGTTTGAAGAAGATCTTAAAATTGGAAATTGTTGGCAAATAGGAACTATATACATAGACTTTTTGTAAATTGATAACTGAAAGTAAGGAAACATGAATGACAACATATCATTATTATGGTAAAATGCCAATCTGAGGAGATACTGGGCAAAATAAAAGAGTTACATCCACAGAATGTCACGTGACCATTGTCAATTTATCCCCTCCTAGGTGTAAGCCATGTAAAACTAACAGAACCGGCCCCATCCCCTGCAAAACCAGTCGCATTACTAGATCTATGTCAAGTTAATTCTTCTCTAGCTTTTTGGGCTCTCAAATTCTATTGATTTGGATATGTTTGTTGATAGTATCACGAATGACTTTAAATTGACAAGGACCTTATCACAGAACAAGAAGAAGTCTAATTGACTGGTGATGTAAATATTGTGAAATCAGACGCTCTAGATGTTCTGGGCATGTGAATACAATGGGATGTCCGCTGGTCTAAACACATTTTGCAAGTGTCGAAAGAAGCATTCATGGTATAGGAATTACTTCACTCCATCTGATCTCCTCACTAATTACACCACCTAAGTATATCCGAACGAAAATGGAATTCCCATCCCATGTATGGGCCGGTGCTTCAAATCATATTTCAGAGCTTCTCGACCGCCTACAGGAGAGCGCGAAGGAGATTATTGGTGACAGTAGGGTATCCAACTATATTGATTCGCTGGAGCACCGTCGCAATGTGGGTAGTGTTTCACTGTTCTATCAGTACTGCAATGGAATGTGTTCTGATGAAATTAGGGAAATTGTTCCTGATACCCGATGATTTTAAACGTAATACACGTTTTTCATCAAGAACATATACCTTTGATGGACTTTGAACTTTCCTACATTGAAAATGACAGAAAACTTTTCAGCGGGAAGTTTGTTCCACATACGTACAGAACGGCCAAGCCTTTCGGAGATTGGGGCAATGAGGCAAAACATGAATGATACGCTTAACCAAGATCTTATGATAATCTCTAAATGGGGTTGTGCGAATAGAGTCGATTTCAATGCACGCAAGACTCAATGTTGTATGTTAACACACAAACGCACAACAGATCATGTTGCTCCATCTGTTTTTATGGGTGGTATAAATGTTAAGGAATCAGAAGCTCTTGATGTTCTAGGCATGAGTATTCAGTGCGATGTCCGCTGGACAAAACACATTTTTCGAGTGTCGAAAGAAGCATTTAAGTGCCTCGGTTTTCTAAAACGGTGTAAGACATATTTCACTTCATCTGATCTCCTTAATATTTACACCACTTATATCCGACCGAAAATGGAATACAACTCTCATGTGTGGGCCGGTGCTTCGAAGTCTATTTTGGAGTTACTCGACCGCGTACAGGAGAGGGCGAAGGTGCGTATCGGTGACAGTAGGGTATCCAGCTCTATTGACTCACTGGAACATCGTCGCAATGTAGGTTGTGTTTCACTGTTCTACCGATACTACAATGGTATGTGTTCTGCTGAAATTAGGGAACTTGTTCCCGAAACCCGTAGTTTTTTTCGCAACACACGTTCTTCGGCAAGGGCTCACCAATTCGTTGTCGACTGGACAGTGGATCGCACAACACATTACAGGGAAAATTCGTTCTTTAGCCGTACTGTCCGTATGTGGAATAAGCTTCCTCCTGAAGTCTTTCCTGTCACTTTCAATATAGGAAAATTCAAATCAAATGTCCACAAACACTACTCCCTCTATCCTCCCTCCCATAACCTATTTTCCTAGTTCCAACAAAATGCTTTGCATGAGTTGGGGTCATCCCCTGAGTGCTGGTCCAAGAAAAAAAAAAAAAAAAAAAACACACTACAGGGAAAATTCATTCTTTAGCCGTTCTGTACTTAAGTGGAACAAACTTCCCGCTGAAAAGTTTTCTGTCATTTTCAATGTAGGAAAGTTCAAAGTCCATCTTTCCTCCCTCCCATAACCTATTTTCCTGATTCCAACACAATGCTTTGCATGAGTAGGGGTCATCCCCTGAGTGCTGTTCCAAGAAGAAGAAAAAAAAGAAATCCATTTGATAGCATATAGAGGAATAGACTGGCAATCCTTCAACAAAGAGAAAATGTGTAAGAAGATTCAACAATGCACTTCTTATAAACATAGATGCTACAAAAATGAGATGAAATCTGCAACACGCGCATCTTGAAAACATTTTTAGTACGTCTCTGAAACCTTATGTAGAGAAAAAAATCTATCTGGGTATGCAAGAAAAAGTACAAAGAGAATGCCCTCGATATCTGTTACCAGAGCTCTAAACACTCGGGTGTCCTACGTGTACTTTTATATCTAAATCCACTGGTTGGGAAGTGGTAGGTGATGAGCTCGGAAATTCATACAATCAAGTGACAGCCACTGCTGTCAAAAAGTATCACGAATTCACTGAAGTGATTTACGAATGTCTTCGTTCGACGATGATACCATCCCGGGACGCTGTGAGAAATCGCTGTAACGAGTCACACGTTTGTGTGAGTTATCAAAATATATCACTACATCGAGAAGGTTCCAGGATTAGTGTAGTGTGGTTTTGTAGGACGAATCTGTGAATTTAGGAAGATCTGGAGTATCTGGGATAAAATATTGTTTCGCAACTTCCGGGATTGTGTATTCAGACTGTTGAAACTAACGGCTCTGGAATCTTCGTATTTTACGATCTCCTTGACAGATGGCCATCGCTTAATGAGATAGCTTGCCAGACTGCGTACAATCTTTTTCTTTTCATAAGATTTATTGTAACTAAGAATTTGGCGAAGAACTGAAGAGCGAAAGAAGACATATATGAACTTTTATAATATAAAGAACCACTATCTATATCATGAAGGTTCCCGAAACAATGTAAGGCTTTTTGTCCGGAAAGTTTCTATTAAGTAATCGTGGTGTATCTATCGTTCAATGACTTCCATGAATATCTCTTCTAACTGTCGATTCTAACAGTAGCAGTGCGGATGAGTTTGCAAAAATGGGTACAACATTTTGGAAATAATCAGATACAAAAACGGGAAGAGACTTTTTTCTGTGACATGATCTGGAGAAAAAGTTATATCTGGGAATGCTACAAAAGGTACAGATAATGGTACCTATGTATGTTACCGGTGCTCTTTGCACTCGGTTGTCCCACATGTTCTTTTAAATCTAAATCCTCTGGGTGGGAAGAAGGAGATAAGGAGCTGAGCAAATTCATCTATGTTGAACTTTAAAATAAAGTGAAAACTACTGCGATTAAAAAGGAATTGATTTACAAATGGGATCGCAATCTATATCTACATCAAGAACGTTCCAGAATGACTGTAGTGTGGTTTTGTCGGAGCATCTGGCAATTTAGGAAGTTCGTGAGTATCTGGGATCATATGCCGTTTCACAACTTCCACGATTGTCTATTCTGACTGTTGAAACTAATGGCTATGGAATCTGGTGCTCATTGATGTAAGAATCTTTTGAGTTTCATCCGATTCAGTGTAACTAAGACTTTGGTAAATGACTAAAGAGTGGAAGAAGATATATGATATTGATATGATATGAAGAACATTTTCTCTATAACAAGAAGGTTCGCGGAATAATGTAGGTATTTTTGTCATAAAATCACTGTTAGGAAAAATTTGTTTTGTTACATAACTTCCGCGAATGTCTGTTCTTACTATTGAACCTAAAGTTTCTGGAAACTTCTGCTATGACTGAGCAGTTGCAGGATGGATGAGCTTGAAGGAATGGGTACAAAATTTTGAGATTCATCGGATTTGCTGTAACCAAGTTGCCATTTTAGCCATTTTCCAGCTAGATCTGGCGATTTTATTCATTTTTAATACCCAATCTAGACATTTTCTGAGCTGAATAGTTGGCAATCTTGGCTGTAATTTATACTTCGGCTTGGGACTGAAAAGTGAAAAAGGGAATATGGGAGTGACATAAGGACATCAAGGAAACTGTGGCCATATCAGAATATACTACCTTATTACCTTCGATGACTAGAAGGTGAATAAGTACGATGGTGTTTGTAATAACGATTGGGTCTTCAGTACAATTAATGCTTTCGGTTCTTAAATTGACAATGTTGAAAACTTCTTATTCTACTGTTTACTATTTGCAAGAAAACGAATGATGTTCTTTAAATCTCATGTTTTCAGTGAACAGTCTGACGTATTTAAAACTTCAACTGGAGCATATTACGAGCTTTATAATGATCATCGGTGGGTGCCATAATGGGGTAGATTATTTGCACACGTTCCATGGTTTAACTATGGACCAATTGGTCTATATGTGATAGATTTGACATTGACAACCATTTATGTATATATCGTATATATTTTATGAAACTTTTAATTTAATTGTGTCAATTGACGACTCATACGACTGGAAAAAAATTGGATTGTGACAACGTATGTAAGGATAATTTGCATCTCACGACATATGTACACATCCGATGGAATATAAATATGATATGGGTCATCTGAAATGGTTGTATGGATAGCCTGGCAGCTGTGTTAAATTTTGAAGAAGAGCGTACTACCTCACTAAATTCCCGGATTCAGAATTGGCGTTACTGATAATTGGAAAACTTTAATACAATAATCTCTTCTATAAAAAACTTAAGTGAACTTATTACTAAGCAATTACACAACACTTACATTCTTAAAATTTTGTATTCAAATTTTGCCAATTTAATTGCAATAAAATTCGCCTTATGACCTCTCTCCTATATCCTTATTTTAGCTGTCTTTACACAGACATTATTTTTAATGAAGAAATACATATATTTTGTTTTATTCGATGCCAAATAAGTTATTCTCCAAAACCCTCATTTACGAGTAGCAAGAGTATATCGACAAACAAATCTAACAAAAAAAAAGACATTGTAATTCTTTATTTCGTTCAAGCCATTGTTAAATGAAAAACATTGACAGTAACATTTCCAAATAAGCTTGTTACGCCCTCTTCCTGCCTCATTTTTCACAACTTTTCACAAAGAACGACCACAAACGCAAGAACACCAAACTAAAAAAAAAAAACAAGAAAACATTATAATAACTTTAGTTGAAGTTGAAGTTTGAACAAAAAAAATGTTATTTTAAGTGCACTCAAGATTGATACACAATGAGCGCAATCGATTACAAGGAAAATAAAGTAAAGCAACAATGTTGCTTTCCGTAACACTGCAACATCTACATATAAGTAGTAAATAAAATAGGGAGCAGCAGCCAAATAGTCTCTTTGACATAAAAGAAAAGTAGCAGCAACACTTTAAGCTCACCAACCACCAAAAATACCATCAAGCACGCAATGCAGAAAGAACATCACCAACCATGCACCGCAAATAAAAGAAAGAAAAATTAAAAAAAAAAAACTAAAACTAAAACTGATCTTAAACATTTAAGACTGGAACTATAAAAAAAAAAAATCCCCAAAACTAAAACGTCATCAAGCCGTTAAATGCAGTTATGAAATGTGTTGCAGCTTTTAGCTAAAGAATGTTGGTGGCTGGCTGCTGTTGTTTTGGGAGCATGGAAGTAGAGTACAAGAGAAAATAACTGCAGTTTATGGATTGTTGTTGTCTTATGTACGTCAAAAATGTTTGTTGCAACGACAACAAAAGGCAGCACATTAACAATATGACCAACAAAAGTATCATAATACAACACAATACAATATACAACAACAATTGTTGTAGCTGCTGCTGCTGTTGCTCGTATGGTTGACATTCAAGTTTCATAAGAAGGCAAAGAAAATATGGCGCTCGACAAGTTGCCACAAGCCAAACAAACCACAAGATGACTGAATACACAACATCAACAACAAAGGAAAATAACTTACAACAATATGTGCAACCAACCAACCAACGAACCGTCAGACATACATTCATACACTCTCGGATATAATAACAATAATGCTCACTCAGTACTCGGGTCAGTAATAATACAATAAAATACTTATGAAAAGCTTGTGACAAAAAATAAATAAAAAAAAATCTTGACCACAATGGCAAGAAAAAAGAAGACAAAAAAAAAAACCAACTCAACTTTTATTTTTATTATTATTGCACTTAATTGTACCAAACAAGCTTATGGGGAATTATACAAATCAAAAATATGTTTGTATGTTGCCATGAATTATATTGAAATATATACTTAAGTACACCCAAGCCTCGAGTTCTTATATGGAGCATTTTCTCAGCATTAGGTCCTATTTACTTCATAAAAGCTGGCCAGTTTTGTCCCTGTTTGAATATTTTAGCTTTTGAGTCTTCCGTTTTAAAATCCTTTCTATGGTATTCTTATGGACTGAATATTTCCCGAAAATATTTGTTTTATAATATTTACTCTCTCAATGTTATGCAACAATTGCTCTTTTCTCCTACAAGAAAGCCATTGAAAAGTAATGGGAACATGCTCTGAAGATCCTTTGCTGGGCCTATACTGCTATTGTTCCTCATATTTCTATAGACTTATCGTTTGATGACCTTTTCTGGAGAACCGGATCTATCTGGAAATGTTACAAAAGCTAAAGAATATAGCCTCGATATGTATTATCCCAGTGATCTTTCAAATGCAAGCTTCACATTATTAACTTCTACTATGAGTTGGCTCAGGCAAAATGGGGTTGTGAAGCCACATGTACTATTACCAGAATGATATGACCCCGACTAAATCGTGGACGAACAACATATCTTCTTGGCTTGACACGCTCACAATTGAGCGGTATGGTGGCGGTCATTACCGGTCACTGCACAACCATGCGAGGAGACTTGGCTTGCCCTACAATGACTTCTGCAGAAGTTGTCAAAACGAGGAGCAGGATGAGTCAATTTTTCATCTTTTTTGTCACTGTCCGGCATTGGAAAATCTACGCTTAAGGTTTCTGGTACATCGTTCCCTAACTAGTCTCTCTGAGCTCTCGAATTTGAGGCTTGAGTGCATTTATGCATTTGTAAGGAACAGTAATTGGCTAACCAGACCTAATATGGGGATCTCCATGAAGCGACCAATGATAATCTACTCTCCTTTCTATTTCTCTCTCGTATCTCTTCTCTCACTCTTCAACCCTAACCAAATACTGTCTGTCCCCTTCTCACTTTTCATATCTACTCTATTATTTTTGCCTCTATACTTTCAGGTAACACAAAGGGACCTATGCTTGGACGTGAGCTGCACTTCTAATTCACTTCGCGGCTGCCTGGAAACCTAACCTAACTATTACAATGTCATGGACGTTGGAACTGGCTTCAAATATCTTTCACTTGGACTTCACATCAATTGTTTGTTCGAATCTGATGTTGCATCAGCAACATCAAATCTTTGACCTGGAAGCTGGGAAAAATCTGCCAGAAGATACGTTTTTCATCCATTATGCAGCAGGAATATTTTTTTTATAAAATTTGACTTCAATTTCCGTGCTCTGTTTTTGGCCTCTAAATTTTTAGCAGCGTTCCTGTCAGGAACTTTTTTCGTTCCAAATAATCCGAGCACTGAGCTAACCGGGCTGCTTTCCTACCGGATGTGTTGGGAGCTCTTTTGAAAATGCTTTCCATTTTTTTTGACTTAATAAACATCATGTGAACCATTCCATTTCTATCAACGGACAAGTTCTCCCGGTACTGTTTAATAACATTTGAAACAGTTTGACGGCAGACCTTAGATTATTTGGCAATAATTGGGATAAAAGTTTTAATGAAAAACGTGTGTTAAGAATTTTTCGATCTCAGTCCTTAAATGTTTAAAATGAATTCATCGCTTATGTACTGCTGACTGCAAGTTGCGTTTCAATCTCAATATATCAACAATATTCATGAATCCCTTTAGTGTTTGCCAGACAGAAATTAAGGCTGTTGCTCATCATTGCAATTATTTGTTTAATTTTTTGTATAGTGATATTCAAAGCTCAGAATTGATGACACTACCTCGTCTGTAGTGATACGCGAACATAGCTATATGAAGCAGAAAACAGGAATGCTTGACGAATTGGTATTCCTGGTAAATGGAGATGCTACATAATAGTGTCTGTTATGGAGTATACTCAAGAGATCTTAATATTTCTATATCCAGAAGGTGTCCGAACTGTAGTGTTTTTGGAGCCTAAAGTCGCTACCATTGCGGCCCTGAAATCCTTGTTCCTGTGTATGGAAACAGCCCTTGAAGATATGTTCAAGGGCTCTTAAGGAGATGGCTAAGCCATTTGATATACCCTTCATTTAGGTCCTGGGCAAAAGAAATTTTCGGATAATCTTGACAGTTTGTGCAATGCCACTAGATTGCCAATGCTTTGGTATACATTACCATACCCTCTTACAAACACAGACTTTGGCGTAGGACTGAATACTTGGTGAAGCCCAGGAATGGTTACTGGTCTAATCCGAATATAGGGCATAATACATCATTTGTCTCAATGAAGGAGACTCAGCTTAATTTTGTCCAGTTTTCAATCCACGAGTTCTGCTTATATCTCAAGGCATGACATAAACTAGAGAAAAATAAGTAAAATTGGCGAGAGAACCGCATACTTATATGTAGGATATCGAAAAAGGAAAACTACCACTTCCAAAGCATAACTATGGAATAGCATGTTATATTTGGGTCTAGGAGACATAAATCATGTTGATTCATTGTCACCTTAGTTCTACTGGAATGACTCTTATTTTTCGTAGCAACTGGGTTGTCATCAAGCTCGAAATTCATTCTGGATCGAAACTGCGAAATTTATGATGTTGCAAAACTATACTGTACAAGCTTTCATCAAATAGATTATTTTTGCCCTACGTCTCTCTCGGGGTTTAACTTAATTGTGACGAAATGTGGTGAAGTTTCCACGAATTGAAGGTTGTAATGTTGGAGTTTATTTCGTTTCGGTGTGAAAGAGTTTAGTAGCTTTTACTGGTAAGTATAACCACATTAATAATAAACTACTGATTCGGTGGTGAGTACATTACTTGAAGCTGTATCACTATCCTTTCCTTTGGTTGATGTTTATGCATCGACGAAATCGTGTGTAGCCATTACAGGAAAGTCATCATATCCAAAAAAATACTATGGTTTGCTTGATTTTGTAATATAATCTTTACTTGAAATTGTGGGAATTGTTTTACGAAAGCAACCGAAAAATGTTTTTAGTGTAGATAGCGAGACATTCATCAGTCCATGTTCATATGTGCAGAAACCTTTGTTCTCATGTGCATACATCTTTGTATGGGTTTCTGCACATCCTGAACATAGAAGGGAACAGAAAATGTGATGCACTTTCGACATTTCTCTCTTGGGGGATTACCAAGGAAAGATGGGAGAAAGAACCCACTTGCAAGGAGAGCAGACAAACCTGGCCTAACATGGATATACAAAGGACACGACTTGCGATTAATCTGCCTAAATTTCATCTAAGGAAACTTATAGCGGTAATGGACACTGATGCAACCGTGCAAAGGTTACTAATCCTTTATAAAGACTTCTGTAGAAACTGCAATGACAAGGAGAACAACAACACTGACAGAGACGGACCTGTATTTGTGGACATAACACGTAGAAATGTTATACAACAAATACAAATACTGATTGACAAAAACTGTATATCTTGGGTTGATATGGGTAATATCGAATCCTACATTAAAACAACAGGGTGGCTGGAGAATGACTGCAGCCGGGAAACATATGACTAATGGTAAGATAGACACAAGCTACCACAACTGGAATTTGGCTTGGACTCAAGTGAGCTATACATTTGGGGAGATCCTCATGATTTCCGCAAAAGTTCCCGAAATACAGCAAGTGTCTCTGATGTCGGAATGGTAGCCTGTTTGTAAAGGTGGACATGAGCATTATCTCTTTTTTCGATCTGACTGCCATAATTTCAAATTTAAACTATGGGCCAGGGAAACTTCATGGTGGATACAAGAACAATCACACTGATTTGCTTTTTTAATGAGACTTAGCACTTAACCCTTACTGTTGCAGGTTATATTTGCCAGAAGCCATTGAATCTTAAAAATATTTTATCTTGGTTAATACCAACGAAATATTTGCTAGATTTTATGATGGTGGGTGGAGATTATTTATCCCTGACCAAAGAAATACTTTATATTTCTATAAGCGGAGAAAGAACTTTAAACTCAATAAGCCCGCAGTTTTAGGTATAACTTTATTTCTTGTATAATAAGTATTTATATAACTATGGTTGCTTGGCAAAACAAATCAAAGAATCTTCTTAAAAGTTCTTATAGAAATATCAGAAAGTATTTATTTGTGCACAAGCGCTTAAGAGTGACTGACTTACTAAGCAATTAACGTTTGTCACACATATTGTTGAAGCTGATGTTCTTACTATTTTATAATTGCAACCGCAATTGGGCCAAAGTTGAAAAAGTTGTATTATTTTTAGTTCATTTCCTGAAATCTTTAAAACTTAAAGGAATAAAAAACACTTTTAAAGTCCATATAATAAAAACACAGTTAATTTGAATATCTTGGCTTTTCTTAAATATTAGACTGGCCTCTACAGTTCATAGTTACAGAGCAACAATATGTATTACTTCCTCAATTGCTGGCTAAATGTTTTGTGCCTTGAGTTTAATGCCTAGGAAATGGTGTGGCTGTTAGATTAAGCCACGCAATTGTATTGTTTGAGGTCCATTGGCAACAATTCTAAATGATTTGAAAAAGTTTTCGTGATTTAACAAAGTTTTGTTTTGTTTTTCTCCTTTTTCTTTTTCTCTTTCTATTGCTATTTTGTATTGACAATTGCAAATGTTGCACAACTGATTGTAAGTAAGTTTGTTATTCGTTTCGGGATGTTGTATGTAGATGTGACTGCTGCTGTTGTTGTTGTTATTATTGTTGGCTTGTAAATGCATTAGACACGCAGTCTAAAAAGGAGAATAATGAACTCATTTATCAATCAAAGTAGCAAATCAAACAAAACAAAACGTAACGTAACGAGTCAAAAAGACATAGATAGACTTTTACTACAACAGAAACAGCCTTTAAAATTCTATTCGTTTAAAACGTACAAATGGAAAACTATTGAATTGTGATAGACACATCTTCTCCAGAGACATCATTTTACTCTTTAAAACCGGAAATATTGAAAATTTCTTGTTTGCGTTTTAATGTGTGCGAGTTTGTGTATAGCAGTAACTGAAGTAACTGAAGATTCATACTTCAAGTGGAGCACACAACATAAATTTTATTTACTTAACAAATTCAAAGACCCCTAACTAATGTTATAAATCTATAAAGGTATTGAGTACGCTATAGCAGGTTTAAGAATGCTGCAAGTTTGTTTGATACAAAAATAACGAATTAATAATATCTTTTAGTCAGAAGTCTGTTCAAATCAGCTTTAGTAACATTCCACATAAACTACGAAGCTACATTCTAAGAAAAATACGTCCATAAATGAAAATGGAAACTTACACTATGCTACACCAGAAATATGCAGGGGTTGTCATATAGAAATTACGTTTTATTGGAGTCTAGAGAGTTTGGAACTACTTATATATAACTACACCGTTTCACCAATTTTGTATCCCTTCCAAAAAATAAGATTTGTCGAGGTCATCAACATGTGTATTTTTTGTGAAATGATTTCATCACTGTAGTAAAATCTCTTTCCGCCGCACAGTGCGGCAAAATGCTCCTTTGTCCGTCCAAAAGTCGAAAAAACAAGTTTTTAGTTGGGCGTTTTTTGTCATTTGGTTGGTTAAATAAATGCTCTAGGAAATGAAAAATTAGCATAGTAAGTTCCCTTGCCTCAAATGCCCTTCATAATTTCAGTTTGAAGTAGGCCTTCACCCGAACGGCACACTACCATAGAAAATATCGGCAAGTAGACGCTTCCGTTAAACAAGTGTTAAAGTTGTTGTAATCAAGCGATTTTTAATAGCATCCTCAAGTTTCCAGTTGTCGCAAAATTTTTTAGTATGCAACATCGCCTTATTGCATTTCATCATTGTAAATTTGTTAATTTTTAATCAATTTTCTTAAGGACTGAGATCGAAAAATTCTTAACACATGTTTTTCATTAAAACTTTTAACCCAAGTATTATTTTATATTTTTTTTGATCAAGTTATCTTTGTAAAGCATGCCAGGAAATATGTTTAATGTCAATTATGTTCATTTGTTGTTAATCTGATTGAAATGAGTGACGAAAAAAAAGTGCGTACTAAACTTATTAAATATTTTCAACAAAACCCAACTTGGTCCTACAAAAAGTTGGCCAAACAATCATAGGTCTGCCGTCAAACTGATTCCAATGTTATTAAACAGTATCGGGAGAACTTTTCCGTTGATAGAAAACCTGGTACATGTAGAAAGAATGGTCCATATGATGTTTCTAAAGCCAATAAAGAGAAAGCCTTTTTTATAGAGCTCCCAACACATCCGTTAGGAAAGCAGCCCGGTTAGCTCAGTACTCTGACTATTTGGTACGAACAGTTAAAGCCAATGCAGGCTTAAAAACATACAAGGCTCAAAATGTTCCTGACAGGAACTCTGCTAAATATTTAGAGGCCAAAGACAGAGCACGATAATTAAAGTAAAATTTTATACAAAAAATATACCTGCTACATAATGGATGATGAAACGTACGTATGGACAATTTTTCGCAGCTTCCGGGTCAATATTTTTATGTTGCTGATGCTCGAGAGAATGTTGAGGAAAAGTTTAGGACCCAAAAGCAGAAAATTTTCCCAAAAAGTTCTTGGCATGGCAAGCAATATTGCAGCTGCGGCACAAGAAGCCAAACAATGTTACAATAACCGAAATACCGAAATTTACATCAAGGAATGTTTACAAAAGATGGTGCGTCCATTCATAGGACTTCTTAATGTGTTCACTTATTTTTGGCCTGATTTGGAATTCTGTCACTATGGTAAGCAAGGTCCTGAGTGGTACAAGAACAATAATGCGGTATTTGTATCAAGAGAGGCAAATCCTCTAAACTGCCTAAAGCTAAGCCCAGTGGAGGGATATTGGGTTCTTGTTAAAAGAGAATTGAAGAGCACAAAAAAGGTGTCCATAATTGTGCTAGATTTTAAACGGAGATGGACTACCTGTTTGAACAAAGTGATAGAAAGCTCAATAAAAACCTTAATGGAAGGATTGCAGAAAAATGTTCATAATTAAGTTCAAAGAACTATAAACATTGTTTTTGTAAATTGTAATAATGATTTCAATCAAATAAAAAAATCAAAACCGTAAGTTTAGTGGTTTCATTTTTATTAACATAAATGTATGTTAAGATTTTTGTTTCTCAGTCCTTATATACCCTAATACTATCAAAACAAAAACATTTTATCAATTAGCAAATTCATTTAATTTTTACAAGTTTTTTCGTATGAAATGACGCCATATTAGGTCGGTTATTTTGAATTTGCTAATTCTGATTCGTAAACAGCGACCCCAAAAACCCCCATATACCAATTTGTGGATCATTTTTCAACTTTTTGCCGTACAAAGGTGCCTTTGGCTGCACTGTAAGCCGAGACAATTCTTCAGGGTTGGAAACAAGAAATAGTCAAAAGCGACAGCCATCTTGCGGAAAGCTTTCTCATGCCCAAGTGATCATTCAAAACAGAAACCACTCAGCCATGTGAGGTGCCTATGGCTTCCACAATCTCTCCACTTTCGCTCTCCGATTGGACAACACCATATCGTGATTTTTTCAATTGTTTCGGGTGTAGAGACCTCAACTGGGCATCCAGAACGTTCAGCATCTTTCGTGCTTGTACGACCATAACAAAATTCAGTTTGTCATGCCGTTTGTAATTTCTACATTTCTACATAGTCTTATGTCGATATAACTATGTCCGTCTGTATGATGCAATCAACTTTTCGTAGCTCACAAATAACTAACATACACATCGGTTGTTGTTTAAAATCGACACAATTGGGCCACAAATGCCTGAGATATAAGAAAAAACCCAGGACAACAATAATAGATATTACAAAGATCTTTGGTCAAAATCGGAAAATATATTTTTTACCCCGATTTTTTTTCACCAAAAAAAATTTTAAGGGAAAATTTTTTTTTCAAAACTTAAATTTATTTGTGAAAAAATTTTATAACAAAAAATTTTTTTGGTGAAAAAAAAAAAATCGAATTAAAAAATATTTTTCCAGATTTTGACCAATTTTCAAAATTCCAAAAATTTTGAAAAAAAAAATTTTTAATTTTGTTTACCTAAAAATATTTAAAATTTTTATTTCAAAGTATAATTTGGTGAAGGTTATATAAGATTTGGCACAGCCGAATATAGCTCTCTTACTTGTTACACCATAAATATCAATTCCCATAGTATTTGTCAAGCTTAGCCTATATTTGAGTCCTGTTTTTTTTCCGCAAATTAAATTTTTTCCATTTTCTTCTCAAACTAAATGACAAATTTTGACAAGAGTCAACTGACAGATTCCTGTTGAAAGGAGCAGTGATGACCTTTCAGTTAAGGAAATTCAAAAAGTCACGGACTCGTATATGTTTTACACTAGAAGACACATTTTGAAAAGCGGTTGAAAAGTTTAAGTTTAAGGAAGCACAAATTAACAAATGTTAATTCCTACACACTCTAAGTTGATTGTGAGACGGTAAAATATTTTTCCAATAATTTGCTGATTGAGCATACTAAAGTAGCTTTCCAAAACACGTAAGTAAGTTCAAATCTATTAAAATATGACTGAGTTATGCTAATTTTTGTGATAACATGTTTTTAAAATTTTTCGGTTTTTTCATACCCACTATTTTTTTATACCCACCATCAAAAAAGAGGGGAGTGTATTGTTTATATCATTCTGCTTGTAAGATGACGAAATATTGGTCGTAGAACCAAAAAATATATATACCCTAGGTCCTGATAATACTCTAAGGCGATCTAGCTTTGTCCGTCCGTCTTTCTGTTGTTTGGTATTGAAAATATTGGTCCATGATTTCACCTAGCCGCCCTACAAATGTCCCACCCCCCCGCTTATTTCAGCTTATTTCACAAAAAACCTTTTCTTTCCCAACAAATAGCTATTAAAGTTTCCTTTTCAAAAGTAGCACTCTCTGCTTTCGGCTATTATTGTTAAAAAAATCTGTTCTGATTTATCTCTTTTGTTTTCTATTTCTTATTTATTTTATGGTCTACCACTTTTTTAAGTTCTGTTGTTTTCTTTTTTTTTTTTTGTAGATTATTGAAAATCATTTAAGTAAAAAAAGTACATATTTCATTTAAATTGTTGATGGTTGTATTGTATTCAACCAGTACTCTTCATTTAAACAGGGCTATAGCTGGCTGGCTTATTGCAAAATATTTCATACTTTCAAATCTATAAATAATTTTTATGTTTTTGTTTTGTATACCCTTACCAATGACCACAATAAGGCCAAGTTCATCAATGATCACCCGCTGCATTTTTGAATTTTAGCTGTTTTTTTTTTTTTTTGTAGCCATCTATTGTTGTCTCTGTGAAAATCAAAACTCTCCCATCATGGTCTCTAAACTAAAAACACAAAAAAAAAAAAAATATCAAATTGTTTTAAAAAACTAAAAAAAATTATAATAGTAAATAACAAATAGTTTTGGTTTCATGTTGTACGAGTGAGTATCTTTTGTGCACTCACCATTGAAAGGTGCTGTTGACTACATGATTCGCAGAAAATTTAGGATTTACTAAGTTTTTTTTTTGAGCAGCATGTGATTAAATATTTTTCCGTGAATTTGTTTTTCTATGAAATTTGAAATGAAAGCTAACATACCCAGTAGTTGTGGTGGGAGTTTCTCTAACTAGGATTTTACCAGAAAACAAAATTTAACTTTTTCAGTAGCTATAAAACATAACATTTCCTTCGAATAGGGAAGTTACACTAATTGACAATTAACTCTCCAATAAATAAATTATGGTATAAATAACTCTTCCTAAGATGATATATAAAAAGAGTTTAATCTGTCTCCATTGTAGATTACTTAGGGATACCACAATGATAATTGACTCCACACTACATTACTTAGGCTGTGTAAAGTAACTAATTGACTAAATTGCATCATTACAGCAGACATATCATAGGATTCTGCCAAGTAACTGGGAAATATTATCTAAATGGGATAACTTGTCGCTCTCTAAACTGCAGGGTATTTTCATATTGATGTTCGTATATGTGTGAGAATGTGATTGCATGAATTCTAATAATATTTCTAAGATAATTTTAACAGCTTTTTTTATGGCTCAACAAATTTCCATTAATGTTTTTGGCGAATTATAAACCATAGTGCAGTTGGTTGACCAACGGCACATTTGAAAGGTCTAGGGTACGGTAAAAGTATTGGGCTATAAATGAAATTGTAGTGTGTGGGCGGTACTTAAAATAATGAGCGGTAATAAATTAATGAATTAAACTATTTTTTTTTTTTTTTTTCATTTCATAAAAGAAAATATGATTTTAATTGCATATAAATTTAAATATTTTAAAACAATAGGTCTGTTCATTTACTTTCCCAGTAAATACTTGCAACGAGAGGATAAAATCAAAATATACAAAATTACTCTCTTAAATTCTCAAAAATAGTAAAAAGTAAATGAACGCTTTTCCAGTAACAAAAAATTTATACATACAATTTTCATATTTTTTCCTTTTAAAATGTATAAATATTCACATTTTCTTCAATTTTATTTTTTTCACCACAAAAATAAAATTGTAAATAAATAAACAATAACACAAAACATATGAAATATAAGCTGCTAACTATGACGAGTTCAAAATAGAACTTGTAATAGTTTGCAACGAGAGAACACTCTCTAAAATTTATACGCTCTTGATTTTTTCTCTACTTGCTAGTTTTTTGAGTTAATGAACGCTTTTCCAGTAACAATTGTTACTAACTAGTAACAACTTTTAGTTATTGAACAGAGCTAATAACTTTTAATTAAAAAAAGCTAAAAATGTCTTAAAGAATTTTAATTTGTGTGTTATATTCTCAAATAAATAACTTAAATTACACACAGTGATACAAAAGTGAATGAAACAAATATGCAGGGGTTCTCATGTAGCAATTCTGTTTTGCTGGAGTTCATAGAGTACGAAAATAATTTTAGTTTTTATACCCTTCACCATGAGTGGCAAGGGTATATATATGTTTGTTATTCCGTTTGTAATTTCTACATTTTTCATTTTCGATCCTACAAAGTATATATATTCTGGATCGTTATAGATAGCGAAGTCGATATAGCCATGTCCGTCTGTCCGTCTGCATGTTGAAATCAACTTTCCGTAGACCCCAAATAACTTTCATACATCAATATATCGGGAATCCTTCCGGCTCGGTTGCTATTTCAAATCAACACAATCGGCCCACAAGTGGCTGAGATATAAGAAAAGAACCAGGACAACCTCGACTTTTGATCTATATCTGTATTACTAAATCATTAATGTAGACAATATGGATATCCAATAATAGATATTTCAAAGACCTTTGCAGCGGGGTAAAGTCTAAGTAAGTCGCACCTACAAGGTGGCGCAAAAGTAAACTTCCGATGTTTTTTTGGCTGTAATTAAAAAATGAAAAACTTTGATTCTTCTTGTGGATTATTTTTATTTGGTCTTTTAATTCTTTTTACATCAAGTCGAGAATATGATGTCATGTAAATGGCCGCCGCCACAGTTGATTGGCATTTGAGCCCTTTTTATGGCATTTTCCATCACTTTGGCCAAAACTTCCGGCGATAGGTTCTCACATTCTTGACGGATATTGTTTTTAAGAGCTGCAAGAGTCTGAGGCTTGTTGACATAAACCCGCGACTTCAAAAAGCCCCACAAAAAAAGTCTGGAGCGGTCTAATCAGGCGATCTTGCTGGCCAGTGCAAATCGCCAAAACGGGAGATTAGGCGCCCGGGAAATGCATCCTTCAGCATATCGGTTGTGGCACGTGCAGTGTGTGCCGTTGCACCGTCCTGTTGGAACCACATGTTTTCCAATCCCAATTCATCAAGTTGCGGCAAAAAGAACTCGATGATCATTGCTCTGTAGCGCTCACCATTCACAGTAACTGTTTGGCCCGCGACGTCATCGAAGAAAAAAGGTACGATGACTCCTCCAGCGAAAACAGCACACTATACAGTGACTTTGAGCGGGTTTAATGGCTCTTCGTGGGTTACACGCGGATTTTCAGTGCCCCAGAAGCGTAAATTTTGCTTATTTACGAACCCGCTAAGATGGAAATGGGCCTTATCACTCATGATTATTTTTGATGAAAAATCATCTTCCTCTTGGTGGTGATTAAGGATGGCTTGAGCGTGTGTTAGACGCGGTTGGCGGTCAGCAGCTAACAGCTGATGCACCGTCTGGACTTTGTACGGAAACATCTTCAAATCTTGTACCAAATTTCGCTGTAAAGACCGTCGACTGATACCCATTTGCGTGGCACGTCGTCTGGTCGATGTCGACGGCGCTTCCATGACATCCTCGGCTACAGCAGCAATATTCTCTGCAGAACGGCTACTCCGGGGTCTGCCACGCCTGGCTGCATCTCGTGTTGTGCCAGTCTCTTCGAGGCGAGCGGCTAAACGTCGCAGTGTTTCACCAGTAGGCGTTGGATGGCCAGGAACTCTGCGACGAAATTCACGTTGTGCCAAAGTCACCGACCGATTATTGGTCAAATAAATAGTCAGCAATATTCCGCGTTCTGGAGCAGTGTAGCGTAATATAGTTTATTAACGTGTATTTCGCATGTGTTTACTACAGAAATGTCAAAACAGAACTGACATTAGGGGCCAATCGCAAAATTTATAGCATTTTCTGATAGGAGGATTACTTTTGCGCCACCTTGGTGAAAATCGGGAAAAATATTTTTTACCCGATTTTTTTTTCACCAAAAAAAATGTTTTTGTTATAAAATTTAACAAAAAAAATGTTGCCATTACACTTTTTTCGCTAGTAAATAAAAAAATGTTTAAAAAAATCTTTTTTTCTAAAGATTGTCAGACCTGTTACAATAACAATAACTTTTGCAAATCAAAATTTTTATTGGAATCGATAAATTGGTATTTGCCATTTACTTTTTCAATACTATAAATTAATTCTACTTGAATTAAAAAAAAAATTCTAAAGGAAAACTTTCTCCTTGAAAAAAAAAACTTTACAAAAAATTGTACATGAATCAAAATTTCTCCCGCGACTCCGGTTCAAATGGTCCATTCGTAAGGTTCAATTTTGCACCACTTTCTCGAGCATTTCGGCCTGTATTCCATGAATAACACCTGTTATGGACATTTGTCACAGAGCACGAAATTTGATACTAAATTTCAACGATTTGCTGTCGTTGCTCGTTTGTGAGTTTCTCCATGATGAAATGGCAGAGAATACTGAACACTTTTCACTTTCACAGATGTCGTTTGGACACAATTACCAACCAGTGCTGCCAGCCCGAAAAACTTAATTCATAAAAAATCACCCTTTTATTATCCGTAAAACTCTTATCTTTAACTGATTATGAACCGAACTCTGTTGGAAACATTTGGTTGCCAGAAATGATATTTAAAAGGCAAACCAACTTACTGTTCTCTATAACGACTATGAAACATTAAAAATTAATCTAAAACAAGTAACAGAGCTATATTCGTCTGTACCGAATCTTATATACCCTTCACCAAATTATACTTAAAAAAAAGTTAAATATTTTTTTATTAGCGAAAAAACATTTTTTTTAAATTTATTTTTAAATATTTTTTTTTTAATTTTCAAAAAAAAAATTTTTAATTTAAAAAAAAAAATACGCCTTTGCAAAGGTCTTTGAAATACTTACTATTGGATATCCATTTTGTCTATATTAATGACTTAGTAATCCAGATATACATAGATCAAAAATAGGTAAAAAATCGAGGTTGTCCTGGTTTTTTCCTTATATCTCAGCCATTTGTAGACCGATTTTCTCGATTTCAAATCGCAACCGAATTAAAAGAATTCCCGATATATTGATGTATCAATCATGTTTGTAAGTTATTTAGGGGATTTGGAAAGTTGAGTTCAACCGACAGACGGACATGGTTATATCGACTCCGCTATCTTATAACGATCAAATGATCGTTCACCACTAATGCTGAAGGCTATATAAATATGATAAAATTTATTTCATACAATTAAACAGACAATACCAAAGAAATCAAGGCCTTTTTTTTGCTTATTTTAAAAGGTGAACTATAATATATTAAACTAAACTTTAAAACGTTGGTTGTGTTTTTAACATTCTGCTCCCCAATTCCTGAACAACAATTATCTCATCTAAGTACTTACTATAGATGCGATACGATTTCTCATTTAACTATTTGAACAGTGATTATAGAATTTAAACAAGCACCTCTAGTACGAACACAATTGCTAGTAAAAGAAACTACTGCACTTTTGTTTTGTCTTCTTTGGTGCTGGGCTGGCTGGTTGGTGGTTTTCCAAACATAAAGAGTGCCAAAACCAATCCAATTCAAACCAAACCCAACCCTTTTTAAATAAATTCATACAAAATACTTAAACATTTTATTACTGGTGGGGCGATAAAAAAAAAACAACGTTTCTTTTTCCAGAAACTAATCAATACGTTGAGCTGCAACTGCAGCAAACGTATAATAAAATTGCAACAACTGCTAAGCGGCAAGAAAGAAGAAAAAAAACAAAACGACAGTGACTGTTGCTGTGATTACAACAAAGCGATAATAAAACGATTTGGTATTACGACTCTTGAATGGAAGGACGGGGGTAGGGAGGGATGGATAGATGGTTGGCTGGTTGGTCGGTGGGATGTTGGCATGCATGAAGTGGAGTAGAAAGACGAGTTGCAGCCACCGAAACCGATGGCATAATCGAAAAATTTTAAAGAAACATCTAAAATAAACTTCAAACGTTAAAGAAACGAAAACAAAAATGTATATATAAATATATATATGTACGAGTTTAAATAAAGACAGAATTAAATTTACAAATAAATAAAAAATATTAAAAATGATTCCAAAAGAAAACGTGCTGAAACGTTACATTCCTGATGAAGCAGAAAGAAACACCACCACTGCACCAACAACAACAACAACATTACAGCAACAAAGAACGACAACGACAATCAAAACTAAACAATAGAACTAAAGTAAACTGTGCATGCGCGCCTGCAAGTGCCTCATAAATGCTTTTGTTCGTTTATTCAATAATTTAAGCGATTCTTTATAAGTAATTCGAATATTTGAATAATCGGTAGTTGGTTGATATTTTCATATTATCTATAGAAGAATATATCAAATCTTTCTAAAGGATATTCAATATAAAAATTTTCTTTAGAAAAGTAAAGATAAAAAACACAGTGTTTTTTATATCAGTGGTCGGCACAAAGAGAATCTTAAACATGTGTAATAATAACATGTTATGAACTGTCTTTCTTTGTTGTAAACTGGCCAGCTAATTATTGTGATTATATTGATTTTTGTTTCGTTGATAAATCATTTTTTATTTTTTGGAAATTTAAATATCCATTAAACAGATCTTCTGCCTGATGTCGCGATATTGAGCATTATCAAAAGTCATTGCTTCAGCATTCTCATTTTCCAGCTCAAAATCCGCACATGAAAGTGACATGTTGTGCACATAGTTGTTTTTCTAACACTTTACGCTATAAAATCTTTCTATGGACTATTATACGCTAAAATATCGTTCCATAACAAATTTAAGGACATGAAATCTTTCTATAGAACATTATACGCCATAAAATCTTCTACAGAACATTTTACGCTAAAGAATCTTTCTATAGAACATTATACGCTACAAATCACCGTATATAAAACATCTTGCGATACAAACTATTTTCATAGAATATTTTATTGGGTGTATGACTTAAAAATTCGGGATTTTTTCAAATCTTTATCTTTTATTTTTAAACATTTGTAGAATATGAATTTATATAAAGTATTGGCCATTGTTAGTTATGACATTTTTCCATCATTCTGCCAACATATGGATTCTGAGCAAAATGAACTGCTCATCTTTTCAGGCCAAGAACGAAACAAGCCAATTTCTGATACTTTGTTCCAAAGTGAAGCGTATCACAGAGAGAGCGTTTTGCATCAATGGGAACAAATGGTAGTTGGACGGTGCAAGGTCTGGACTATAAGGCGGGTATGGCGATACTTCCCAACCACTTCGTTGTAACTAGTTTTTCTGGGCATTCTTCGGTCAATGATCGCTTCCAACCCAACGCAGTACAGGTTCCCTGCGATGGTCTGTTCCGATTTCAGCAGCTCATAATTTGTAGATATAAACCATTTGCTCCCACTATATTTGGTGTCGATGCGGCTGGTTGGCCAGTTTTCACGTACGATATCTTACGTTTCGGGTTGTCGTAATGAATCGATTTTTCATCGCAAGTAATGATTCGGTGCAAAAAATGATTTTCTTTTATAGCGTTCAAGCAAATTTTTGGATATGCAAAATCGTCTTTCAAGGTCTCTCGGCTTCAATTCGTATGGTACCCAATTTTCCTGCTTTTGAATGAATCCTTCTGCTTACAAACATTTAGAGTAGCTCCCAATGATTTTGCAAAGCTCTTTTTGAGTTTTACAACAAACTTCATGGAGTCATGTCTCAAATTCTTGATCTTCAAACTTTTTTGGATGCACTGGGCGATCTTTGTCTTCCGTGTCAAAATCACCACTTCTGAACCCCACAAACCATCTCTCGTACGTTGAAATCGATGGAATACATTCGCCATAAGCTTTGGTGAGCAATCAGTGTGCTTCAGCTGTAGTTTTTTTTTTCAATTAAAGAAGTAAAGCAAAACTTCCTGCATATAAGAATTCGTTGGTACAAAATTCGACATTTTTGTACTAAGTTAAAATAAACAAGTAAGAGAGCTATATTCGACTGTGCCGAATCTTATATACCCTTCACCAAATTATACTTAAATTTTTTTTTTTTCGAAATTGTTTTTTAAGTTTTTTCCAATTTTTTTTTTTTTAAAAATTTTTTATTTAATTTTTTTTTAATTTATTAGTGAAAAAAATCCATAATTTTTTTGTGAAAAAAAATTCGGGTTAAAAAGTATTTTTCCCGATTTTGACCCATTGTTGGTCCAACTTACTATAGCCTTATATACATCGTTGCAATGGACTTTGAAATATCTATCATTAGATATCCATATTGTCTATATTTATGACTTAGTAACCGAGATATAGATCAAAAATAGGCCAAAAATAGAGGTTGTCTTGAATTTTTGCTCATATCTCCGTTATTTATGGACGGATTTTGCTGATTTTAAATAGGTGACATCTCGAAAGCATGTCTGACAGACTTATTGAAGATTTGGATCCCGAAGATATCTGGGGTCTTTAGAAAATTGATTTCAACAGACATACAGACGGATATGGCTAAATCGACTCCGCTATCTAAAAGGATCCAGAATATATATACTTTATAGGGTAGGAAAATTATATTGTGGAAATTACAAACGGAATGACAAACTTATATATACCCTTCTCACGAAGGTGAAGAGTATAGTAACAGTTATATACCCTTCTAAATGTCACATAAATTATTAAAAACAAAAACCGCGTTCAAAAGATATGCCATATATTGCAAATGCTGCATTTTTATGTCATAGAACATTTGACTCTAAAAAATCTTTCTACAAAACATTTTACGATATATAATTTTTTTTATAGAACATTATACGCCTCAAAATCAATGTATAGAACATTAGTGCTAAAAAATCTTTTAGTAGAATATTTTACGATATAAATCATTCTATAGACAATTTTAAGATATATGTAAAACTGTCTATAAGAAACTTACTATAGAAAATTTTACGAAATAAAACTGTATATAAATTTTTACAATATAAAAGTGTCTATAGAGAATTTTACGATATAAGAAAAGTGTGGTAGTTTTACGATAAGAAACTGTCTACAGAAAATTTTACAATATAAAAGTGACTATATACAATTGAACGATATAAAACCATATAAGTAAATGTTTACGATATACAAGTGTATATATCTAATTTTACGATATAAAACTGTCTATAGAAGAATTTACGATATAGAGAGATATACAACTCCGTATTTTATTTTACGATATAAAACATTCTATAGACAATTTTACGATATATATAAAACTGTCTATAGGAAACTGACTATAGACAATTTTACGAAATAAAAATGTATATACATTTTTACGATACAAAAGTGTTTATAGGAAATTTTTCTATGAGAAACTGTATATAGAGAATTTCCCGATATAAAAGTGACTATAAACAATTGAACGATATAAAACCCTCTATAGAAAAGATTACGTCTATAGAAAATGTTACAAAATAAATCCGCATATAAATGTTTATGATATAAATGTGTCTATAGATAATTTTACTATATAAATGTGTCTATAGACTATTTTACGATATATAACTTTTTATAGACAATTTTATGATATTAAACTGTCTATATACAAAGTTAAGATATATAAGCAATTTTACGATAAGAAACTGTCTATAGAAAGTTTTATGAAATGAAATTGGGTATACATTATTACGATATAAAAGTGTGTATAGAGAATATTACGATATTTTACGGTATAATTATCTGTAGACAATATTACGATATCAAACTTTCTATAGACTATTTTACGATATCAAACTGTCATTAGAAAATTTTACCATATAAAAGTATATATAAACCATTTTATGATACAAAACTGATTATAGACAATTTTACGATATAAATCTTTATATAGTCAATTTTACGATATAAAACTTTCTATAGAAGAATTTACGATATAGAGAGATATAAAACTCTCTATAGAATAAATTGCGATATAAATCATTATATAGTCAATTTTACGATATAAAACTGTCTATAGAAGAATTTACGATATATGTATAAGCTGATCAATAAGTATATACAAATATTTATAATCGATTACCCAAAAAACTGTCTCTTTTTGCAGCACTAGTGCCTGTCAAACTATTTACGATGACTATTTTTGGTGTGTGTGATGAGAAGGCGCATACTGGTGCATACGATACATTTGGCTTATTTGAAGATTATTAAGTAGCTCTTTTGTATTTTAAACAACAACAACAACGAGCGAGCATTATACGAGTACATACGTATGTATGTATGTATATGTAGTAAGTAGGATCTTTAGCAACGAGTATATAAATAAATAAATTTAATATTGTTTGCGTCAATGGTTGAATGAACAAAATATTTATAATGTTTATGTTCAGCTTTAGTTAAATTGTAGCTGTTGAAAATTCTGTTTCTGTTGCTATTGCCATTGCTGCCGTTCATTGCTGTCATTATTATTGCCTGTGTTGTAAACTACATAAAGTTATGCATACCAATTGTTATGGTTGCAACTTGCAACTCTTTTAGTTACTACAATACATTGACTCACTCGTCAATGGTGTTGAAAACAATTTAATAACGCTGAAGGGGGACACTCATTCAAATGTCTCTTCAGTCCCCTTTATTACCATTAATACTTGAACAAAACCATAAGAATTATATTGTTTAAAACTCTAAAGTCATGTTTGTTCCAAAACATTGAGCTGTTGTGATCTTAAATGCTCAAGACATTATTGGAATACTTAATAATAAAAAAAACTGGAAAATATTCATAAAACAGAAATCTAGCAAAAAAAAAAATAAAATAATACAAACATGTTCATTTAGTTAAAAATCTAGAAGAAAAAAAAAAACTGAAAAATATGAGAAATATGAGTAATAAAAAAAAAGAATTGTATGCGCGACAATATTAAATGGAAAAATGATTTAACACAGTTTTGTTTAAGAAAACATAAATTTATTCGTATTATGGAAGTTCATAAACCGCGAAATCACGCATTTTTTCTTGGCACAAGGGTTGCCAAGAAATTCTCGTATTCTTCGTTTATAAATAGAAGGAATTCTTTGGAAATACAAATAAATGAATTTGTTTAATGAAATTTGAGGTTTGAATTATGGGGAATTTTTGTATGGAGTTTAAACTAAAGAAAAATGGCTAGAAATGCAAATTTAATGTTGTATGTTAAAGAATTTGAAATCGTTTGTCGTTAATAGCTTTCGAATGTTATAATTCATTTGAATACTTCAATTTTTCTAATGATATGTATAACTATTGTAGATATTTAAATTTAGATTAAATTCTTATGCGTTTTCGCAATCGTTAAACAGTGGGAGCTAGTTCTTGGTTTGTTTATTGGTTACATCTATAATGACTTTGTCACTCGAACGACCATTGATACCCTACACCGAGGAAATGATTATAAACAGTTTTCTCTTAAAATTTATATGGGAGCCATGACTAATTATGAACCGATTGCCATAAAACTATTGGGCCATATATGGGAGCTATGAGTAATTATGGAACGATCATCTCAAAATTAGATAGTGAACTTGTGATCTGTAGTTTGATTTTAAGGTTTACGTGGACGGAAGGACATCAGAAAGTGATCCTGAGCAGATTGGTATATTTTAAGGTGGGCGTTGGGACAATATTTTTGCACGTTAAAAATCAGCACTAATCTCATACACTTTTCCCACTATAGTGGTGTATGTGCATAAACAGGTCAAAATCGAGGTAGTCGTGGTTTGTGAGACGATTTTCTCGATTTTAAATAGCAACCAAACCGGGACTATAGCTGATATATTGATGTAAGAATCATGTATGTAAGTAAGTTATTTGGGGACTCCGGAAATTTCGTTATACAGACGGAGAGACTGATAAAAAAAAATCTGGGATTTACAATAGATGGCGTATCTTTTTAACGTGGATTTGTTTTTAATAACTTATATGGCATTAGGAAGGGTACACTCAAAATATCATGTAGTTAAATTCAACAGAAAAATCATTATTAATAACTATAATTTTATTTAAAAAACGGACCGCCAACATTTCATTTGAATTAAAAGTGTTTTTCAGTTATTTTTGAACGTTGATTTTTTAACTAACAATGTATGTAAGAATTAACGATTATTCTTTTATTTTAACTGACACAAAATAAACTACAAAACAATAAAAATAACTGATTTTTATGTTACTTTAACTGACAAAAAACAAACTACAAAACTGACATATTTCTACCTACAAAATTATTAAAAACAACAGATTTATAATTTATTTTAACTGCAAAAAAAAAAAAATTATTTTCAATCTTATATTAATGACATTAAAAATTAACTTTATTATAAAATGCAAAACGAGGAGATTGAACCAGATTTAAGAGCATCCTTTGAATCTGAAAGATGTTAAATATAAATATTTGTTCTTCATATGATTGCTCGTTCTGTTTTACATCCGCCCATAATATCATGACCCTTAGAGTTTCAAAATCTATGGAAATCTAAAAATAAAAGTTATGGATGAATGTATTTAATTACGCATTTATGTATGCATGTATTAAGTAATTGTAGTTGTAAATATTACTTTTACTGTACCGCTAAATTCCTGTTTCTGGAGGACATTTGGTGGCATAATTAACTATAACTGTGGCCGATAGCTTGATTAGAAAATTTTAATTTACTGACCACGGAAGAATCATTTAGAAAGTAATTCCGAGTTGATTGTACACATTTGAGAAATGCTGAAACAAAATCAAAATACCAGAAGGCAAGGAAAAATCAGGAGAATAATCACAAGACAAAAGTTAAAAAAACTTACAATCACTGCTATTTATTATCCCAGACGTTATGCGACCACTTCAGAGGATGACTTGCACAATTCTTTAAAGAAAATTAATATATTTATATACTTTATATAATACATTGTTTGTAAAATATTGTACTTACCAAATTGTATTAGTTTCATTTCTTAAAAATTAAATTACAAAATATATTTAATTTTTTTGACAAATAATATTTTTTTTTTTTTGACAACAATTCATTTCTGTATTTGTATTTAAAAAATGTTCAATTTTAATTGTAGATATAAGGAATTACTGAAATTATTAACTGTACAGAAAAAACATTTTATTTTTTAGTTTGTTTTTTGAACAACGGGTATAAAAAGTTAAAAAATAAATTTGTTCACAAAATAACTATATTTTCATTAATTATTAACTTTACGGAAAACTTTTTGAATAAACTACAATAAGTTAATGTAAAATTGTTTTGAGTGTACATCTCTCATTTATTCTCATTTAGATATTAAACATTATAGTGTAAACAACAAAGTTTTTTTCTAATTCTGAAATGTCTAATTTTGTACCAACAAAGCGTCATATGCGGGAAGTTTTGCTTTACTTCTTTAATTTGAAAAAAGTGCCCCTGAAGCACACTGATTGCTCACCGATGCTTATGGTGAATATGTACCATTGGTTTCAACTTGCGAGAGATAATATGTTCGGTTCAGATTTGGTGATTTTGACACGGAAGACAAAAATCGGCCAGGCCAGTTAAAAAAGGTTGAAGACCAAGAATTGGAGGCATTACTCTACTCCATGAAGATTGTTGTCAAACTCAACAAGATCTTGCAAAATCATGGGGAACTAATCAATCAGCAATTTCAAAACGTTTGCAAGCAGCAGGATTCATCCAAAAGCATGGAAATTGGGTACCATACGAATTGAAGCTGAGAGACCTTGAAAGACGATTTTGTATGTCTGAAATGCTGCTTGAACGCTCTAAAAGAATATCATTATTGCACCAAATCATTACTTGGGATGAAAATTGGATCCATTACGATAACCCCAAGCGTAAGCGACGTATGTGAAGCCCGGCCAATCAGCCGAATCGACATCAAAGCCAAATATCCATGGCGTTAAGGTAATTTTCTGTATTTGGTGGGATACGAAATGGTTCCTATCTATTATGAATTGGTGAAATCTAAAGAGACCATCACAGGGAATTATACAGTACGCAACTGATTCGTTTGAAGCGAGCATTGGCCGAAAAATACCCAGAATATGCAGCCAGATATGAAACTAGAATATTCCATCATGACCTGTTAAAAACTATTTAGAATGAAGTGGCTGCGATGAAAAATGGATCCAGAGAGATCTCACGTGATGCCTGGCCCACCAGACGAATCGATACCAAAACCAAATATCCATGGCGCTAAGGTAATTTTCTGTATTTGGTGGGAGCAAAAGGGTCCTATCTATTATGAGCTACTGAAATGTGACCAGTCCATCACAAGGAACCTGTACCAAACACGACAGATTCGTTTGAATTGAGCATTGGCCTAAAAATGCCCACGACAACGCTCGGCCACATGTTGCAATATCTGTTAAAAAGTATGTAGAATGAAGTGGTTGATAAGTTTTGCCTAACTCGCTTTATAGTCCAGTCCGTACCCAGCCCGATTACTATTTGTTTCGATAGATGCAGGGATACACTTCACTTTGGAACAGAGTATTCGATATTGGCTTGATTCGTTCTTGGCCTCAATATATGAGCAGTTCTTTTGGCTCGGAATCTATAAGTTGCCGGAAGAATGGGAAAAGGTCATATTTAACAATGAATAAATTCATATTGTACAAATGTTTCAAAATAAAAGCTAACAATTTTAAAATACCCCGCGTTTTTAAGTCCACAGGCAATATACAACATTTTACGCTATAAACTATTTCTTGAGGAAATTTTACACTTTAAAATCATTTGACCTTTTCAATTCGTAAAAAATATTCTTAACATTACGTTGTATAAGTGGTCAGCATAAAAATACTTTGGAAATAAATATACTAAGGTGTGAGATCGAAAAATTCTTAACATACATATATGTTAATAAAAACGAAACCACTAAATATAGAGTTTTAATTTTTTTTTTTTATTTTATTGAAGTTATTATTACAATTTACCAAATATATTTTTTTATAGTTCTAATTACTAGTGATGAAATTTTGAACTTTTTTTCGGAAACCCTTCCATTAACGTTCTATCTTCATTTATAATCTACCACACTTTTGGACAACTTTTTGTGCTCTTCAATTCTCTTTTAATAAGAGCCCAATATCTCTCCACTGGCCTTATCTCCGGGCAGTTTGGAGGATTTGCGTCTCTTGGTACAAATACCACATTACTGTTCTTGTACCACTTAAGGGCTTGTTTACCATAGTGACAGGATACCAAGTCAGGCCAATAGTGGTGGGCACATTATGAAGTCTTATGAATGGAAGCAGCCTTTTTTTTTAAATATTCACTGATGTAAATTTCGGTATTTATAGAGCCCGTTGTTACAAATGATTGGCTTCTTTTGCCGCAACTGCATATTGCTTGCCATACCAAGAACTTTTTGGGAAATTTTGTCTGCTTTTGGGTCCTAAACTTTTCTTCAACATTCCCTCGAGCATTAGCAACATAACCAGGAAGTTTCGAAAAATCTGCCAGAACATACGTTTCGTCATCCATTATGCATCAAGAATATTTTTTTTATAAAACTTGACTTCAATTTCCGTGCTCTGTTTTTGGCCTCTAAATTTTTAGCAGCATTCCTGTCAGGAACATTTTGAGCCTTGTATGCTTTTAAACCTTCATTGGCTTTAATTTTTCGTACAAAATAGTCCGAGTACTGTGCTAACTGGGCTGCTTTCCTACCGGATGTGTTGGGAGCTCTTTTGGAAATGCTTTCTATTTTTTTGGCTTTAGAAACATTATGTGGACCTTCTATCTGAACCAGGTTTTATATCAACGGACAAGTTCTCCCGGTACTGTTTAATAACATTGGAAACAGTTTGACGGCAGACCTTTGATTGTTTGGCAATAATTGGGTTAAAAGTTTTAATGAAAAACGTTTGTTAAGAATTTTACGATCTCACTCCTTATATCTAACTGAAAGTGATTCTTATTTAAAAACTCGTTATAATTAGTTTTTATGAAATTATTTTCTGAACAGTCTCTATTTTGTATTTTAGCCAAAATATATTTAAATCGTTTTCTTTAGAAACATTTTACTATTTAATATAGATCAAACCACTGTGGAAATAAAAAAAAAAAATGGTGGCAGGAAACTGATTGGGACCTAGTCTATTATTACTAAATCTGATCGTCCTCCGGAGACTACAAGTCGATTGACAATATGTGACCCGGCCTATGAAAAGGTGGCTTATGACTCCAAAAAAAATTTTCAACTTTTTTTTGGTTTCGATAGTTTTTGAGACGCTCTTTCACGTGGTGAAAACTAGAAAGTCCTAACAGATATTATTCACAAGCGACACACGTCATACTCGTTCAGCATTGCTTTTAAATCTGAGTGAGCACTCACACGATTTTTTTTTCGGTCAGAAACTGGTTTGTGCTATGCATTGAAAAAAACATCGATCTTTATATACACACACGAACTTATCTCATTTATGCTCTTTTGCCTTTTTTTGATTGCCTTTTGGGCATGACCAAGGCGAATTTATACAAGGTGGTGGCAGTTCTACAAAAACAACAATTGGTCTTAACAAATGTCAAAAAACAAAAATTAAAAATTAAACAAATATGTATTAAAACTTAATATAATGTAGATAATTGAATAGTGAGGGCTTTACTTATTTATGTAAAAAATAAATATTTTGTTAATAAGCTTAGAATATGTAGATATTTAAATATAAACAAAAGCTTTGACAACTGTTAGAACCAAAAAGCGAAAAAAAAAGTTATCAGCTGATTGACTGACTCCACCTTGTATAAATTCGCCTTGGGCATGACTGTTCATAATGCAAAAGAAAAACTATGTACTAAGAAACTGAAGAAATGCATTGTTTATCTTTAACAGCTGTTTCTCGCAATTTCTTTTTTGAGTCATAAGCCCCCTTTTCATAGGCCGGGTCACACATATTCTGAATAGAGCAACATAGGCTTGGTAATAGGATGTGATAGTACTGACAAAACTGATAGGGGCCTTGATCTGAGAATGTTGTTTCTCTCGAAACTCTCTATTGCAATAATCCAGAACTTCTATACGGGTTCTTGTCTCAAAAGTAGGTTATTAACCTTTATAAGCCATAATTAATTTAGCCTCTATTTTTAAGTTCATTAAAGTAAGGGCCCGATCACTTCCATTTGTATTGCCGTATAGGAGATGATGAGCATGATAAGAACTATTAGAATCAAGATCATTTATTCCAATGTATGTGATCCTAGTGTTCTTTAATAAGAATCATGTTCTCTTTGAATTTAGTTCATTAGTTTTTACTTTGCAATCATTCCCACTAAGACCAATTATAATTACTAGATTTTCGATTTGACTTCTATATTCTGCTTAAACTACATTAAAATAGTGCTTATCATTTTTGCCACATTTGGCAATCTTTAAAAAACTAATTAAACATACAACCAAGTGTATACAGTGTACAAGTTAATTTATGCCACATATGACTATGAACATGTTATAAATTGATGACGGATTTATTCGTGATGACATTTTTATGATTGTTAATACATTAAAACTTAAAAAAAAAATAATACAGAAAAAAAAAAACAAAACTTATTGAAAGCTAAAATAAAAAAAAAAAAAAAAAAAAAAAATAATAAACTGCTGATGACTAATATTTTATTTACACAATTTGTATAATAATACACATATATGTATGTATTTATGAAATAAAATCTTTATAAATTTCTACTTGACACTTGTGAAAAGATTTTCTTTTTTCATAAACTTTATGGGTGGCCATTAAATCTATTGATTTGTTTTTTTATATTTTTTCAAACATAAAATGATTTTTTTATTGACTACCACTAACAAGAAAATAAAAAAATAAAAAAAGATGTTGATGATGATGATGACTTTGTAAAATAAAACTAAAAAACAAAATAATCGATTGAAAATTTAGTTTGTCATTTATTTTCAACAGTTTTTTTGTTTTTGTTTTTGTTTTTGCCCCAAATGTATGCTAATGGTCAAGAAGCCAACCACAAACTATATGTTTTCTTAATGTTTTTTTCTTTATCTTTTGCTTTCAACAAATTCAAACAAAGTCATATCTTTTAGTGACCACTTTAAAATTTAACTACGAATAATACAGAAGAAACTGAATAAATGATTAACCAAACCACAATATATCGGGTTTGTTTCTAAACTGTTTTAAATTCAATGTTTATTTATTTTAGTTTTTTTTTCTTCTTTTTGTATTGAAAATCAATTTTATAATTTTTAAAATTTACTTAAAGCGTAGGCTGTAAGTGTTTGTGTCTCAAACATTTTGGGGTTTTTTTTTTTTTTTTTAATTATTCTGAAACTGGTAGCTTAAGAAAACAATTTGCTAAAGAAATTGACTTATTGTTTAAGTAAATAAATAAACAAATATGCGTAATTCAAATATTGAAATAATAATACAGTCTGTTTAAAATTTTAAATATCAATTGGTCCGTTTCTTGATGTTGCTTGCAGCAACATGAACAAACATTGAGTAAATATTTTTGTTTTAAATCAAATAATGTCTAGAGTTAATTAAATAAAAAAAAAATCATATTGAAATAAAATCTTTGTGGGTCGTTTATTTAGTAAACTCTAGTTATTTTGAAAGTGGAAAAAAAAACAATTGAAATGAGAAGTGAGTGATACTGATTAGCAGTTACATTACAATTAAAATCATCTAATAATGGAGAATGTGCTCCATTATTGTTTGAAAATGATTTTCACACGAATCAGCGAAGCAAAATTGAAGGAAGAGCCCAATATACGGAAGCTCATGAAATCAAAGGAATTTAAAGACTCTTTAGTCAGTTATGATTAACTCACGATATTTATTTTGAAGTAAGCGATCATACAATTATCCCGCTCTTGTGGCCAAGATGTTGCAATACTTCTAGAAAATTGAAGTGAACATGTCTCTCAAAATTCACTTCTTGCATCACCATCTCAAATACATACTTCAGCAGCTAGCCTCGGAGTCGCATGAACATGGCAAGCACTTCCATCAAGTGGCCATTAGGGTGGCCCAAAATTTTCAAATTCAACCTAACCCCCAGGCCACCCACTAATCTTTTTTACTTCAGTTGATAGTAATAAAGTCCCAACATTTCGATACCCTAAGTGAATATCTCAATTAGATTCAAAAATATCCCACTTTAAAACTCCGTTCTTTAAAAATATTTCACATTTTCATACTAAAAAATTTTAATAAATACTTTATTCAGCAACAATTCTGACTTACCCCCATTATCACGAAGTCTGGTTATGTGTTAACTAATAGTTAAATTGTCGGTTAAAATTATTTTTGTATAAAAACTATCAGTATAACTATTAGTTAACACATAACCAGACTTCGTTTTAATGGGGGTTAATCACATTTTATACTAAAATATGAAAATGTGAAATATTTTTGAAGAACGGAGTTTTAAAGTGGGATATTCTCAAATCTAATTGAGATATTGACTTGAAATATTTTTTTGCGAGACCAAATATTAACTTGTCTTAACAAAAAAAAAAAAAATTGTTCGGAATAAATGTGGATCAAATTGTTCCTAATATTTGCAATCCTATTGAAATTTTGATACAATTTTTAGTTTTAGAAACTCAGTAAATTGTAATATGCAATAAAATCTTTATTTATTGACATAACTCAACGTTTCAACGTTTTTTATATTTGTCATTCTTAAGAAATAATAGTAAAAAAACTTGTCAAAAGGTCAAAGGGCATCCCGCAATTCCTAAAAATTGCAGCGAAAATCCCAAAAATGGTATTTTTTACAATTTTGCCCATAGGGTCCACATTTCCATCGGGGCTGGGAAAATACTTTGGGAATAAATAGGGATCACATCAAGGTTTCCAAAGCAGCTTTCCGTTTTCTAATCCCAGCTTTGGGATTTAGGCCGAAAGTTGAAATTTTCATAAAAAATAGGTCAAATTTCGAATAGCGTATTCGAAAAATAGGACTTGTTTTTATACCAAAATGTTCTCCGTAAATATATCTTACAGAAAAACATAAAATTGTCATATGTTCTTTAAGAAAGTTTCTTTTTAATAAAAAAAGAATTTCCTTTTCGTCCAAAAAACTGCAAAAATCTACTATTTTTTTAATTTTTAAATTTAAAATCGTTTATTTTTTAGATTCATTACTGATTTTGCTCTAAAATCGTTTGTATGTTATTGTTAATTTAGTTGTCTAACTAATGAGTCCATTCGGTCCAAAAGTAAGCCCTATATTTTTAAAAAAGCGGGCCAAGGTATGGGTAAATTTTAAAAGTTCAATTTTGAAATGCATATAACTCGGAAATTATAAGAGGTAAATAGCACCCGCTTTCCAAAAATACACAAATCTTTGAAATCGGATGGGAAACAAAAAAATGGCACGTGTTTAAAAATTTTACATGTCGAAGGTACCCTAATTTGAGCCCCTATAAATCGAATACTCCTTGGCTACGCTCTTGTAAAATTTTATCCTGATCGGACTAGCCGTTTAGAAATGCCAGCTTTATTTCCAAAAAATTTTGATTCTGCCCCACTGTGCACTGTAAGCTGCGGAAAAAACCGCTATTCCGATTAGACTTGTAAAACAATGTATTGATAAACTTGAAAAATTTCATTCTGAATGGCTTGTGTTAAAGGAAAATAAAGGAAGAATCTCTCACACCGAAAAGAAAGATCATCTAGATATGGTGTTTGATATTGCTCACATTGATGCACTTACTACGTGCAGAGTTGACGAAGACAGAGAGTTTTTAATTGCTCAGAGGACGGAAAGAAGTATGATTATATATGCAACATGAAACAAGATAGAATTCTTCAAAGGAAAATAAAAGAACAAAAGAGACTTGAAAAATAAAAAATGACAAAAAAAAAAAATTTAGATTCAGAAGATGAATCACCAGAACATTTTGATTCAGCCAAAAATAAATCAAAAGAGATGTAAAGCCATCAACATATCTAAAAACAAGGGAATCCCAATTAGATTTGCAGACTGAACCAGTTGCAAAGAAATCTTTATTTTCCAAACATGTCTCTAGTGTATTAGATCGCAATAAGCTTTCTGATAGGGAAGCCTTAAGATTATTGGTCTCTATTGCTGCAGCGTTGGAACATAATACTAGTTCATTGCCATTATCCCGAAGCATTATTCAATTCAAAAGGAAAGAAGTGAGAAAAGCTTTGAGGAAATAAAGCAATCTGTTTCTTTTCACGATTAAGTTATTGTTCATTAAAACGGGAAGATTCTGCGCACTGAAAATGTAGATCGATTGCCCGTATTACTTAGTGTCTACAGTTTGTAAGAAGAAATAACTTAGAGTGCCAAAACTTGTAAGTGGTACCGGCACAAACGCAGCGAATGCAGTTTATAATGCACTAACGAAATTGATATACGCCATCAAAATCTATTGTTTCATGAGGAAGGCGGTTTCAAAACCACACAAAAGGAAAAATCACAGTTAGAAAGCTTTGTGAAGTTTGGAGTTCTTGTATATGTGAAATATTGGTTTGAGGCCCCTATGGCAACAAATGCAGTTTGGGCAGACTTTATCTGTGGAAAGACATGACCACTTATTGATCCTCATGTTAGTAAAATGGTTAAAAATGCCATAAAATACCATCTTTGGTACCTCTCGAATGAGTTAGATAACTTAAGTTTATTCGCAGAGAAAGTATCAAACGAGGCAAAGGTGGCAATTTTCAAGAAGATGGAGTGTGAGCCTACTGACCGGAAGATAAGAGGAGACTCGTCACTTTTAATTGACCAAGCCGTTTTGGCTGATTTTTCCAACAAAAGATCATTGCAGCTGTTTGACAAGTTAAAAATAAATCCAAATGAATGAAACAACAATGAACTTTACATAAGTGGTAAAACATATCACAAATAACTTGAAAGTTATTAATGATACAGCCGAGCGTGGTGACAAACTGTTTGAAGAGTTTAATAAGCTTCTGACAAAGTGGTTGAAGCTAACAGAAAGTGGATTCCGACCGCAACTACAAAACAAGCAATTGTCGAAAGTTTTAAGCTGAAGGATTAAACCATGCTTATTTACCCCACTTACCTACACAATTTTTGTATTATTCATCAATTTAATACTATAATATAAACTAATTTACTACTTCTGAACCAGTTGTACTTAATTTAAAGCAATGACCGTTTTTTTAAATTTATTGTTACGTTTTACCCTTTTTAAAACGTTGGTTTATTTCCTTTAAATAAACCGGATACTTTTGATTGCAAATAAGAACAGTTTTAGAAGTTTAAAATTGTAACAACTCTTTATTTATTTAAAATGTACAACAAAAACAGTTCTAATAGTCACTCAGTGTCTTTATATACGTTTATCAATTAGCAGAAATGCACACACACTTTTTAATGTACAAACTCAAATGTACACGACATACTGCAACCTCTGCCACTATTTATACACACGCCATCTTTCGTGAATCTCTACAATGATCTTAACGGACAAACTAGTACATTCGAATTCAAGAGCTTTCCATGTTAATGTTAGCAGCTTAAATATTTAGTGTTGCCATACAATGCTAATAACCGCATGCTTTCAACATTGTGGATAATTAGAAGCATCTACTGATGGACGTGTTTATAAACATGATGAATGCTGCAAGCAGTCGTTACTGACAGTTACATTAATAACATTATTATTAATATTACATGTCATAGAATAAACGCATAGAACGGAAGAAGAGAGCAATAAAATTAAAAAAATTACTCTCTTTTGAGACATACGGGTGATACAATAACAAAATACATACAATACATTCTCATGAATTAGGTTTTTAACAACAGACATAGGATTTTGGGTCTCAGTTACCTATCTAGTTGTCATCTTTGTTACATTCTTTGAGCAGTGTCTTCCAAAAAAATTAGGATATCTAAACTAGTTTTGAAATTTGAAGTGTTTAATATGGGTCACTCTAATGGCCATGCCCATGGAAACACGATATAAGGGCAAAAAATTGGACTCGCTGGTGGCTGAAATTTGTTGGTGGTCGCAGAAGACATACGATCCCGACAATGAAGATCAAGAAGAAGCAAAATTAAAGTTAACTAACTAATTAAAAACTATTGATTTTTTTGTCCAGTTAAAGTCAGATCCTTATCCGACACAGACTCGGAAGAAGAAAGCGTACAATCAAGCAAGAAAGTAAAGAAAAAAAGGGGTCTGTTACTTTTAATTGAACACTTTGATGATGTTTTTAACTGAGTTTTGTTAGATAACCATAGGGAAACCCCCAAATACCGTTTTTCTTTATTGACCATGGGCTTATCAACTTTGCTGAACATCACTTTGCGATCTCCAATTCCCCTTACGACACTTACTAACTTCAAATCTATATATCTCGATTCCTAGACCTGATACAACAAAACGCCGACACTATATAATTATTTTTTGACCAAGTAACTTTTCCCAGTAAGCAGAACCCCCGCCGATCACTGACCCCTACCATTTGTCGCATAAAGTAATTTAATTTACTTGAGTCATTTGCAACATTGTCTTTTAAATTTCAATTTGTTAAAAAGCAGCCACTAACAATATCACAGCAACATTTAATCTAATATACTTCATAAAAACTTATTGTTCATTTTTCTTTTCATTTAACCACCAGAAAAGCAGATATTCTATTACATGTACACGTTTACATGGATAAATTGAAAATATTTATGATCTGATCATAATTTTAATATCAACAATACAAGTTCGTTTGTTTAAATACTGTTTTTTCTTTTTTAATGGCATGAGTAATAGTTTCTATATCATTTTGCAATAATATTTAAATTTTATTATAATCATTAATAACAATTCATGTTGTGTTTCTCTGTTGTTGCAGTCGTTTTTTTTTAATTTTTTCTTTACTAATATTTTTGCAATCATTTTGCTGTATTTTATTTATTTATTCATTTCTAGTTGTTGTTCAGTTCTCAGCTTGCGGCAAATGACCCTAGTTTAATGCTGTTGTTAAAGTCGGTATGTGAATTTGTTTACAGCAAATTTGCTCATGATTGTTTAGATTGGAGCGGCGCGCGCGGAGGGTAGCTGCTGCTAGTGCTGCTTACAATTGGAGAGGTGCAAATGTTGAATCATCAATTTACGGCGCCGCCTTTCAACAACACCATTAACCGTCGAACCAGCAACTATCAGCCAGTGGAAACATTTAGTCATTTTAGTAAGTGTTCGATCGCTTATGGAATTGTATATACTAAGTACTTACATATGTATGTTCAGTTACTGTTGTGTTTATTGGTGTTCCGTTCAATACTTCTAATTGTATTGTGAGTGTTTAATTGAAAATATTTTTGTGTCTCTGGGTTAAATTTGATAGCGAATGTGATTGAAATGTTTTTTTTTGTTGCTTTTCATTTGTTCATGTATGTATTAAATTTCAGACATTGTCTACTCATAACCATTTAAAATACGGCAACTCATTGAAAAATGCTTAGTGTATTGCAATATATACAAAAGTAAACATATATGTATATTAGGCTGGGCCGATTTGTATGGACTATCAAAAAGTAAAAAATCGTATAGCAAAAACGCATTCTACGGAAAATTCTAAGAAATTTTCCCCAAGAAACCATACGTAATGTATACACAAAAGTTCTAGAATGGCGTACTTTCCTGTACCTAGTGTTCGTAGATTTCAAGAAAGCCTTCGATACCATCAGACATACTCAGAACTCTCAGTTCTTCACAACGGGAATATAAGTCAACCATTGCCCACAAACGCTGGAGTAAAACAAAGATGCCCCTGCTATTCAATATAGTGCTGGAAGTCTGTTCAGAGAGAAGAGAAATCACATGGGATCTCTTATGTGATTCCGAGCTTTACCTATATTTTTGGCAACATATGGACACCGAGCCAAAATAACTGCTAATCTTAAACTGCACTCTGTTCCAAAGTAAAGTGTATCCTAGTAAGACCGGTCTGCATCGATCGAAACAAATAGTAGTCGGACGTGGCACGGTCTGGACAATAAAGCGGGAGAGTCAAAACCTTCCAACCACTTCATTCCAAATACTTTTTAACAAGTATTGCAACATGTGGCCGAATATGGAATATTAGGGTTTCATATCTAGCCGTATTTTCTGATCGTTTTCGGTCAATGCTCGCTTCAAACGAATCAGTGATTGTCTGATCAGACGGTTTGTTCAGATTTCAGCACCAAATAGAGAGAATTACCTTAGCGATTCTGCTGGTTGTCCGGGTTTCACAAACGGTCTCTTAAGCTTCGGGTTATCGAAATTGATCCATTTTCCATCGCAAATAACGATTCGGTTCAAGCATAATTTCGTACATGAAAAATCGTCTTTCAGGTTCTTTTGGGTTCAATTTGTATGGTACCCAATTTACCTACTTTTGGAGGAATCCTGCTGCTCGCAAACGTTTTGAAATTGCTGCTTGAGTAGCTCCCAATGATTTTGCAAGCTCTTGTTGAGTTTGACAACAGTCTTCATTTAGTAATACCTTCAATTCTTAGTCTTCAAAGTTTTTTGGTTGGCCTGGGCGATTTTTGTTTTCCGTGTCAAAATCACCACTTCTGAACCTCACAAACCATCTGTCGTACGTTGAAACCGATGGAAAACATTCACCATAAGCTTTGGTGAGCAATCGGTGTGCTTCAGCGGCACTTTTTATCAAATTAAAAAAGTAAAGCAAAACTTCTCGCATATGACGCTTAGTTGGTACAAAATTCGAGATATTCGAAGCAAAAACAAAACTTTGTTATTTACACTTGATGTCCAGTAACTAAGTGGGAATAAATGACAGATACAGTATCGGGCAAAACATTTGCAACTAGCATAGCAATTTTATAATTAGCTCACATAAAACACACGGGGTAATCAAATTCAAATTTTTATATTACTTATAAAACAAAAGGAACCTCAAAAGCGATATTAAATAAAAATTATTTGAATTTCTTCTATACATAGACATTTTTAACACATAAAATAAACATAGTCACTACTTCAGTAAGACAAAACAATTGCAACTTAAAAATATTTCACGGTAAAATATTTTTTTGCTTAATATTTCGTTGCGAAACCCTTACTATCTATTACGGCTTTGCATCTTCGTGGCATCGACTCTATTAAATTATTAATAGTAACCTGTGGAATAGCATACCACGCATCTTTAATCCGATTGAAAAATTCATCAGCATTTTTGACGTTATTGCGATCAATCCGCTGCTTTACAATTGACCAGAGATTTTCTATCGGGTTCAGGTCCGGTGATTGAGGTGGCCATTGCATTACATTAATACTGTTTTGCATAAACCAAGTTTTTACTACCTTCGAAGCATGCTTCGGATCGTTGTCTTGCTGAAACGTCCATCGTAAAGGCATTTCCCACTCAGCATATGGCAACATAATCTGCTCAAGTATGTTTTTATAAGACCATTTATCCATTATTCCCTGAATTCGATGAAGTGGGCCCAAACCATTGGCAGAAAAACATCCCCAGGCCATGACATGACCGCCTCCATGTTTGACGGTCTTTACACAAAATTCTTGTTGTACTCGTTTTCCTTTTGGTCTTCTAACACGAGTTATGCCATCACTAGCGATAATATTGAATTTTGATTCGTCACTGAAAAGAACGTTTTTCCATTGGTTTACTGTCCAACTAATATGTTTTTGAGCAAACTGTAGTCGTTTCAGTTGATTACGCTTAGATATGAGAGGCTTTTTAGCTGGCCGACATGCTAACAAATCAGCATCAATAAGACGTCGAGAAACAGTTCTTGCGCTTACTGGAATATTTAATTCTTTAACCAATGTTGGAGCCGATTTAAAGGGAAACTTTTGAATCTCTCTAACAATTAACGCATCAGTTCTTTTGTCAGTTTTTCGAGGCCGACCGCCTTTGCTTATGACCTCCACAGACTTCGTTTTTTTAAAACGTGATAAAATTCGAGAAATTGATGATTTATGCACCTTATACTTAATCGATAGTTCTTTTTGCGAAATTCCTTGATTGAAATCGTCAACAATACGTTTTCGTAAAATTTTACCGAACTTATCAGGTGCCATCTTTATCGAAATTACGGATAATTAGTAAAACTTGTCTTTTATATAAAATATTTCTGCAGCTAAAAGAAAGTGAGATTTTATACCAATAAACTACGAATTGGAACAAAACAAAAGTAAAAATAACGGTTTTTTAAACATTAGCAACAAAAACTGTAAGAGTTGCAATTGTTTTGTCCGATGAAAAATAATAGGTTGATTCACATACTATACTGCAAAAAAAGATTTTAGCTATAACTGAACCTAAAAAATGTATTAAGTTATTACTGACATAATAAGAAACTTCAACTCACAAAATCAAGTTTAAATACTGGAAAGATTTTAATTTTACGAAACAAAACTTGTATTTTGAATGTTAGTTGCAAATGTTTTGTCCGATACTGTATGTACCCTTCAAATTGACATATAAGTTATTAAAAACGAAAACCGCGTTTAAAAGATACGCCATCTTTTGTAAATGCCGCATTTTTAAGTCATTTTAATATATAAGTTTATTATACCCTTCACCTTCGTGAGAATATAATTTTCCGACCCTATAAAGTATATATATTCTGGATCCTTATAGATAGCGGAGTCGATTTAGCCATGTCCGTCTGTCTGTCTATCTGTTGAAATCAAATTTCTGAAGACCCCAGATATCTGTGGGATCCAAATCCAAAGTTTCCTATTTAAAATCAGTATAATCCGTCCATAAATAACGGAGATATGAGCAAGAATCACAACCTCTATTTTTGGCCTATTTTTCATCTATATCTCGATTACTAAGTCATAAATATAGACAATATGGATATCTAATGATAGATATTTCAAAGTCCATTGCAACGATGTATATATGGCTATAGTCAGTTGGACCTACAATGGTTCAAAATCGGGAAAAATATTGTTTAACCCGAATTATTTTTTCACAAAAAACATTTTTTGTCATACATTTTTTCACTAATAAATTAAAAAAAAAAAATTTTTAAATTAAATTTTTTTTTTTAAAAAAATTGAAAAACAAACTTTAAAAAATTCTCAAAAAAAAAAATTTTAAAAATTTAAAAAAAAAAATGTTTGTATTTTATTTTAAAGTATAATTTGGGTGAAGGGTACATATGATTGAATACAGCTCTCTTACTTGATTTTATTTTGAATTCTATAAACTCTAGTAAGAGCAACATATTTAAATTAATTACTCCTTTTCAATTTAAATATAATGTTCTCCGTTTATATTTATATATATATATATATATATACAATTTTAGGTCATAGTTTTTATTGTCTATTGCAGTGATTAAGTTATTGAATGGTAAATAAAGTATTTTATTAAAATAAACTCCACCTCTTCTAAACCCAACTGGCTTGTTAAAAATAAAAATAGATAAAAAACAAACTCAACCAACAAAATTTTTGCCTAGATAGACAAATATTTTTATTAAATATTTTATGTAACATTTAATAATTTTGCTGTTGCTATTTCATGCTATCCATCCATCCAAACAGCACATAAAGTGAAGGTCATATTTCTTAATTTTATTACCACCAACTATATTGTTATGTATAAATATTTTGGTTGAATTCTATATGGACTCGACGGTCCATAAAGTATCGATGCTAGGCTAGGAGTAAAAAAAATATGAAAAACCAAAATAATAATAATAATTTTTATTATTTGAACAATTGCTGTTCATTCTTTAAATGTGTTATCGACTGAGTATCGGTATAAAAAAAAAACACAATTGAATGAATGAACTTACTGAATGAGGAAAAAAATAACGAATTGTAATAAAACATGCCCATTGTATTCTTAATATTTGATTGCAATTGAACATTTTGTTAATTTTTCTTATACAGATTTATATTTTTTTATATTCATAATTGGCTAAAAATAATAAAGTTATTATTTTGTATACAATTGAATGGGAAAATACAATGAGAAGTAAGAAACAAACAAAAAAAAAAATTAATAAAAAACTTAAACTTTATAAGAACAAAAATTAAATACAAGCGTCAATAGCACTCTGTTAAACAACAAAAAAAAGTTTAATTCACAATCAGCCCGTTAAGGAACCAACGAATCGATTACCCCACAATAAATGACAACCCACCGTGGCAGTGTTTGAAGGAAATTAAATTGTCGCTGTTGTTGCTGCTGCCGTTGATGCTGTTGTGTTGTTGTTCCCACTTCTGTAACACTACTGTTTAATACAATGTTCATGTTTTATTGTTGCTTTTCCCGCTCATTTTATTGTTGGTTGCTTTATTAAAATCCAATAAATTTGCATTAAAATCAGAATTGAATGTTTGGTTTCCTTAAAGGTTTTTGTTTTATTATTGTTTTACCCCTACAGTCAGTATTTAATGGTATTGGAATGTCTGAACACAGTTTAGAAGGGAAGTAGTATTTTGAGAACTTCTTCCATATTTTATAGGTCAAATATCTCTTAATTGGTTTAAACTAATATTGTATATCCATCTTGAAATTACGTCCTCTAGGTTTCAATATGAATTTTCTATAAAAAATATTTCGGAAGCTTAACTCCTCTTACATTTCCCCTAATCATTTAAATCTTATATTTTCCTTTTCCGAAACTCGTCTGCTCCTAATTCGTGATGGCATTGCTCCTGCCGAATGGGGACACATTTGAAAAATAACATAAAGCAAAAGCAGAAAAGACAATTTCGATCGGAAATGATAAACAAAGACATATTACTGAATTGAAGTTGTTAGCTGCATATTGAGACCGACTAATGCCGGCCGGAGTTCTAACAATTTGACAACAAATTAGATCAGATGGCGAAATATGAACATCGGTCTAAAGAAAAGCATAAGAGATTTATTCTTAAACTTGTTTGAAGATTGGGAAATTTCAACCAGAATTGAAAGCTTGTTCCGTTCGCCGGATGAAAACGATTGACTAAATGTGCGAAGATGATCTATAAAGTTGACTCCAAGTCCTTTAGATAGATTATCGAAGACAACTTCGTACTGGCAATCATCAATGGGGGGAATAGTAGATGGAACTATCACCAAGGATTTATGTAGATGTTAATCTAACCAGAATCTATTATCAGGATCCATATGAACAGCTTACAAGCAGCTCTTATCTGTCGGGATACAGGTTGGAATCAAAATAGGATTAAATTAATGAATTTGGAAATCAGTAGACCTGTACAGGATTTTCATCAACATACTATGATCCAAAATTTGATGTTGTGAAATATAAGCTATCCTGTCTGGGAGAAAAACCCGAACAAATTGAAAATTAATATATATATCCTGAATGTATACAAGTAAGCTTTGTGGCATGAGTATCGCTAATTTTATAATCACTAATGCTTAACCTTGATTTGGGGACAAATGATGTCAATATTTTCATATTAAGAACGCGGAATAATTTTCGACGTGGTTACAACAAACAGCTTGTGTGATAATGAACATTTTGAAGAATGCGTTTCTTCTTCGCCTAATATCTCGTTTATGCATTTAAAGTCGCCTGCAAGATCGTCTGATTTGATCACTACAGACTATATTTCTTTTCCTTGATTTTTTATGTTACTGGAATCTCAAGAGTGCAAAAAGTTACCAATCAAAGTCTTTGTCAAAACAATTGAAATTAATGTAAAAGTAGCCTAAATACCTTCAATAATACATTATGCCTGATACAGACCTACACTTACTAAAGGACTGCAATCCTTATCCTCCGGCGCGTAATTGGAAAGTATTTATAGTAAGTCTTACAACAATTGCTAACAAATATAAAAAACTTTTTCAAAAACAACATAATAAATTTGAATTTAAATAAAGCACAGAATTTTATAGAGCTATCATCCTGTTCAAGTGAGCTTCGCCAGCTGCGATCTGTACGTTAGAGACAACTTTCCTCCACTCATTCACACATGCACCGATTATGGGAACTTTGCGTTGTATGTTCTTTCTTAACTAATATATTGACGTTCAATCGCATCATCATGGCTTCTCCTACAATATATTAATTTTTCGATCAGCTGTGTGACATGTGGCACTATCTTATTGAATGCAAATATTACAGATATCAAGCCTATCCAACTCTGGCCTTAAGATAGTTTAGACCGTAACATGACAATCATTTTCATCGGCGAAATAAATACAATTTTCAATAAAATTGAGGAATACCTTCCAATCGTCCAATCGGAAAAGTTTCAGAGCTTTAAATTATCAATAGGCTTCAGTTCTTGAGTTGATATGATCTTGACAGATACCCAATTCCTGAAGCGCATACGGCTGCAATATTTTTAATATAATGACTCAGATTTATAAGTTATCATCTATCTGTAGAGATTGTCGATCGCCAAGTTGAGTTAGAAGATGAAGGTTTACGTGGTATCTCGCTGCACACTAGCAATCAAGTACAATGTGTATGTTTCCATTTTGATAAGACCATAACCCTCAATCTGATCAAGGAAAATTAAAGCAAGTCTACAATAATAGATCCATTCAATGAGGCCACAGGATGAGGCCACAGGATCAGGTAACCTAGTTCAAAAATATATATCTCAGTAAATGAAGAGTCGGGCATTCACATTTATTTGTACAGACGACGAGATCGATGTTGCTTAAAATTATGAAGCTTCGTCTGCTACAAATCACCAGCTATGACTTTAAAATAGCAACAACTGCTGTATTAAAGGGGTTTCCAACATAAGGTGTTATTTTGAATCAACCGGTATTTCGGTAGCTGTCACTTTTGAAGCTTTTATTCTTCGATATTTGAAATTATTAAAATTCATTACAAAAATGGTGAAAATCTTGCAGTCACAGTTCGCAAAACTAAATCATTTTTGGGTCGTCGTGAAGCACCTTGTCGGACTGCAATACAGAAATTGATGGAAAAATTATATGCTGCTGTAGCCCAAAGTGTTTAAGAAAACCCAGGTTTGTCCATTCCTCGTGGTTCTTTGGAATTGGGCATTCCACAAACGTCATTACACCGTACTTTGGATGATATTGATCTGGACAACGTTTACTTTCAACAAGACGGCGCTACGTGCCACATAAGCAACCATTGTTCTTTTACGGAAAAAGTTTCCGGACCGTGTTATCTCTCGAAGAGGTGATTACAATTGGCAACCGAGATCTTGTGATTTAACACCTTGCGACTTTTTCCTTTGCAGCCACGTGAAAGATGAGGTCTACGCCAACAGCCCAGCGTCGATTCAAGACTTCAAACATAGAATTCGTGAGGCTATCAAGGACCTAGGGCAGCCACTTTGGTTATGGAAAAATTCATGAAAAGCTTATGGTCCTGTAAGCGTGGTCGTGGTGGACATTTGGCTAATATTGTTAACATGATTGTAGCAATCATATATATGATTACAGTAGGTATATGTTTATGAAAACCATTTTTAAGATGAAGGATTTAACATATTATGTTGTTGTCGGCTTATGGATATCATAATCTGAGAACAACATATTATGACATAATGATTCATCATGAACATGATTGACATAAACATATATTTATTTATTACAATCATATATATTATTGCGATAATCATGTGAATATTAACTTGAACATATTATGGTTACCACAATTACTTGTAATAATGTTGAAATGGTTACAGTAATTATTGTTACGAATTTGCAATAACGATTTGAATTTAACGGTCTGTAACGAGTGCCTGCAGCATTTATCATGTTTATAAACACGTCCATCAGTAGAAGCTTCTACTTATCAGCAATGTTGATTACCTTTGTTTTTAAGTATGGCAACACTAAGTGTTTAAGCTGCAAGCATTGACATCGAAAGCTCTAGAATTCGAACCTACTGTCCGTTAAGAGCTTTGTAGAAGATTCCCGAAAGATGGCGTGTGTATAAATAGTGGCAGAGGTTGTAGTCGTGAGTGGAGTTTATCATAGGCGCTGTTAGAGTTAACATCAACTGTCTTCTACATTTAAGTTTGTGCATTATAAAGTGTGTGTTCATTTCTGCGAATCAATAAACGTGTATAAAGACACTGAGTGACTATTTTAACTGTTATTGTTATACATTTTAAATAAATAAAGAGTTGATACAATTTTAAACTACTAAAACTGCTCTTATTTGCAATCAAAAGTATCCGGTTTATTTAAAGGAAATAAACCCACGTTTTTAAAAGCTAAAAACGTAACATAAAAATATTTTTTCTCTGGGTGTAGTCTATATGAATAATCCCCAGCCTCTGCAATCTTTCTAAGAGTGCCCGACAAGAGTGCGAGAACATATCGAAACAAAGTTTTTGTCAAAACAATTGAAATTGCAGTCAACATAGCCCAAATTTCCTTCACTAATAAGTACTTTTTTGGAGGTTAATAGTTCAAACAAATAAATCTATAGGGTATAATAGATGTTTGAAGTTCCACTATTTGCTAAAGTTCCTTTTACTGATTGTTTAAATGAACAAACCAAAAAAAAAAATCCAACCAGCCAACTTGTTTAAACTATAAACGGAACAAAGACGTTAAAACTTTAAATGCCAATTGTTTAATTTTTGTTTTTGTCCAGATTTCAGATTTTATGTTCATGTAGTTAACCACAAATAAATAGAATTTATTTAAATTTTGCAAAAAATAAAACAAAAATCATATTAAAATCTTGTGTTTTTCATCATAAAATTTATGGGTTGGTTTAGTAGTTTTGATTATCTTTTACGAGTGGTAATTTTTCATAAGTTGTTGGGTTCTTTCATTTACTTTAAATAATATAATAAATATATTTTACAAGAATAGATAAATAGTAAAATAATATAAAAAAGTACCTAAACAATAAAGCAAAGTGGCATTTGGTCAATATATTTATTGTTTGTCAAAACTATGCTAAAATATTTAGGTATTTAAATATTTATTTGTGATGTTTTGATTAATGTTTATATTAAGGTAAATAAATTTATTATTAAACAATGAAAAAATATGAGAATAATTGTATTTGCTAATAAAGAATTTCGCAATAATTAGTGAAGTTAAACATAAGTATGCAGCAAAAATTTGGTACTTTTCAATGAGTAGAATCTAATACTGTAAATTACTGTAAAATTTCGTTATTATTTTTTTTTTTTTTAATCGTACTATTTTCTGTATATCTAATCCCATCATTTCTTTTTCTTATAGTGAATTCAATGTTTTTAGGAATTTCATTAAATTAAATTGAATTAATTACAACGACGACCTAAATAATGTTTTTAATGAAATTTTATGGCAAATGAAGAACAAACATCATGATCCCAATGGAGTTGTGATCAATACAAAAAGATAAAATAATTTAAAATTCAATGAATGTGAATGAATGAATGACAACATACCTTTAAACAATTGCAAATGATGAGAAACAATTTCGTTGAAAATCTGGCAATAATCTGTAAATAAAAATACACACACACAATAAGAAAAAATTACAATAAATCATTAAAAATAATAAACCCATATTTATTCAATTAATGATCATTTAAGTTAAGAAAAAATTATCATTTTTAAATGATCTGTTTGTAACAGAGAGTTAGCTGTAGCAACCAACGAGCTGACTTGACTGTCATGCCAAATGCCTTCTTGGCAACTTGTTAATTTCATAAGCATTCCCAACTGTTTGTTTGTGAGTTGTAAAAATTATTATTAAAAAATCGAAAAAATAAATTTTGACATTTTATTATTTTATTATGGAAATAAATTTTTGATTTAATTGACATGATGGTGTAGTAGTGTGTGGCTGGCTGGTTTCCTTAAAGGTTTTACTTTATTTATTAAAAATTATTTACGAGCCTCTCCGAGTCTTTGTTAAATTTTTGTTCACTTTGTTTTTTTTTTTTAAATTTGTATATGGTATTCTAATTGAAGTGTCATTCAAATTGAAATGAATTGAATGTGGTGTCATATTTGACAGGCATACAATTTATTAATATAGACAATCACAAACTTCAATATGGAAAAAATATACAGCCATAGCCAGTTGAGCAAAATCATACATTCCTACTACAAACTAGACTCATTAAACCCTTGAAATTGGAACAAAAGAATAAAAATTTGAAATAAACAAAAGTGTAATACAAAACATACTTTAAGTGTCAAGTTGGAACAGTGAAGGGCAGAATAATGCGTGCTTAGTAAAGCAAAACAAGTAAAAATATTGATTTTAAACATTTTTGTCAAGGTTTGCTACCGGTACTCCTAAAATAGTCTTTCAGCTCAACTACCGTTACCGCTAAGCTACCGTTACTGCAATTACCGTTACCGCTAAAATAACGTTACCAATATTCCGCACATAATTTGAAATTATAAAAATACAAATTCTTGATTTCAAAAATTGAGTTTATTGTAATCTTGAAAATTTCAAATATAGGAGGGTGGGTAAAGTCAGTGACTTTTTTAATGAAACACAGGTTTGCGGATAAAAATTTATTTTATATTTCAACATAGTCTCCTTTCCGCCGAGAATTTTTTTTATTTTATTTCATTACCAATAACCTAACCTATTATAGGACATAATCGGTTACAAATTTATAGTTTCTTCAGGTTTGGAAACAAGAAATAGTCACTCGGGGCTAAATCCAGATAATAAGGCGGAAGAGGGAGTATTTCGCAGATTAATTCATTGATTTTTTCGATGGAAACTGCACATGTGTGTACCCTTTTGTGCATTCGATTGTATGCAAACACGGCAGCCATCTTGCGGAAAGCTATCACATACCCAAGTTAACATTAAAAATTTTGAAACCACTGAGCCATGTGAGATGCCTATGGCTTCCACAGTCTGTCGCACTTTCAATCACCGATCGGCCAACTGCACATCGTGATTTCTTTTAAGTGTTTCGGGTGTAGAGACCTCAACTGAGCGTCCAGAATGTTCGGCATCTTCCATGCTTGTACGGCCACAAAGAAATTCAGTAAACCACTTTTTTACCATTGAAATTTATGTTGCAAAGTTCCCATAGTATTTATCAAACTTAGTCTTTATTTGAGATGATGGTTTTTTCCTCAAGAAATAATGCTTAATGTGCAATTTTATCCAATTTCTGTTCAAAACACGAGGTAGTCTGCTGTCAATGGCTGTCAGACACAAACTAAATGACACAGATTGTTTAAATTTTGACAGGAGTCAACTGACAGATTTATTTTTGTTCATTTTATTAAAAATCTACCGAAATAACTCCAAATACCGCTAAAAAACCATAAACCGAAATAAGTAATACAAATTATCGATACCTTTTAACTGTATCGAATCGATAGTCAACCTTGATATTTATTGTTTACATATGTACAGGGTCTTTCATTTAGCGCCTCATATCTTTAAATTTAAATAGAACAAAGTATTTGTGAGATATCATCGTAATTTTGGTCTATCGATGCCATTATATATGAAATATAACTTAGTTCTAATGTCCGCCTTGAGTTTGCTGAGAGGCGCGCATCTGAAATATCAAATTATCCATGACTCTGGTGCATAAATCGTGCTGTATTTAACCGATGGCACGGGTTATGATGTCTTTGAAGGACGATGTGGTTTGTGGCTTATTCTAATAGACTTAAGAAAACTCAACAAAAAAATATAATGGGATAAAATCGCACGATCTCGGTAGCCAGTTCACATCACCTCCACGTGAAATGGCCATGCTCTCAAATATTTCGTGAAGACTGTCCAATTTGGCATGATCAGTGTGGCACGTAGCGACGACCTGTTGAAACCATATGTCGTTGGTGTCCATATCATCCAATTTAAGCCAAAACAAGTTGGATGTCATCGACATATAGCGCTTACCGTTGAACGTGATGGTCTGGCCTACGTCGTTCTAAAAGAAATATGGACCGATAACGCCACCAGCTCTTGATCTCATGGAAGCTTTTGGATCTCAGGTAGATTGATATCTTACCAAATTCTACAATTTTGTTTGTAAAATGGGAGAAACATGCGTTGCCCGAACAGAACAACAAAGCAAAACAAACTCAATAAATGACAGCCAATTCAATAGATTTAGCTTCATATGCTGTCAAAGTTCGAAAGTCCCTATTGGAAAAATCTTTATTTTGATGATTGCACACAGCTTATGAAATCTTTCCATCAAAAACTAATTATTACAAACAAATTAACAAAGTTCGATTACCGGTAAACTTTTCATTTGATTTTGTTCCTGTCCCAATGTCGCGTTCTGGTACCTAAATTACCATCTGCTATCAGCACTCCAAGATCGTTTTAGTCAATAAAATTTAAGTGGAATTAACTGTAGTAATATTTAGATAGATAAAACGTCTAAAGGAGGGTATTAAAAGTGATCCTCTAAAATATAAGGAATATTTCCATAAAGCCGCAGAGAAGCGCAATCGAAATTGGCAAAAACAAATAGCAAACCGATTAAAGAACATGTAAGTGAGCTGTGCCGAACCTTATATATCCTTCACCAAATTATACTTTAAAATAAAAATTTTAGATATTTTTAGGTAAACAAAATTAATTTTTTTTTTTCAAAATTTAAAATTTTTTTTTTTTTTCAAAATTAAAAAAAAAAAATAATAATTTTTTTTAAAATAATTTTTTTTTCTAAATAGTTTTTTTTTTAATTTTTTAAAATTTCCTAGTGAAAAAATTTTTGGACAAAAAAATTTTTTTGGTAAAAAAATTTGGGTTAAAAAATTTGTTTCCCGATTTGGTGGTGCAAATTACTATAGCCTTATTTAGATCGTTGCAATGGACTTTGAAGTATCTATCATTAGATATCCATATTGTCTATAATAATGGCTTAGTAATCCAGATATAGATAAAAAAAATGGGCTAAAAATCTAGGTTGGCCAGGTTTTTTCCTTATATCTCAGCCATTTGTTGGCCGATTTTATCGATTTTAAATAGCAACCGAGCCGGAAGAATTCCCTATATATTGATGTATGAATCAAGTTTGTAAGTTATTTGGGGTCTTCAGAAAATTGATTTCAACAGACAGACAGACAGACGGACATGGCTTAATCGACTCCGCTATCTATAAGGATTCCGAATATATATACTTTATAGGGTCGGAAAATTATATTGTGGAAATTACAAACGGAGTGACAAACTTATATATACCCTTCTCACGAAGGTGAAGGGTATAAAAAAGGGAAAGCACTATATTAAATGTATGGCGAGCAAGTAAATAATAAGTACTAAGTTTTTGTTGAAATTACTTGATTTTATCCTTATTACAAATGTGATGGGAAAACTTATCACATCCTAAATCTTCTATTATCAGAAAAGCATATTTTTCTATTTTAGTTTTAAAATAATCGCTTAAAAAAATGATGTTCCAATTAGATTTGCAGTTTTCTAGGTGCAGTCAAAAACGTGTTCTATTTTCTGTAGCGTTCAGAATCTCATGTTTATTACTTATATATTGGAAACACCAAAACCTCATAACCTACCTTTGGCACTAAACATAGTTTTACTAAAATGCTATCGAAAAATGTAGCGTCAAATAAATTATCGAACAGTGTTCAATTATTCAAGGAAATATGGTTAATTTCTATTTTTAGCAAATGTGTGTATGGGCATTTCCACGGTTGAGAACGCGACATTCGTAAGACTTTGAAGTGATAAAATAATGAAATCTTAAAATTTTGTATCTTTTTTAAGTTAAAGGTGTGTGAATGTCGCGTTCTCAATCTTGGAAATGCCCATACACATACAAACATATGCTAAAATTAGTAATTACCCATATTTCATTGAATAATTAAACACTATTCTTGAGCATTTCCACAGTCGAGAACGCGACATTCGTAAAACTTTGAAGTAAAAAAATAAATATATCTTAAAATGTTGCATTTTTTAACCCATAACTAACTCTATAATTCATTTTAATTGAGATTTCCATGTTTTTAGAAATTTTATTATTTAAATTCGATAAAAACTAAACTTGAATTTAATGTAGTCTTCAAAGACAAAATACTGACTTATTAACTCCCTATTTGTAAGCCTTTGTAATAAGTACTTGACTCCAATGTCAAACCTTTATTTTGTAATAAAAGTTTCTGTTGTATAAAATTTTGGCGGTTTGATTGAAAAAATTTTGTTTGGCATTATTGCAAATGTGTTGCTATTATTTTCTTCCAAATTGCTTTCCTAAAGTTGAAATAAACCAATTCAAACTACCAAGACCAAAGTTTAATTTACTCTTTAACAATTATTGTTCACAAAAATATTTAACATGTGGGTGTTTGTTAAGAAACAATGAAAAAGCCCTCCAACTCTCCACAAATATATTACCATTATTATATAAATAAATATGTACATATATATAATTTAAAGAATTTCACGATTATTCAACAGTTCCAAACACACAAACAAAAAAATAATAAACAACAGACAAAAATCATACAAAAATATTTAAAAAAAATAATAATAATTTTATTTTTATGAGCCATTTAAACAAGCCATTACTAAAACTTTGTTTTTCAGGGAACTCATTTTTCAAAAAAAAAAAAAAAAAACTACAAGGACTTACTCTTACAAACTTTTAATCCTGTTTATGTTGAAAGTGTTTTTTTTTTCTCGAGCACACACATATTTCATGAGCTTAAAATGTTGCAGCAACAAGCAAAACAACTGCAACACTAGATACATGTACAGACAAACAGCTAAAGTATAAATGCTTTAGAATGCAATTTTACAATTTTATGCCATTTTCATGTTACGAAATGTTGGTTTTCTGTTGCAAAAAAACGACAAAAAAATATTATTGTCGTGCCATGACCATCCTCATGGCAGAATAGTATTTGTTAATGTGTATTGGTAAGTATGTGTATGTGTGTGACAGGAAATGAAAAGATTCTAGTTTGTTGCTGTTTGTTTTTATTAAAAAGGAAATGACCATTGACGACCATAATGACATTGTTGACGACTTTCACGATTGTGACACTCCTCGAAAGTGCATGTTTGAATTATGGCTCAACAATATGTCTGTGTTTGTGTGCGAAATTGTTGAGCATGTCGGAAGTTCTGGAAATTGTTTAACCCTACACAATAACTTAATTGTATTTTTGACCTTTTTGTGAAAGCTAAATTAAATGTATGTAGCTTTAAATAAAGCAGTAATGTTTGGAACAGTGTTCAAATATTTAATGAAATATGGGTAATTACTATTTTTAGCAAACGTATTTATGTAAATGGGCATTTCCACTGTCAAGAACGCGACATTCGTATGACTTTGAAGTGAAAAACTAACACGGCTTAATGTAATGTTCTTAGGTTTTTTAAACACAGAAAACAGTTTAGTGGTAAAATGTTCTAAATAAAAAATATCACACAAAAAAATAACTGACTTATTAACCCTTGTTTACGCAATTGCTCTAAATATTTACTCTGATCGATGCTCTTCCATTTCAATTTTCAATTACTGGCACTTATTAAGTTAATTTAATCGAGGCACAGAATAATTTAGCTTCTCTTTACCAAAATTTGAAGAATTTCCTTCTAAAACTATTAATAAAAGTTTTACAACTTTTCACAATCAATTACTGGCACTTACTAAATCAATTAAATCGAGACCATCTTTTTGCCAACATTTAAAGAATTTCCTTCTAAAACAATTAATAGTTTTACAATTTCGATTTCTTTAACAATAGTTGTCTATAGGGTGATTTTCAATATCATGTCGTTAAAACGGAATGGCTTCTTTAAACGAATAATTCATTGCGTTAACAATGGAATAGCCGCCACTGAACACTACTCATACACATTTTTTATAGGACTTATAACAAACAGCAACAGACAACAATAAATGCTACTTTATGTTTTAAAAACTACGTAACAAAAAAACGCATGCAGGACTAAAAGTGTAATAGCATCAAGGAATCACATACTACTCGTACTTTAACCATAATACTACTTGTAAATTGATGTAAAGAAATGACGTGAGGACATTGTATCATATGTGTCAAAATATTATTAGGGTGATGCTTATATGCTAAGATCAAAATTAGATATGACTGACTACTTAAAAGTATACAAATAAATTGCTGATATATTTAATGGAAAATTAAACAAATTAGTTTCTTTCTAATACTATCAAACATAGGAATTTCCGAGGTCAAGAACGCTACATTCGTTCGCATATTAAGTGAAAAATATAAAAAGGATTAAAAATATGTTTTCTTGTTTCCATTTGCTTGATATTTCGGTTTTATCGTTTTCTGTTTCCAATATATTTCAATCAAGAACGCGACAAAAAAATTTAACTATAAAAAATACAAAATTCTGAGATTTAAAACATGATTTTTAAGCACTTTTTTAACAACAATACCATAGAATAATGCAGCTTTCTGCTCATAACCTGCGAAAAATATGTGTCAATTCTAAAAGTTTACAATTTAGCTATGAATTTTAAACAAATCTTGAAAAAAAACACAAAAAATTAATTGAATTCAAATTTAATGACCAATATTAAAATACACAAAATAGAGCAAGTGATTTTGGATAAGAGCTCCTGCAAGGTGTGAATTTATCCCCTCCTAGGAAATTGTCAAGTTAAAGTGATAGGTCCTCTGCATAGAAAATGTTAGAACTAAAACAGATCCCTATCACTTTGGATCTAATCATGTGACACGTTTTGTGTTAGTTCCCTTCCGCCTAGGGTAGTTATCATTTAGAAATATTTGCATATTTAGTAAGATTTATCATTCGACATATTTAAACATATGTACTAAATTTATTGCTTAATGCTATTGTTCACCTTCTCCGAGTAGTGAAATCTACTTCTTGGAAGTTCTTTACTTTGTTGGTATAAAATATAGTAAATTTATGCTGCTTATCACTAGAATGACAATATCTCACGTCTGCATGACATATAATTTTAAACATAAAATCTTTTCTTTGCCATATTATAACAACCATTCACTACTCTTGGCCATTTAAAATCATTTCATGGTCTTTCCCTATCTTAAGAGTCCTCTAAAAGTGTTAATATGAAAATAAAAGTCTTTACATTGGAGTAACTTTTTTTAATATGTCTTAAATGCGGGCAACATTTTTACTGCCTTGTTTTAATATCAACAACTGAAAGTGTTATATTCCGCAGTGCCGAAACTTATACACACTTCACCAAAATATTCTTTAAGATAAAAAATATTAGTGGAAGCAAATTTTTGTTTAAAAAACTTTGGTGAAAAATATTTTATTCAAAAAATGTGGGTGAAAAAAGGTAAAAAAAAAACAAAACTGTTTTTCGAAATTTAATTTTTTTTTTTTTTTTTTCAAAATAGTTTTTTTTCGAAATGGTTTTTTTAATTTTTTTACATTTTTTTCCCAAATTTTTTAATAGTGAAATATTTATTTTCAAATTTTTTTTTTTTTTCGAAATTGTTTAATTTTTAAAAAAAAAATTTTTTTTAATTTTTTTTAATTTTTTTCCAAATTTTTTATTAGTGAAAAACAATGTATGACAAAAAAAATTTTTTGTTAAAAAAAAAATCGGGTTATAAAATATTTTTCCCGGCCATTTATGGGCCGATTTTCTCGATTTTACTAGCGACCGAGCCGGAATAAGATATATTGATGTATCAAATATGTTTGTAAGTTATTTGGGGGCTACGGAAAGTTGATTTCAACATACAGACGGACATGGCTATATCGACTTCACTATCAATAACGATCCAGAATATATATACTTTGTGGGGTCGCAAATGAAAAATGTAGAAATTACAAACGGAATGACAAACTTATATATACCCTTGCCACTCATGGTGAAGGGTATAAAAACGAGGAAGTATATCTCAGCCATTTGTGATCCGATTTTAAATAGCAACCCAAACGGTACGATTGCAGATATATTTATATGTCATTCATGTATGAAAGTTATTTGGGGTCTTTGGAAAGTTTATTTCAAACTACAGACGGACAGACCGACATGGCTATATCGACACCGCTGGAAATAACAAACGGAATGACAATCTTATATATTCCCTTGCTACTCATGGTGAAGGGTATAAAAATGTAGCAGACACAACATTTGTTCACACCTAAGTAACGGTGAAGAAAAAAGCATTGGATTCAAATGCAGAACTTTAAAAGTGTTGAATTATTCTAATGTGAATATTTCCACAGAAAAGTCCAACGGGACTAAAAATAAAATATAAAAAACTCAATAATATAATGTATCTTTAGCTAAACTTAGGTGTTATGATCATCAAATAAGCCTGAAAACTAAAAATATATTTTTCTTTTTTCAATGACAATTTCTGTTTAGTTTTTATTGTTTACATATGTATAGCATGATTCCTCACATCTTATGAAAACTTGAAATTGAAAACAAATTTTCCATTTGATTTTGTTCATGTTTCGATGTCGCGTTCTTGTATAGTTTGTTATTAGAACACTTCGATTGTTCTAATCAAGTTGCTGAATTTTTTATATCATATCAAAATTAGGGATTTTAATTGATATAAAACGTTACTGCATGTTATAATGTCGCGTTCTGGTAACTAAATCATCGTTTTTAATTAGTACAAAGCGATCGTTCTAATCAAGTATCTGAAAATTTTAATACAAATCCAAATTAAGTGGATTTAAATAAAAAACAAGTAAGAGAACTGTATTCGGTGCCGAATTTTATATACCCTTCAACAAATTTTAGTCTAAAATAAATATTTTAAATATTTTTAGGGTAAACAAAATTAAAAAAAAATCACAAAATTTCAAAAAAAAAAAAAAAATTTAATTTAATGGGGGAAAAATTTTATGAGAAAAAATTTTTTCTATTTATTTGTGAAAAAAAAATTTATAACAAAAAAATTATTTTTGGTGAAGAAAAAATTCGGGGTAAAAAATATTTTTCCCGATTTTGACCAATTGTAGGTCCGACTTACTTTGGCCTTATATACGCCGTTGCAAAGGTCTTTGCAATATCTATTATTGGATATCCATATGGTCTATATTAATGAGTTAGTAATCCAGATATAGATCAAAAATAGTTCAAAAGTCGAGGTTGCTCTGGTTTTTTCCTTATATCTCAGCCATTTGTTGGCCGATTGTCTTTATTTCAAATAGCAACCGAGCCGCGAGAATTTCCGATATATTGATGTATGAATCATGTATTTAAATTTTATGGAGGCTGCGAAAAGTTGATTTCAACATACAGACGGACATGGCTATATCGACTTAGATATCTACATCGATCCAGAATATATATACTTTGTGAAAAATGTAGACACTACAAACGGGAGAAGGCTGCACCAGCTACCAAACATTGGGAAAAGCAGTTAAGAAGGCAGAAATTGACTGGTAATGCAGAGGTTAGTTAAAGGTATGTAGAACCAATGAATAATAAATACGACCTTTTAATGAAATCTTCACAAACGTGACGAAAAAATGAAGACAAATATTTTAACTTCATTTACACAACAATATTTTCATTCTTATTAAATTATGTTTCAATTCGCAGATTTTTTCTAGATGTAGTCAAAAACGATTTATATTTCTTGATGCATTTTTGAACATACAATTATTGCTAATATATTGGAAACGACAAAACCTACATTTTGCTCTTAACACAGTGCTACTAAAATCCTAACGAAAAATTATAACATCGAAATAAATTCTATGATTTCTTTATGCTTTTTCACTTCTGATGCGTATGAATGTCGCGTTCTTGATTGTGGAAATAAAAATCTTTCGGATTTTTATCTCACCAAATAAAAGATGCCGTTTAGTTTATGTCTGCAACAAAAATAAAACCTGTTGAAAAAATATCCCTTTAAGTCCGCCTTTGCCTAATTACTAACTCATTCAGGAACACACGTGCCAATATTCATTCATTTACAAATATTTATACGATAGATTTTGAATTTTCATGTTCTTGGTTCATTAATTTAGAAAAATCAAAAAAGTACTATTAGGTTCTGTTTGTGAAGTTCTTTCCTAACCAAGCAACATTATTAAATACTTTAACGCTGCTATTATGTTGATAAATGTGGAAAAATAAAAAATTACCATCATAAAAACAAAATGTAGAATTAAGTCCCCCACACTAAAATCAGTTTCTTTAAAATTTTTGTAAACAAACTTCGTCATAAGTTCATGTTATTAAAATGTCGTTAAAGGAAACAATTCCTTTGTCACTCTGAGCAGTGGTAAGACACTCAAGGAATTCCTCTATAAAAAACATCAATTCAGGGCTTTCTTCAAACTTTATAAACAGATTTTAGTGGGTTCATTAAAAAGAAACAGGAAGGTATGTATGCTTATGTGAGCATACATGTTTAAAAGTAAGTGTGAACACGTTAAACCATTTTATTACTTGAACCTCTACAGTTTCAATCTTCAAATCAATACAAAACTCCTTCAACTTAAAAATAACAGAAATATATGAAATTCTTCACCAAGACAGCCATAAATTATAGAGAATTCATTCACTATAAAAAAAACAAATAAAAAAACTTGGGAATTATTTTATATTTTGTTTGTATATCAGTTAAGTGTCATAAATTAAAATTAATTCCAATTTATTTGTACCAGTTTTGTTTTAAATACATTTTTAGCCATTAGTGAATGAATGTGAATGACTATTCTGTGCTGTTGTTTTGCCTTTGAAGTTTTTATATTAAAATCGTGAAATTAATTTTTTGTTTTGACTTCTTGTTTTCATTAAATATGGTTTCCTAAAAATTATTAATACTCAAAATCAATTTACTTTAATTTACCTAAAGTTTTTTGGCGGTTTATTTTTATTTTGTGGTTAAAATTTGAGAAGAAGAAACGTTTCTGTTAAATTATGCAAATTATGTGGTTGGTCATTTAGTTTGTTGTAGATTTTTTTGGGAATGTTTTTTTTTAAATATTAAAATTAATATTCTTCACAGTAGTATTATTTATTGTAAAATAAAATCAAAGTTTTTGTCGTATAAATTCATTTAAATTATGGCAAAATGTTTATGTCAAGAATATTAAATTCAAATTATGTTTATTATAAAGTATTTGATTGAGGTCTATGGCTGTTTAAAGAGACAAATTGTTTTGAAATCGTTTGCTATGATGCAAAAGGTTAATTGGGGTCATTAATTTGGGATTAAATTTTTATAATTTATATTTCAGCTATATCTTCTTCAAAACGTAATGAAGAAGGAATCTATTATATAAATGAATAGTTAAAAGAAATTAGAATGTTTTATTTTAAACCAAAATTCGTACCTTTGAGTTCCCTTTTGTGTAATTATTAACTCATGCCCGAAAATACGTGCTAACATTTACAAAAATCAAAAAGTACCATTAGAAGATGAAGACCACCAAATTCCCATTTGCCACAGTCTTTCCATAGCCGGCAAAATGCACCTAATCCATGTTTCTAGGTTCATTAATTCAGAAAATTCAAAAAAGTACTATTAGAGGAAAAAATAGTACCATTAGGTCCCTTTGCGAGATTCATTCCTAGTCAAGCAGGAACACAATTTTAAACTTGCGATTTTGTTCATGAATGAGGGAAAATCTAAAAGTAACATCAGAAGAAGAAACTGATTCTCACCTCACTGAGTAATACAATAAAGTGCAATTTTTTATATTGCAAAGACTTTAACTCATGATATTACAATCCAACATTTATGTTCTAGGTTTATTAGTTTAGAATAATCAAAAAGTACCATTATAAGATGGAAAAATACCAAACATTTTTCATTTGTCACATTCTTTCCTCAGCCCTCTAATTGCATGTTTCTTCATTCCTTAATTCAGACAAAATCAAAAAAGTACTATTAGAGAAAAAAGTACCATTTGGTTCCCTTGCGAGATTCTTGCCTGACCGAAGGAACACAAATAAAAATTTTAACGTTGATATTATGTTTAAGAATTTGGAGAAAGCCAAAATTACTATAAGAAGTAGAAAACGCACGTAAAAGGACTCATAGGTGCTATTATTTAAAAGTACCATTTAAATAAAAAGTACTAACAATGAGTCAGTCTTTACTCCGGCTTTTATGTTTCTAGTTTCAAATCTATCAAAAGATAACATTATAAAACAAGTAATAGAGCTATATTCGGCACTGCCCTTGTCTTATGTACCCTTCACCAAATTAAAAATGTTAAATATTTTAAGGTAAACAAAATTAAAAAAAAAAATTTAAATTTATTTCTTAATTTATTAGCGAAAACAATTTTAGGGCAAACTATTTTTTTAAATTTATTTTTTAAAATTTTTAATTTAAAAAAAATAAAAAATTTATTTTTGAAAAAAAAAAAATTTCAACAAAAAATTTTTGTTTGGTGAAAAAAAAAATTCTGGGTAAAAAATATTTTTGCCAATTTTGACCAATTGTAGGTCCGACTTACTTAGGCCTTATGCAAAGGTCTTTAAAATATCTATTACTGGATATCCATATTGTCTATATTAATGACTTAGTAATCAAGATATAGATCAAAAATAGATAAAAAATCGAAGTTGTCCTAGTTTTTTTCCTTATACAGTGCAAGCTCGGTATTCGCGACTACCCATTATCACGACGCCTTATTTTTAACATTGCAGGTTCTATAATCGCGACAGTTTGCGAAAAACAGGTTCTATTTTCTCGACTTTTATCTGTTTGATACAATGATACAAAAAAGGGAAATCCCCGTCGTTTGGTATATTAACCTTTTTGGTTGATTTTGATCTTCAATTATGTCAGTTTGTTAATGTCATTTGTTGTGTAAATACATCTTATAACATGGGAAATGTTCAACATATTGTAAAACCAACGATTTCTAAAAAATTTTAGATTTTAAAAAAATGTTAAAGTGGAGATTCCATAAATTCAATTTGAGTGAATTACAAGTTACCTGAGTCTTCGGTTTACAGCATTATAAAGCAAGAAAATTCAATAAAATAGTTCATACGTACAACAGAAAGTGGCCCTGGCAAACGTTGCACCTTAAAGAAAGCTGAGTACCCAAGAATTAAAGAAATGCTTTTTATAAGTGGTTTCTAAAACAAAGAGTTGAAAATGTTCCAATATCAGCAGCGATTTTACGAACAAAAGCCAGTCATTTGTTTTCAAAAATGTATCAAACCAATTCAGGTTTTAATGTCAGTGAAGGATGGTTAGAAATTTAAGCGTCGACATGGAATTAGATTTTTAAAAATTACGGGCGAGAAATTGTCTTCGAAACCTCAACTTATTGATCCATTTGTGAAAAAGTTTAAGGATTATGTTGATGGGCATGGGTTGACTCTTCACCAAATCTACAATGCCGACGAATCTGGTTTATATTATAGGATGCTTCCAAATCAACTCTTGCCACATGTAATGAGAAAACAGCGCCAGGAAGAAAAATATGTAAAGAACGTATAACTTTTTTGTCCTGTTCAAATGCGAATGGCACAGAAAAACTGAAATTGTTGGTTGTTGGAAAATCGAAAAACCCACGCTTTTTCAATAATCCTGTAATATACAACACCAGTAATAACGCCTGGATAACATCATTTATATTCAAGGACTGGTTCCATCACGAATTTCGTACCCACGTAAGTTAATTTTCACCAATTACTAAAAGTATGCTGTTCATAAGTAAACATTTTTTAGATCCGAGAATTTTTGGCTTCAAAAGGTTTGCCAGTTGAGGAACTAAAAAGTGATGACGGTTTAATTATAGCAATGAATCTACCACCCAATTGCACTGCGCTTAGATCAAAACGTTGTCAACTCGGTCAAATTAAATTATAAACAACAACTGCTCACCCACTTGCTTGAACAGAAGGGAACAAATTTGGAGCTCAAACTAAAAAACTTCAATACCAAAAATGTAGTTCAGATTCTAGCTACGTCCTGAGATAAAATATCAGTGTCCAATATCCAAAAACCTTGGAACGCCTTGCTCGAATTCGGTACTGAATGGAGTGAAGATGATAACATGCCCTTAAATATTTTACAAAATATAATTCAGAAAGAAAATGAAGATCTTTCAACTATTGGTACATTTGTAGCTCAAATTGGTACGGAACTTCTTTTCACTAATGCTGACATAAATAACTGGATTCAAGAAGAATTTCATGCGGAAAGTAATGAGGAGCAAATGGAATTATCAGATATGGAATCGGAGGATTTATACGATAGTGGTCATGAAGAAATCAAAATTAAAGCGGACGATTGTTTAACATCGATAAACACATTTGGAAAATGATAAGCCGACAACAGCACTATATGAACTACGTGATTCAGCTGTTGTTTTAAAAAATAATTTGTCAAAAAAGCAACCCAAAATCTCCAATTTCTTTACAAATGTTTAATAAGTAACATGTATATCAATAAAAAGGATTCTAATCTGGTTTCCAGGTCTGGTTTTTAATTAGTCGCGAATACCGAGCTTGCACTGTATTTCAGCCATTTTTGGGCCGATTGTATCGATTTTAAATAGTAACCGAACCGGAAGAATTCCCGATATATTGATGTATGAATCATGTTTCAACATACATGTCTATATCGACTCCGCTATCTATAACGATCCAGAATAAATATACTTTGTAGGGTCCCAAATGAAAAATGTAGATATTACATACTTATACCCTTTGCCACTCATGGTGAAAGGTGTAAAAAGTACCAATTTCCTGATTGGTTCGAATTTTCAAATGCCATTTTTTGATTACATGCTGTTTGTGAAAAAATCATGGAATGTATTTTAGACAAATGTGTGAGTCTCAAATTTAGAGTTTTATGAAAAATAATATTTTTACATTAAAAAGAAATCATGTCAATTAATATAAATAAACAACTAATCAACATTTGTTGATTGTTTTCGGATAACACAATTAAAATAAGCTTTGATTGCTTATTGGGCCTAGCTGAATGAATTTAACTCATAGTTGGTTCAGATTTTTTTTGCTTGGACCAGCACTCAGGGGATGCCCCTACTCATTAATGCATTGTGTTGGAACTAGGAAAACTAGTTTATAGGAGGGAGTATAGTGAGAGTAGTGTTTGTGGACATATGATTTCAATTTTTCTATATTGAAAATTACAGGAAATACTTCAGCAGGAAGTTTATTCCACATACGGATTGTAAGGCTAAATAACGAATTTTTCCTGTAATGTGTTGTGCAATCCACTGTCCAGTCGACCTCGAATTGATGAGACCTTGCTGAAGAACGTGTATTGCGTAAAAAACTACGGCTTTCGGCAACAAGTTCCCTAATTTCTGCTGAGCACATACCATTGTAAGTAGTATCTATGGAACAGTGAAACGCAACCCACATTGCCACGGTGTTCCAGTGGGTCAATAGCGCTGGATATCTTTACTGTTACCTATAAGCACCTTCGACCTCTCCTATATTCCAAAATAGACTTCAAAGTACCGGCCAATTCAAGAAAGTCTTATTTCATTTTGGGTTGGATATAATTGGTGTACATAGTAAGATCAGATGGAGTGAAATATTTCCTACACCGTTTTAGAAAACCAAGGCACTTGAATGTGTTTCGTCCAGCGGACATCGCACTGAATACTCATGCCTATAACATCAAGAGCTTATGATTTCCAGCGGACATCGCACTGAATACTCATGCCTATAACATCAAGAGCTTATGATTCATTACAGTACTTTGAAAATCGTTGATTAAATAATAAGACAAATCTTCTCATCATTCAGTAGCAGTTCTTTCCAGATTTTGTTACATAATTTTTTCGGTATACATATTCCTTAATAGCAACTCTTAAGCCCAATGACTCAAATTAACGCTGTATTTAGTTACTAAATTATTATGCTGAACAATAAATAAAATATACCAAAAAAGAAAAAAACCAAAACCCACTTGTCAATTGAAAAAGCCTAAGGATAAACTTACAATTTAATAATCCAGCTAAAAATCATTGAAAGAAACCAATTCTTCTCATATGTCCTTAATCCATATGTTAAGCAAACGAATAAAAGTATAAATAGTAGTTATACAAAGTCATAAAGAAGAAAAAAATAAAGAAGGCGACTGAAATTCTACGAAACCATATGCCTTCATTTTAATTTAAAACAATTTTTTGGCACATAATTCTCCATTGTCATGAAGAAAATAAAATAACAAACAACCAACAAAAATAAAAGGCTAAAATGAACATGATATGGCCAGGCTTTAAACAGCAGCAGCAGCACCATCCTTATATACACATTTAAAATCATTAAAAACATCAGCTCAGGAACTGGCCATATGAATGAAGGTTAAGAGAAGTGCTGGTTTTTTTTTTATTTATTTTGTTTTATAGAAAAAAAGGTTTTAATTTTAAGGAATATCAGAATTTCAATATTTATAATGGTGCGTGTGTGTAGTGTAGCCTTTATTAAATATTTCTTTTAAAATTTTTTTTCGGATCTTTTTTTTTGAGGAAAAGAATGTAAATAAATTTAAACAAATTATAAAAATACAAAACACATGCGAAAATTTAAAAAAGTGAATAAAAAATCATAAAGTAGGACCCCATTCCTTTAACCATAATGGCGCGAGTTTGAATACAGTGCAGAGATGGAAAAGTTCGTATATTGGTTCATTGCAATAATATTGTAATAAAATCATTTAATACTTCAAAACTATCATTTTATAATTTTTCTTTATTATTCGTGTGAGGGATTAATTTTGCAAATTTTGATTATTCGAACAAATATTCGAATAATACTTATATAAAGGGTTTTCCAACAAGAGGTGTTATTTTGAATCACCCGGTATTTCGGTAGCTGTCACTTTTAAAGCTTTCATTCTTTGACATTTGACAAGTAGAAACCACGCCATTACTAAAAATGGAACGATATACACTTCAACAACGCATTGAAATTATTAAAATTGACTACAAAAATGGCGAAAATCTTAAGCCGTCACAGTTTGCAAAACTAAAGCATTTTTAGAACGTCGTGAAGCACCTTGTCGGACCGCAATACAGAAATTGGTGGAAAAATTCGAGCTGTTGGGACAAGTTTGTGATGTGAAGAATAAAACCAGTGCACGTCGCTCAAGAACAACTGAGAATATTGCTGCTGTACCCCAAAGTGTTGAAGAAAACCCAGGTTTGTCCATTCCTCGTCGTTCTTTGGAATTGGGAATTCCAAAAAACTTCATTACACCGTATCTTATGGCCGGAGTTGGATTATATTGATCTGGACAACGTTTACTTTCAACAAGACGGCGCTACGTGCCACACAAGCAACGAAACCTTTGCTCTTTTACGGGAAAAGTTTCCGGACCGTGTTATCTCTCGAAGAGGTGATCACAATTGGCCATCGAGATCTTGTAATTTAACACCTCGCGACTTCTATTTTTGAGGAACGGAGATTTAAAGTGGCATATTTTTGAATATAATTGAGATATTGACTTGAATATTTTTCGTAAGACCAAAAATTTACTTATCTAAACAAAAAAAAAATTTGTTCGGGAAAAATGTGGACCAAATTGTTCCTAATATTTGCAATCATATCAAAATTTTGATACTAATTTTAGTTTAAGAAACTCAATAAATATGTAATAAAATCTTTATTTATTAACAAAACTAAACGAAATTTTCAACGTTTTTTATATTTCTCATTTTAAATAATAAAGTATACAAAAACTTGTCAAAAGGTCAAAGGGAATCCCGCAATTCTTAAAAATCCCAAAAATTATATTTTTTACAATTTTGCCCACAGGTTCTACCTTTCCCTCAAGGCTAAGAAAATATTTTGGAAATAAATAGAAGTCACATCAAGATTTCCAAAGCTGTTTCCAGTTTTCTGATCCCAGCTTTGGGATTTTAGAACATGTGGTCCAAAGTTAAAATTTTGATAAACAAATAGGTCAAATTCCGAAGGACGTTGGGGCGACGACATATTCGAAAAATATGACATGTTTTGTATACCAAAATATTCTCCGTAAAGATATCTTAGAGAAAAACTCAAAAGTTTTATATACTCTTAAAGAAAGTTTTATTTTAATAAAAAAAGAGTTAAGTCACTTTTTTGCCCAAAAAACAGCAAAAATCTTCTATTTTTTAAATTGAAAGTCGTTTATTTTCGGATACGTAATCGATATTTCTCTGAAATTTTTAGCATATTATAGGTAATTTAGTTATCTAACTAATACAATAAATTTGAGTCCATTCGGTTCAAAATACGCCCTATATTTTTAAAAATGCGGACCAAGGTATGGCAAAATTTTAACATTTAAATTTTGAAATGCCTATAACTCGGAAATTATAAGAGATAAATAGCACACGCAAGCATGTTTTTTCAAGATCCAGCCGAGCGCTTCCCAAAAATTCAAAAATTTAAAAATAAAAAATGGCACGTGCTTAAAAATTTTATATGTCGAAGGTACCCTACTTTGAGTTCCCATAGCGCCGTGCCTGGAGCATATGTAGGGTCCATTTTAATAACTTAAACTCGAATACTCCTTGGCTACGCCCACGTAAAATTTTATCCCGATCGGGCTATCCGTTTAGAAATGCCAGATTTATTTCCAAAAAATTTTGATTCTGCCCCACTGTGCAGCGTCGATTTAAGACCTCAAAGATGGAATTCGTAAGGCTATCGAGGACATAGGGCAGCCACTTTGCGATTTGGTTATGGAGGATTTCATGAAAAGGATATGGTGTTGTAAGCGTGGTCGTGGTGGCCATTTGGTTGATCTGCAAGTCTGGAAGGTAGAGTTGTTAGAGAATTAATGTTTATCACTCAACCCTAAAATATTATTTTATTTATTTGTCCATCCCTGATTCCGCATATTCTGTATTCTGAGCTAAGAGCTGAGTTGTACCAATATTTTGTATGAATTGAAGGTGCGGCAGTGGTTGGTGGTGGTGGTGGTGGCGGTGATAATTTGTCTGTCATGTGGCAGGTGCTGCTACCATTAGGCATCATTAACATTTTATCTTTGACACTTTAGACGGACGCTGTTTCTTACCAAAAATAAACAAAAATTTTTATAAAATTTAACACAGAAAAAAAAAATATAATTTAAGAAGGGTTTCAGCAAAAATATATTTAACAACGAATACTTTTTGGCTGAAGATAAATTATGATTTTTTTTTGGTGGCTGATGATGATTCGCAGAATGAAATATGAAACAATGGATCGGTCACACGGTGAACTGATTAACATTTTTGGCGTATTTGTTAAAAATAAGTGAATTTTTTTTCAATGGAATTTTGCTAAAACTGAAACATTGTAATAAAATTTAACATAACATGTCATACAAAAGGCTTCCTAAACTTAGTATACTTCCCTTTCATTTTTTTATAACTAAACATAACAACAATTTTAATTACATCAGCCAAAAAATCACTGAGTGGAACTTATGTTAATCGTTATTTGTTACTTTTTTTTTGTACAAAATTATTTAAATTCTTTTCATATTTCAAAAATGTATTTCATTTAAGATTTAAATTTTATTCCAAAAATACCACTTTGTTTAACATTTTTCGTAAGTTTTTACATTGTTTGGCCATTTGTAGCGGCATGGTCAATCTTTATATTGATTTAATTCATGTTATTATTGTTGTTTAATGCTGATTTATAACTCAACAACAGAAAAAAAAACATTATTATTTATGTATACCTAAATGTGTATGAATGTAAGCTTATTACAACAATAAAAGGCTTAACACAGTTTTTCATAAGATTTTGTTAAAAAAAAACAATAAAAATTAGTAATAAATCATGCACACTTTTATACACATGTCATAATACTGTATTCGACTCTTAATGCTCTTTCTCTGGTAAAATGTATTTGCTTTTAATGCTTTTCGTTGTTGTAAGTATTTTTTGGTTTGATCATACAATACAATCCCATGTACTTGAATGAATGAAATTGAATTGAAAAGACCACCATGGGTTAAGTACATGGTCTTGTATATAGTAATGAGTGTAAGAGAATGCAATGCACACACATTCCCATACTCATCACATTATAAGATTTTAACACAGAAACTGTTAGTTTTAGTTGTACTTATTCCTAGGTGGGGTAATTGAAAAGTTTTATAAATTAGTAGTAAAAATCCCACTACTTTGTTAAAAAAAAAACTCGTTAGAGATCTATTTACACACGCATGTGTGATTGTGTTAGTGCAAAGGTATGAATGTGTTGAGTTTTTCGAACTGTTACTTTCATGTGTAAAGGCTAGGTTAGGTATTAAACATTATAGTGTAAACAACAAAGTTTTTTTTGCTTCCAAAATATCGAATTTTGTGCCAACAAAGCGTCATATGAGAGAAGTTTTGCTTTACTTTTTTAATTTGAAACAAGTAAGAGAGCTATATTCGGCTGTGCCGAATCTTATATACCCTTCACCAAATTATACTTTAAAATAAAAATTTTAAATATTTTTAGATAAACAAAATTAATTTTGTTTCAAGATTTTTTTTCAAAATTTAAAAAATAATAATTTTTTCCTAAATTGTTTTCAAAAATTCTTTTATCCAAAATAGTTTTTTTTTAATTTTTTTAAAAAATTTATTTAATTTTTAAAATTATTTTTTTTTCAAATTTACTAGTGAAAAAATATTTATGACAAAAAAATGTTTTGACCCATTGTAGGTCCAAATTATATAGATCGTTGCGATGGACTTTGAAATAGCTATCATTAGATATCCATATTGTCTATATTAATGACTTAGTAATCCAGATATATATCAAAAATCGGGTTTTTTCTTATATCTCACCCATTTACTCGATTTTAAATAGCAACCGAGCCGAGAGAATTCCCGATATATTGATATATGAATCAAGTTTTTAAGTTATTTGGGGTCTTCAGAAAATTGATTTCAACAGACAGACAGAATGTGCCACTGAAGCACATTACTAGCTCACCAAAGCTTATAGTGAATGTGTTCCATCGGTTTCAACGTGTGAGAAATGGTTTGGTCGGTTCAGAAGTGGTGATTTTGACACGGAAGACAAAGATCGACCATACCATGCAACAATAAAATTGAAGACCAAGAATTGGAGGCATTACTCCATGAAGATTATTTTCAAACTCAACAAGAGCTTGCAAAATCATTGGGAGCTACACAAGCAGCAATTTCAAAACGTTTGCAAGTAGCAGGATTCATCCAAAAGCACACACCTTTTAAAATTTTGTAGCCACAACTGTAAAATTCGGTCACTAAAGTAGAATCATTCGATTGGCAACAAATTCGGTTGCTATCACGAATCTGTTTTCTCTGTACAGGGAAATTGTGTTCAATACGAATTGAAGCTGAGATATTTTGGAATACGATTTTATATGTCTGAAATACTGCTTAGCACTATAAAAGAAAGTAATTTTTGCACCGAATCATTACTTGCGATAAAAAATCGATCCATTACTATAACCCAAAGCGTAAGAGATCCCATGTAATGGTTCAAAAATTTTACGAAAATCAGAAAGTACTATTAAAAGCCAGAAAATACATAGCCAAGACCTTTTTGGTATCTTTATTACCAGCAACGTACCAATAAATTTTTATCGTTCAAAACTACTACACTGAAATACACACATTCGATAGGCTTCATACACGCAGAAAAAAATATAGTTGTGCATGTTTACTGTAACCATTTCAATATTTTACTAAGATTTTTAACAATATTATAGTCACAGTAACTATTTATATGATTGTGGTAACAATAATGTGGTTAATTTACAATTCACATGGTTGTAACTGAAAACTCTAGTAATGGAACATTTAAGTTTGTCCGTTAGATAATTCATGAAACTTCTAGAAGATGTATATAAAGATGTATGAAACTTCTAGAAGATGTATATAAATAGTAACAGCAATTTGCAGTGAGTCAGTTTATTGTAGGCGTTGTTAGACTTAACATCAACTGTATTACCAGTGTGTTTTTAAAGTGTCTCACCCCCCAGTTTAATGAACATTGGTAAAAAAATCATTTTTAAAACATTTTAGGTACATCGGTTGGGGTTAAGACGTACCGCAAGCCTTCTGAACTTTTGAGAAAAAATTAAATTTTTTCAGTTTTTGTAAAAATTTTGCCATTAGAAAATTACTATTGCAATTTAATTTAAAAGAATAGTAATGTGTACGCAATTGTCTTTCTAATGAGCCATACAAAACAGAAATTGGTCAAAAAATTTTAAAGTTATTAAAAATTCCCCAGGCCATTAACGTGTATCAGGCCACTAGAACAAGAAATGTATGAACAAAATTAACATATTTTGAAAAATATAAATTTTTACTTAAAATATATCCATATTTACCGTTAACCTCTTCGCAGGTATGACCAAAAAAATAAAATAATTTTAACGCCATTTTCAAAACTCCATTTTTAAATTTTTAAAAATTTTGTTAAACAAATTTCAGAATTTTTTTAATTATCTCATTGGGATTTATTGAGAATATAATAGGGAATAAAAATATGAAAAAATTATGAAAATATCTCATATAGTTTTTCCGTACCTGCGATTTAAATTTTGAAATTTTCGAGAAAAACAAATTATTTGGCCATATTTTGGCGAATAAGCTCAATTTCCTTACTGTTATGAATTTTAAGTAAAACCTTTTGAGAGTATTATAGTCCAGATAATTCTAAATATACTCCGAAAGTTTTACTAAAATTGGAAAACGTTAAACCTTAAATCTTGAAGGTCAAAGGTCAAAATTTTCAATATTTGAAATTTCTAATTTAAATATTGCGAAATGTTATTTCTTTTTGGGGCGATTTTGATGAAACTTAAGGAAAATAATAACAGCACAAACATGGAATTTGACTCTTAATGGCACTTGATGTTAAAATTTAATAGTTGCGTCTTAACCCCTACCGATTTACCTAAAATTTTTTCAGGATGATTTTTTTACCAGTGTTCACCAAACTGGGGAGTGAGACTGGCAAAAATCTAACTTTCGTTTACTAAGGGCCACCCTCGTGTAATATACGTCTGTGTATTAAAAGAGAGTGACTATTTAAATTGTTGTGTAAATTTTAATAAATAAAGAGCTGTTACAAATTTTAAACTGCTGATTGCTTTTATTTGCAATTAAAAGAATATGGTTTATTTAAAGGAAATAACCACCGTTTACAAGAGGTAAAAACGTAACAATATACTTTTGTATGAATTGGTGAAGGGTATAAAAACCTCTAAATGAATTAACCTATATAGGACAAACGAAGTAATAAAAGTGGACCAATAAATGTGGATCATACACAGTTAAATTCAGATTATGTCCTATAAGTGACTATATGTCTTGACAAAGCTTGAAAGTATCTAACGGAGATCATATGAGCCTTACCAAAGGCTGGACAATAACAAATATAAGCGTCTGATTGAGAGTAATAATTACCGAGGAAGCTATTTAGGTGAAGTGTAATGACACAGAACGAGTTATCCGACTGGATTTAGTTGTGGGGATTGGTTTTATTTAGTTCTAACACATATCTCTAGTCCAGGAAAAGAATAACAAGTAAGAGTACTATATTCGGCGGTGCCGCATCTTATAAACCAGTATACTTTAACATAAACATTGAAAACAATTCCTGATAAAAACGAAATTTTTCAGTGAAAAAAACTGAATTCGATTTGTCTGATTTTTTTAGATTGAATCACCAGAAATTAAATTTCTGGAACCAGTTTGCTTCTACGGAAGCGACATATAAATAACACACCTTATTAAGAACGGTTCTAGAACTAGTTCTTTCATCATTGTTTTTTATTCGAAATTCTCATACTTGCAACTAGTTCTCGTAACCATTTAAGGAAAATTGGTCTTTTGCATTATAAACAAATTATTTAAAAATGCTTATCAATTCTTGCACATATTAAACGTTTGATGCAATCGTTTTTTTAAATACCCACGCTGAATAGAATCGATTCAAACTTGTTTCAATGAACACAATATTTCATCGGACTAAACTGTGCTAATATACATTAATTTTTTAAACGAAACTTTTAGAATGCCCCTCGTTCGCCCTCCCTCATTAAATCTTAATGGTTATCATCAATTTTCGTACAACCTGAAGAAGAAAAAATTCTTTAATTTAACTTAACAATAAATTAGATTTCCATTATAATGGAAATCACTTAGGTTGTCACGGTTTGAAAAGCTTTCCAACACGTGACAACTTCTACAAAATTATGATTAGTAAGTGCTTGTGACACAAAGAAAAAAAAACAAACCATAAAAACACTTTCAAACTAAACTTTAGCAAACAAACAAAAATTATCAAAATTTCAAAACTCTTTAGAAAACTAAAAAAATTCCATAAAAATCATGATCACATGTAAAACATGATCAGCCATCATCACACCACTCTTCCTTTCTTTCTTCTTACATGGCTGTCCGTCCAACTCTCTTGTACTCCTTAGAGAGGAACAGAAAATCAGTAAATTATAGTCATTGATTTCAACACTATTGATTATTTAGAGTTTGTTGTCACTTCATGAAGTGTTAAAAATATAATTTTTCTTGTTGCATTCATTCACTTACTCTCTCACTAGTTGTTTGTTGTTTATTAAGGGCCACAACATCATATTGACCGTTTCGTACATAAATTAGTCGCTTCGTTGATAATGTTTACAAAAACAACATAATTTTCAATATTGTTGTAAAGGTTGTTGTTGCTGTTGCAGTTGGGTTGTTTGTTTTACTTGCGTCATTTCATTTCGTTTATTGAATATTTGTCATTTAAACTTTGTGTCTGACGCTGCAACAAGTAGAGAGTGTTGTCGTCTGGGTATCAGTTGTGTTGTTCTTTTTTTTTTGTAACTTGTGTAAATGAAAATACGAAATTGAGAACAAAAAAAAAAATCCTATAACAAACAATAAATATTTTATAGAGAATGATCTAGGACAGAGCTGTAAGACTTTTTATTCTATAAAATTATATTGACTGAAACTGTATTCCTTTTTTCAACACACTGATGTCAACTGGCTATTTGCTTGACCGTTACTATTCTATGGGGTCTCTGTCTGCTGGAATGTACTAGACAAACCCTATTTGAGAGATTATAAAACTGAAATTTTGTTAAGTAACTGTTATCAAAAGGTACTTTGAAGTCGACCATCTTCAATAGCAAACACAGAGTTAACCCTGCCGCGGCAAACAAAAGTAGTTCTGGTATAACTTAGGTTGGAATGGAGCAACAGGCTTGATGCATACTGGTGTAGCATAAACCGTACCGTATCCAATATATTCCCAGCTTGTGGTCAGGGTTTCCATGATATACCTTAAATAGTCAACTACCCAGCCAACCCTAAGTACAACATTTAACAATGGTAGCTCTCTTTCATAAAACGTATTTGATTTAGAATCGAAGCCTATTTTTAAACAAGCAGTATATAGGAAACGAGTTTCTCTATATCTAAAACATTTGTTTGACTGAGTTTATTTAAGGCTAGAGGGAAAGAAGAGAGTGATCTTCCTTCCAACTGTTCACAAGACCAATATTACAACTTCATCGAGATTCTTTAGAGGGTTGATGCATTTCACAATGTCTCAGGCCTGCTACCTTCGCATCTTTTCATTACTTATTTCATAGAGTTTTGTAACTTGTGTTACTTTCACCATTTATAATTGATCTATCTCCTACAATTCCTTTCGATACTGGATGAAATAAGAGCCAAACAAATAAAATTGATTACATTAAGTAGGTCATTGTCAAGAAAATTGTAAGTACTATACAATTGTATAATCCTACTTCACATCGTTCAATAGATTTATGTGTCAACCTAGTAGAAGTAGCATAATTCCTTTATCTGAACCCCCAGATTATGAAATTGTATGCTTTTAGCTTTACAACAACGACACTTTATCGATGAATTCATTCTTTATGGTGCTAAATTGGATCACGGTTGATCTAATAACGATCGAATACGGTCTTAAGGTTAATAGAACCATATGTTGTATGGTTATGATAGTATAGAAGACCATATTCTCGAGAAATTTCAGTTACACGATCCCGAATGACACAGGCTATCTCTCTTCTGCTAAAGGAGATCAAGTTGGTGGAGTTGGCCACATCCAGGATCCTAATTGCTTGAAGTATTCTTCAACCACAATCCCGAATGACACAGTGCTATCTCAGAGCCTCTCTTCTGCTAAGAGATCAAGTTGAAGGAGTTGTCTACATCCAGGATCCTAATTGCTTGAAGTATTCTTCATCCAAATAAAGGGATGCTAACTAGCTTAGGTATAACAGAATATCACTCCAAGTTGCGTAAAGTCCCTGACAGTTAAGAAATTCGAACTCACACAGGTACGTGTATTCAGCAAATTAATCTGTAACTAACGAATTAGTGAAGAGAGGCGCAATGATGTCCGACGGAGATTGTAGTTTCCTATGTGGTTTTCCTTTTGCCATGAGCAAACAATGAATAAGTGAAGTTTACTACGGGAAAAAGATATAGTAAAGGGGTCTTCCTAAAGTCCTTATTTTGCAGACTCAAAGACATCCACCCCCATTGCAAAATCGTTTAAATTTTACAAGGAGCGCCACGGCGTGTCATTGGAAGCCAAGACCTTGCATACTCGCTTCTGTTAGAGAGCTGATAGAAGGCATATTTAACAATGCATATAAGAAGGCCTTCCGTTGAAGGTCAGTATGGAGACCTTCCGCGTAATGCCTAACAGAATGTCTACATAGAAGCCTAATTGAAGATCTGCTGAAGCAAACCTTTAAATGTGATTATTACGGAAAATATTCTTAATGAATTCAGCATAAAACATAAACAATGGACTTTAAAGTATCACGTGTGTAGTTTTATATGTACAAAACTATTTCACGCGAACTTCACAGCATCAAATGTTATAAAAGACTAAATTGTTTAGCAGATTTATTTCCTTCTTCTGGTTTCATATACCGATTTATAATAAAGAGAGCAAAATAAATTTTATTATAGAGAGACAACATATTGAAATAATTGCAAAACCAAGCATGTTTGAATATTAAATAAAGGTTTGTTAGACCAGATTTTGCAATTCAATCTGGATGTGTATGAAGGTTTTTTAAAAGGAGAAACTCTTCTAGAACACCTTCTGAGAGAAGGCAGCGTGTATTGGGAGTCGGATTTTATAGAATGTGTAAACAAGTATTTTAGAAGACATACCGCTGGGTATGATCTCCAATAGTTAAGGTGGGGGAATAAAACTACCTGAACAATCACAAGAATGACATGACCTAGGTTGAAGCGAAGGCATACGTGATATCTACTTGGACTACAACGCGCACAACTGAACAACATAGTGAGGGTTATCAACGGGCACTGTTAATTTGCCACTCATGCTAGATGACTTGAATTGACTTCGGTAGTAGTTGTCAGAATGATGTAGAGAACGAGAGTATGATTTACCTTTTTTGAGGTTTCCGGGACATAGATCATTCGTCATCAGTCTTTTGGAACTATCGGATATGGAGTTGGATTGCATTGAAGCCTATGTATATCGGGAATTGTGAATAGTTCTGGAACCTCTAAATCAGTGATCATGGCGACCACAAAACCGTCATATGACTGGAACTTCAGCTTGTTAAAATGCGAGTATTTCGTAAGCTATTAAAGATAAGTTCCCAAATTTTCATTGAAATCCAATTCATTCCTTTATACGCTGCTTCTGCTTCAGTGAATAGTTTTTATGTTTGTGGTATTTGTCACTTCAATATTTAATTCAATTTACTTGTGTTGTCTTTTTGTCAGAGCTGTTGTTGTTATTGTTTTTGTCATTTGTTGTTGTTGCTATTTTCATGTTTGTTTACAATTCCTGAATGTTTCTTTAAAACCGAAGTAGTGAGTAAAATGAGTCCATGTATGGACGGACAGACGGACGGACGGACAGACGACTGTTTGTATGTGAATGTTGTTTTCTGATAAGAAATCCATTTGTTAAATGAAGAAACAAAGAATATTGTATGTTACAAGCAACCACACTTCGAAAACAACAAAAAACTAAAAAAAAAACTGAAAAAAAGGCTTTAAGTGTTTACTAAAGTGGCATTACTAATTGGTTGTAAAGTGTTGACGCGCTAGCAGCGAGAAAGATACGACGAAAACGATATGAAATGAAACCAATTTTGTGTAATGTGTTCCCTGTAAAAGCACATGACGCTGTTTCTTTCGAAATATAAAAAAAACTTGTTTCCACATGCCCCTACTCAATACCCCACAAACCCCCTGACATTTTATGATTTGGTTTCAAGGAATATATCCCACAAATACAGACATACTTATAAACAACAAATACAACAACCAGATATTGCTTTCCGAAAACCATAAAACAGTGCAAAGAAATTTATTTAATTAACCATAATCTTGCCAGCAACGGAAAATGTCAAACTTTGTGATGGAGTTTACAGTTTAACCAACATTTTGTTAAAAACTTACCATATATTTGTTTAACCTCAAACTGTCTTGTTTGTAATTTAACATTCTCTTTTTTTGTAAATTATTTACTGTTTCATTTGCTAATCGATTTGTTGGTCTTGAAATATTTTTAATGTAAGCCGTAGTGATAACAAATTCTTAGTAATTATTTGGTTAAATTGTTATTAAGTTTTCAAAAGTGATTTTCTTTATGTCATAATTATTGTTTTATTTGCATGTAATTTGTGAAATTAACAATACTGAGAATTAACAAATTTCCAAATGAAGTAACCGTTTAGTGCAACATAGTGTGACCAATAGCAAAATAATTGGTAATAAATTAAGAATTGGAAAATAACTGCTAACTGCTATACAAGAAAATAAAAACAAAAACAATTAAGGAGTTTGCGGGCTAGTTGTGTCAAATGTTTAAAAACGTTATAGTTCAATGGCTTGTTGAAGCAGGACATAGCAAAGTTGTATTTTAAGTGTTAAGGAAGTAGTAAAACTTATCCATAGATATCAGCATTCAATGTTAGCATGCAACGACATGTTAAAGTGACTAAAATCGGTTTCTATATCCAAGTAAATGAACTAGTTTTGAAAAGAAACAAGTTAGAGAGCTATATTCGGCTGTGCCGAATCTTATAAAAGCTTCACCAGTTCTCAGTCTCCCATCGGACGCGTCCCAGGTGGCGGATAGGGGGAGCAATTGCCTAGTCTAGTGATACTGTTTTTCACAACAGGTCACTAGCCTTGACAAAGGCTCGAGTGATGTCAATATCTTGAGATACATTTTCTAACAAATGGTCTAAACTTCTTGACATATCTAGGTTTGTAAAACGGATTGCGATAGCCAATTATCATAATACTGTGATGCATTTTACAACAAATGGTCACAGTAGGATATAATTGGTACTAAGAAAATGCTATAACTGGCGATACATTTTACAACAAATGGTCGCCTAGTGATAGCATATTCTTTCTCTCTCTTAGTGGTACAACCCGCGGACCAAAACTGTTCTTTCCTCTGTCTCTCTTTCTTTCCCCCACTTGTAAGGTCAAAGTGATGGTAGCAGTGCTGAAGACCTGAATGGCTAGTTAGTGGTTAAAGAAGACTAGTCGCTAACAGCTCCCCTCCGACGCCAGGGTACGGGTCGGTTGTAATACAGTTTTTGCCCAGTCCATGTACGCCGTCCCTGCATGGATAGTCCATCCCCTTACGTGCACACTCGTGGGAATCATATGAATAATAATAACAATAACGAAAAACAAATAAAAACCGCAGGAGGTCAGCTGGGGAAACCTGTGCTGACTGAATGTAAAAAATCAACTGTCCAACCTTCCGGTGACAGTTCGATTAAAAGCAGCGAGGTGGCTTTGGATTTCAAGCCTAGCACCTCAAAAGCTGCATCAGCCCTCGCTGGTAATAAACCAGCAATTACACCCGTATTGGACACTGTCGATAAGACATGTGTCCCTGCGAAAATGCTACAGGTTGGATCGTCGAACCAGAAGTCGGGTCCAACCACTGTAGCCTCACCCGCCACTACGGCAGAATCAAATGCCCCCACTCGCAAGGAACCATCCAGAAGGGCTTTTGTACAAAGGCGTGCCGCCTTGCGCATTATCGACCGACTTGGATCCAAGTCAGCCGAGGCGCTTAATTGCGACGAGTTGTCGAAACTTAGCTGGGCTAAGGCCCAACTGGCTGAGGTTGACAGTTCCAATCCTCCTATCAGCGCAGATGTAGCGGACCAAGCCGCATCTGCTGGGCCTAAACGGCAACGCTCTGAGGAGGGACTGCTTCAACAGCAGAACCAACAGCCGAAGACTAAACGTCCAAAGCAAGAGGCTCGTGTGATAAGAAGGCCATATAGTGAGGTTGCTCGCAATCCACTTGTAAGGGCCATTATCGACAGGAGTGTTGAAGACGGGGCCATCTCCCAAGAGAAATGGCTAAAAATCCGTCAGGCTATGCTGGGGGTATACTGGCAAATTCTCAAGGAGAATCCCGGTCCATCCCCGCAGAACGATGATGCTGGCTGGTATCAAGGCCATGTAAAACTGCTAGCGTGTACCAATGACCGCTCAGCTTTATTGCTAAAATTAGCAATTGCGTCCCTAGGGGAATTGTGGCCCGGCGCGGAACTGGACGTGATCCCGGTAAGCGAGATACCTCGTCGACCGAGATCAGTCGCAGTTATTCCGGCGGAACCGCATGAACCTGAGGAGATTCTGGCATACATCCAGAGCGGCAATCCTAATCTACCAACCCACAACTGGAAGGTGGTTAAGGTTTCTGCTTCTGAAGGTGCGCACAGAAAGGTGGTCGTAGTCCTTAACAAGGAATCCTTGGCGCCACTACGAGAGAGGCAAAGTAAGATATACTACGGTTTCGATAGTATCAAGCTGCGCATCTATCGTGGTGACGACAAGCTCGACCCCGAAACTTCCGGTGTTACACCGAAAGCTCCGCAGGATATGGACTGCAAACACTCACTGGATGACCCCGCTAGCTCTGATGACAAAATGGAGACCCAATCACACTCAAGTATGGTTGGGGAACTATTTTGTACTCTGGGCGATGTGGAGGATGAAGATGTTCTTCTGGAGTCAGACCCAGAAGACGTCGACGTTACGGTCATTTACGATCCAGACCATGGTGAAGGTGATCCAAGTGAACCTTCACCACTCTAAAGCAGCTTCTGCTGCATTGCTCCTCCACATTGCTAATCATGGGGAGGAGATTGCGTTGGTCCAGGAGCCGTGGATTCACAATGGCGAAATACATGGACTCAACGCCAAAGAGTACAAACTTTTGTACATAAGACGCACAGGTAAAATAAGATCTTGTATTTTGGCTAAGAACCATCTTAATATCTTCATTCTTCCTGACTATAGTGATGAAGATACAGTAACTGTTGCTTGGGAAACAGGTGCAGGTAAGGTGTGGCTGCTCTCAAGCTATATGGCGCACGACCAGGTTGAACCACCACCAAACAACCTGGTATCGAATATGATGCGTGCTGCTAACCAGGCCAGAATTCCGGTGATAATCGGAGCTGATGCAAACGCTCACCACACAATCTGGGGTAGCTCAGACGTGAACGAAAGAGGTGAGTACATTCTAGACTTCATATTAGACTGTAATCTGGTAGTTGTCAATCGAGGTTCAGAACCTACTTTTGTGGTTGCAAATAGGCAGGAGGTTCTGGATATCACGCTTGTTAGTGCAAGCCACTCGCAACTCATTAGGAATTGGAAGGTTTCAGATGATTGCTCTCTCTCGGATCATAGGTATCTGACATTCTTGATAGAATTAGTAGTTGAAAAGGAAAAACCTTTTCTAAACAGAAGGAAAACCAAATGGGATGCTCATGGGCGCATCCTTTATGGTTTACTTCCCTCACCCCCTTTGATAAGTAACACTAGGGATATTGATAGCGCTGTGGAAAAGCTCACACTCTCTCTCGGTGAGGCCACAAGACGCACGTGCATTCCCTCTGCACGCAGAGGAAAGGTAAGACCCCCATGGTGGTCTTTAGACATAGCGAACACTAGACGTAGTTGTCGTAAACTATTCAACGAGGCGAAAAGATCAGGCAACTGGTCAACGTACAAGTCTATGTTGAACAAATTTAAGAATCAGGTTAGAAGCGCGAAACGTAAGTCCTGGAGGGACTTCTGCAGCGGCGTAGAAAGCTCCTCTGAGACCAATCGTCTGCGCAAAATCCTGTCGAAAACACCAACTGTTCAGGGTTACATTCAGAAACAGGATGGTAGGTGGACTACCGATGGACGTGAGACACTAGAAGTTCTCATGGACACTCATTTTCCGGGGAATCTGCCACTAGATATGGCTAGTGAAACCCAACCGAACAATCGGACAATTCCGTCAATCATAATTGATGAACATATGATAAAATGGGCCATACGGAGTTTTGACTCTTACAAGTCTCCGGGCCCGGATGGCATAATACCCGCTGATCTACAGAATAATATAGATCTAGTCACTCCCTGGCTGATAAATATTTATCATGCCTGTCTTGTATGGTCGTACATACCAAAACGGTGGACCGAATGTACTGTGACATTCATTCCGAAAGGAGGAAAAGTGTCACACACAAAAGCAAAAGATTTCAGACCAATAAGTCTATCATCATTTTTGCTGAAAACCCTTGAAAGAATCATAGACACTCACATACGAGCGTCTTTAAAACAAGGATCATTATCTCCCTCTCAACACGCCTACATGAAGGGCAAATCTGTTGAGACAGCACTTCACTCCTTAGTGGGATATATTGAGAAATCCCTTGAATTTGGTAATTTCTCATTAGTGGCCTTTCTGGATATAGAAGGAGCCTTCAATAATGTGGAATCTGCAACTATAGTTTCAGCTCTACAAAACCTTGGTCTAGACCAATCAACTGTAGGGTTCATTATGAACCTTCTACGATATAGGATCATCCGTTCCGAAAAGGGAACGGCGGTGATCACTAGAATAGCCACTAGGGGTACGCCTCAAGGAGGCGTCTTGTCACCACTCTTGTGGAACCTGGCCATAAATTGTCTGCTCAGAAAATTGGATCTCATGGGTTATAAAACTGTCGCCTACGCGGATGACGTTGCCGTGGCAGTCTCCGGGATCCATTTGGGCACGATATCACAACGTCTGGAATATGCACTCAATGTACTAAGTCGGTGGAGTACAAACAGTGGATTGAGTGTTAACCCAAGCAAAACCGAACTTGTACTATTCACGAGAAAGTACAAGATCCCTCATTTCTCGCTTCCCCGATTAAATGGTGTTGAACTAACACTATCGGATAATGCAAAATACTTAGGAGTTATTCTGGATAGTAAACTATCCTGGAAACCCAATACCCTTTCAAGGACGTCAAAAGCCTTGACGGCTATGTATGTCTGTAAGAAAGCGATAGGTACGCAATGGGGTATTAGACCCCAATTCGTTAACTGGTTATGTGATACGGTTATTAAGCCGACACTATTCTATGGAGTTTCTGTCTGGTGGAAGGCATTGGACAAGGGCTCAATTTACACGCTATTCGAGAGGTTATGAGAAGAATGGCAATCCTGATAACAGGAGCTCTAAGAACGACCGCAACAAAGTCGCTCTTTACTATATTGAACTGGATCCCCGTGGATCTAATGGCAAGAAAAATGGCATATACCTCTGCCTTTAGGCTAAACGCGATTGGGGCGTGGAAACATGCTCCATACGGTCACGCCAGCATAATAGGTAGCATCCAGACTCTTCCGGATAACATCGATTATTGCATTACTGGGCCCTTCTTGGCGAGAAACTTCGGTTTCTCAATTCCGTATAACACGGAAGCAATGGACGGACCTTTATTTGAGGCAACGGGTCTCTCAGTCTATACAGACGGTTCTATTAAAGGAGATCGAGTTGGCGCAGGTGTCTACATTCGGGAACTCGACATTAGGCTATCTTTTAGACTTCCAAATGAATGTAGCATAATTCAGGCTGAAGTATCAGCCATCAAAAGGGCGGCTAATTGGATCAGTTATAACAAGATATCAGGCAGGGATATTCGTATATATACTGACAGTCAGGCCGCAATTAAATCTCTAACAGGTGTATATACAACATCTAATTTGGTCCAGGAATGCCGGGCATCCTTAAATAGGATGGCGAGACATTCAACAGTCGTACTCATATGGGTACGGGGACATGGAGATAATACAGGCAACTGCATTGCTGATGATTTGGCGAAAAAAGGAGCCATGTTACCTGACGGACACATAGACCTCCTATGTGGAATTCCGCTATCCAAGTGCAAGCTACAAATTAGTAATTTCTACTATGAGCTTGCTCAGACAAGATGGGCTTGTGAACCCACATGCACTATAACCAGAATGATATGGCCCCAACTGAATCGTGGGCGAACAACATATCTTCTTGGCTTGTCACGCTCACAATTGCGTGGCGTAGTGGCGGTCATTACCGGACACTGCACTTTCGGCAACCATGCGAGGAGACTTGGCTTGCCCTACAACGACTTCTGTAGAAGTTGTCAAAACGAGGAGGAGGATGAAACCATCTTTCATCTTCTTTGTCACTGTCCGGCATTAGGCGATCTACGCTTACGGTTTCTGGGACACCGTTCCATAAATAGTCTTTCTGAGCTCTCGAATATGAGGCTTGAGGGCATCAACGCTTTTATAAGGAGTAGTAACTGGTTAATAGGACCAGATATGGGAAGCTCTCGGGTGTAACCCAATAACCGCTATCTTACTGATATGCAACTGCTTGCAAATCTCCTACTCTCTTCCTTCTTCTTAACTACTCAATCTTCCACTTCTTTCTTTTTCATTTCTATCTGTCCCTCTTTCTTTCTAACTTCTAATTTCAGGTAACACAAAGGGATCATTTCTTGGACCCACGTGAGCTGTTCTTCTACTTTCCAACTTCGCGGCTGCCTGGAAACCTAACCTAACCTTCACCAAATTATACTTTAAAATAAAATTTAAATTTTTTTTTTTAATCTTTTAAAAAATTTTTCGAAAAAAATTTAAAAAATTTTTTTTTTTTTTTAATTTAAAAATTGTTTTTGTGAAAAAAAAATTCGGGTTAAAAAATATTTGTCTCGATTTTGACCCATGGTAGGTCCAACTTACTAAAGCCTAATATACATCGTTGCAATGGACTTTGAAATATCTATCATTTGATATCCATATTGTCTATATTTATGACTTAGTAATTGAGATCAAAAATAGGCCAAAAATAGAGGTTGTGTCGGATTTTTGCTCATATCTCCGTTATTTATGGTCGGATTTTGCTGATTTTATATAGGAAACTTCTCGAAAGCATGTCTGACAGAATTATTGAAGATTTGGATCCCGAAGATATCTGGGGTCTTCAGAAAATATATTTCAACAGACAGACAGACGGACATGGCTTAATCGACTCCGCTGTCTATAAGGATCCAGAATATATATACTTTATAGGGTCGGAAAATTATATTGTGGAAATTACAAACGGAATGACAAACTTATATATACCCTTCTCACGAAGGTGAAGGGTATAAAAACGAAGGAAAGTCAGTCCCTTGAATTAAATGAGATTCTTCAATGTCAAAAACTTTCATTCGAATGAGTTCAAATCAGTAAAGTTAACTACCTAATACGCATGGTTAGAAAAAGTGGAAGCTATTTTTCTCTTCCTTGTTGTAACAGCTAAACTGTCTTTTCCGGTGGTTCCGCATTGAGGTCTAGGTCCTGGAATTGCGCTATTTCATAAATTGGAGCAACAGGAGGTATTAAACCTGTTGCTCCATCCCGAATTCCGTTGTGTCAGAATTACTTTTCCGTGACATATATCTGCTATGGGCGGTGGCCTATGAATACACTCAGACTGAGTGCTGTTGAAGCTGCGATGAATCCTCCGATGACACTCCAGGGGGAACTCTTTTGTCTGTGTTCCATGATTGGAGGACCTTTGTTTCGTTGTGCAGATGCTGTTCCGAGGTTATGAACGTTATGGCCCGTAGGTATAATGGAGCAGCTCCACGAATGACTGGCGGCAACTCTCCATGTTGTATAACTGGATATTGTGGAAGAGTGTGGTGTGGTTGATAGTATCGAATACCTTCGAAAGGTCTATCGCCACGTGAATCGTTCTTTCAGAAGGTGTAAGCCCTGTTAGATCAGAGTGGCAATGCTGGATAATACAATTGTGGTGCTGTACATTATAAGGTATCTGGCAGGTGACGGGTAAGCTGGGGGAGGAGTATAGCTTCAAGAGTCTTCGAGACAGGTGACAACAGTAGCCAGATAATCGCCTACTGTTGTCACCTGTACTTAACATCAGCATGGATATGTATGTCTGGCCCAATCGCCTCTGCAACTTCAGTTCGCATGAAAGTTAGCGAACAACACTTCGTTGCGCCTTGTCTCTATCAGGGTGCTTAATGAAAGGCCGATAGAATGCATGCTGAAACTATAACCGTTCAGGGTCTTTAAACTTTATCGGGTTAGAGAGAGACCGAACTTTGGATCACAACTTTCCAACTCCTGAACTAACTTTGCAGTTCTTCAAGTGAATTAACCAGCTGATATCACGTATCAGTGGGCAATCTTTTGGACTTCAGAATTGGAATTTTCTAGGCCGCACCTCACTACAAATAGTCAAACATAAGGAATACAACTAGCAGAGATAACAGTTTCGAGAAACTTTCTTTTTGCTTCGTGTACATAAGAGAATATCGAAAGATCATTGAAAACGCAATCGCTGAATCCTCTGAAACAGTGCCACTCTGCTTTCTTTTGGTTTATGTAATTGCGGAGTTCAGAGACGATGAAATAGTTAGGTCGATCGAGAGACCCTATTAAGTAAGTGGTCTGGTGACCACTACCAGGATGCGTAGTTAATCAGACCTGAGCTAGCTATGGTAATGTATCACTATTCAAGGTGCAAATTCTTCGTCAATTTGTTTCACCAACAACGAACCTCTTTGGTCGTCCTTTAGACAAGAGTTCTAGAGCTGATGCTGCTCGTTAAAATCTTCTAGGACGATACACATCGTAGAAAGGACCTGTAGCTGTCTACTCCGTTTCCCCCGATCTGACCGCATTATTTTGGCCTCATGGTATTGTTCTCTTTTGTCGATATTGAGAGAAAGAGCTCTATACTATAAGGTGCTACGGCAGATGAATGGGATGGCTCCACCTTTGTCTCTGCTGCGGACTTTTCGGAGAACGTTCTGTCCGTTGCAACTGTGAAGATTGAAATTACTCCTTAGTTTTGTCTCATGAACCACAGCCACCACTATGTTGTTATGCTGCATAAATTGGGTAATCTCAGATACTTTGGGCTGCATTTAAATAGCAATATGGATGATACCGCAATCTCCGAAAGCAGTCTGGAGTTTGAGCAATTAATTCTGCTGTTGCGATTGCTGTGGGGAGGATGGTAGTGTGGCGTATAATAATGATGACTCTTGTTAGGTTGCTGTTGGCAGCCTGGGCCAAGAAAATTATCGGACCACTCACTTTGATAGTAGATCAGGTTGTATAGGTAGCATAGGTAGCACGCATCTACGAATCTATCTTTCGAATATCCAATTCGAGCATTCAGATCATGCAGAAACGGACTGATCCCCAAAAGGGCATGGCAAAGCCAACTTCAACAGAAATAATTAAAAGAAAATTCCTTCTCACATGCGCACCTATTTTTGTATTGATTATGTTTAATCAATTTTTACAATAAAACTCTAGGAAAATTAATAGCTAGTACTCAACTATATTTGAATTAGTCTAGTGTATTAAATCTTTCATTTCCTAAACAATAAATAAATAGTATGTGTATTCGATTTAATCAGGTGTCACCAAGCACCTATCATTCCATTTTATAAAGCCACACACACACTCATACAAAACCCATTAAAAATAGCGCCGCCGACAAATGAAACCCATTAAATTTCACTCTTCTTTATCGCTCTATATCGCGCAGCTGATTATAAACGATTGAATGGGTCTTTATTACAATAAACAACCGTCATAAAAATTAAAAAATCATCATAAAAATTTGTATCTAATTGTAATGCAAATATTTACAACATAAAATACACACTCGACACTCACATTAAAACTACATAGAAAAATCCATTTAGATATAGACAGCGAGATAGAGGGCAGCCAGCCAGCCAGTCACATGTAAATAATATTGTAAACATGTATTTATCGAAAACAAACAAATATTTATTAATAAATAAATATTTTTGGTATTAATTTAATGTTTATTTAAAATCTCTAATACCACGGCTATTGGAAATTAATTCAAATCTGTGGTCAAGTTTTTGAATGGCTATTGTCAACAAACATGTTGCATAAGTAACGGGTGGATATTTAGGAGATGCACTTAAAGCTTTAGACAGAAGAATGGGTTTAAATTTCTTGAATTTCATGAGATAAACGCAGAAAAGAAACATGGTTTTGGTAAACATAATCTAAGAGCAACATATGATAAGATTTATGATTGTTATGACATTATTTGGCTCCTACTCTTACTTGTTCTTCATTATTAACAAACCAATTATTATAAATTTTCTAGTTTTAAATACGTATTACAATAGTAAATTATTCGAATAATTTTTTTTATTCATTATTCGTTCAAACAATCAAGGAAATTTACAAAATAATCGATCACTCGAATAATATTAAATCGGCAGCTTTTATTCGAATAAAACTAAACTCGAATAATTGACAACTAAAGTATTCATAGCAGACTGGAGTACAAGATGATCTGTAAAGTAAACACCTGTTATTTTTCCCCACTTTAACTATACAGTGGAATTATTGTTATTTCTTTTTAAATATTTATTAGAGCAACAATAATAGTTTGATTATTTGTTGTGATAAGTCGTCATTGTCACTGTCATCGTTTCATTTGTAACATTTTCCAAAATAAGTTTTTTTCATTTCATATTCAAATAACTTGAAATTGAAATGAAGCGTATTAAAACCTTTTTTTAAACATGCAAGAGATTTTAATTTTGAATTTGTAACTCATTCACATAAAATTGATAACAAATGCCTGAAAATGACCTGTAGTCTTTTGTTAATAAATTTAATTTTTTTTTTCTCATTCAATATCATTGGGAGTTCTTTATAAAAAGACCTTCTTACAAATAATCACTTAAACAATTTTCATGATTTCAAACAAACATTTTTCTGTATTCTGGTGCTTTGTATTTGGTATTGTGTATTTCAGTCATATTTATGTGACAGTTATTTGATTAAAAAAACAAAAACGAAACAAAAACCTTCCATAAATTGTGGCTGTTGTAAGCGCTTTTTGTGTTTTGTTTTTTTTTTTTTTCTGTAAATTGTTACAGATTGTGTCGGTTGGTGTTGAGTTTCAGTTTCATTGAATTGTTCTGAATCCCTTTGAGCAGTGTTGCTTGTTTGTACTCATACTCTTGAGTTTATTTTATGGGGATTATACTTCAAACCAGAGATAATTGTTTTCTCAGTTTTGTGCCCCCCTTGAGCCCATATTTAAGCTTTAATGCCTGTAACATGACATTAAAGTTTAATTGAAATTCATAATTTTGGTTATTCGTTAAAGTTTTTATAGTTCTGAATTTATACTTACATATAATTTGTGTATAAACCATTTATTTCTTTTGCCAGAGATCAAATGTAGAGATTAAAATGAAACAAAATGTTTCATATGCAACATTGTTGCTAAATTTGGAAGCAAATATGGCGGAAAAAGAGGTAGATAAAAAATTATTTACAATGCGAATCATATATAAGTAGCGGAGTTCAGTGCTTGATGCATATGGTCTTGCGAAAGTGCAAATGCAAAATACTGTAGCTTTTATTTGCAATCCAACAACAAAATACACAGAATTGCAATTATCACATCATTGCTTTTGCGCAATACTAAAACTGTATAGCTTTTTATGCTGCGTGTATTGCGTAGCAAAAAAAAACAGCTGATATTTGTAAACAATAATTTAATATCGTCACACAAAATTGAAGCAATGGAGCCGACCATCTAAATAAAAATTAAAAAGAGAAAAACTCAACAAAAAGTAGACGCTAGATGAAATAAAAATTGTTCTGGATTATTTCGTGGCATTTTAAAACAATTTCTCAAAATAATCAAACACCTTTCTATAAATTATCTCGACCAATAATTCTGTATATCAGCTGTTACTTAATTTGCATCTAGCATTGCAATGTTGCTAAAAATACCGCTCACTGTCAATGACAAAATTATTGCAATAGCAAACAATTGCAACCTAAAACGCACAAGACACTGAATATCGCTAGTATGATTCAGCATAAGGACTGAGATCGAAAAATTCTTAACACTAGTTTTTATTAAAACATTTAACCCAAGTAGGTATTATTTGATTTTTAGACCCTTCACCTTCGTGAGAAGGGTATACCATAGGTAAATCTTAATTACAATAAAAAAATACATACATATATCAATGTTTTTGATACCTAATTAATGAATTTTTAATACTTTAAAAAAATCTCAATTTTTTTGTAGCAACATTTTTTGAAATGAAATGATTAATATGACAAATTTAGTTTGAAACCCAACAAAAATTTGTTTAAACTATCATAATATATTTGGACAATATAACAACATGACCTAATAGCAGACCGTTTGAATCCCCCAAATATATTTAAAATATGAGAACTGTTCATTAACAAAGAACTAGTCCGAATTATTACAAATTTGCATACCTACCTATTAGGGTATTCAATTAATCGGGTTTCTGGATTAATCGGTTAATCGAACAAATAATTATTCGGGGTTTAGATTTAATCGGTTAATAATCGGTTAATTTTAAATTATTCGATTAACCGAATAATTTTTATTTTAATTTTAAAGTGAAAATGGATACACAATGTTTGTATATTTATTTAAGCATTTTATAAATAAAAACAACAAAATCATAAAAAACAAAGGAATCATAACAGTAAGTAATAGCAAAACAAAATATGGTATCTGAGATCCTTTTTTATATACATGTGAGTTTCTTTAGGATTTTAGTGAGATCTTCTCTTAAAAAAGAATATAATTGAATTGTTTTCCTTTTAAACGATTTTTTCATTAAATTTAATAAAACTTGAGAAATCAAAGGTAAAGAATATTCAATTTCTAATAAAAAATTCTCAAATCTACCATTGCACAGTGGAAAATTTTGGTCATTTTCGGATCAAAAATCTGTAACTTTTGAATGGATGAGGATTTTTTTAAGATTTTTTTTGTTGAACAGGTGGGACTTTAAGCTTTAATTTGCTTTTTTAATCATAAAAATCGAATCATAATAAAAAAATAATGAACGGTTAAAAATACATTTTGGATTTTTTTAGGGTAGGCTGTAGTACTTTAGTACCTCTAATTCACACATTTTTAGAACGATTTAAAAATTTTAAACAATTATGGAGAGGCAAGGAATTAATCTTTCATAAAATGTATATTTCAAGAAATTATTTAAGTTTTTATAAAAAGTTTAGCATTTTCTTTCTTTTTTTTTTTTTTGTAATTTTTCAAATTCACAATAGTTATTTTAATTTTTTTCTATGAAAACATACTTTTTGTGCAAATTGTTTTAAATACAAGTTTATAGCGAAAAAATCGAAACATTACTTGTTAAAATCGGTTTATATTTGCAAATGTTATTAAACTTTTTCGAAAAAATTTCGAATAAATTAAAAACAGTCTAAATTTTTTTTGTATAGTTTTGACATATCTTTTAGATATTAAGTTAAACTTTAATCCTATGTTAAAACTAGATCGGCGGCAAACGGCGCCAACAGTTAAAATCCTATTTAAAAGGTTCTTTTCTCTCCAAATCTTTAAAGTAGAAAGTAGAGTGTTCTGTCGCCATTTTCGAATACTTCTGTTGACATAATAACTATAATTTCCACAAATAATTATTGCTTGACATCTTAGCTTTACGATAGAATTTGTTTTATGGTTAATTTCAAACATTTGCCAAAATCAATTATGAGATGCATACACCTTATATTATCCACTGTGCATTGGAGTCCTTTTTGGAGTTTTTAGATTGTGAATACTTTTAATAGTTTTTTATAAAAGACTCGTTTCAGTTATGTCTTTAGTTTCATAGTACATTCTAGAAAAAGGTTCATTTATAAATTCCTTACTTTCAATTTTTGTGCTATACATACTTCTAGAAAACCACAAATTACACAGTTCCAGTAATATGGCAATAGAAAACAAACAAAATTAGATGTCAAAATGGTTGTGGTTTTAAAAGAGGGACAAATATATATCACTCTTGTTGCCTATTGAAAATTGTATTTTTTCTTTCACTCTGAAAACCACTTTTCAAAGGTTCGATGTTACTAATGAAATGTGTGTGCTTAAAACTATATTTCTATACAAAGTGCAAAAAAAAATATAAATTTCGGTTAATCGGTTAATCGACACAAATTAATCGGTTTATTTGTTATTTGAAAATCGCCAATTTTAAATTATTCGAATAGTTAACCGACCAAAATTAATCGGTTAACCGATTAACGGTTAATCGATTGAATACCCTACTACCTATACAAATTTAAAATTAAAAAAAAAAAAAAAACTGTGAAAATTCATAGTAGTTTCTTGTTACTGAACAGACCATCAAAATGAATTCTTGAAAAATAATGAACATCCAACCAGTTGCAATATTTTAATGGTTTTTATTTAAGGTAATTTTATAAAATTGATTCGCTCTTCTCAATAAAACCATTTTTATTGATTTTTAAGTTAAAGAAATTGTAATTTTTTTAAACGGCAAATAAAATGAATTATGTAAATAATAATGACTCACCTTCATAGTAGAATTTTTGTTGTATGTATTAATAAACTGCTAGCAAGACGATGACATTATTAAACATGTTATGAAATGCTATTATTGCATTTTAAAAAACATTTAGAAACTTTCTTAATATTGAAACACTTTGATTGACTTCTAGATGACAACCTGTGTCATCTACAATTTAATGTTTATTTACTTTTTAACATTCTCATTTAAATCAGGTACATAGATTAGCCACTCTCCCTTTTCGACAATCCTTCTTATACCTAGTTTTCTATGAAATAATTTAACAAAAGCAACACCGACCAACAGCATTTCAAATGCATTTCATTTTTTTTTTCACAACTTTGCGACTGTTTTTTCATTATTAAATGGTTACTTTTTTAAATAAATTTTTACACACAATTATTAAGCATTCATTAAATTACATTTTTATGCAAAAATATTTTACAATTCTTTGTTATTTCACACGATTTTTTAATTAATTACCGAGCACTTACTATAAAACAACCGAACACTTGCAAAATTTTAAGAAAACTGAAGTGAGGAATGCAAAACTAACGGGATTATGCACTTGTTGTTGTTGTTGACATTGTTAATGATGCTCCAAATGTTTGTGTTTTGATGGTGTGTTTGTTTTTTTTTCGATTTTTAATACATAATAAAGAGAGGGAGTAGTGATGAGGGGAGAATTAATGAGTGCGTAAATTGTTAAAAAAAAGGTGAAGTAAATCAATCAGAGATGGATAAAATTAATTGATGTAGCAAATAAAAATGAAAATAATAATAAATAAATTCGGAGATGGTGAATGGGAGTCTAATAAGAAAAATTATATTTTTATAATCATTAATTTCTTCTGCTCATAATTTTGAACTATGTGAGAAATTTTTTTAATAACTAACATATTTATTATACCTACATTATTACAAAAATGTTAGTAGAATTTGCTACAATTATATATATAGATTTTTTATGCATACAATTTTTTGTGCATACAATTTTTTTGTTTTTTTAGAAATCAGGTTTTTAAAATTTGTTTGGCTTTGTTGAGAGTACTTTTTATACCCTTCACCTTCGTAAGAAGGGTATATACAAGTTTGTCATTCCGTTTGTAATTTCCACAATATAATTTTCCGATCCTATAAAGTATGTATATTCTGGATCCTTATAGATAGCGGAGTCAATTAAGCCGTCCATAAATAATATGAGCTAAAATCCGAGACAACCTCTTAAAATTTCATCAAATAAAGACAATTTATTGCATGCTTTAACAAAAAAGCAACAAAACGTATGTTTGGATGTGTGTTGGTTTCATTGCTTTGCGTATTTTGTTTTTGTTTTTTTTAGTTTCGTTTGTTGCTGTTGTTTTTATACCCTTCTCCTTCGTGAGAAGGGTATATATAAGATTGTCATTTCGTTTGTAATTTCACAATATAATCTGATCGTCAGCAATTAAATGTAAAATTTTTAAAAGTTTTCTTGATATATTAAGGATGCTATATGCCGACGGTGGGAAATTAATGCATCCACAACAAAGGTGAAGGGTATATAAGATTCGGCATAGCCAAATATAGCACTCTTACTTGTTTTTGATCAAGTTTGATTATGTTTAATGTGAATTATGTTCATTTGTGGTTGATCTGATTAAAATAAGTGGCGAGAAAAAAGTGCGCAATAAGATTATTAAATATTTTCAACAAAACCCAACAAAAAGTTGGCCAAACAATCAAAGGACTGCCGTCAAACTGATTCTAATGTTATTAAACAGTATCGAGAGAACTTGGCCGTTGATAGAAAACCGGGTTCGTGTTGTAGGAATGGTCCATATGATGTTTCTAAAGCCAATAAATAGAAAGCATGAAGGTTTAAAAGCATACAAGGCATTTAGACAGATTTCTAATGCTAAACTTATTTGTAGAGGATTTACTGCCCTGAAAGTTGACGAAACTGTTACGATAGAACACCATCAGCATGGCGTGAAATCAAAAATCATGTGCTGTAATTAAATAATAATCTCAGATGATATTGATTATACCATTCCAACGCCTTTACTGTTATCTCATCTCCAGCTTCTCAATCTGGGACGATACGAAACACATGAAGAAGACACTAATCTCTCCTTGATAAAATACTAAGAGATGGCGATCCAGATCCGTGCAGGATGTTTGTACTACCAAATACCGTGCACGGATCAGGAGATGTAAGCATAATCAAGATATAATACTTATACATAACATTGCATTCCAAAGCCCTTCTTCTCGATAATCTTCAGCTTCTCGAAATACGACGGATCTCTCCTACCCAACAGTAAACCTTTGGAATTCCATCGTCGCGACGTTTCTAGAAGGTAGTGATTAACTTGACACTGCAAACGAAACCATTCAACAGTTTTCCAATAAATCAATGTTGCATACCAAATTCATTTCTACTTGAACAACTGTTACTATCAAGTGTCACCTAAATGTCAAATCAAATGAATAAAAGGAGACTCGCCACCACGGCTTTTAAATAAAGCTTTAGCTAATTGATAAATGTTTGCCTAAAAATAAATATACATACACATAGATATACAAAGAAGCGGATAAGATACAACAACCATCCGCTTCAGAAGAAAACTACATATATACAATATATAAAAACACTTGGTTTTGTTTTGAAAACAATCCGCTGGTAAATAATTTATTTATGAGTTTCGATAAACGATTAAACCGTCATAAATTAAGTTCCTTCAAAAACCTCCGACACACAACACAAATTTAAAATTGACACCTTTTGTCACATTTTGTTGTTGTGCGAGTATGAGTAAGCATTTGATCACATTTGACTCGCTCCATCCATTAAAGTTATTAAACATTTTTGGCGGTTTCACTCCCATACTGTGTTTGTTTATGTATGTATTTGTGTGTTTGCGTTAAGCAAACCTATTAAAGCATTTATTAGATAATTGATAAGTACTCAATATTGTATGACAGTTTTTTTAACAGTCTAAGGTGACCAGTTTAGTTGATAAAGTGAAATTTATCACCACTATTCAGGAAATTAGACATCACCTTGTTCGATAGTAGAAGCAGATGGGGATTATATGCTAATGATTAAAAATTAATATTTAATTTAGAAAGGCACTGAATTTCTCAGATATTCTTTCAATGAATCAATTCCAAGGCAATACCTTATCATCCAGAAGAATATAAAGAGGCAATCTTCATTGATTATGGAATAGATCAGCTGGTGAATAGGGTGTATGGGTTTGGATGATGTTTTATCATATTCATCGTTTTTGAAATGCAAACGGTTTAAACCAAATTCAAGAGAAAAGTATTGATAAGATGATAATGATGTATGTGGTGATGTTCGGTGAGACCAAGGAAATGTTGCTTGGACTAGCAATGGAAAACACATTCAAATACAGCCACCTCTAAATAAAGTCAAACTTTAACACTCACACCCAATACACACGCACATCATTTCAAATGAGAAATTTTATTCAATAACTTCACCGCTAAAACCCCGTTTGTCAGACATTCATACCAACCAAACTTTCGTCCACTTTATCTGTGTGTATCCACATGTGTTTAATTAATTAGTAATTCAATGTTTAGATTTCGTTTGAAATTCATACATTCATACATGCATACAAAGATACGTACATTTTAGAGCTTGCGGTAATATTTTTATTGAATTTATCTAATACATTCATTCATACATACCGACCAGACCCTCCAAATAAAAGGTGTCAGCTTGTGTTTTGACATTTATTCGATTATATTTAATTCACTATCTTGCGGTTTAATTTAAATTTAAAATGTTCAACGTGCGGTTGTATTTTTGCGAATCCAAATAATAAGATGAGAAAATTAATTAAAATTATGAGGCTGCTGATGATGAGTATATTTGATAAATATTAGAATTTAAGATTATTTCAACACATCTAAAAAGCATTTATTAAAACAAAGTAATGAAAACAATACCAAAATGAACTCTAAGTGAGTTCAAGTGAAATTCATTAATATTTGACATATTTAGGATAAGAAACATTCAGGTATATCTTTAATTAGTGTGGATGATCTGGATATGGCAGTATTTATGTTTCAACTGGGATTGGATTAATCAATAGCATCGTTCTCTAGAATATATATGGTGTATCAAATCAAGGACTATAATCTGCACTGTGAAAATACTGCTCTGTCTCTTAGAAAATACTGAACAAGACATTAAACTATACTCCAGAACGACCCGAGTCTCACTCAACCAAAGCTGTATCAAATGAATATTTTTTCCGCGGGAAAGAACTTTTAATAACGCTAGAACTGTTACAACAGCAACAAACTGTACTCTCCTTGGAATTGACGATGCAGTGGATTTATTGGCCAGTATGATGACATCTATTCAGATTGAACGCGAAATGCGTGGCATTGAACCTGGAAATTATAGAATAATCCCAGATCATATTGATTATTCTATTCCAAATCACTTCTTTTTATTTCAGCATCTCAGTCAAGGACGATACGAGAAACTGTACTCTCCTTAAAAGTGTGCTAAACAGTCGTGCGCAGGGCTGTCCAGTTTAGCATTCTTGAGATGCAAAACTTTATTCCAGCAGATTTACCGCCCGGAAAGCTGTAATTAAAAACGAATTTAAGATTGAACATGATCAGAATTATGTAGAACCATCGATCGTTGATAATAGATACACTAGCGGTAGAACATGCAGTTGGTTACATTCATACGTCTTTTCGCCAGATACTGACAGAGACATATGTACATTAACTGCTATCGAATCACACATCAGACAACATTACTTATTACAGACGAGTAAATTCAAATTCACAATATTGGATACTGCGAGTTTCTTTAAGCGTCCTTTTAACATGAAGCTTTCTAGTTTCACAGTTCTAGAACAGAGGAAATTGTGATCCTCATTATTGGTTATGATTAATTTGGCTTCGCTTCACTATTTCAAGCTACTCGAGTAATGAGAAGAGGAGAACTTATTTACATCATTTTCAATTTCTCGATCTTGGATGATACTATGTATATTCAGGTTATGTCTTACTTAACACTGAGCCATTATATTTACATCGAAGGTTCCGGAAGGGAGAACTTGTCATCATCATTATTGGCTGTTATTAACTTGGATACACTCCATAAGTCTTCTAGTAAAGAGAAAAGTGCGTTCCATATTTGTTCTATTTAGATCGAAACTAAATACTTCATCAGAATATCCAGAAAACATCTAGTCTCCTTTTCAACATATAAAATACCCAGCAGATAAATTTCCCTTAAATTTAACTTAATTTCAAAGCAATATCTCCATGTTAAAATTACCAAATATTTTTACTCCATATGTAACTAAGCACTGCTAGATATATATTTGTTGAAATTACTGGCACCATGCCTTTTTGAATACGATTAAGCTCTCTTTGTTAACATTGTGTGATCATTAGGTCAATAATGAAGATTCTTCATATAATGACCAACAGTATCACAGCAAAAAGTTTTGGTGGTTTTGTTTATATCTAGAAGTTTGGGATTAGGATGCTTTACAGACTTCCAAATGGATGTGGATTTTCTAGGCTGCTGGGAAGAACGGTGAATCAGCTTGAGCATCATCGAATGTATGGTAAAGATCTTCCTTAAATGAGAGATTTGCGTGAATGGGAATAGAAACATTACAAGCATTTCATTGTGAATGAATTGGGGAATTTCGATTATTTCTAAGTCATTACACTATCCGACTGCAAGCAGCTTATTAGTGATGTTTTCTCAAGAGTCCTCTGCCATAATCACCACGATGACGTGAACACGGTTGAATTGAACTCACACGGGTAGCTGTAACTACCGGTTACTGGTTATTATTAGAGTGTAGAACCTCAGTACAATGACACGATATACATCTTCCTTGTCATTGGTATATCAATATCTCGGCAGCATTTCAGTACTATTGGTCATATGACTAAATGGTAGTAACAGCTTCTTGCAAATTGTGACTGATTTCTTAGTTAAAATATTCTCGGCGCAATATAATGCTTGATCTGTCTAAGAACTGAATCCTTCTTCTAACACCATATTTCGAAAACATCTTTAATGAACTCATAGCTCTACTTTTGTCCCTTTATCCAAAACTTTTTCTTATTATACCCTTCACCATGAGTGGCAAGGGTATATATAAGTTTGTCATTCCGTTTGTAATTTCTACATTTTTCATTTGCGAACCCACATAGTATATATATTCTGTATCGTTATATATAGCAAAGTCGATATAGCCATGTCCATCTGTCCGTCTGTATGTTGAAATCAACTTTCCGTAGCCCCAAATAACTAACAAACATCTTTGATATATCAATATATCGGGAATTCTTCCGGCTCGGTCGCTATTTAAAATCGAGAAAATAGGCCCACAAATGGCTGAGATATAAGGAAAAAACCGAGACAACGATTTTTGGCCTATTTTTTATCTATATCTGGATTACTAAGTCATTAATATAGACAACATGGATATCTAATGATAGATATTTCAAAGTCCATTGCAACGATGTATATTAGGCTATAGTAATTTGGACCTACAATGGGTCAAATTCGGGAAAATTATTTTTTAACCCGAACATTCTTTTTTACCACAGACATTTTTTTATAATTTTTTTTTTTTTCACTAATAAATTTAAAAAAAAAAAATTTTTTAAAATTTAAAAAAAAATTGGAAAAAATTAAAAAAAAAAAATAATTTTAAACTTTGAAAAACAATTTGAAAAAATTTTTTTTTTAAATTTTGAAAAACAATTTTGAAAAAAAAACATTTTTATTTTGTTTACCCAAAAATATTTAAAATTTTTATTTTAAAGTGTAATTTGGTGAAGGGTATATAAGATTCGGACTTGTTTTTATGTGGACTGTGCCGACAGGCAGCTACAAACTCTGTGTTAAATTCATTAATAGCTATACTATTTTCCACTACTTCCGAATTGTAAGTAAAACCTCTTTTTCGCTTCTCTAGAACTGCAATTTTTTGAATCTTAATACATTCAAAAGGTACTGACTAAATCACGCAATACAATTTGTAGCCCATTAAAGGAAGTATAATTTGCCAACATATTTCATATATGTACATATATTTGCATTTAATGTTCTTTTTCGTTTCTAATTTAGCATCTGGCATGATGAGGAAGAAGTTTTGCGCAAAACGTAATTTATTTCCTTATTACATGAACACAACACGCAGCGAATGAGGAAAGAACACACATCTTGACACCAAAATTATAAACAAAAAACATAAATGATCAAATTTGAAGACAACAAAACATTGTACAGACACTACAACTGCAACTAATAACAATTTGCAATCTGAAATCGCCTAAAAGACAATAAATCTGTTAACATTCGTAAGTTTAGTGGGGGCTGTTGTTGGGTTCTTTTTTTTACGTTCGTTCATTCGTTGCTGTGACATGGTGATTTGTAGCCAGACATCATGCGCGACAATCATTATTTGAATATGAATTGACTAAATAACTGACTGACTATGCGAGACAAAATTTATGTATATATCTAAGTATGTATTTTCATTCATACTCCTAGAAATGCTGTTTTTGTTTATAAAGTTATAAATGACTTTGAAATTAAGAGATTCGACTACATACCATCACCACTATTATCTTAAGAACCATTTAGTTACTGACACACGCACCCATCAGATCTACCTCATGTACATTTATTTGCACATTTATGAGTTTGAATGAATACTCCGAGTATAAATTTTGTATTTCCACATCCAGCCACCTTCTGCAAATGCAAATTGTCATATAATGTCTGGCTGTACGAAATCAAATGAAATTTATTTATTTATGTTTATACAACTTGAATCATGATCATTCAACAACATACAACAACATTTCTTTATACAGATATAAATTTATTAAAATCAAATGTTTATGAGGATTTGTAGTCATATGTAAATGGCTTTATAGTGAATTTGAAATTTTAAATTTATATAAAAGAGTAAATTCTTTAAGGAGTGTAGAAATGTGTGGATCTAAGTAATATATGAATATTTTAGGTCAAAATGCGGTAATGACACAAATTCCAAAGATCAAACTCTTCATGCACTGTTCTGGAGTTAGGTTAATCATCATTACTGGTTATGATTAAATTGTACCATTAGTTCGTGCTCTCCTTTTATATAGAACGAGGGAAGGGTTTCGGGAGAATATGAAGAGGCAAATCTTGTCTTCTTTATGTCAACGAAGGACAGAGGCATAAAGGGTATATCATTAAGCGCTTCCTATCATTAAATGTAAATAAACCAAAGTGTGTGTGAAATATCACCGAAATTTCATGAAATAATACAATCCCGGTTCACATCACATCATAACTATGCCCTCAAATCGCTCGTGCAGAATATCCAATCTGGCATGAGCTGTACGATAAGTATCGCAACATAGCGTTGGTGACAATATCATCCAATACAGCCAAAAGAATTTGGTTATCATCGACCTATAGTGCTCGCCGTTGACTGTGATGGGCAGTTCAATGGCGTTCTCAAAAAAATATGGAGGGATGTCGCCGTCAGCACAAAATCCTCTTTGTTACAATAGGGATTAGTATAGTCCCAAAATCGGCAATTCAGAAATGAGCGGGTGAAACGTTGCCCGAACAGAACACTGCAGCGTGTTGTTGAAACGCTTTATCCGGTCATGGTGATTTGGCAAAACAAACTGAATAAATAACAGCTAATTCAACAGATGTGGCTTTATCAATATGACTGCTATGAACTGTTAAAGTTTGGAAGTCCTTATTGGATCCTTTACAGCCAAAAATATACAGATTCGTTCGTAGTCCGATGTTTGATTGTCATTGGAGATTGCAAACTTAACTATGTGAGATCAAATATCAAATCAAATATTTCATCACTGTGATGCATCAAACGGTGTTAGAATAGCCAGTATCCTTTTATAGCTCTCCTCCTTTGAGCTCTTTTAGCTTCTTATTACTATTTGCACGAACGTCTCTCCCAGAACTCTTGGCTTTAGATGGCATGACCATGTTGACTGTGGATCTTTTGCTTTGTATGTCACGGCATTGTGCTTTATTTATCGATTCTGATACTGCGGTATTTTGTGGTCTGTTTGAAATGAAATTTACTTATACAAAAGTTGTTAAAATAAATACCGACCCTCAAATAGCATTTACGAACTTGAAATCTACATATCTGGAAATGGTGGAAAGTCGGACGTCTCTCAACTTAACGATTGAGGAGTTCAACATCAGCATCAATTGGGTTTCTGGACACAGAAACGTGCAAGAGAATTTTAGGATGAATGACACTACCTTACAAGTTCATCAGTGTTGCATTACATAGACTCAGATACAAACTTAGACTTGACGAAGAACTTTGAAGTTGTTCTATCTTATATGGACAGCATCTGGATACTAAACACAATACAGACATATATTGTTATATGTGTTGACCATGTCAGATTAAGCAACACGCGCAGAAAATAATAAGTAATTTCTGCAAGAGTTTTGAAAATGAACTGTCCCGGAGTCAAGAAGGTAACTGAGTTTTATGAGATCTATCCGGCATTAATTAGCAGTCCGTTTTTGCTTATATTAGAAGCTCAGGTTGATTCTGTAGAAAGAAAGATATTACAATCATGTTCCGTGAAATCACAATATAACGAATATTGTATTGTTAAGAGTTTTCCCAAAACAATTTCAACCGCTTTCAACAAATGTTTCGATGTATCTTAGAAATGAAACGTCATAGTGGATCAATATTTATTTGGGCTCTTTTACCGCATTCTGGGACCATGAGCATTATATTTTCACTCATCTCGTTGGGTAATATTTCGAGAGCTTTTAGAGAGCGTGGTTGGTTGTGTATATCGTGCATATTAAAAGCCCAAATAAAAACTTTGATGCGGACAATTTGGGAAACTTTGGCGGGCAAAACAAATCTTCGAAACGAAACATTTAGCGACCCTGAAATATGTTCTTCAAATTTGTTCATTGTTGCGCGAGTTTTATGTACTGTAGCACCTTTCTGTTATATATGGTTATATATTCTCCAGCCTCAAGTGATCTATTTGCGACAAGAAAAACTAGATAATCTTAGCGATTATGGGTTCTTAGGGTTTTCTAGGTGGGTTCTTAGTTCACAAAGGTGCAAATATTGATGAAAATAGGTCTCGACGCTCATCATGTACTTCGAACGAAATTGTTTCTTAAATAATAAGTCAAGAGTATTTTATGTTTTTTTGAAGAATGTAGCTTGTCGACATGAGTTCTGTATATGTATACTTTACGAATAAAGTATCTTAAAATAGGATGATAAGAACTATTTGATACGACAGATGACCCCTGATAAAGAAGAAATGAAAGTACATTAAAAGAAGCTAAAAAAATTTAATTTGTATTAGAAAGAAGTGAAATAAAGCAACATTACTATTGAATTTAACACAGGATTTTCATTGGATTAATGTTCTCCGAAGTTTTACTTAATAAACTTTTTATTCCTTCAAATATCTGGCCACAGCACACGTATAAATTTCTGTCTATGCACCTTTTTTTAGTAGTTTTTTTTCCAAAGATGGATACATTACATTCTATTTCATTTTCATTATTTCCAGTATAAAGTTGTTTGTTTTAGTATGTTTGATGTAACATGTCTAAATTTTATTCTTTTTTTTATGGCACAAACGGACAGACGGGCGAATGCGTATACATAGTTTTGTTTTCCATTGAAAGGGGGAAAACTAGCAATTTTTTACGGCTGTATTAATGTCTGCTGCTGCTACAAAGAAGACCGTGTTAGAAACATTTATTATTTTAAAGAAAGCCCAGCGTATTGCGGGGTAAACACTGCAACACCGAATACAAAGTATTGGGTGCCAGTGCTGATAGTCACACTATAGAAGAGTGCGTTGGGTTGAGGAGCAATGTACAGGGGGAGTTGAATGTATATTGAGTATAAATATTGACTGCCATAATGATTTTGTTTATTAATGTAGAGTGTTGAGATGTTTATGGCTGTCAGTTTTATAAGGCTGTCAAATGTTTTATTAAATGTTTCTGATAATGCTTTAATAAGACTTTTATTTCAGATGTCTTGTACATATTTATTTGCTCATTCTTTTAAATACAAATGGTATTTTTATTTTAATTTTATAGCGAGTAATATGTTTCGAAAACAAATTCCTTATGGCAGAGGAAGTGTTAAGTGAATGGTTTTTTTTTATTGACCTTGTGTGACAAGCGTTTATATTGGTGTGAAAGTGTATTTAGTTGAGGGATTTTGGAAAAATATTGAAATTAATTAATTGATTACAGAGATATGCGTTTAATTAATTTTTGATTTCACGAAGTGATAGAATTTTGTACTTCCCTGCATCAGTTGACGATTTTTATCTCTAGTCCTGGACCGAACATGGGGATTGTTCTCTTCACGTTACACACCGCCAAATATCGAAGGATTTCAACTCACACTAGCAGGTGAAGAGAAAGAAGTATTTAGGAGTTTTCTTAGAGAGTAAATTACACTGGACAAGGAATACAGATCAACATCTCAAACATGTGCCTCACTTGAAATTACACTAGCAAAAGAAGAAGCTACCTCATCCAGCCATAGACAGCATTTCACACTTACTACTCATCGAGGAATATGTAATGAGAATGGCAATAATAGGCTTACTAAGAGTTTACAAGTCTGCTCGGTTGAGGCCAAGGAAATGGTGTCACAAAAAATATATACTAATGTGGTTTTAATACATAGATTCTCAGTGATCAGCATCTCTCCTTCTGCATGATTATGGAAATCAATAGAGATTTAGGATAGGGATGTCTGGAAGAGTTCCGTAAGAGTTTCACGAAAGTTTTCCGAAAATAAAAACAGACAGATATTTACATAGCGGAGATACACTCAAGAAGATCGTTTAGAGTTCGGTATAAATGTTGTATTTTTCTATTGGAAATCTTGTCGGCCTTGAAAGCTTCAGATTTCGTGTTGTAAAAAATTTGATTTCTTTTCTTGATAGTCGGGCGGCGTTAAAGGTTCTGGAGGTCACACGTCCAAATACAAGCTGGAATATGACTGTTAGAAAGCCCTAACTGGGTTGATGATATTTTATGATTTAGGACTGTGTAACGGTCTCTGTAACAGGTCTAGGAACTACTCTGTGAAACCAATCAGATACTACCACAGGGTTGTTTTGGGAGCCAATCTTACTCGTGACTAACCAAACCTAGATGAGCGGATCATAGTGCAGAGTCTCCATGGACTAATGGCCTAGACTGAATATGACAGAGCCCAGATTGGTAAAAGATCAAGATAGAAGTAATATTAGGGTGATTATAGGTAGGGTTACAGGATATTCCCCAGAGATAGCAGAAGGAATAACAGCACTCCTGATTATTGTAAGGCATTCGGGGACTAAGAGGAGTCAGCAACCCCAGAAATATGACTAGCTTGACTAAAACACCAATTTTATTCTACTACTTTTATTTACAGAAACCTAGAATCCCATGTTTCAATTTCCTAATACAAAATACAATTTGCCATTACCACCAAATCTATTATCTCTTCAATTATTATGAACAAATCATTTCCTGATCGTACAATGACCCCCAAAGGGCACAAAAAAAAAACACAAACTTTTATCTTCGACATAGAAATAGAAATTGGCTTTTAAAAGGAGAACACAGCCAACAACATTGAACTAAAGAAACACTTTTAATTGTGATCATAAATTTGAAATGTTTATTAGTATGTTGTTTGCAAAACAAAACAAAAAAGAAGAAGGAATATTGAAAAAAACCAAAACAGTATAGTCCAGCTCTTTGGTAGAATGGACAACCAATAACAAAACCAAAGCCAAATTTGGTTTGTTTAAACTTTTCTAGCACTGATTGTGTGGTGTTGTTTGTCCAGCCAGCCACTCTACCAACCAACCAACCAACCAGCTAGTTAAGCTATAATGTAATAAGTCTGTCTGACTCTATGTCCGTCCATCCATCCAGCTGTCTATCTTTTGTGTGCCTTGTTAAACCTTTTTACAAAACTGTTTTGTAACTTTCCAACGTTAATTACTCTTTTATAGGCGATAATATCTGCCAGATGATGCCACAGCCTCATACCCGGCTTAGCACCACTTGCAACTCGTTGCACACAACAAAAGCTCTGACAAATGTGCCTTTGGGATTTTAATTCTTGGTTTTTTTTTCTTCTTACGATTCTTCACTCTTTTTAATTCTTTACAATTCGAGTGATACGTAATGTATGAATGTATATTTGTATATGTTGTAGGAATATTCAATAGATTTGTATCATTTAGTCTGTTGTTGGTATTGACCATTCTGGTTGGATCTCACACTTTTGATTTTGTTTATAGACATTTTAGCCAGCGTTCAAAAAGAAAAAAAAAACTTTATTTTATAATTTTCTGTTTCTTTTGTTAAAAAGAAGAGAGAAAAACTTAAGAATTCGTAAAATAGATGTGTATTTACAACATTGTAAGAAATCTACCAACCAATACCAACACAATAATCATCATCACCAGCAACGCCATCACCATCATCATTTTCCCAACCTCATCATTATTGCAGTCGTGTCATCGTCGTAAATGCCAATATTAGCAATATTAAAAGAAGAGGAGTTTGGATTATAACGAACTGGTAATACCCTTCTGCATGTTGGGTAAAAAGGTAAAGCCAGGATTAAACTATCTGAGTTATCATATGCATTCATTAAAAAAACCGATTGAAGTCATGTGAGAGTCCAAAACCCATTTAATTTATCAAACATGCCTCTACTTTCTATTATAGAAGATATCCTTATCTGATGTTTATACCTATATAGTAAGTATATTGCCATTATTATTGCTCAATAGTGGTAGTGGGCGTTCTTCTATCGAAATTATAGTGTCATTCTATTTATTCAACGTTTAGCCGAAAGAAAAGGAATTTGGTATAGTCTAATAAATTTGAATTTTTTAGGGGTCGCTCTTCTGGAAGCTTAATATCAAAATAAACATGTCGTTCTATTTACCGTTTTACCGAGAGTAAAGTGGTTTTTATAAGGATTGCTCTGTAGGAGACTTAATAACCTTTCCATGGAAAATATGCTGTCATTCCATTCATCGTTTTCCAAAGTAAGGTCCTGACTCTAGATACATACTTCTGCAATTATCAAAACAATTTGTTTATAGCTGATAGAGATAACGTCTCTCGATTTATAAATACTAGTTGCTGTAAGTAAATGTTGGATATTGGACCAAACCATACAGTATACGCTTAATCGGGACGTGTCTAAGAGTTACGTGGGTATCTGCCGCATAGGCTTAATCCCACGGTGGTCTTAACACCGGATAGAAACAATGCGTCTATCACCGCCATTGAATTACTTGCAAGGTACACTCAATTGGCAACTTCTTGTACAATGATTGCACAGATCAATGCACAATCCCCTTGCTCTAGAGCTCCGGCTATCTAATCCCTGCCATCCATAGCTAGCTAGCCAACTGACCAGCCCAGGACAATTATCAAAGCTGCAACATCCGGCCTGGTGATCCAGTCCGATGTATGGTCTCTGACTTCAAATGTTCCCAGCCGATAAAAGTCAAAGTGAGTGTACTGTTATCACACACTTTTGACCTCGACAGAGAACCAAGCCCAACGACCAGTACATCACGAATGCTACTGCCTCAATACGTTTCCTGAGCACAAACGCCAGTTGGTATCTGCTACTTTCAATGGCTCTGTTGAGTCAGCAACAGCGCCTAGTAAGATACATTTGGTAGTCCGAAATTTAGCACTAGCCCAAATATCAGTCCTTTAACCAACGATCTTCTCCCCGCTTTGGGTTTCAACCACAACCACTAGCGTTCCTCACCGAAGTGACCTCACCAAGGACTTCGGTGCTGTAGTCCTTGGGCAGTAGGACCCCCGCTATACTAGATGAGACTCTAGTCAGCTGCGAATTTAATAAATTAAACTCTTACCAGGAATGAGGTCCGTGCACCTCGGAGCCCCGGTTTCACCCCATAATTCTCCTTGAGGCATAACATCAAGGTGTGGAGCTCACCGAGATGCTTATCCATGCCCCAAAGGGGGACTTAATCGGGACCATATTACAACCCCTGAGTAGGGTTGTGTTAACAGGGTCTATTTCAATGTTCGCAATGCTCAAAGAGTTTCAAAATCACTTGATCTGCTACTGATCTGCTAATCACATTTTTAAAGTGCCTAAATAACCATTAATGGGTCTTTCAAACTGTAAAATACCTATATATGGGTCAACGCATTAAGATTTACTTTGCAGTTTTCCTACGCGCAGGATAGCTCGAAGGTGCTTATTGGTGACGTAATGTTAGCCAACTCTATTGATAAATTGGAACATCGTCGCAATATGGATTGTGTTTCACTACAAAGGTATCTGTTGATGAAATTGGTTAACATATTTCAGATATCCACTTATTTCTACGAAATATAAGTTCTTCCACAATACACTACAAGATAAATTCTATACTGTTCGTAAGTGGAACAAATTCTGTACAGAAGTCTTTCCTCTCACTTTCATTATATCAAAATCGAATCCACAATCAATACATTTTAACATCACCTATGCTCATGGTTGGTTAATTCACATACTGTCCAATCTGTCACATTGAGATATCCAATAAGGTCACGGAGTCTGCTGTCCGATGTCTTAGAAAAATCATTTAGTATATTCACAGCTTATACTAAAAAGGAGTACCTGCAGGTTTTTCTATAGTGCTTAAGCCTCGTGTCCTAGACTTAAATTTGCAGCCATTTGTTCAATAAAGTCTTTGACAGTTTTGCGTTTTCATTGTTGAGCATAATTTAAAAAGCAATGCAAGTTAGGCGGCCACAGTTCGAGGCAAATCAGGATGAAACACAATTTCACCTTATTGGTTTTGTTAATCATCAAAATTTCCACATTTGGGGTTTAGAGAATCCACATGTTTTTGTCGAAAACCAAATGCTGGAGCCTTCATTGAACCATAACTCTTCGAAAATTAGGCTGGTCAATCAGTGACTGTTGCTGGTAATCCATAACGCGACATGATATCGCGAGTATGTTCTGCCTAAATATGATGATATTGATATGGACGATATGAGGTTTCAACAAGACGGTGCCACATCCCTAACAGCCTGTGATACAATTCAGTTACTGTATGAAACATTTACAGTGTACACTCTCCTTGCAGTGATTAAATTATCTAAGGGGATCGAATGATTTAACATCATCAATATTTGAAGTCAAAAGTTTATGTAAAGATAAATTCTTAGACGTCCCAGTCGAAACTGATCTTCATTGCATTCACCTTAGTATTGTTACGAATGTGCAATAGCGATTTGAATTTAACGGTCTGTAACGACTGCCTGCAACATTCATCATGTTTATGAACACGTCCATTAGTAGAAGCTTCTACTTATCAACAATGTTGATGGCATGCGGTTGCTGGCATTGTATGTAAGTATGGCAACACTAAATGTTTGAGCTGCTAACATTAACATCGAAAGCTCTAGAATTCGAACATACTAATTTGTCCGTTAAGATCATTGTAGAAGATTCACGAAAGATGGCGTGTTTATAAATAGTGGCAGAGGTGGCAGTCGTAAGTGGAGTTCATCATTGGCGCTGTTAGAGTTAACATCAACTGTCGTGTACATTTGAGTTTGTACATTATAAAGTTTGTGTGCATTTCTGCGAATTGATAAATGTGTATAAAGACACTGAGTGACTATTTAGACTGTTGTTCTTGTACATTTGAAATAAATAAAGAGTTGTTACAATTTTAAACTACTAAAACTGCTTTTATTTGCAATCAAAAGTATCCGGTTTATTTAAAGGAAATAAACCCCCGTTTTTAAAAGGTAAAAACATAATAATATATTTGAGTGCCATCAACGAAGATATCAGTGTTCTCACGAATCCCAAATTGCCTATATATCGGCAGAAACAACTCCTGTTCTTTAATTATTGGATGGCCTTTATCAGTTCCTCTAAGAGGAATTTTGGTTCAAGAACATGGGCAGCCAACTCAAGATTCTTTCGTATCTATATGTTAGGAGCAATATAGTGTTCAGAACCACTGAAGGAGTAGTACATAGCGTACCTAATGCAATTTGAGCTCTGAATTTTGTACTTCCTAATTCCAACATAATACACGGCATGAGTTGGGGTTATGCTTCAAGTGTTGTTCAAACAAAATCATTATTATTTCTTCATAAAGACCACACCTTCCGATTCAATGAACAGAAATCGTAAAGGAATAAAATTCTTCCTAGGACAACAGTGAGTTAAAGTCTGTGGTGTAGAATTAGAAACAAACAGTAGCTCAAGTATAAGGAATAGGAAACGATTTTCCAAAATTATTAAAATTATTGGTCTTTCAAAATATTAATTTTTAACAATATGTGTATTAAATGCATGTTTAGTTTAACTACCTTCTTCTCTAACCGTGTAGGGTGTCTGAAGCTTTTTCAACGTTTAATATTCTAATCAATTTTGTGAAATCAGTTACTGTCATAAATAAATACGCGTTATTTGATATTTGTTGTTGCTGTTACTGCTGCTCAAAGCCCTTGTTAAAATTGTGAGTTAGGTTTTTCATGTTTCGAATTTTTATTAGCACTTTTTTATGTTGTCTTTTAGCCTGGCTTTTATGGCACAAAACTCCTCTTATTTTTCTTTTTCATTTTATTATTATTGTTATTACTTATTTTTTGATTTTAATGCCCTTGTTAAAATTAGTTGTTGCTGCGAGTAGTTTCGATTACAATGTAACGCCCTTTTTATAGCAAATTTGTGGCCCAGACCACTTCTCATATATGTCGACATTTTCAATTTGATCTACAATCTTGAAGTGAATAAAAAGGGCATAAATTTAGAGTGAGAGTTTTTGGTTTTTTTTTTATTTAATTTGTTTTTTGGTGTGGTATTGTATAATAAAATTTGTTTTATAAGTTTCATTTTTATGGTTTTTATAGTTTTAGTCAATGATCATTTAGTTTAGTTTGTTACTAATTTCAAAAGATTTTTATTGTTAGACGCACTGTTAAAGTGAAATTTGATCAGATCTCGTGTCTGCCCTGCTGGTTGGGGGGTAATAAAAACATATAGAGGCTTTTTGATCTGGTATTAACTTAAGTGACAGCTGATTTTTATGAGTTCATTTTGTACAAATAAAAAATGAATATTTAAAATGTCATATATATGTATGTATTTCAACAAACTATAATTTAATGTTTGTTTACAACACAAATTTCCTATCGTTTTATAAAAAGAGGCAGAATCATCACGAATAACTTCAAAGCTAATAGATTTATCACTGTATATTCACATTTTTCAAATATTTGAAGAAATAAAAGCTAAAAAGCTAATTGAAATTTTGTGAAAAACCTTTAGAATAGGCATTCGTATTGCCTTAGATAAATACACATAGATCGTAAACTCTCCTCTCAAAAACCTAACTCAGTTATCAAAAACCTAAGTGATGCGAATGTTTTAGTAAACAAAACTATGTGAAAACAAAAACAACATTCGTATGTGTGATTTTTATACCCATCACCTTCGTGAGAAGGGTATATATAAGTTTGACATTCCGTTTGTAATTTCCACAATATAATTTTCCGACCCTATAATAGATAGCGGAGTCGATTAAGCCATGTCCGTCTGTCTGTCTGTTGAAATCAACTTTCTGAAGACCCCAGATATCTTCGGGATCCAAATCTTCAACAATTCTGTCAGACATGCTTTCGAGAAGTTTCCTATTTAAAATCAGCAAAATCCGTCCATAAATAACGGAGATATGAGCAAAAATCCGAGACAACCTCTATTTTTGACCTCTTTTTGATCTATATCTCGATTACTAAATCATAAATATACAAAATATGGATATCTAATGATAAATATTTCAAAGTCCATTGCAACGATGTATATAAGGCTATAGTAAGTTGGACCTACAATGGGTCAAAATCGGGAAAATATTTTTTAACCCGATTTTTTTTTCACAAACAACATTTTTTTTGTCATACATTTTTTCACTAATAAATTAAAAAAAAAATTTTTTGATAAAAAAAAAAATTAGAAAAAAATGTCAAAAAACCATTTCGAAAAAAAAAAATTAAAAAAAAAATTTTTTTAATTTTATTTTAAAATATAATTTGGTGAAGGGTATATAAGATTCGGCAGAGCCGAATATAGCTCTCTTACTTGTTTTAAATAACTTTTTGGTTTCCGATTTATTCTAGTTTCCGCTCTATTTGTATTTCTCTATACCTCTTGCCTTTTTTACAAAACCTCAAAAAAGTTACTTTTCAACTCCATTATACTGAAGAAAATATTTCACATTTCCTATACATTTCTGGGAATTTAAAAACTACCATTATTTAAGCTTATTTTTTGCCAAAATTATCTGAATATTCTTAATTTTTTCGGCTAATATCAACATAATAACATGGCCATGTGGGCTTGTCTTCCCTTTCCAACAAACAAAAAGAAGCTTGGCAAATACATTTGATATTACTGACCTCTGATAGCAATGGAAATGATGATTTACATAAATTACAACCTACACACGATGATATTAAACCGGTAAAACCGAAAAACTGTATTGAAACAAGACAAAACCCCTTGACAAAAATATAACCAACCATAAAGTTACAAAAGAACAAAGAAGTTGAATTTAAATTAAATCCAGAAGATAGATTACACGCGTATATGTATGAAAAAAAAAATGCAGATTATTACAAAAATACTCCAACAGCAGCAGAAAAAAAACCAACATCGACAGCAGTGAAATTTGTAAAAATAAAAAAAAAAAAACAAAATATATAAAACAGATAGATAGAAATATTTTATATACGAAAAATATGATCACATATACGCACATACACATACACTTTCAATGAACGTGAGATATTTTATGCAAATAATGAAATTAAAATCCACTGATGGTTGCAACAGGAACATGGCGAACAAAAAAAAAAAAAAAAAAAAAAACAAATCGACGGAATTCTTTCTATACATGGATGAGCCGAAACAGGGCCATAAAGAAAAACTATAAAAAAAACTTCGTATAAAGTATAAATTCACAATATCCACATAAACAAAGTGTTAATTTTTGCCACTGCAATCGCTAGGTACTTGTTGGTACAAGTACTGTATGCCATAAAGTACCAACTATGCATATAAGTAGTTTGTGAGCAGTAACAGTAGTGGTAGCTCTGCATAGTGGAGCCGAATTGTACATAAAATTATAAAATTTCGAACTACTGCTGCTATATTTTTTAGGTTTATTATTTCCCTTCAGTCCCTTTGTATTACGAACAAGCACCCACAAAGCGGTCCGATATTTAGATATTTAGAATAACATAAAAAAAATCAAATTAACCCTTTAAAGCATTTGGGTCAAATATGTCCCTGAATATAAATTATATTCATTTTTTTATTTTTAAATTTATTAAAATTGATTTTATTAACTTTGGGGACATATTTGACCCAAATGCTTTAAAGGGTTAATTTGATTTTTTTTTTTATGTTATTCTAAATATCGGACCATATACCATAAAATCCTGTAATTTTAGTAAATATGGTCTACAAATAAAGATTATTTCCATATGTTTCAATGTGAATTTCCAAATATTGCGAAATTTGACCTTTGACCTCCAAAGTTTACGCCTTAGGAATTCCCGATTTATATATAACTTCAGGGACATATTTTTTAATATCTGAGAAATAATATTCTGTAAATATTTTGGTTAAAATGTATAACAAAAAAAAATTATGACATATTTTCTAAAATATTCCAAAAAAATTAGTTTTTCGCGAAATCCGCAGAATTCAAACCGCAGGTACACCTGAACTATAAGAGGTATTGACCTAATTTTTTCACTGTTTTGTTCCCTAATCTATTGACCATAAATCCCCCGGTGATATTTAAAAAATTTAAAAATTTGTTTAACAAAGATTAAAAAAAACTGAAAATGGTGTTTTGAAACTGTCGTCTAAAAAAATTTTTTTTTTACCATAGCTGAGAACAGATTCACGTTATATTTTAAGGAAAAAAACTTATATTTGAGCAAACATAGATATATTTTATGTAATAAAATAGTTTTATTCGTATAGTTTTCAAAATAAGTTAAATTTTTTTCCACATATCATAATCAAGTGCTCCGAGACACGTTAATGGCCTGGGGAATTTTTAATAACTTTTACATTTTTCAACCAATTTTTGTGTTTTATATCTTTTTGAAATACTAAATCTATGTACATTATGATTCAATAACAATAAAATGTAAAAATATGTACTTACTAGCAACATTTTTCACATAATATCAAAATATACGAAGTATGCTCCTACCGCGACAAGGTCACGTTTTTGGAGACAAAAGCTGTTGTAACTCTGTTTGGCTTAAAGTAACAAGAATAATGTATATAAAATAAATTTTGAAGAACAATATTAGCTTTGTTTTGAGATACTAATCGTGTTTCTATTATTTACCGTTCTGGAGTTATAGCTTCTTATGTTAGCTTTTTGGCCAAAAATGTTGATTTTTTCAAACTTTGAGCGACGAGCGGCACGGGTTAACGTCGTTTAATCGAGCTCAAATTTCGGCTATCTCAATATCTGGAAATGGGAATCATTTTGTGGGGTTAAGACTAACAAGATTCCTAAATTTTTTTCCCCCATACAAATAGTGGACAGTCTAATGTAGACTCACCGACGAGTTGAGGGGTCATTGTAAACCGGCAGCAAGTTAATCATCATGTAAAGTGCCTTGGATGGCCTTGAATCTAACGATAATGTTATAATAATCGCGACAGGTTATGGGATGTACTTTCTTCTCCGTCACTTTCCCACAAAACACAATACCATAGAACGGTATAGGATTCTATATACATAACTCGACAGTTTACCAGATAGATACAGCTACCTCAACGTTGGTAGCATATCCGGCAGTTTTTATCCTCATATTGTACAACTGAGGCAACAGGTTATTGATAAAGACATAAAGGCACTGGATTTCCCAATAGTTAGCGTCCACACCAAAATTCGACAAGGCTGCCATGGAGTACGGTTCGACGTTATTTAAAGCCAGCTCTATATCCAAGAAGGCAACTGTGAAAAAACTTTAGGTTGCTATGTCGTTAGTTGACAATCTTCGCACGTTTGAGACTCCTGACTTTTGGAGCTTTGCTTCAATTGTAATAACAATTTAAGATTAATGGTTTACATTGCCATCATAACATTGTGTAGCTCGGATTAAGGAGCTCAATACAGTTTCCAGATAAAGTCAACGTCTTTCATGCTGAGATATTGGCGAACAGGGAGGCATGTAAAATTTTACGCAAAATAAATATTCGTGGGAGCACTCGTTTTCGACAACTATCTTAGTCAGACAGTATATAGAAGAACTGTCATTGTTATAACATCAATCCGATATCACTCTAGTTTGGGTCCCTGTGCATAAACTATTACTGTAATCAACATACATACGAACTGACCACAGAAGGATATACTTTAAATGTCTCAGATGCAGTATCTGTCGCAATGCCGCTTGGGACCATTATAAGTGAAATCTTCAGATACTACTAAATGGAAGAAGGGCAATTTAGTGCAGTATACAAGTCTTAAATAGGAACCGGAAGGACATTTCGAAGATAATAATAGTATTAACGGGCAACTGGGCGATCGGCAAGCATGCAGCAGACACAGACTTCCCTTCAACAGATACTGCCGCAGCTGTCTAGATTACGAAATGCAATTAATTATTCACCTAATGTCAAGATATATCTCATATATCTGATACCAACCTGTGTAATTTTAATGGATACCTGAATCCGACAGGTTGGATGTATTATTCTTTTCATTAGAATCCATACTTGATCTAGTCTTCACCGATCTCATTCAATGGTGTGGTCTTATCAAAACAGAATCATTTAGATTCTAGATTCTTTAGCTAGCTACCACGTAAACCAACCAATCCAAGAAACAATTGTTGTGGAAACGTTTTAAGTAGTTAGTTTTACAAACAACCCACTGTGCAGCGTTGGATAGTTACTTACAACTGGTGGCAGTGGAGAAAACTGCGGTAAAGCTACTGGTTGCTGCTATTGCAGCATTTTGCTGCCAAATAATAAAAACACGAATGATGATTTGTGCCTTGACATTACAACGATTTCACACCAAAGGCGACACATGATGTGGCTGGTTATGTGCAACAAAACAAGCAAAAAAGTTAAAAAAAGCGTTGAAAAAACTGTTCGCTTAAAAAAAAAAACAAAAAAAAAAAAGGATGTGAGTGTGTTATCGATGTGAATGGATAATGTGTGCACGTAGAGAAATGTATGGTTATTTTAAATGCGGTTGATAGCAAACTTTATACGTTACGTCTGTCCGTCCGTCCGTCTGAAAGAAACTTTAGTTGTGAGAACAAAACGCAGCGCCTGAAAACTGAACGAGATGTTTGGCTGTTTTGTTATGTTGCCTGTGCATCACTGACTGACTGAGAATGACTGGATGGCATATGTACGGCGACCATGTCGCGTAAAAGAAAATACTCGTAAGATAAGATAACTTAACTCACTATAAAAATACTTGCTAACCATACAAATATTTCATAATGCGCGCAAGAAGTTGAAAAAAAAAATAAGCAAAAAAGCTGAAGAAAAAAAAAACTGATGATAATAATAAAGCAGCCAAAAAGACATTGAACACTAAAACTCACGTTTTCATTGGCACATACTTACGAAGCACACACACATTCATCAGCAAACGTTTCCACAAAAAGTTCGTGCACAGAGGTGTTGAAATAAGTAGCAATATTCTGACTACATAACGGCTCTTATAGGATGTTCCAGGTTTCTATTCCTTCCAGACCGGAATATATCACATAAGAGTATAAATTGAAACCTTTATGGCAGCCAAGTCGAATCTTGGTGAACGCTAATGTTTGTAGACTTTTAGGAAACCTGCTTGCATATAGGGTCATATGTGCAACAATTGGGAAATCTAGAGTCTCTAGTCTGGCAAATCAGTGTAAAACTCAAGGGGAATTTTTATCTACAGTCTTGTGGAACGTAGAATCAAAAATCTTCTATGATGAACTAGGATTAAAGTTCTCAATACATCTTACAGTTAAGGATAGTGTGATTCAGGCAGAGAAAGGGACGTTCGTGGGAGCACTGACATTTTGGGGCCATTAAGGCAGCGCCTAAATATGTTACTTATATCTTAGTTAGACGGCATAAAGAAGAGATTTCCAGGACAGAACGTCTATTTGACATTACCCTAGACTCTAGACAGAGAAAGATTCGTTTTAAATATCTTAGATGTAGGATACAACTATTAAAAGCGAAATATTCAGAACGCTGATAATTGAAAGCGGAAAATGGAAGTCTTCAAGATTTCCATGAATCCATGGATAGAAGTCGGAAGGATATATCGAGGCTAATTAGAGTGTTAACGGATCATTGAGTAGTCGATAGGAAGGCAAGTATGTTTGGATTTCTTCCCTACAGCTTCTATTAGAAAGAACTCCAAGGAGGAGAGAATTATTTACCTTTTCTGTAAATGCCAAGCTTTTCATTTGTTAAGAAATATATATCAGATCGAACATATCCTGCATGATATATCTGAGGTATTGGATACATGAATGGTACATCTAGTACTCAGTTCACTAGCATCTTGGCTCAATCTAGTTCATTGGTCACGGTGTGATGTGTTGTGGTCTTGTCAAAACGAAATCATACCAACTCTACAAGATGATCGCCTGGTGGCAGCGATCTTCTTCGTAAACAGACCATGACAATTTCATTCTGCAGAGAAAAGAGATTCTTTGGTAACATCCGAATGAATCAGTTTTAATGATTGAATATTTTCCTTCCCACGACAATTGGATTTTCGATACGGAACGTCCGAGTCTTGAACAAAGATTGTATCAACGGGAAGTTGTTTCACCAGAGAAGAACTTTCGATGGCAGCAGAGCTTTTATAACAACAACCGAATGGTATTGTTTTGGCTACAAAATTTTGAATGATGCAATAATTATCTTGACTTTTTGACTGTAAACATTGTGACATTAACCGCCAAGCCGTGTCTCTTCTCATTAAACAAAAAACCGCTATTATTCTCATCTCAGCTTTTAAAATTCATCAAACGCTGAGCAACAGCTGAATTATAAACGCGACAATGGCTGCAATTGCAATTTCTTCAGCAGAAGCAGGAGCAGCAGCAACAACAGTAGTCGTAGTTAAAAACAAAAATTGCAATATTTTGCATCCGTGCATTCCTACGTGCATACAATCCGAAAGATATAGAAAGATGCTAGATGCGCATATGGTTGTGTGTGAGTATGATTATTGCAAACATTTATTGCAAAGCGGCAACTGGCATTTGACACGAAATGCGAATACGCCGCTTAAACGTATCATACTCAAATACTCAAATATAAGTTGAAAATACACACAGAATCATGCATCCATACTTCCAAAACCAACCAAACATACATACAACACACAGACGAAAAATGTCAGACATTGAAAGACTGACAGTTGAGAAGATAGATAGATGGACAGACAGACAGACAGTTTGAAAAGAACACAGATACGCGATACGTAACGATACGCTAACTTACGTTACAACGCTACACTCATATTCAATACAATCACGTACTTGCACCGTGAATACGTAAACGCAACAGACTGTTGCAGTTGCAATCAGAAAGAAAATGAAAAAAAAAAGTACAAAATAAGAAGCAATATTAAATGTGTATCCCATCTATAGATGGCTGTATGTATGTATGGACGGATGGATGGATAGATGGGCTGAGAGTGCATCTATCGGATGGATTGTTTGTTGTTATTTAGACGGATGGATGGCTGCTGGATGCTGCATTAAATGCAGAAAGAAATGGCTGCAGCATTTATGTTTTTGGCTTAAATTGTACAACGAAAAGGATGCGCTTATAAATATGTATGTTAAGACAAAGTTTGCAAACTACTTGAAAATTGAAAAAAAACAACCACAAACAACTACTACTACTACTAGTTGCATGATTAGACAGAGTTGGGAAGTATGGTTGGTTGGTCCATGATTCTACTAACTGGAATAATTTGGCTTTCGTATTGTCTTTTTTTTTACCTTTTTACCACTATTTGTTGTATGTATGTATGTATGTATGTTTGATTGTAGGTATGCTAGACGCACATTTTGGCATTTAACATGATGATGTCCACTGCAACTAAATTGTACTAGTTAAAAAGTTGACTTTAGATTAAAACCAGGGCAAAAATGTAATGGGAGATTGTAATACTATTCTTAAAAATATTTCACTGATAAATGAATGATAGTTTTATGTTTGAATAGCATTTAATGCGGAGAATGTGATATTACATAGAAGTCTTTCAATTTAATGAATTTTTAACTTTAAAGGAAGAATTAAAGAGCTGGTGCATTATCAAGAATGAACAGTTAATTTTTCGTAAATATATGAGGTATTTTTTTATTCTTATTTATTCATGCAGCATTAGAGCATAAGTAGTGTCTTTAAGAGCCACTTTGGTAGGTTTGTACATATAGATCCGTGACTTCAAAAATCCTAAAAGTTAAAAGTCGATCGTGGTCATATCATGCCATATTGCCGGGCACTGCAACTAGCAATGAAACATTAGCCGACCCGGAATCACATCATTCAAAATATCCAAAGTTAAACGAGATACATGATCCTGTAGAAACTACATGTTCTCCAGTCTCAATTCATCTATTTGCGGTAATAAAAACTCATTGATATTGTACCAGGCAGTGACTTTGAATTGATATAGTGACTCGTCGTGTATGATTTGTGGATTCTCAGTGGTCCAGAAGCTCAAATCATCCATGGCATCGTTGAGGTTGGTTTGTCCACATGTATTTGGTATCTTCTTCACAAATAACAAAAGTTATAGATAGGATCTTTCGATAGGGTGAAACATTTTGGCCAATCTTGTTTTAAACACATTAGAAAAATTTCTTCTTTCTTGTTGAAATTGTTGGAAAAAGAGAACACCTTCAACATCAGAGGATGTTAGATACATCGAAAAACTTAATTATAAAATAATTTGTAATGGAATACAATTTAAATAAATTCGTAATTGAACCCCTTCAAATTAGTCTATTAATCGGAAGTTGAACTCATTTCTACTTTTCTATATTTGATGAACGTTCCAGCCAACTGACCTTCTTATATTATGGATACAAGATATTCAAAGAGTTGAAGACGATGAAAATTTTCCGCAAAGAGATTTGCAAAATAGATGAACACTTTTCGAATACTTAACGCCTAAATGACGGCGTTCTGGGGTTGTTTTTCTAAGAACTGTATTAGATTCACAGAAAATAATTATTAATTTGTTTATTGAAATATACGAACGGCATTGAATATCTATGGCTTAATATAGAAAGGCCGTATCTCATTTTTGACATATTCTGGTAGACAAAACTCAAATACACCTTTCCTAAAAAATTCAGTTTCCTATGTTGACGAATACCATATTTACAGTAATTAAAAACAAGTAAGAGAGCTATATTCGGCTCTGCCGAATCTTATATACCCTTCACCAAATTGTACTTTAAAATAAAAATTTTGAAAACTTTTAGGTAAGCAAAATTTTTTTTTTCAAAATTGTTTTTCAAAATTTTAAAAAAAAAAATTTTTTAATTGTTTTTCAAAATTTAAAATTTATTTAAAAAAAAAAAAAATTTTATTTTTTTTCAAAATTTTTTGTTGTAAATTTATTAGTAAAAAATATGAAGACAAAAAATTTATTTTTGTAAAAAAAATAAATTCGGATTAAAAAATAGTTTCCCGATTTTGATACATTGTAGGTCCAAATTACTATAGCCTTATATAGATCGTTGCAATGGACTTTGAAATATCTATCACTAGATATCCATATTGTCCATATTAATGACTTTGTAATCCAGATATAGATAAAAATAGGCCAAAAATCGAGGTTGGTCCGGTTTTTTTCTTATATCTCAGCCATTTGTAGGCCGATTTTCTCGATTTTAAATAGCAACAGAGCCGGAAAAATTACTGATATATTGATGTATTAATCAAGTTTGTAAGTTATTTGGGGTCTTCAGAAAATTGATTTCAACAGACAGACGGACAGACAGACAGACGGATAAACGGACGGACATGGCTTAGTCGACTCCGATATCTATAAGGATCCAGAATATAAATACTTTATAGGGTCGGAAAATTATATTGCGGAAATTACAAACGGAATGACAAACTTATATATCCTTCTCACGAAGATGAAGAGTATAAAAACCCTAACTCATTTCAATAATAGTTTGAAAGAAAAAGCGCTAACTCCTTTAATGTTGAATACATATTTTTTGGTTTATATTAAAACAAACAACTTTTCTACAAGTATATTTTGATGTATTACAAATTTTTAGTTTTTTCTCTTTCACTTTCAGATTTTATTCAGTTTTTTCCTTCTCCTGTAAAGTAACTAAAAGTTAAGATACGACCTTTCTATATTAAGCCATCGATATGTAAGTAGACAATGCCCCAAAAAAATATATATATATTTTTAGATCCTAGACCATGATTCATTAAATGAAAATTAAGCAATAACTCAAGTATTTGAGAGATTAGGGGTATTTTCAAAGAACTTCTAAAACAATTAGGGCATGATATCAGCTATGTACTTTAAGGAATATTGCATTATAAGATTTATTTACCTACAATTCAGTGATCAGTTGGAATAAATCTAATTTATGAGCGCCAAGTAAAATAAAACAATGCTAATTTGATTATATCTTTGATATTTGTTGTCGGATCGGAACATATTTTATATCGTTTGAAAGCTTATTGAAATAGCTGTAAAAGGTATCTCAAATTATTAACACATTTGAACCCAACTACGGATTTTAGATCTATTTTAAATCTATTTTATTTCAAAAATTTACGTAATAATGGTAGTACTTACTATTGCCCACTAAATTGTAGCCAATATTTATAAATTTAATTTAAGATATCATATAACCCTATAACTTTTAAACTCTCAGTTTTATTGGCCGGGCGGAAGGGTCTTAAATTCTATGTCGAACACCGACTTTCCGGTCTATGTACAGTTTTTTCTTACTGTTTTAAATGTCTCAATATTATGTGTTATTTTTATACCCTTCACTATATATAAGTTTGTCATTCCGTTTGTAATTTCCACAATATAATTTGCCAACCCTATAAAGTATATATATTCTGGATCCTTTTAGATAACGGAGTCGATTAAGCCATGTCCGTCTGTCTTTTGAAATCAATTTTCTGAAGACCCCAGATATCTTCGGGATCCAAATCTTCAATAATTCTGTCAGACATGCTTGATATAAGAAAAAACCAGGACAACCTCGATTTTTTACCTATCTGGATGACTAAGTCATAAATATAGACAATATGGATATATAATGATAGATATTTCAAAGACCTTTGCAACGACGTATATAAGACCATAGTAAGTTGGACCTACAATGGGTCAAAATCAGGAAAAAAAATTTTAACCAGATTTTTTTTTTTCACCAAAAGTTTTTTTCGCTAAATATTTAAAAAAAGAATGTTTAAAATTTAAAAAAAAAATCGAAAAAATGTTTTTTCCAAAAAATGAAAAAAAAAACAACTGGAAAAAAATTAATTTTGTTTACCTAAAAATATTTAAAATTTTTATTTTGAAGTATAGTTAGGTGAGGGGTATATAAGATTCGGCCCAGCCGAATATAACTTTCTTACTTGTTTTTTTTTTCATGTTTTGTGCGATTTACTATAGTATTTTGTGTACAAGTGCAAGAAATGTTCCCTGAAATCCGCAAATTTTTAAATTGCTTGGGACGGAAAGGGTTAAACCCTGTCGAACACCGGCTTCTCATAATAGTTTTCTTTAATGTCTAATAACATGAGGACTAGGGACAAATTTTGCCTTATTATTATAATTTCAAAGTACTTAGAACTAATTAGTGCAATAATCAACATTATAAGAGGGATAGGTGAAATCATGGACCGATATTGCTCATGGTCAATACCAACCAAACCTTATGAACATAAAACCCATACGTTTAATCTCTTATAATTTAAGTAAACAGAAATTTTCAAAAAATGATCGGGTTAAAAACAATTTTATGATTTATATCTGATGTAAAATAAATTTTAGAAACATATTCAATGACATATATATTGAGCAAATCGGATAAAAACCAACAATATATCCAATATTCGAACTTTGGAGGCCCATATCTCGGGAAATATCAGCTAGCGACAAAAGCAAAATACAGCATAAGAAGATGTAGGTAGCTCTGGTTAAAATTAGTTAACGATACGAAATATCGCCCATAAACTAGAGTTTAGCCAAAATTATTTAACTCAAATGTCCAGATTCGCGGAATAGAATACGTTTAGAAAGCCTTTCTAACTGAACCAACATTTTAAATTTGTAAATGCCTGACATTTTTATCCTGGTTACACAGATATGCTTAGTTAGTTCTATGCCAACCATGTTCATATGTATATTCCTGGTACACATAATAATAAGTATGTATGAACGAAGTGAAGAATGCCTCCTGCTTATTTACATACGGCTGCTGTGATGCTTTTACACGCTTCAATTTCAAATGCCGCTAATTTCTCTTTGACGTTTTTCGTTTCTATTTAGTTTTTTTTTTTTTTTTTTTGTTCCAACTTATATTGTATGTGATTTTACGTTTTATTTAGTTTTTTTTTTTTTTGTTCAGCTATTGACCAAAATGACTGACTGACTAAACGAATAAACGAACGAGCGGATGGCATGGAATGGCATGTGACTACATGGTCATTTCTAAATTCTATCAAAGTCCAGGTTGAAAAAGCGAAATGACGAAAATCTTTTACACACGTATTCATGTATGTATGTGAGTATGTGAGTATGTGAGTATCTACGAGTATGTATGAGAATTCGATCGAATGTATAAACGTTGTTTTGTATGCGGAAATTTCATGAAAATACTTTGTATTTTTACAATGACATTTGCGATTTTTACTAAACATGGTCCGGTTTATAACATGAAAGGGGCGTTTAGCTGATTGTGGTAGATTTTTTCCATTTTTTTTTTATTCTATTCTTTTTCTTTTTTGTAACTGTTGCTGTAGTTGTTTGTATTTTTTTTAGTTTTTGTTTTTATTTTATTAACTTAGAACATCATTGTATACATGGTAATTGAAGTTGTGATATGTTTATTTATTGTTGCCTTTTGTATTTTGTTAAACAAAATAATTTAAATAAATTTCGTGTAATGATGATTTTTAAAATTATTTTTAAGGTATCAATAGCACAGTGTTTCGAAATGGAATAATTTTGCAGAGAATAAAGTAAATTTTTTAGTATTGATTGGGTGGTATAGAGATTTGGCAGGATTATTCCAATAAAAAATGATTAATAATATGCTAAAAGCTTGTACAAATACGATCATATGCCCCATACTCTTTTTATCGCTTTTTAAATCGTTCTTGCCGGTTATTATATTTGAGAGCTACCAGAGTCTGTGGCTTGTACACATAGATAGATGACTTCAAAAAACCCAAAAGAATGAATTAAAAAGAATGAAGTATGTAGCGATCGAAACGAACGATCTGGCCGACCACTGAAAACGCCCAAATAAGCATTAGATGACGCGGAGATGCAACTTTCTAAATGCCATATATTAACCGAGCTGTTTGTACAGTTACACTGTTCTGTTGGAACCCAAAACTAAATTTAGTAGGACAAGTGGATTAATCTAAAACTAATGATTTATTAATATATTAGAAGCTTGTGATCAAAAATACAATTATTTTTGAAGAAATCACAGAAGAAGGAGTTGTGACCTGAACCTATAGAATCATAACTTATATACTATGTGCAATACACCAAGAGTAAGTCAGTGGAGATAGTGACCTAATGACAAAAACAGAAACATCTTTGCATCTATCAGGGCGGAAAATGCTTAACATGTTAATAAAGATGTTGCTTTTAAGAACATAAATCATAAACCAATTGAAAGAGTACTAAGCAATTCTGGTAGTGATTAATAATGGTAGTGAAATGAGTGGACCTGTCGTTAACGCTATACCAACTAGGTGTACACCAACCTTGTAGAATCCAATTCAAACCCTCCTGGATCTCAATACACTTGGAGTGTGCGTAGCCTATGCTAATGATGTCGTTCATTTAGTTAATGGCAAATTTCCGGATACTCTCTGGAGTAATGGAATGTCCTCTCAAACAATTAATTCGGTTAACCATCAGCTGTAACAATGGAGTTAATCCTCACGGATGGTTATATTTACAAGGAGAATAACAGAATCTCTAAACTTGAGAGAAAACCTCTAAAGAGACAAAAGAAGCGAAATTTCTAGGTGTGATATGAAGGAAAGAATTTGAAAATCATGTTCCTGTTGGACATTAAGAAACAAGGTACGAGTATGACGATTGATCTGTGGTCTCTGTATTACAGGAGTTAGAAGGTAATATGGAAACCTTCAATGTGTTGAATACTGATGAAATACAATGAATTTGTTCTTAGGTGTTCACTGAGACTGTGATGGAATGATCAACTCACTTAGAGTATACAATAACAGATTACATAACGACAGAGAGTATTCCGTCAATATGGAGTCTTTGAATTACAGTACTGAACCTTTTACAGTTACAGAGTGAAGTACACAGGGGATGATCCCTACTCCTACAAAGCATTGTATTGGAACTAGGAAAATATGTTATGGGAGGTAGGAAAGTGGGAGTAGTGTTTTTAAACATTCGATTTGAACTTTCCTACTTTGAAAGTGACAGAAAAGATTTCAGCAGGATGTTTGTTCCACATACGGACAGTACGGCTAATGAACTGGAGCTTCTGATTCCACAATTAGATGCTCCACCCCTAAATATTGTTTCAAGATCCTGATTAAGCGAATCATTCATGTTTTGTCTTATTACCCTAATCATCGACAGGCTTGGTCTATACTTGAATGAATGTGAATTGAATGAATATGAATGGGTTGGAAGTTTGACTTAGAAGGTCGTTTGAAGAGATTTCATCTACACAAATGTCACCCCCCTTGTGGCATGGATAAGCCTCAAGGGAAAATATGGGGCGAAACCGGGGCTCCGAGGTGCACGGACCTCATTCCTGCTAAGAGTTTAATTTATTAAATTCGCAGCGGACTAGAGTCCTATCTAGTACCACGGGGATACTTTGGCCCCAGGACTTTGGTCCTGTAGGATCATTGGTGAGGTCACTTCGGTGAGTTCGTGGTGGCTGTGGTTTAAAACCCAAAGCGAGGAGAAGATCGTTGGTTAAAGGACTGATATTTGGGCTAGTGCTAAATTTCGGTCTACCAAATGTATCTTACTAGGTGCTGTTGCTGACTCAACAGAGCCATTGAAAGTAGCAGATACCAACTGGCGTTTGTGCTCAGGAAACGTATTGAGGCAGTAGCATTCGTTATGTACTGGTCGTTGGGCTTGGTTCTCTGTCGACTTTTCTCTTTTGACTTTTATCGGCTGGGAACATTTGAAGTCAGAGACCATACATCGGACTGGATCACCAGGCCGGATGTTGCAGCTTTGATAATTGTCCTGGGCTGGTCAGTTGGCTAGCTAGCTATGGATGGCAGGGATTAGATAGCCCGATCTGTACATTGATCTGTGCAATCATTGTACAAGAAGTTGCCAATTGAGTGTACCTTGCAAGTCATTCAATGGCGGTGATAGACGCATTGTTTCTATCCGGATTAACCCTATGCGGCAGATACCCACGTTAATCTCAGACACTTTCTACACCAATGTCAATAGTGCGATCTCTGAGAAAGCTTGATATAAATCGAGAGAAATTATTACTGTCACCGACACCAAAACCAATAAGTTTTGATAAAAGCGCACTATTCCACACCATATCGACTGCCTTGGTGATATCTACAGCCAGATCAGATCACAATACTAAATAACCTTGGATGTAAAGAAACTGAGGATGATTGAGCACCATCATTACACGCCCCTGCCTTTATTTTGTAAACGAGACGATAAAGAATAAATTCCGACTTAATGCAAATATACAGCAGTGTAGCTCTCCGAAATGTATGCAGATGTAATCCTTCAGGAAACTTATATATGAGCAACATGGCATTGGAGAGAATATTAGCCCTAATCAAACCTGTATTGAGACATAATGATCTTAGATAATTCCTAATGAACATTTTAGAGAACTTGAAAATAATGAATCCATATGTAGGTAGTAGTAAAGTAAACAAAGTTATCACAACATTTTTGAAGGAATCGAAGGATAACTAAACTGTATCTGTTGGCGATAAGGCGATATCAATCTCTAAGGAGTAACTATGGATCTAACTGAGGAGTCTTGATAAATACTGGACTAGCGAAGGATATATTCTAACTTTTTGCTTGTCATAAGAAAATATTACTGATTACGATAGAAAGAGAGTTAAAAAATCGAACGATCGATCAGTTGTTTTAACGGATCAAGCGCTCAAACTATTTTCTTATCTGTGATTATTGCCATAAAGAGAAAGTTAAATAATCAAAGATTAATTTTGAAATCTTACCAAGATATACTTTAGTACTTTCAAATGATAAGTATTGGAAGGAGATCATAAGTATTGGAAGGAGACCATCATAAATACAACTCTTAAAATTATGTTAGCTATTTATTCAAAGTACTTATACTTGGCTAAAGAATAAACCCAAAATTCAACTTTATACTTTATTAAATCCAATCTTAAACACCACAAATATTTAAATTTATCTAAATAAAAATACATACGATTTTCTGAGCATTATTTCTTGTTGCACAATTTTTATTTCTTTAAACTAACATTATACAACAATATACTCACATAAAAAAGTATTTATGTACGAATTTAAACGCATAAACATTTCAATAACTTCTGCTCAATAGAACAATCGAGAATGTACACATTTGTTGTGTAAAATGGTATGAATTTCATACCATTCAAAAGCCATTAAATTATATTGAATAAATACATTTGAAACATGTATCGAAAATGAAAATAACCATAGATACAATACATACTTACTTACTGCATAGATACTCATACTTAGATATGTTACGTTATGAGGCGATGCGATACAAGTACCATATGGTCCACTCACAGATAGTTTGTTACGAGTAGAGATGTTTGTATAGTCGTATGTGTCAAATATTAAGTGTTGCAGCAAATAACAACAATAACAGCAGCTCAAGCAGCAGTATAGAATGAATGAGTGGAAAAAAAGCACTCCTTTTCAACACAGATACAAGTAGCATTTGAAAACATTATTATTACACCCAAGTAGCGCGCCAGGACTAAGAGACATTTGTGTACTATTAAGCAAAACAACAAAAGCACAGACGTACGAGCTTACAGAGCAGAATGAAATGTTAATCATGTAAAGGAATTAGTTCATGAAGCATTTGTGAACCAGTTCGCATAAGTAGGTCTCATATTAGTACCCGTTAATGCTCACTTGTGCGAGTTTTGGATAAGCTGTAAATCTAGGTTGCCAAACAATGAACCCGCTAAGCTAATTCACCTAAATAGATCCGGAAAAGAGTTGCTCTTTTGTAACATTTCACTCTTGAACTGATTTTAAAACAAATTCACTCCTTTATTGCACTCTTATGGATTGAATGAATTGAAAGCAACATTGACACTTGAAATCAAAACAGTTTTCACTAAATTGAACAAATAATGTTTAAAATATAATGTCTGTCAGTCCGTCCGTCCTTCGGTATGTTGTTTGTGTTTTCTTTACCCATCAAGAAACATTGTATGAAGAAAGACTAACACAAGAAGTTAAAGAAAAAATAAATAAAGTATATATACACATGCGTCTGATCTAATGCAGCTAATGATATCCGTCCGGAGTTTTGCTTGTGCCAAAAACGTATCACACAAAATAAACACACATCCCAGAACAAACATCTATGGAGTAAATACGAGTACTACTGCTACCAAGTATAAACATGAATGAATTAATGTTATCTTGAGATAATGAAGGGCACGCAACGGAAATTGAAGAGGACACACACGTTGCCATAAGGATGCACTAATAATAACAACCAGTAACGAAGAAAAATTTAAGAAAAAAAAAAATAAGTATAAATAACAGAAATATGAAAAAATCAAACACATTTTGTTGTTTTTTTTAAGGAAATAATGCAGGAAAAAGCATCTAGAATGGAAGAAATAACAACAAACTCTATAGCCATGTCTTTTGTTTGAGAAGGCACTTGAAAACTTATATAAACACTGCTGTAAATAGTCCAAGGAGAAGAGCACAAGAAGACTTTAAGGCACCCAGAACAAGTAAAAAAATACTAAAATTTTTGATGAACAAAAACCCTGAAAATGTTAAATAAATAAGAAAATTATTGGGTGATTCGATGTCATTAGATTCTACCTATGGTAGTGTTTTTGGGGATATAATTCAATCTATCTATATATATCAAAGAGTAACGTTACTGAGTGACTGACTGTTTCAACATCGTACATCCCAAACGTCAAAAGGTAGAGACATGAAATTTAGACTATAGCAAGAATTTTCGGAAATTTGAAGGTTTAGGGTAAATTCGATAACCTTACGGACTTTTTGGAAAACACATTTTATTCGAAATTATCAAGTCCCAATTTTGACAAAATTATAAACATTGATTCCTGCATTCATACAAAAATTAACTAACAGGGTGCTACATGGCACTCGTGTGTGAAGGTGTAGATAAATCCAAACCAAATCATTCCGTGATCACCAAAAATTGCTTTTAGCATAAAAAACTTAAATATTTTAAATCATTAATAACTTTTAAAATACTGCGATTTTAGAAAAATCAAGCCCAATCTGTAATCACACGTATTTAATGCCAAAAATCGAATTTTAGTATAAACAATTCAAATATCTTAAAACGTTAATAACTTTGTAAATGCTGTGATTTTAAAGAAAATAAGCTCAATCTGTGTTCACTGATATTTTATACCAAAATTATGTGATTTTAAGGAAAAGAAGCTCAATCTGGGATCACTCAATTTTATACCAAAAGTCTATTTTTATTATAAAACAACAACAAATATCTTACATCGGTTATATCTTTGTAAATACTGCAATTTTAAAGAAAGTAAGTTAAATATGTGATCACTCATATTTTACACCAAAAATCGAATTTTAGTATAAACAAGTAAGAATCATATATACTAGGGATGCCAAACGGGACTGGGTTTTACAAATCCCGGGATTCGGGATTTTAGAAATGTAAATCCCGGGATTCCGGGATTTTTCGGGACCCCGGGATTTTTCGGGACTTCGGGATTTTAGTTAAACGTCAAAAAATATAAAATTCAACAATAAAAACAATTTTTTTTCGTTAATATATTTATGTAAAAATATATCAAAGAAAAAACTAATGCATTGAATTAAAATAAATTTGACACAAACGATATTTCATATTTATACCCGTATTCTGAACTTTATAACAGTGAGAAACACAAAACTGTATTGAGTACATACGGTAGTTCATAGTAAAAGCATTTTTAGGAAAGCGAACATTACTATGAGACTAACAGTGTAAAAATTGGTAACGCAGTTTAAAAGTTATTTGCAATTAAAAACGCACAATTTTTGTCAAAAATGTTTGTTCCTCCCTATATTAATATTGAAAATAAAATATTGAAGTATTGTTTTATTTTATAATAAAAAAATTTCCGTATGTCTAAAACTCGTTAGGGCTGACTAAAATTATCCACAAATACTTTCTGTTGATAAGGTTTATTTGGAATTAAAAATGGTCCATGATTTCCCCTAGTCTCATACAATTGTCCCCCGGAATACTGTTTGAGCAGTCATAAGTATGTTCATTATGCGACAATCCTTATAAAATTTTGCACTAAATAAGTTCTAAGTACTTTGTAAAGTATTGCGAAAATCGGAAACAATATGAAAGAGTCAAAAATCTAAAATCCCTAATAACTTTGTAAATAAGCGATTAATCGAAAAAGAGATCGATCTGTGATCATTCATATTTTGTACCAAAAATTGCTTTTTTTATCTGAAAACCGCAAAAATCTAAAATCTGTGATCACTCATATTTCGTACCAAAAATATCAAAAATCTCGTAATTTTCCGGGATTTGTTAATCCCGAAAAATCCCGTGATTTTTTTTCACAAATCCCGGGATTCGGGAAATCCCGATCCCGAAAAATCCCGGGATTTTCGGGATCGGGATTTCGGGATTGGCATCCCTAATATATATATTAAGGTAAACAAAATTTTAAAAAATATATTTTTTTTAGCGAAAAAATTGTATGGGAAAATTAAATTTTTTTTTTTTTAAATTTAAAATTTTTTTTTTTAATTTATTTGTGAAACAAATTTTATAACAAAACAATTTTGTTAAAAAAAAAAATCGGGTTAAAAAAAAATATTTTTCCCGATTTTGACCAATTGCAAAGGTCTTTGATTTCTATCTATTATTGTATATCCATATTGTATATATTAATGACTTAGTAATCCAGATACAGATCAAAAATAGGTTGTACTGTTTTTCCATTTATGGGGCGATTGTCTCTTCCGACCCGGAAGAATTCCCGATTTATTGATGTATGTAAGTTATTTGGGGGCTACGAAAAGTTGATTTCAACATACAGACGATATAGCCATGTATATCGACTTTGCTATCTATTACGATCCAGAATATTGTTACGTTTTCACCTTTTGAAAACATTGGTTTATTTCCTTTAAATAAACCGGATACTTTTGATTGCAAATAAAATCCGTTTAGTAGTTTAAAATTGTAACAACTCTTTATTTATTTAAAATGTACAACAACAACAGTTCATATGGTCGTTATGTGTTTTAATACACACACACACTTTTATATAAACTTTATAAACATACTGGTAATGTACAATAATTCACTGGTAATACAGCACACTTTATGGCCGTGCTTCAAATTAGACTGACTTTTGTGGTGTTCTCACGACCAACTTATATACACTGCATTACCACCCAGAAAGCTCTCTTTTTACAATGATCTTCAAACCAGAATATTCGAATTCTAGAGCTTTCGATGTTAATCATAAATCATTTAGTGTTGCCATACTTACAAACAATGCTCAACTCAAAGCTTTTATTCAATGTTGTATGTTATACATACAGCAATGGTATTAATATCCACAGATATGTTAAAGTTTGAGAAGCACTGCTGTTTGAGAGGCATTATGAAACTTGAAACCCTTGTGGACCAACGCTTTAAATCGTTGAAAAAGTTTTATTTTTTTTGAAATATTGAAAATAAGGACTTCAGGAAGTAATTTACAAAAATTTATTTAGTAATTTACTTTTAAGTACCGTTGGTTCAGCATCAGCCAAAAGATAAAAAAACTCATAGATTTTTGTTTAAATTAATATATTGGTTAGATTTGCAACTTTTATAACATTTTCAATTTCAAGTCTATTCCAATTTCAAGTCTATTACAGCATTAGGCAAATAGGCAAAAAAATATATTATTCCAAAGATAATAGTGTACTTTAAAGTACTTTTGGGCAAAAAGAGTCAAAATATGTTATGTTTTCATTTTGTAAGCTTATTATTGTTATGGTACTTATAAGTACCGTCGCGACAGTCGACAAAGGGTTAAACCAGCCGTTAAAACAGTTATATTTAAATTCAAGTACAATTTCGTATAAAAAATACAAATATCTTTAAACGTTAATAACTTTGTAAATACTGCGATTTTAGGGAAAATAAGCTCAATCTGTAATCACTGATATTTTATAACATAAATCGAATTTAAGTTTAAAAAAACACAAATATTACAATTCACTAATAACTTTTTAAATGATGTGATTTTGGGGAAAATTAGATCAATCTGTTATCACTAATATTTTATACCAAAAATAAATTTTTAGTATAAAAAACTCAAATATCTTAAATACTTAATAACTTTGTTATTTGTCCGGACCTTTATCCTGTTTTAAATTTAAACATTAATATCCAGAAGAGAATTTCAGAGTATTATCATAAGTAAGTATTAATGTAAGTAACCCATAATAAAAACAGAATTCCCAAAGCACTTGTTGTAAACAGTGTTGTCAGATTAGGGGATTTCTTCCCAAATTGGGGATTTTTTCTTGAAGTTGGGGATGAAAATTTGGCTTTGGGGATATGGGGATTTGATGGGGATGTTAATTATATTTCGGGGATTTTTAGGGGAATTTCAAAAATGAAATTTTTTCTTTTATTTGCTATTTATTTTATAAGTTAAAGCAATTAATAGAGAATATAGAAATGAATTTTAGTTTCATAAGTAAAGCAGCGAATGTTTTTATTGAATTATGAATTGTGAAGACAAAATACTGATCTCAAAAATATGTATTATTTAGATAAATTCCCAAATTTGCATAAGGTATGTTACATTATACCACAAGTAATTAGATTTGTCAAATGACTTTCTTTTTTTTATGAAATGGTTGAAGTCTCATTATCCGGGCAAGTTTAAAAATGCTAGAAATAAAGCTAAAAAAAACTGGAAAATATGCAGACAAAAGCATAGATATGCATATTAGAATCAAAATAATAGTTTACGATTTATTTTATTGTAATAACAAATTTGGTTAAAAAGTACAATCAAATTATTTAATTTAAAAAATAATATTTTGTAAACTAAATTTAAAAATTGTATAAATAAAATCTGGTGACAAAAAATATTTTGGCTTTCATCAGGCAGACAAACGAACCGAAGTAGCTACATCGTATTTAAGTTTTATAAGGACCTAAAGTATCTAAATTATGAGGTCTAAAACCAATATTCGATTGGTAAACAACTCAAAAGTAATATTTTCTTTAAACAAATTATAGTCGAAGTGCGTAATATGCACATTTATGCAAGGATCTGGAAAAAATCACTTCTTAAATGTATAAAATAGGCAAAAGCTTATTTTTCAAGCTTGAACAACTTGCCCTACTTACTGCAGCAGATGTTTATTTCATTTCGTTCTATTTATATTTATAGTTTAATTTTATATTTTTTATATTTTTTACTGAGGATTTTTAAGGGTAAGAAAAACTGTGTTTTGGGGATTTTTGGGGATAAAAAATTATTTTTTGGGGATAAGATACAAAAAAAATCTGGGAACCCTGGTTGTAAAGCTTATAATAAATATTTAATATCAGGTAGGTAAGACTCTGTCGATCTTTTGCAATTTATTTGTTTCCTATTCAACGCAGAACAATTCAGTATACAACTAATGTTTGACATTCCTTCCTCGTTCCCCTCTATCCACAACTCAGACAGAAATGATTGTATTCCATATTAATTTGAAAGAGAGTAAGGAGTAAGTATGTTCCCGTATTCTAAACAGATGGAAGCCTTAGACCGTAACGGCGTTTTGACTATTACAACAGACATTCACGGCAAATGAGAAGACAATCGTCGTCAGATTCTCTAGCGTAAAAAAGAAAAATTCAGTGATATATGAAGATTTAGATCCCTGGAGTATACATCTAAAACCTCCCTCATTCAGAAATACCATTTCGCCCTCAATCAAGAAATGATAAATCAATTAAATATATTTTCACCTAAAGTCTGAGGATTCTTAAACTGAACTTGAATGTAACTATATAAACTCAACCGACGGCAATGTATGGTAAGTTTTTCGTGCTGATATATCAAAAGGCAATGTTGTTTGAATTTGAATGACTATATAAAAATAGTTTTAATATATAAAAAACAAGTTCTTCATATAAACAATAATAATTCGAAAAAAAGCTCTAAAAATTCTAGCATGATCTTTGGAGGAGCCATAAAGCATCATCACATTTTTAAATTCCATACTATTATATTATTCCTGAACACATTAAATTTATTCTAGGGTACAATTATAAAGTGCTTGTTAGTGAAGGACATATATTTAGTCCCAGTCATTTATTTAAAAATAAAGTACAAGGACCATGCATTTGACTCCTTTCTTACTTGTTTATGTTACAAGGTTTTTTTTAGCAGATTTCTTCTTCATTATGTGTATGCCTTAAACTTGGGCACAGCCTTAGTTACTAATGCCTTCACTACCACTGATTGTTTTGGTAACTGTCGCCAAAGTAGCAAAACCAACACAGCTACATTCTTAGTACTGGAGCAGCAGCAATTTGTGCGTCTTCCCTTCCAAGCATGTGACTGTTGAACATGAACATTCATTCTTATTGTCACACCATTTAACACTAACACGTGTTGTGTCATGGTTAAATGCGTGACATGTTGCAGCAGCATCACCAGCAAGCAGTACAGTAAAAATGTTTCTCCTTCCACTTTCCGGTTGCTTTGTCCGTCGTTCGTCTGTAGGTCGTCTTGCTACTTCAAGTGCCAAAAATTATACTGTTGCACACAACAGATAAGGATTGATGTCTGTTGTGGCTGCCATTTAGTTTAGAGTTGTTGTGCAGTTTGTGTAAAGTAAAATTTACAGTGTTTTTTAGCACTCATACTAAATTTTGTACTTGGACTGAATGCTTGGTCCTTTTTTTGTCGTTCTTGTTGTTGTGTTTAGTGTAATGTCTTGGCAATAATGGTTATTTAAGATAAGACCATAAATATTCTGCATACATTCATACCTTAGTTATATACATTCAAACATTTCTACATACTTATTTCGTTAAGTGTATTTCAGTTTTAAAAGAAATAAACCTTGACAAAGTTGACAAAGTTTTAGAGGTCAAAATGTTGTCTATAGAATTTGTTTAAACATACTTTGTTTATGAAATGTTTGGTATGAGTAAAATACTTGGTAAATTAAACAAATAATATTCTATCTCTTGAAACAATTGAAGGTCGACAAATAGACAATTTGACTGCTTGATAATTATGTTTTATTGAATATTAATAAAAAAAGAAAATGCTTGCTTTATAAGATATTTATATATAGAAACTACTTTAATATTTAACTAAATTCTTAAATATGTATATCATTATTTCGTTTAACCATTTCCACAGTTTTACGCTAATTTAATAACGCCAACAATAGAATTTATTTCGGTCTTTGTAAAAATTAATTGTAAACTTTTAATAGTTTGATGGAGCGTCCACCCTCCACAAATTTATGAATAATTTCTTAAACATGCCACGCATACACACCAAGATTGATCACTTTAACTTTTCTATAATTTCATTAGGAATGTTGTTTGTTCAACGAAATGTATGAAAATACCCAGTAGGAAATTTGTAAGAAAAATAAATATTTTCTGAATGTTTTTAAAATGAAAGATCAAAAGCCATTTTTTTAAATAAACACTAGTCAAAATAATAACTAACGATTCGGAAATAATTTGTGATAACTTCCAAATTAGCGATAGCTGTGTAATCTATATTGACAACATTTCTGTGCAACGATATTTAAACACTAGTAAAACTAAAGGCAAAATCTTCCTATTGGCTTAAAAAGCTTAGATCATACTTTGGCGAGAGTTACCAAAACAATCAGTGGAAGAGGAGGCATTGGTAACTGAAGGTAGGGTCACACATGGCAAATATTTGACCAAAGAGACGTAACCACTAAATAAAATATATTTTATTGTAATTCTTTTATTTCATAAACTCCTTTTACTTAGGATAATTCAAAGCAAATAATTAGTTTTATTTTATTTGACACTGTTTGATCTTACAAATCACTTGTAAGAGCAAACAACCTCAAACAAATTTACGCTTTTTTGAGTAAATATTTGCCATGTGTGACCATACCTTAAGGCAATGCCCAAGTTTAAGGCAAACAAATAATGAAGAAGAAATCTGCTGAAAAAAACATAAAGAAGTAAGAAAGAAGATAAATGCATGGTCTAAGCTTTTTAAGCCAATACGCACAGAAATGTCCGTCCAGCGTTTAAAAACGATAAAAATTATATGAAATTTAGCACAAATAGTTATTGGAGATAACTAACATAAGTATCCAAAAGTAGATTCATTCAGTAAATGTTGACAATTCGATCGAACTGACCAACTATTGTTCAACTTAGGTATCAGGAGAAGATCGCATTAAGCAGAATGAGGCTGATTGATATTGGTGTCACAGAGATCATGACATTCAGCTTTTCAATAATGCGGTGTCAAATTTGACAGTATGTGCCTGGTGTGTTTTTTTTTTTTTTGTCGGTAACTGATTAGTGCGGATTTTTGGGATGGCGGTATTATCGGTCTATGCTTCTTCGAAAAATACGTTGATGAGGCCATCTCTGTCAACGACGAACGCTTCAGTTCAATGGCAACCAATTTATTTTTGGTCAAATTCAACGATATGGTTGTGGATGATAAATGGTTCTAGATGGACGGCGCAATGTTCCACACAGCAAACATCATAGTGGACATTCCGCATAAACTATTTGAGGCTATGGTTATTTCTGATGGAAGTGACGTCACACTTTTTCTTGATTTGTTTTTGGAAATCGCAGTTCTACGCCAATAAGCCGCAAGCTGCTTAATTTCAGAGAGATGGAGTAATTTCAAATTGGAGCCCCCGAATCCGTGTTACCATTTGAAGCCGGCAGCGATATTTGAACGGCGTCATATTCCATTCTCTTGATGGGTTTTCTGATGTAAAAGTTCTATGTAATTAAGCCATATCTCAAATTCAGTAGGATCTGAGTCTTCATGCTAAAGTGCGGCTGTGATTTGAACGATGGCATGCTTGAGCATTTCAAATAAAAAGGAACTGCTTTAATACTTCACACACATTTTTTTATTCCATTTCAACAAATACTCGTATTTATTGGAAAATTCGTTGGAACATTGTTTAGCGACAGCAAGGGTATTCACATGAAATAAATTGAAGCTTTCTTAATTCCATCTTTGCTCGGTTACGCACTTAGATTTCCAATATCGCCAATAAAGAGCCCAAGTACACGATAATAATTGAGGAGCGGGCGAACAAAACCATACTATTCCCGTTAACTGTTTTTAAAGTTAGTTTTCGTTATTTTTATACCCTTCATTATGAGTGGCAAGAGTATATATAAGTTTGTCATTCCGTTTGTAATTTCTACATTTTTCATTTACGACCCCACAAAGTATATATATTCTGGATCGTTATAGAAAGCGAAGTCAATATAGCCATGTCTGTAGCCTCCAAAAAACTTACAAACATAATTGATACATCAATATATCGGGAATTCTTCCGGCTCGAGTCGAGAAAATCGGCCCAAAAACGGCTGAGATATAAGAAAAAACTGGGACAACCTCGATTTTTGGCTTATTTTTGATCAGTATCTGGATTACTAAGTCATTAATATAGACAATATGGATATCTAATGGCAGATATTTCAAAGTCCATTACAACGATTTATATAAGGCTATAGTAATTTGGACCTACAATGGGTCAAAATCGGGAAAATTATTTTTTAACCCGAATATTTTTTTATTTTTGTTTTCACTAATAATTTTAAAAAAAAAAATGAAATTTAAAAACAAAAATGTTTCAAAAATTAAAAAAAAAAAAATTAAAAACAATTTTGAAAAAAAAATTTTTTAAATTTTGAAAAACAATTGGAAAAAGTTTTTTTTTTAAACTTTGAAAAAATAGATTTTTTTTACCTCAAAATATTTAAAATTTTTATTTTAAAGTTCAATTTGGTGAAGGGTATATAACATACATAATACAGCTCTCTTACTTGTTTAAGGTACTATCGAACTGGTATTGAAAGAAACTATTTCGTGACTTCATGTACTGGGGACATGTCTACTTTTGTTCGCCAGCCCTCAATTGTAGTCCATTACACAGAGAAAAACGATTTATGTAATCGAGTTGGGAACTGTTATACTACTTGTATCTGGAGATAAATGAAAAATAATAATGGTCTTATTGCAGTCGCGGATCCAGAGGGGATCAACCCCCCCCCCCCCCCTGCCAAATAAAACCGAACAGTTTTCATATAAAAAAAAAGAATAAAAGAAAAATGTAGAACAAAATTTCTTATTGTTATATCATATTCCTTGAAGCTATTTCATTTCCTCTGCAGAGCTTCTTGACAAAGGCTAAATAAGGAAAATTACGTTACCAATGGTCTCAATGTGAGAAAAGGACCCGCAATCGTTGAACTGAAGAACCAGTTGCATACCATGCGTTCCTATGATACTTTGAACTGTATCAGTTGATACCATTAGCCATATCTAATCGTGACAGAACCCAATATGTAAATTAGTCCTGCCAGTACCAAATCGACAACGCAAAAGCATACGTGGTTTCATTCATCCAGCTTGTCCGTTTAAGCCCACATTGAGGACATCTACCTATGTCCTAATATTAATTTAAGATCCTTGCATGTCCAAAGTCCTTTCCAGACCATAAACCTTGATCGTTTAGCCATTAAATACCCTGGCAGAAAGATTGACATGCTAAACGGCGCTTTCGATGGCGTTGACCTACCGTTCTAAGAACACGTTCAACGCCCTTCCGGTAAGCAATATGCAACCCGACTCCATAATACATGATTAGTCTCACTACAACTTTGATGATCCAATTGTTACTCCTTCAACCAATACCCCAATTAATAACAATTGCTGCTGAGTATGTATATATAGCCACATAAGACTTATTAATCCAATTCTGGATACTGAGATTCCTGGATAGTCTGCTATCCAAGATTATAGCACAATATTTTCACCTTCTTGGGAAAAGTACCAGTTTCGACTTCAAAGAATTCACATTACCTTCATGCAATACGATATCATATAGTAATTAGTCAGTATAGTCCGCATATGCGACAATTTTAATCCTCTTGTTTTCCAATTCAACTAAATGATCTCAATAGAGGAACCACTACAGCTCCCTGTTACCTACTAAAAAAAACGATAGTGGATAAGGCAACAGGGAGCTGTATTCTCCTTAAGATAAGAGTCAAGAATGAAGGTATAAAGAAGAATGCAATTTGTGGATGTAGTTGTGAAAAGATTGAGAGAGATGAATGAAAAGAACCGATGAAAAAGAGTTTTACAAATTAGCAAAAAAATCAAATGAATTATTCATACTTCGGCAAAGTTTGGTTTAGAGATGTGAGCTGAAACTTGGTAACAGATACAATATGAATGTTAAGGACTTAATATGAGATTTTCGTAAATTTATTCACAGCCGGATAATACAATCATCCAAAAAAATTTAAACTTTTAAAAAGCACTCTACTAGGTCAGCTGGTTTAAAATTGTTATGCACAGTTTGCTATCGTAAACACAACCACTCCAGAAGTAACCAGGTAGTGCAATGCTAATGCAAAATGTGCAGAGAGGTACTGTCTGCAATAACTATATAGTTTTAAAAATTTAAAATTATTTAATATCTTCCCTTGAAGAAGGGAATAATTCTTCTTTATATTTTTCCCTGCTTTCCAATAATTGCACGCAGAAACAGACGACTATCATTTGGGTATTGGTACAATAAATATCATCTATGACTGTCAAAATGGAAAGGGTTTTCCGATGTCTATAATTTCAAAACCCCATTTATGGAATGTGACTTTGTTCAAATGTCCGTAAGCTCTCCACCGGGTCACCATTCAAAAAGAAAACTTTACAACACTTGTTTTATTAGCGATGTATAAATGATTGGTGTAAAAACAAAACAAGAAAAAAAACAGGGTTAGTATTTCATACAATGTCTTACCATACTCTAACAATAGTGTCATTTTGACAGCTTTACAAATGTAAATAAATAAACGAATGGTGATGGTGAATGGCGGTGGTGGTGGTGGTGGTGGTGGTACTTATTACTAACGATCCATCTTAAAAACAAATACGGAAACTATCGAAACATTGAAACACCACTAAAGCGGAATAAATTTTGTGTGTTTGTTTTTTCCTATTACACTCTTTCTAACTGACGGCAAATAATTCGTCACTGGGAACACTTAACATTATGAAATTTAATTTTTATTATGGGAATTACAGTACAAAAACAGTTATAGGTTTGAAGTACGAGGGTGTATAGGACGGGAAAGTTAAAAAACAACTATCAAACAATTCATCAACGTACTGTCTGTCACAGCAACACTATTTGTAACATATCAACATACGTTGATCAGCGTAATCAAACGAGTTGATATGGTGGGCTGTGAATGCAATACAGGCAGGCGGCGGCGGCAGTATTTTCAATTGTTTATTCGTTTTTACATTCATTGGATGCGCTTCAAACGTATGGTCATTGTAGCGTTAAAAGTGCGTAGCGAGCCAACATTGCTCTGCACTGACGCATGACTTCCTCCCGCTGGCAAAAAGGTTGACTGATGAAATGTTGTTTTATGTTTTTAATTTTTTTCGTTGTTCCTCTTTTTTTCAACAAATCTTAAATGACTGACCAGTTTTGTTTTTTCTTCTTTTCTTACTTTATCTCGTTCCTTTTTGATGTAAAGTTATGTAGTTTTCGTGATCAGAGTGCATGATGTTTGTGGTTGTTTTGGAATGAGTTTTTGTTTCAGTTTTTTTTTTTTTTTCTCTCTGTATGACTTGATTTAATTAATTGAAATATTTTTCTTTTTGATTTGGAAGAGTATGTAGGTACATATGTGCGTTCTTAGGGTTTGTGTGTTTTGAGGAGTATTTGAGTTTAAGTTTCGTTTTACGCCCCGACTATTTATCTTATCAACCTTTAAGCACACTTGCTGTGACGCATATTTAAATTTTAAAATATGTAAATGTTTGTGAATGTGAGGTTAGATTAACCCATGAACGGTTAAGGTTGATATGAAGTAGTGTCATAGAAGAAAAATAAGTTAAATTAGTGGGCTGTCATTATGATATATTGCACCATTGTGACCATTATCCTAGAATTATTGATCTGACCAATACTAATGACAATTCCAGTACGATCAGTGAACGATTCTCAACAAGTCACACTAAAATATATCAGTTTCCGTTCTATCAGAACTGCACACTAAGACGAAAGTTGTTGTACTGACGTTTCTTAGTTTAATGTTCTGTGTTAGATCTATTGTACCAGCATTTGCTAACAATATTATCAATATCCCGCAAATTATCCTCAAAAAGCAATTAGTTCCGCATTTTTCGAAGCTAAATCAGAATGATATTAAGATTAATATAATGTTTATCTTTACACTACATCTTAGTTTTCATATTAGTTAACAATTTTACATTTCTAAATTTGAAAATTTTTTCTGAATCTGAGCAACTGTGATGCTTAAATCAGATAGTGTAAATATAGTATTAAGAAGGTTAATATGTGACTCTATGATATGACTCGATTTATATAGTTATAATCCAATTCTCTTGAATATAATGAGAGCTAGGAGGAAATGCTAGAATATTAAGGCTTTTGGAGCAATACGTACGTTACATAATACAAATTTAGACATATTTCTCTCAATATTCTATCACACTGCAAACCACTTTTCTGTTATTTAATTATTATGATTATGTAGTTGTAGACTTCTGTAATTTGATACAGTAGGGCAGGAAATGATAGTGTTTCTCTCTGTCTCACAAGCTTCTAATGAAAATCTGCACAAGATACATCACAGGTCGTTCAATAATCTAAGCTGAATACTTCAATTCAAGGACATCGATGGCAAGTTCTCTTCTCTTTAATGTTCTCTACTAAACAACTTTAGAAGAAATAATAGTATTTAACAAATTATCGAATTGAATTTTTGAAATTTTGACATTGACCCTCAAATTAAGGACAATTTTATTGAAACGCTAGCAATTACTTTCAATCTATATCAGGGGTTTCAACAAAATCGGTTATTAAAATTCTCTATTGCAGAAAAATTAAAGTCAATGAGAGATTTGGTAAGTATTTGTGAAAATATTCCAATTTGGGTTCCCTTCAACTCAGTCGCCATGATATTTCCTTTTTATAGGAACCACAATTGATTCTGAACTTCTTACCTATTTCGTTTTGAGATGACAAATGCTATTCTTAGAAACGTAGATTGGAGAATCTTCACAGAATTGTTAGGAGTTCAAATTAATATTTACAGAAATTTAAGATATATTGTAGTTCTTCCAAAGTAATTCACACCTCATGATTTGGACACCATAGTGATTTGGCAGTCTACTTGACAAATTATTCATTGCCTGCCCCTTAAGGCCGTTTAAAAAGTGTTTTCAAAGTTTATAATAGGAAACATCACGATTTTAGGAGTTCCAGAGGGTAAAATTATTGTACAGCTAGATTTGTGATCAATATTCAAACATTATAGTAACTACATATTATTAAAACCATCAAAGAAGCTCTGTCCCCAAAAAATACTCCTCTTATCCCCTTCTCCCAAATGTATATAATGCTTTCCAAAAAATACACGCAAAAATAGTATTGGTACAATAATTTGAGTATTAAAATATTCTTAGAATATCAAAGATAAAATGTTTTCCAATAAGAGCAGGTCGGTTTTGAAATGAAATAAAACAAGATGCGTGGGAGGTCCAATTTTCAATGACTATATTGTATATATTCGATTGACTCTGAGAGTAGTGGTCGATTGTTGCTTATTGACGTAAACCTGTGAGGGGGAATATCATAATCTAGGCGGCAAATTCACGTCACTTGCTTGAGAGACAACTATATCCTAAAATCTTCCACGAATGTCGAAATATAAACCATTTTCAAATGTTCCTATAAAGGCGGATCGATGTTGAAATTAAACAAAACAAGCTGTGTGTGAGATATTAAAGAAAATTTATGGAATATGGCATCGTTCGGATTCTCACTGTCCCACGAGTCCAAGAGGCCCAATATTCAATTACTCTGCTGCCTATATTCCTAGGAACATGAGCGAAGGCATCGGTCGGTTGCGGCTTATTGTCATAGACCAGCGACTTCGGAAAATACCTGAACATTGTCGCCACAGACTTTTAACGTCAACTCTCCATTAACAGAAAACGGTAATACAAATTAAAAATGTTCAGTTTCTTCTTCCACCATCGCTCCAATACATCAATAGTGTATTCTAAAACTGCTCCAGATCTAACGCCATACATTTTTATACTAAAACTGAAAGCAATTATGAGCACATGCACTTAACCTGCAGTTGGTAACCAAATATCACCTCTATGCTATTCGTTTAAGGGTTAATTTCAAATTACCTTTCTACAATCACTCTAAAAAAACTTTATCTTTTCTACATTTCCTCATTTTCATTAGTGCTGACATTGACCATTTTTCTAGGGTGCTGTATTCATACGCATTTAATATTTCTTTTTTATTTTATTTGAATTTGAATGAAGTTTAATGTTTTTCCTTTTTTTGTTGTTGTTGTTTTGAATTCACGAATGTGTGAACATTTTAATGAATTTTTATTGTTTCTCTTTTTGTTTTTGTATTTTCTATACGTGAACTCTGCTTGACGCCTTCACGCATAAAAAATTAAAATCTATTAGTTTTGGTTACAACCATCATTGTTGTTCTGGAGAGTAGTGAGCTTGAGTGGAACACAAAATTAGTTTAATTCATAAAAAATGTGTATAAAACAAATTAAAGTTTCATATTAGGTTGAATGTAATATAAAATAAATGGCAAAATTTAAGGTGAAATAAATCAAAATTATGAATAGGGCTACGGAAAGTTGATTTCAACATATAGACGGACAGACGGACATGGCTATATCGACTTCGCTATCTATAACGATCCAGAATATATATATACTTTGTAGGGTCGCAAATGAAAGATGTAGAAATTACAAAGGGAATAACAACTTTATATATACCCTTGCACTCATGGTGAAGGGTATAAAAAGTAAATTTTAATAGAAAAATTATTTGATTCGAAAGATCAATACATGGCTTTAACCTTTGAAAATGATTTCGGACATATGGCCACCGCTGCTGTTCTTGAGGATTTAAGTCCACTTTTTCGAGCATTGTTGGCCGTATGTCATGAATAACTCGAACATTGTTGCTGGTTTATCAGCAAAAACCTGTGACTACACGTGGAACCAGTGATTTCACAGGAAATAATCGAGAGGTGTCAAATCGCACAACCTTGGTGGCCAATTGACAGGTCCATTTCTATACATAGATCGCCAACCCACATTTCTCCCGGATCAATCTCATCCATATTTTCAAACAAAACATCATTGATCATACTGAGGTCCGATAAGGTACGATAATGTCCTGGATTACTTGGATGTAATGGAGTCTGTAGGGTCTGTTGTGAATTGGTCTCACTCCATATGCTGCAATTTTGTTTACTAACAAACCCGTTAAGCCAAAAATTTGCCCCATGTGTCTATACGTTGCGCGATTCGATAACTGATTTTCAAAGTAAATTTGGTTAATTTGCTAGCGTTGATCAAGCCACAATCTATTCCGGATGATTTGCTAAAGTTTACTGATCATAAATGTCAAAAAATGAGCACAGATGACAATTAGTTTAATAGTTAAACCTTTCGTAAGTTCTATCGGGCTTAATAACACACACTTTAGCTAAGTTTTATTCCCTTTATAGAACATGTCAAAAGTTATAATCCAATTTAAAGTTCATCCCCAAGTTTAATGAATAATATTAAACATTTTGACATTTCATTTACCCCTCCTAACTACTTTAAATGTTTGCTTAACTTTAAACATCATTTTTATCATTTATATTTTCGCAAACTTTCAAACACATAACAACAAACCCTGCAACCAACATGTAATTATTGTAAATTAGTTAAAATCTGTATGCTTTAAGTATTTGCATTTGCATACATTGTAAACAAATTCATAAAATTCAACTTTAAAAAAAAATAAAAGAGTATAAATTCCATCATTTCACATCTGTTTGCTTCAAATGGAATGAAGTATCTGCAGCTCAATCGCATGTATGTATCATTAACAAATCGCCCCCAGGAAACACCTGAATAAAACACGAAATGAAATCAAAAATTATCAAGAACACAAGTAAAACTCAGTCAAACCAGCAAAAAATAAAAAAACAAAATTACAATATTTTCAGCAGTAAAAGTTAAAATAATATTTTTTGCCAAATGCTTTCAAATCAAATGGAAGTCAAGTCAGAAAAGTAAAGACGCTTATGGACGCAAATATTAAATAATAAATTGTAAATGCATACCCGTGTACTTATTACGCAGAAATCCCCTTTTATGTGATTTAACTTTTGCGTACGAGTACATTTAAAAATCTCGAAATATGCTTTAGGGAATGATGTTTTTGTTCTTTAGGAACATGAAAAAGAATCTCCCAACTATTTACATACATATACGATTTGTTCATACCTCTCGAGGACTTATGTTAGGGCATTAAAGTATTAAGCAAACGTATGGAGGTATACGAATTGTGGATACCCTTCAGAAATAGGGTTCAAACTGAATAGTTTTGTTGGTAAAGGTTGGAAGAACCTAAAAAAACATTTAATTTATCATTTATTTTATCTTTAAATGCATCAAAGCTGGGTACTGTTTGGGTTAGACATGTAACTTTCTATGATTTCCACATTCATACGAAAATATTTGTTTAACTCTATGACATTATCTTCCAATGATATCTCAGAATTAACAATTTCGCCTGCACGATATTTAGTTTTGTTGAACTGGAGAAGCTTTATTTCCTTATACAGTGTTAATATTATTTGTAGACAACTTATAACCGGGAAGAATAATAAATTAAATTTGAACTGCTGCGAAACTGCAATTCGCCTCAACCTTAAATAGGTACACGCAGACAAAAAATATAGTTGTGCATGTTTACTGTAACCATTTCAACATTTTTAACAATATTATAGTCATAGTAGCTATATACATGATTGTGGTAACAATAATATGGTTAATTTACGATTCACATGATTGTATCAATCATATATATGGTTACAGTAAACATGTATATGTTTGTGACAACCATTTATATGATGAAGGATTTGCTATATTATGTTGCTTTTGGCTTATGGATGTAATAATCTAAGAATAACATATTATGATAAAATAATTCGTCATATAAATGGTTGTCACAAACATATACATGTTTACTGTAAACATATATATGGTAGATATAATCATGTGAATCATAAATTAACCAAATTATTGTTACCACAATCATATAAATGGTTACTGTGACTATAATATTGTTAAACATGTTGAAATGGTTATAGTAAACATGCACAATTATTGAAATGGTTACAGTAAACATGCACAACTATATATTTTTTCGGCGTGTATATATTATTATAAAAACAAAATCTATTCTTAACTGGTTACTACTAGACAAATATAGTTTTCAGTCCATAAAAATATGGAAATGTTGACTTAACAATACCTGAAACCATTTTCTATCTAAGTTGTATGACGAATATACCAAATAGATCTAACAAAGACCACCAACTTTCGGAGAAGTCATTGAGATATTCACTGGCCGATCAAGACCACTCGAAAAGGTCAGGTATGGTATCTTTTGGGACCAGCTGGATCTGATACTATCTCTTACACTATCATAAAACACTAACACAATTTAAGCCGAAATAATTTCTATAAAAGAAAACCCGAAACAACTTCAATGTGGGGGGATATCGAACTAGGATATCCACGTATTTATTTTCCAAGAATGCTAAAAGTCTCTGGAGAAGATAGGGCAACATTTATCGATTACTCTTGTATGGATTCCTAGACACGGGGACATTGAAAAATCAACTGAACTATTGCACTTGCGCAAAATGGCGATACCTTATGTTCGAATGAATTCACGAAACACTTAACTACCGTAATTGCTAAAATACTATTACCGATATAATCCTAAATTTCGTTACCGATATTCTATTACTGTTTGGGATTTGGCACCCTAAGAAGTAGAATTGTTTGTCAACAAATACTTATTTAAAAAAATCTGTCTGCATACACAGAGAAAACAGATTCGTAGTAGCAACCGAATTTGTTGCTAATCGAATGATTCGGTTGCACACATCGAATTTTTCGGTTCTATCAACAGAAAGTCAGTTATTAAAGAAGATTTCCGATTGAAGCAACCAACATTTTGTTCCCCTTCTAAAGCTGTAAAATTCGGTTACTAAGCTAGAATCATTCGATTGGCAACAAATTCGGTTGCTATCATGAATCGGTTTTCTCTGTGTAGGAGTCATTTGTGTAAGATCCAAAGCCACATTAAACCAACACGATGGCATGGAGAATGATGGCATACAAGTTAACCTTTTGGATTACAATGAGACTGTATGATAGCTGGTCCAAAGTAATCAACGCATTGGATTCACATACCGCTTACATGGAGTTAGTTACCTTACTTGATCAGGTACATAACTAGTTAATTTAACATGTACGGGTGATAATTGACCTCTAATAGTCAGCTAAAAAGACCTCATAGACAGTTCAATAACCGAATGTTTTTAAACAAACATTTCTTCTACAACTCTCAATATATTACTTTCGGTGTGTAAAATAACTACTTTATAAAGTGCAGTTCAAAATAAACGTAATCTAGACTGTAGTCATTACACTCTAGATTACTTAGAGACACTTAAGTGTCAATTGTCTTCACGCTGGATTACATGGGATGTATAAAGTAAACAGACATTAGTGACAATTACTGTCTATAAGGGATACATTGACTACTTGATGAAATCCAAAGTAGTCGTAGTTATTTTGTTTACGTAACCTTTCATATTAAAACGTCATGATAAATTTCCAAAGCATCGTGGAAATTCAGGAAATTGAGTATTTCGACAGTTGTCGCCATTTGCGGCTTAAGATGTAATTCTCTAGGTGGTCAGAATTGGCACTGTTGATATCATAACGCACGTCTATCTCTACCCCCCTACTTTAAGAATTCGACCAGCAAGATTAGTTGGTTTACTTTTGCAATTTTATGGGACTTTCTTTGTGGAATTCGAAAAGTAATAGAAGTTACAATTGCTCAATTCTCTGAAACCCCCTATTCTTTGAACCGATGACATCATTTGGTCCATGATTATGGATTAGTAGTCTGATATATTTTGTTGTGAACTTGTCATTGTTAAAAGATTCTCACAATCTCAAAATTAAAAGAGTTACAAACGTTGTAACAAAACATTAGTGACGCACGTCTATCTCTATCCCCCTACTTTGAGAATTCGACCAGCAAGATTTGTTGGTGTCATCTTACCGATGACATCATTTTGTCGATGATTATGGATTAGTAATCTGATATATTTTGTCGTGAACTTGTCATTGTTAAAACGTTCTCACAATCTCAAAATTAAAAGAGTTACAAACGTTGTAACACAATTAATATTTCCTCTTGTTTTTAAACTATAAAATAACTAAATTTTGCAATAATATATTCGTACATTGCTTAATATATTATATCTTCCACAAGACATTGTAAAACATTGTGGCTCATTAAGCTTACGAGTTCTTTATTAATGATGACGAACATGCTTACAAGTACATACATGCAACATTATTTTAGTTGCCAAGTTTTATTTTTCCACAGTGCATGTACTTCAGTCAGAGTTGATGATAAATTTAGGGAAATATGAGTGTATAATTCAGTTGTTCAATGGAATTAAATGAAAAGGCATGCTGTGGTCCTTAAAAAAAACATTTGCAAACAAAGAAAAGTTATTAAAATTGACAAGGATTCGAAGTTCGAACACTACTTTGATCATCTAAATTATTAAAATATCTATGTTCTTCTGATAAAAATAAAGTTAGTGCAGATTTTAACCATGCATCATCATATTTTTCTTAATATTGGATGAATAAAGTAACTTGTTTATGTTAGTAAATGAATTCACTCGTTTCATATCCTGCTATTTTTGACATGCTGCTGCAATCTTACAACTTACATACATTTCCATATATATTTGTTTGCATATGGAATATATCAGCTAAATTATGAGGTAAACACAACGTTTAAAACTGAATAAACATGCGGAATATTTCTTGGGGAAAAATAAACAAAAATTAAAACGAAAACTAAAACAAAAACCTTTGTATGAAAAATCGCACACAATTTCGACAAAAATAATTTTTGACAGTTACAAGTAAAACAGTAAAAGTTGCAATGTATTTAAATTAATTATTAAGGCAAAATCTAAACAACAAATAAAAGAACAACTTTCATTTCAAGGCAATATTTTGGGGGGGCGAACAAAATCCGAACAATAATTAAGGGCTTGAAAGAAGGAACATTGATTATACACAAAAAATGTGTATAAAATATTATTTTTTGCTTAAATTAAAAAACAAATTGAATTTTCATATGATTATAATATGTAAGTCGATATAGTGGTAAAGAGAGAAAAATGACTATATTCTGAGATCACTTATCAAAAATCGATTTTAAATAGTGGTCTAAATGGTAAATGGACTTATATATATGGGGCATTTCATGTCAAGTGAACCAACTTTTGAAATCGATGTCTTCCGATTTGTTAGTTCATAGTTAGTTCTATTGGATAGTAATTCAGACACAATTTTTCAACAAGATCGGTCGAGAGCTTTCTGAGTTATAGGGGGTCATAATCTGACATTTTGGCCAAGCAGGTGTTTTTTCTCATGCATGTAACTTGTTACCTATTGTTCTTACCAAAATGTGCCCCAAATAGTTTAGATAGCTATTTCGTTAATCATTCGGAAAAAAAATAAAAAATAAAAAATGTTTGTAATTTTTTTTCCAAAATCAAAAACTTTTTTTAAATTTTTTTTTTCAAAATAGGCCCTTTTTTCTCAATAGAAAGCTTAGCTATTTTCCTTGAAGACCTATTTGGTCGCTTAGTGGGATGCGAGTGGGATATCTATCAAAATAAATGTTTTGTAACTCAAAACATAAAATTTTTGCAAAATTAAAAACTTTGTTGACTTTTATTTCAAAATGTACCCGTTTTTTATTTTTTTGCTCAAAAGAAAGATTAGGTCCATTCCTTTAAGAGGTTTTTAGTCGCTTAGTGGGATGCGAGTGGGTCATACAATTTCTGAGTTTTTTTTTTTTTTTTGCAAAATCGAACTTTTGTTTCCTTTTTTAAATTTGTTTTTTTTTTGCCAAAAGAAAGCTTAGGTCTATTCCTTTAAGAGGTTTTTGGTCTCTTAGTGGGATACGACTCAGAAAGCTCTCGACAGATTTTGTTGACAAATTCCGTCTGAATTACTATCCAATAGAACTAACTATGGTGCAAACTTCATCCCAATCGGAAGTCATCCATTTCAAAAATTGGTTCACTTGACATGAAATGCCCCAAATGTTTATTTTTGCTATGAAAATTAACAGAAACATAAACATGGCTGTACGTTGGTAAATAGTTGCCCAAATGGAAAAATGATTACAGTCTGTAATAACTTACATTTTCATTACAATAAATGAAATAAATATTTTCATACCAAAATCAATTTTTTTATATGAAAATGAACTTATATATACGTGGTTATAAATCGGTAACTAGTGGTCCAAATGGAAAAAGGATATCAAACAAAAATAATCTTAATTGAGCCAAAGTATCGCGTTATCAAAATATTTTTTTTATATTTACATATATTTTCACGTCTTAGAGTTGCGATAAAATATAAAAATAGCACATGTTTTATTTTTGTGTTATTGAAAATCCATAAAAAAATTTTAGATTTATACCTACCTATAATTTGTCAAAGTCAACGTCCAGTATTTAATGACACACAGTGACAGACATATCGACTGAATTTAAATGAAATTTAACAATATATGGATAAAAGAATATGTGAAAAAACGTTGCCCGCATCAACGTGCATTCGCTGTTAATAACATGATATGTCCGAAACAAGTGGAACTTATTTTCTAATGAAAAAAATTATACCTATAAAAGTTAACCTATGTATGTTTATTAAAAAAAAAAAATAATTTTTCAAGTTGTAGAAATATCATATGTTTGCGTGGTGGCTACGTAGAATAGACACAATCGAATAAAACATACTTATGTTTTATAAAAAAAATTATTTTATAAGTTTATGGAAATATAATCAAAAATAATTGAAAATCAAAGTGAAATACAGCAAACAATTTTGTCCCCAAATAGCTGTATAAGTCTTTTTCGAATAAAGGTCAATATTTCTTTCCAGAAAAAAACATTAGTGTTGATGTTAAAAATCATTTTTTTTTTTTTTTTAATTTAAAACGTATTATAAAGCTGTTAAAAACTTTAACTAATAGCCTACTTAGTACAACAAAATAAGTAATCACTCACCCGCTGAATCAACATGTGTTCTCTTTCCGCTTACATTTTAGTGGTACAAAAAAAAAAACACTTTTAGTTACTCTTTTATTTATTTTACCACTTTTTTTAATTTTCTCCTTTATTTACTCTCAAAGATCTGAACTTTATTTATTTCCTCTTCATTTCCTACAATACGTAATCTTAAAAGCTTATCTGACCTTCATTTACTTTGTATGAAGCTTTTTTACTATTCTCCATACAAACAACACACACACACTCGACAAACACTTCTTCTACACGAACGGCCTAACCAAAGCAACACACCGACCGGCACAAAATTGCATTCATACAATAATTTTTTTCTAACAACTTTATAACAGTTTTATTACAAATTTACTTGATATTTTTTAACAATATTTTTACACACATTTATTAAGCAATATTAAAATTTTATATTTATGTAAAAATATTTGCAATTTTGTAACTTTTAACGCGATTTATTAATTAATTAGTCGAGCTAAATCAATGAACAACCGAACATTTGTTAAATTTCTAGAAAACTAAAAGAAGAATGCAAGTAATGTTACGGTCAATGTTGTTGTTGTCATTAGTGTTGTAGTAAATTGCACAAATATGAGAGTGTTTGTTGTTATTTATTGTGATGATGATTTGAGGGGGAAATATTGAAGTTGGTTAAGAGATTAAAATATAGATGTCAACACAGATTTGTCAGTGATGGTCAATGTACATTAGAGTTCTCCAAACAATTAAATTACGAATTTTAGTACTGGCCACACCACTAGAATTGTTCTATGTATTGCAGAATATTAGCAAATTGAATAACGTTAAATGGTGGCCCAACAACGCAGTGGTATAGAAAGTAAAAAGAGGAAAATAAATTTGTAACTTATAAACGGTTAGTCCGGTTTGAATGAAATTTCACATGTGTACAGAAGAAGTGTTGTCGAGTTTAACTGTTGAATACGGACCCACCAGGGGCGCGACCAGAGGTATCCAAAGTATAACACCTCAACAAAACTGGAGTAGGGTGGGTAAAAATTTTGAAAATTTAAAATGCGAGGAGACTCTATATATGAAATCGGAACACAAACAACATATGTTAAATACTTAAAAGGATCCTTTTTCTTTGTTTGTGTTCCGATTTCATATATAGAGTCTCCTCGCATTTTAAATTTTCAAAATTTTTACCCACCCTACTCCAGTTTTTTGATAACAGCGGGTCCAAATATTTTCCGATTTTCTCTATTTTTCCATTATTGGACTAAAAAAAAATGTATTTGTCAAATAAAAAAATAATTGTTTAAAAATAACGAATGAGTTGAATGCTATATTAATTAAAATTTAAAAATTTAATTAATTATTAAAAAATTAACATCTCGCAGAAAATTTACCTAACACAGAAATTCATGAAAAAGTAGCAGTGGCTTAGAATCGTTTTTTTGTCAAAATAATTCGGTATCTGGGGAACTGTTAGAGATATTGTTACGAAATTTCACATGGTTGGAGCTGAGGTGTTTTGGAGTAGAATTACGTCTGTTTAGTTTCCTAGCGCCAATGGGGGCCAGTACGTAGCCCCTCAAAGTTGGTCACCTCGGGTCTCAAATTTTATTACATACTACATATTTATTAAGTTTTTAAAACTAAAATTTGTATACAAATTTTAATAGGATTGCAAATATTAGGAACAATTTGATCCAAATTGATTCCGAACTTTTTTTTTTTTATATAAGTTAATTTTTGGTCTTACAAAACTATTTCAATTAAATTCAAAAATATGCCACTTTAAAACTCCGTCCTTCAAAAAAAATATTATATCTATAAAAATAAAATTAAAGGAATAGACCTGAGCTTTCTTTTGAGCAAAAAAAATTAAAAAAGGGCCCATTTAGGTAAAAAAGTTCGATTTTGCAAAAAAAAAACTGCAAAATTTTATGACTTGAGTTACAAAATATTTATTTTGATAGATATCCCAATCGCATCCCACTAAACGACGAAATAGGTATTTAAGAAAAATATCTAAGCTTTCTTTTGAGAAAAAATGCCCATTTTGAAAAAAAGTTTTTAATTTTGGAAAAAAATTACAAAAATTTTTTATTTTTAATTTTTTTTCCGAAAGATTGAAGAAATAGCTATCTAAACTATTTGGGACACATTTTTCTAAGAACAATAGGTAACAAGTTACATTGATGAGAAAAAACACCAGCTTAGCCAAAATGTCAAATTTTTACCCCCTCTGTCTCAGAAAGTTCAATAGAAGTTCCAATAGAACTACCATGGTACAAATTTCATCCCAATCGGAAGACATCGATTTCAAAAGTTGGTTCACTTGACATGAAATGCCCCATATATAAAAGTTAGCAAATAGGTATGTTTATTAAAAAAAAATAATAATGTGTTATAAAACATTTATTTTTCATAGATACCAATAAGTTTATTGAAATATTATAAAAATTAATTGAAAATCAGAGTGAAATACAGAAAATAATTTTGTCTCTAAATAGCTGTATAAGATTTTTTCGAGGACAATATTTCTTTCCAGAAAAAAACATTAGTGTTGGTGGTTAAAATCATTTGAATTCAAAAGCTCTTAAAATATTAACTAATAGGCATAGGTACAAGAAAATAATCACTCACCTACTCAATCAACATGTGTTCTCTTTCCGCTTACATTTTACTGGCACAAAAAAAAACACTTTTAGTTAGTCTTTTATTTATTTTACCACTTTTTTTATTTTTTCATTTATTTAGCTTTTTTCATTCACAGATCTGTAGTTGAAAGCTTATTTGACTTTTCTTTACTTTGTATGAAGCTTTTTTACTATTCTCCATACAAACAAACACACACACAACAAACACTTTTTCTCCACGAACGGCACAACCAAAGCAACACACCGACCGGCACAAAATTGCATTCATACAATAATTTTTGTCTTAAAATTTTATAACACTTATTACAAATTTACATAATATTTTTACACACATTTACTAAGCAATATTTAAATTTTATATTTATGTAAATATATTTGCAATTTTGTAACTTTTAACGCGATTTATTAATTAATTAGTCGAGCCGTAATCAATGAACAACCGAACACTTGTTAAATTTCTAGAAAACTAAAAGAAGAATGAAGTAATGTTACTGTTAATGTTGTTGTTGTCGTTAGTGTTGTAGTGAATTGCACAAATATGAGAGTGTTTGTTGTTATTTATTGTGATGATGATTTGAGGGGGAAATATTAAAATTGTGTAAGAGATTAAAATATAGATGTCAAGACAGATATATCAGTGATGGTCAATGTACATTAGAGTGCTCCAAACAATTAAATTACGAATTTTAGTACTGGCCACACCACTAGAATTGTTCTATGTATTGCAGAATATTAGGAAGATAGGATAAGGTTAAATGGTGGCGCAACAACGCACAGTGGTATAGAAAGGAAAAAAAGGAAAATAAATTTGTAACTTCTAAACGGTTAGTCCGGTTTGAATGAAATTTCACATGTGTAAAGAGGAAGTGTTGTCGAGTTTAATTGTTGAATATGGACCTCATGGACCAACCAAGGGCACGACCAGAGCTACCCAAAATAGGACGCCCCAGGTATGTTAAATATTTAAAAGGATCCTATTTCTTTGTTTGTGTTCTGATTTCAAAAATCTTACATACATAGAATCTCCTCATCGAGCACTACAGAAAACCTGTAGTGCTGTGAATTGTCTCTTACAGCTTAGGAGATATTCGCATTTGAATATTAAATATTCAACATTTTTTGATAACAGCGGTTCGAAGTATTTCCCGATTTTCTCTATTTTTCCATTATTGGACTAACAATAAATGTATTTGTCAAATAAAAAATTTAATTAATTAGAGAAAAATTAACATCTCACAGAAAATTTACCTAAAATATAAACTCATAAAAAAGTAAGCAGTGGTTTAGAAATGTTTTTTGTGGAAATAATTCGGTATCTCGAGAACTATTAGAGATATTGCTACGAAATGGTTGGAGCTGAGGTAATTTTGAGTTGATATATGTCTGTACAGTTTCCTAGCGCCAATATGGTCACCTCGGGTCTCAAATGTTTTAAAAAAATCGCCAAAAATACATTTAAGATCCGAATGAGCTGAAATTTTAAATATAAATAGTCCTTGAGAAGATCTAAAAAAATAGCCATACGCGTACAGGTTGAAGAGATATTCAGGTTTATTGATTTATTTGTTTTAATTTTAATCAACCGATCTTTTTATGATTTTTTAGATATGACGGGCCTACGGAGGGTCGAAATTAATTTTTAAAATATCAGCTATATTGGCGATAAGTTTCTAAATTAATAATAAGACTTTCTAACAGTTATCTCGTCCCTATAAAAAGTTATATGCATCCAAAGTTGGGACATGTAAAAAGGGTCGTGATTTTTAGTTTTTTTTTCCCAAAAAAAGCCCACATATTTTTCCTTTTGTAGAAAAAAATGTTCTTCAGGACTATATAGAATTCTTATATGATCCGGAAAGATAACTAATGCAAAAGCGTGTAGTGTAAAATTGGGCTCACTTAAGCGGACATATCCAAACATTTAAACAAAAATTCAGTTTGAGTAAAAAATTCTAAAAAGGCAAAGCACCGATCTACGGATGAGCTCCATATTTGTATAAACCTATATGTTTCTTAAATAACTGCAAAGATTTAAATAACGTCACAGTATGTACTTGTCTAAAAAAATCAGTTTTTGGAATACATTTGCTCCGTTTTAGGATTTTCGGTATATGAAAATAAAAAATGTCACAAATTGTAATGCCATTTATTTAAGCACATTTAAGTCTATTTTAGTTTCTAATTTTATTATGATATCTATAATCTTTGAAAATCTTACATTAATTCAAATTTTATATTTTTCTTCATGGAAAATTACCACATCATATTTATTTTTAGTTTTTAAGGCAAATTATGTCCAAAAAATTTTTAAAATTATTTAGTTTTACTATAATACCAATCTTCAAGTCCTGAGTTTTTCACCAATATCAAATACGTATATAAAAAGCATTTATTTACTTCTCAGAAGTTCCACAAACCTTGCCCCCTTTGACAAATTTGTACGTTTTTTCATGTATTTCATGGGTCGTAAAGGTTTTTTTGCAATTTTTTTTTTTTTGTTGATATGAGACCTGTGGTGACCAACTTTGAGGGGCTACGCACTGGCACCCATAGGCGCTAGGAAGCTGAACAAACGCAAATCAACTCGAGAACACCTCAGATCCAACCATGTATGTTTGCCTTCCTAACAATATTTTTATGAATGAAAATAACAGTCCACAGTGGCAGAATCAAAACTTTTTGGAACTAAATCTGGTATTTATAAACAGCTGGTCAGATCGGGATAAAATTCGACGTGGTCGTAGGTAAGGAGTATTTGAATTTTTGTTATTAAAATGGACACCAGGCGCGGCGCTATGGGGGCATAAAGTAGGGTATCTTCGACATGTATAACTTTAAATTTATCATTCTAAATAACAAAGTGCAAAAACGTAAAGATATCTTACAGAAAAACATAAAATTGTTATATGTTCTTAAAGAAAGTTTTTTTTTTTAATAAAAGAGTTAAGTCACCTTTTCGCCCAAAAAACAGCAATTTTTTTTAATTTTTAAATTGAAAATCGATTATTTTTAGACCCGTAATTGATATTGCTTTGAAATCTTTTGCATATTATTGGCAATTTGCTTGTCTAACTAACGAAAAAATGTGTGTCCACTCGGTTCAAAAAGACGACCTATTTTTTAAAAAAAGCGGAGATATGGCCAAATTTTATAATTTAAATTTTGAAATGCCTATAACTGGGAAATTATAAGAGATAAATTGCACACGCAAGCATGTCATTTAAATATCTAGCCGAGCGCTTTCCAAAAATATAAAAATCTTTGAAATCGATTGAGAAACAAAAAAAATGGCACGTGTTTACAAATTTTACATGTCGTAGGTACCCTTCTTTAGGCCCCCATAGCGCCGCACCTGGAGCAATTGTAGGGTCCATTTTAATAACTTAAATTGGAATGCTCCTTGGATATGCCCACGTCCAATTGTATTCCGATCCGACCTGCCGTTTAGAAATGCCAGATTTATATCCAAAACAATTTGATTCTGCCTAATTGTGCAGTGTTAGGTAAATTCTGCGATATGTTATGTTTTCCCTAATTAATTTTCCACGTAATGTTATATATCAGTGGATAGCAGACTTTGTCTACTTTTCAAAAATATATATAGCTTTTGACAATTCAAAAATTCATTGAATACTTTTTTGAAAAATATGACAAAAAAAACGTTTTATTGAGTTTTTGCAAAGATACAAATTTTTCAAATTGAAATTAGATTTTTATTTATGAATATTTTTTAATGAAATTTTACAGTTATACAGATTTTGCTGTTGAAAATTGGAAAATAAAAACAAATTTTGAAATTATGTTATCAGAAACCCCACAATTCCCAAAAATGTGTTGAAAAATTCCAAAAATATGATTTTTAGTTTTTTGGTTATAGTATCCATAGCAGGATCGGGTTTATCGAAACCCTTCACAAAATAATTAAGAACATATTGGGCCATCTAAAGTGGGTTACTATATTTTGATATCGATTATGCGATTTGAGAATTTTTGTCATAAGTTTTAATTTTATATAAAAAATAGGCGCTTTTAGGATGGACCTGGTCCCCTCGGTATCAAAAATTTTCAAATTAATTTTCTTTTAAAATATTTCATCTAGGTTTAGCTTTTCAAAAAGTATAAATTCATTATAAATCTTTTTAGAAATTTTTTAATTAACTTAAAAAGAAAAAAAGTGCTTTTTTCCCAAAAAACTGGCGAAAAATTTAAATTATGATGCATATAACATTGAACTGAGTCATTGTTTTTAATATATTTTTTTTTATTTAATTAATACATTTATTTTTAGTACAATAAAGTAAACATAGAGAAAATAGCAAAATATTTGGAACCGCTGTTATCAAAAAACTGGAGTAGGGTGGGTAACAATTTTGAAAATTTAATTTTAAAATGCGAATATCTCCAAAGATATAAGAAATAATTCACAGTACCACAGGTTTTTTGTAGTGCTCGATGAGGAGATTCTATATATGTAAGATTTTTTAAATCGGAACACAAACAAAGAAATTGGATCCTTTTAAATATTTAACATACCATGAGGTCCATATTAAACAATTAAACTCGACAACACTTCCTCTTTACACATGTGGAATTTCATTCAAACCGGTCTAGCCGTTTAGAAGTTACAAATTTTTTACATATTTTTGCTTTCTATACCACTGTTATCCTATTTTCCTAATATTCAGCAATGCATGGAACAATTATAGTGGTGGGGACGGTCAAAATAAGCAATTTAATTATTTGGAGAACTCTAATGTACATTGACCATCACTGACAAATCTGTCTTGACATCTACTCTTTACCTCCTGTCTGTACCTGATAAATTTGTATCATGATAAACGTCAAAATGGTTGCCAAGATAAAAAATTATCAGGTATAGTCTCTATTTATTAGTTGCATCGTTATGACACAATTGTTAGTAATTTTACTAATAATTGTTATGATAAACACAAGGCGAATTTATAGAAGATGGTCTCAGAAGAACAGCTGATTATTTTTTGTATTCAGTTTTTTAGACAAGTGAACTGTTAATTAATTCACTTGTGTTTGTTGTGACGAAAAATACAACAAACCCCAAGGCAAAAACAACAACAGCCATCTTTGACAGTTCACTTATCTCTCAACAAAAACAAAGTACCTGTTGTTTTTGTACATGTTGTATTTGTTGTAGTTCTGTCGTCACCTTCTATAAATTAGCCTTGGATAAATATTTGTAAAGTATAGACAAGGGTTTAATCTCTTAACCAATTTCAATATTTCCCCTCAAATCATCATCACACTAAATAACAACAAACACTCTCAAATTTGTGCAATTCACTACAACACTAACGACAACAACAACAATAATAGTAACATTACTTGAATTCTTCTTTTAGTTTTCTAGAAATTTAACAAGTGTTCGGTTGTTCAGTGAATACGGCTCGACTAATTAATTAAAAAATCGCGTTAAACGTTAACAAATTGCAAATATTTTTACATAAATATAAAACTTAAATATTGCTTAGTAAATGTGTGTAAAAATTTTGTTAAAAAATATTATGTAAATTTGTAATAAAAGTGTTTTAAAATTATAAGAAAAAAAAATATTGTACGAATGCAATTTTGTGCCGGTCGGTGTGTTGCTTTGGTTGTGCCGTTCGTGGAGAAAAAAAGTTTGTCGAGTGTGTGTGTTTGTAAGGAGAATAATAAAAGAAAGGTCAAATAAGCTTTCAAGTACAGATATGTGAATGAAAAAAAAAGCTAAATAAATAAGAAAATTAAAAAAGTGGTAAAATAAATGAAAGAGTAACTAAAAGTGTTTTGTTTGTACCAGTAAAATGTAAGCGGAAAGAGAACACATGTTGATTGACTAGGTGAGTGATTATTTTCTTGTACTTATGCCTATTAGTTAATATTTTTAAGAGCTTTCAAATTCAAATGATTTTAACCATCAACACTAATGTTTTTTCTGGAAAGAAATATTGTCCTCGAAAAAATCTTATACAGCTATTTAGGGACACAATTATTTGCTGTATTTCACTCTGATTTTCAATTAATTTTTATAATATTTCCATAAACTTATTGGTACCAATGAAAAATAAATGTTTTATAACACACAATTATGTTTTATTCGACTGTGTCAATTCTTACAAAATAAATTTTTTTAATAAACATACCTATTTGCTAACATTTAGGTATATATAAATTTTTTATTAGAAAACTAGCACTAAACCCGGTGCGCTTCGCCACCCCAATTGGATGAAAGAAATAGTACTATTAAGTCTCCCTTTGTGAATTAATGCTAATTCAGGATAACATGCCTCTAGATACATGTTTATTGAATCATTGTATTGCGGCTTCTAGCACATTCGAAACGTATTATTATAATGAAAAAGTACCATTCATTTTTATAGAAAATGCTAAAGAAATGTACCACTAAAGTCACCTTTTATGAATTCTAACTCATTCCAAATCATGTGTGCCTAATTTTGAATTTTTAGGTTTATTCTTATAAAATAGTCAAAAAAATATTATTAGTTGGAAAAAAGTACCTGTGAGTCCCTTTTTTAGATTCTTTTTCGGTCAGTATCATATACCATTCGAAGAACGAAAAAATACAAATTATTTTTGTATCCTCAATGACATATAGATGGCTTAGTGACTTTCTTTCTTTACTCAGAAGCATATCAGTAAAATAATTTAATATAATAAAAACTACCATTAGAGGGAAAAGTACCAATTTTCCACACTTGAACCACCGTCAAGTTTTAAATCAAAGTAATTTCCTTATTCTAAGTTCAATATATTAGAAAATTCAATAAGGACTATTTGGAGAACGAAAAAATACTTCTTAGTTTGGTTTAGTTCACCATTTTTGGTATCATAATACAATTGAGCACCCTATTCTTTATTATTTCTTTACTCATAAGCATATTAGTCTACTATAATGTATTTAAGCTAACTAATTTAATATATTAAAAAAGTAACATTAAAATAAAAAGTACCAATTTTGAACACCTGTTAAGTTTGAATTTAAAATTTGTATAGAATTTCCTCTATTATCAACTGATTTTGTTTCTATAACACTTAATATTTAATAAATTATCACAAAACCGAACCGAAACCGATCGGTTTTCAATTTTTTAAAACCGAAACCGCGGTTTTGATATTCTTCGATTTTTTGAAAACTCTACTATAAATGTATTTAAAAAGTGCTATTATAACAAAGAAAAAGTACCATAAAGTCTCCAATTTATATTTCTAGGTCCATTATTATAGAAAATTCAAAATGTACCATTAGAATAATGAAAAAGCGCCATAATGTTCCCAGTTATAGAATCCTACTCGCTCGAGTCCATATAATAATGTTCATGTTTCCAGATTTATTATAGAAAATTTAAAAAGTATCATTAGAATAAAAAAAGTACCAAGTATTCTCTTTGAATTTTCACACACTTAAAACAATATGCACTTAATTTGATATTTCTAAATCCATTATTAGAGAAAATTCAATAAGTACCTTTATAATATAGAAAAAAAGACTCCCCCTAGAAGTATCATTCACTTAGGAAATTTAAAAAAGTACCATTATAATAAAGAAAAGGTATAACGAAGTATCCCCTTGATTTTTCACTTACTTAGTACCATATACGCTTAATTTCATATTTAAATGTCCATTATTACAGAAAATTCAAAAAGTACCATTAGAAAACAGAAAAAGTACCAAAAGCCAGCCACTTGTGGATTCCCACTCACTCGGTTCCATATAAGCTATATTTCATGTTTCTAGGTTCATTGGTGAAGAAATTACAAAAAGTACCATTCGAATAAAGAAAAAATACAAAAAAGTCTCTCCCTAGAATTCTCACTCACCTAGGACCATATATGCTTAATTCCATGTTTCTAAGTCCATTGCTATAGAAAAGTCAAAAAAGTACCATTAGAATAAAGAAAAAGTACCATGAAGTGTCCGCTTGAATTTTCACTCACTTTTTACCATATACGCATAATTTCGTACTTCTATGTCCATTATTACAAAAAAATCAAAAAGTACCATTAGAATATAGAAAAAGTACCAAAAAGCCCCCACTTGTAGTTTCCCACTCACTCAGTTCCATATAAACTTTATTTCATGTTTATAGGTTCATTGTTGAAGAAATTACAAAACGTACCATTCGATTAAAGAAAAGGTACAAAAAAGTCTCCCCCTAGAATTCTCACTCACTTAGGACCATATATGCTAAATTTCATGTTTCTAAGTCCATTGCTATAGAAAACTTAAAAAAGGACCATTAGAATATAGAAAAAGTACCAAAAAGCCCCCACTTGTGGTTTCCCACTCATTCGGGTGCATATAACCTTTTTCATGTTAATAGGTTCATTGTTGAAGAAATTTAAAAAGTACCATTCGATTAAAGAAAAGGTACCAAAAAGTCTCCCCCTAGAATTCTCACTCACTCTAAAATGCTCACCATATACACATAATTTCGTACTTCTATGACCATTATTACAAAAAAATCAAAAAGTACCCTTAGAATACAGAAAAAGTACCAAAAAGTCTCCCTCTATAATTCTCACTCACTTAGGACCATATATGCTTTATTTCATGTTTCTAAGTCTATTGCTATAGAAAATTCCAAAAAGTACCTTTAGAATAAAGAAAAAGTACCATGAAATGTCCGCTTGAATTCTCACTAACTTAGAACCATATACGTTTAATTTCGTGTTTCTATATCCATTATTACAAAAAGATCAAAAAGTACCATTAGAATATAGAAAAAGTACCAAAAAGGCAGCCACTTGTGGATTAACATTCTCTCGGGTTCATATAGGCTTTATTTCATGATTCTAGGTTCATTGTTGAAGAAATTCCAAAAAGTACCATTCGATTAAAGAGAAAGTACCAAAAAGTCTCTCCATAGAATTCTCACTCAGGACCATATATGCTTAATTACATGTTGCTAAGTCCATTGTTATAGAAAATTCAAAAAAGTACTATTAGAATAAAGAAAATGTACCAAAAGGCAGGCACTTGTGGATTCCCACTCACTCGGTTCCATATAAGCTTTATTTCAAGTTTCTAGGTTCATTGGTGAAGAAATTACAAAAAGTACCATCCGAATAAAGAAAAAGTACCAAAAAGTCTCCCTCTAGAATTCTCACTCACTTAGGACCATATATGCTTAATTTCATGTTTCTAAGTCCATTGCTATAGAAAATTCAAAAAAGTACCATTAGAATAAAGAAAAAGTACCATGAAGTGTCCGCTTGAATTTACACTCACTTGTTACCATATACGCATAATTTCGTACTTCTATGTCCATTATTACAAAAAAATCAAAAAGTACCATTAGAATATAGAAAAAGTACCAAAAAGCCCCACTCATTCGGGTCCATATAACCTTTATTTCATGTTTATAGGTTCATTCGTTAAGAAATTACAAAAAGTACCATTCGAATAATGAAAAAGTACCGAAAAGTCTACCCTCACTCACTTATTACCATATATGCTTAATTTTATGTTTCTAGGTCCATTATTATAGAAAATTCAAAAAGTACCATTAGAATGAAGAAAAAGTGCCATAAGTACCACTCTAATATAGAAAAACTGCAATAAAGTTTCCCCCTAAAATTCTCACTCACTTATTACCATATATACTTAATTCCATGTTTCTAGGCCCATTATTAAAGAAAATTCAAAAAGTACCATTAGAAGAACAAAAAAGTACCTATATTTCAGTTCTCACATTTTGGTACCTAAATATTATCCCCTACTCCTAACTTCACTCAGATACATATCAGCTAACTTTAATGTCGATAAGTAAAATAATTTAAAATATGTATTAAAAAAAGTACCAAATCCCCTTTTCCTCCTTGAACACCCCTCAAGTTTGAAATTTAAAAATATTCCATTTTGCAAAAATTGTTTATGCTTAAAGACATGCCACAAACGATTAAAATCTGTGTTAATGTGCTTAAGAAAAATAAGTTTTAAAAAAAGTACCAAACTGTTTACCCGGATTTGGACAAATATACAGCTTGGCAGTCGAGTTCCAAATGGCTCTCTGTTAGTTATTTTTAGCATGAATCCAGGAACCAATGTTAAAAATTTATCAAAATTGGGTGAAAATGTTAAATAAAATGTATTTTTCCGTTTTTACCCCCTTTTTGGTACCTTTTTTACCCCCATTGCGGTGTTAAAATTATATTCAAATAAATTTCTGTATCGTGGGGGGAGCTTAAAATAAAATATTTGTATGTCAATATCAATTTGTAGAAAAACACAGTTTATGAAAAAAGTACCAAAAATAAACACAATTTTTATCCCTTAAGGGTTCGAATTTCCAAAAAGTACCAAACTAATATTTGTTATTTTTTATAAGTAAAGAATATGATATAAAATTTGTTTGTATGTATATTGGTTTAAAAGATACATATGGTGCCAAAAAAGTACCAAAATACAGTTTTTACCCGTTTTCTCCCCTAAAAAGTCCGAATTTTGAAAAAGTACCAGACACCTGTCAGCTTATTTTTTTAATGAAGTAACATGATATTGTAAGTTTTTTTGTATCTTTATTAGTTTTGAAGATATAAGATTACCGAATTTACCCGTTTTTACCCCCTAAACGTTCGAGTTTCCAAAAATCCCTTCTTAACGGATCGTTTTGGGGAGGGAGGAACCCACAGTTAAAAGTTCATGATTCTAGCTTCAGTCGTTTGGGCTGTGCGATGATGAATCAGTCAGTCAGTCAGTAACGTTACTCTTTTATATATATAGATGGTCTCAGAAGAACAGCTGATTATTTTTTGTATTCAGTTTTTTATACAAGTGAACTGTTAATTAATTCACTTGTGTTTGTTGTGACGAAAAATACAACAAACCCAAAAGCAAAAACAACAACAGCCAACTTTGACAGTTCACTTATCTCTCAACAAAAACAAAGTACCTGTTGTTTTTGTACATGTTGTATTTGTTGTAGTTCTGTCGTCACCTTCTATAAATTAGCCTTGGATAAATATTTGTAAAGTATAGACAAGGGTTTAATCTCTTAACCAATTTCAATATTTCCCCTCAAATCATCATCACACTAAATAACAACAAACACTCTCAAATTTGTGCAATTCACTACCACACTAACGACAACAACAACAACAACATTAACAGTAACATTACTTCATTCTTCTTTTAGTTTTCTAGAAATTTAACAAGTGTTCGGTTGTTCAGTGAATACGGTTCGACTAATTAATTAATAAATCGCGTTAAACGTTAATATTTTTACATAAATATAAAATTTAAATATTGCTTAGTAAATGCGTGTAAAAATATTATGTAAATTTGTAATAAAAGTGTTATAAAATTGTAAGAAAAAAATTATTGTACGAATACAATTTTGTGCCGGTCGGTGTGTTGCTTTGGTTGTGCCGTTCGTTGAGAAAAAAAGTTTGTCGAGTGTGTGTGTTTGTAAGGAGAATAATAAAAGAAAGGTCAAATAAGCTTTCAAGTACAGATCTGTGAATGAAAAAAAGCTAAATAAATAAAAATATTAAAAAAGTGGCAAAATAAATAAAAGAGTAACTTAAAGTGTTTTGTTTGTACCAGTAAAATGTAAGCGGAAAGAGAACACATGTTGATTGACTAGGTGAGTGAATTTTTTCTTGTACCTATGCCTATTAGTTAATATTTTTAAGAGCTTTCAAATTCAAATGATTTTAACTATCAACACTAATGTTTTTTCTGGAAAGAAATATTGTCCTCGAAAAAATCTTATACAGCTATTTAGGGACAAAATTATTTGCTGTATTTCACTCTGATTTCCAATTAATTTTTATAATAATTCCATAAACTTATTGGTACCTATGAGAAATAAATGTTTTATAACACACAAGTATGTTTTATTCGACTGTGTCAATTCTTACATAGCCAGCATAACAAGCATATGATCTTGCTACAACTTGAAAAATTAATTTTTTTTAATAACATCTATATATATAAAAGAGTAACGTTACTGACTGACTGACTGATTCATCATCGCACAGCCCAAACGACTGAAGCTAGAATCATGAAATTTTAACTGTGGGTTCCTCTCTCCCCAAAACGATTCGATAAGAAGGGATTTTTGGAAATTCGAATGCTTAGGGGGTAAAAACGGGTAAATTCGGTAACCTTATATCTTCAAAACTAATAAAGATACAAAAAAACTTACAATATCATGTTACTTCATTTAAAAAATAAACTGACAGGTGTCTGGTACTTTTTCAAAATTCGGACTTTTTAGGGGAGAAAACGGGTAAAAACTGTATTTTGGTACTTTTTTGGCACCATATGTATCTTAAACCAATAAACATACAAACAAATTTTAAATCATATTCTTTACTTATAAAAAATAACAAATATAAGTTTGGTACTTTTTGGAAATTCGAACCCTTAAGGGATAAAAATTGTGTTTATTTTTGGTACTTTTTTCAAAAACTGTGTTTTTCTACAAATTGACATAAAAATATTTTATTTTAAGCTCCCCCCACCATACAGAAATGTATTTGAATAAAATTTTAACATCGCAATGGGGATAAAAAAGGTACCAAAAATGGGGTTAAAAACGGAAAAATAAATTTTATTTAACATTTTCAGCCAATTTTGATAAATTTTTAACATTGGTTCCTGGATTCATGCAATTTGGTACTTTTTTCCTAATGGTACTTTTTTAATATTTTAAATTATTTCACTTATCGACATTAAAGTTAGCTGATATGTATCTGAGTGAAGTTAGAGTTAGGAGTAGGGGATAATATTTAGGTACCAAAATGTGAGAACTGAACTATAGGTACTTTTTTGTTCTTCTAATGGTACTTTTTGAATTTTTTAATAATGGCCCTAGAAACATGAAATTAAGCATATATGGTAATAAGTGAGTGAGAATTTTAGGGGATGACTTTATCGCAGTTTTTCTTTATTAGAGTGGTACTTATGGTACTTTTTCTTTATTCTAATGGTACAACATAAAATTATGCATATATTGGCATAAGGTGTAAGAATTCAAGGGGGAGTCTTTATGGTACTTTTTCTATATTCGAATAGGACTTTTTGTATCTTCTTCACCAATGAACTTAGAAATGTGAAATAAAGCTTATATGATCCCGACCGATTGGGAATTCACAACTTGGGGCTTTATGCTACTTTTTCTATATTATAAAGGTACTTATTCAATTTTCTATAATAATGGATTTAGAAATTTCAAATTAAGTGCATATTGTTTTAAGTGTGTGAAAATTCAAAGAGAATATCTGGTACTTTTTTTATTCTATTGGTACTTTTTAAATTTTCTATAATAAATCTAGAAACATGAACATAATATTATATGGACTCGAGCGAGTAGGATTCTATAACTGAGAACATTATGGCGCTTTTTCATTATTCTAATAGTACATTTTGAATTTTCTATAATAATGGACCTAGAAATATAAAATATATGCTCCTCAGTGAGTAAAAATTAAATTGGAGACTTTATGGTTCTTTTTCTTTGATATAATAGCACTTTTTAAATACATTTATAGTAGAGTTTCCAAAAAACCGAAGAATTTCAAAGCCGCGGTTTCGGTTTTAAAAAATTGAAAACCGATCGGTTTCGGTTCGGTTTTGTGATAATTTATTAAATATTAAGTGTTATAGAAACAAAATCAGTTGATAATAGAGGAAATTCTATACAAATTTTAAATTCAAACTGAACAGGTGTTCAAAATTGGTACTTTTTATTTTAATGTTACTTTTTTAATATATTAAATTAGTTAGCTTAAATACATTATAGTAGGCTAATATGCTTATGAGTAAAGAAATAATCAAGAATAGGGTGCTCAATTGTATTATGATACCAAAAATTGTGAACTAAACCAAACTAAGAAGTATTTTTTCGTTCTCCAAATAGTCCTTTTTGAATTTTCTAATATATTGAACTTATAATAAGGAAATTACTTTGATTTAAAACTTGACGGTGGTTCAAGTGTGGAAAATTGGTACTTTTCCCTCTAATGGTAGTTTTTATTATATTAAATTATTTTACTGATATGCTTCTGAGTAAAGAAAGAAAGTCACTAAGCCATCTATATGTCATTGAGGATACAAAAATAATTTGTATTTTTTCGTTCTTCGAATGGTATATGATACTGACCGAAAAAGAATCTAAAAAAGGGACTCACAGGTACTTTTTTCCAACTAATAATATTTTTTGACTATTTTATAAAATTAAACCTAAAAATTCAAAATAAGCACACATGATTCGGAATGAGTTAGAATTCACAAAAGGTGACTTTAGTGGTACATTTCTTTAGCATTTTCTATGAAAATGATCATGTGTGGGCATATATAATGTTGGTCTAAATGGTACTTTTTTATTATAATAATACGTTTCGAATGTGCTAGAAGCCGCAATACAATGATTCAATAAACATGAATCTAGAGGCATGTTATCCTGAATTAGCTTTAATTCACAAAGGGAGACTTAATAGTACTATTTCTTTCATCCAATTGGGGTGGCGAAGCGCACCGGGTTTAGTGCTAGTAAGTTAATATTTTTAAGAGCTTTCAAATTCAAATCATTTTAACCACCAACACTAATGTTTTTTCTGGAAAGAAATATTGTCCTCGAAAAAAATCTTATACAGCTATTTAGGGACAAAATTATTTGCTGTATTTCACTCTGATTTTCAATTAATTTTTATAATATTTCCATAAACTTATTGGTACCTATGAGAAATAAATGTTTTATAACACACAAGTATGTTTTATTCGACTGTGTCAATTCTTACATAGCCAGCATAACAAGCATATGATCTTGCTACAACTTGAAAAATTAATTTTTTTAATAACATTTATATATATATTTTTTATTAGAAAATAAGTTCCATTTGTTTCGGATATATCATGTTATTAACAGCGAATGCACGCTTAAGTGGGTCAACGTTTTTTCACATAGTTTTTATTCATATCTGTTGAACCGCGTTTTCAAATTTCTTACCCCTAGGTCCATCCATTCGTTTAAAAAATTCAAATATGTCATTAAGTACTGGACGTTGACTTTGACAAATTATAAATCTCAGATTTTTTATGGATTTTCAATAATAGAAAAATAAAAAGTGTGATATTTTCTTATTTTATTACGGCTTTATAGACACATACTGCTCATGTTGGTAAATTTTAAATTTTTGCTTATGCATGCGACACACAGACATTGCAGTATGAAAAATCAAAATAGTTTTGATTTTGAAATGAACTCATACTGCTGACAGTTGTTCAAATGAACAATAATATGAATTTTTAAATTTTTCTGAAATATTTATTTTAAATTTGACGTTTTAGTTACTGAAAAATAGAAAACAATATTTTTTTTGTTCTCAAACGCATGTTTATTTTAATTTTTTTTTTAAATGATGATTGATAAGTGTGTAGTAAAATATCAATCACACACGTACACGAAGGGTTCATCGGCAGTATGTGTCTATGGGCCCCTTAAAAGAGAATGCTGAATTGTATTTGTGAAATTCAAAAAAATTTAAATTTTACTTTGAAAATGTTAGAGTTCTTTGAAGGATTTTGTCTAAAACGGCCAAATTATTCCATCGCATGGAGTCTCATTATATGGAAAATCGAGGCAAGTCTACCTGCACATACACAGAAAAAAGAAATTCATAATTGGAATGAATTTTGTAATAAATATTATTAATCGAACATCACTTTTTTTCCCAAACTTTTTTCATTCAGATTAAGAACATGTTCATAAATATTATAAAATTGTACATGACGGAATTTTTTGCTTTTTTTTTTTTTGCATAAATTTGTTGAAATTTTATAATAAATTACATTACAATTGCATTTCATAATGGCTTAGTTCAAATATGTTTGTAAAATAGCCCTATATTGACCAATTATTCAAGATAAAACAACCAAATCTGAAACGTAAAAATATCATTAAACAAAATTTAGCATCCATTAACATTAAAGCATTGCATCTGCTTCAAAAAATGCAGTCAATTTCGTGCATATTTTCTCATTATGTGCTGAAAATCATAAATAAAATATACATTTTCAATGGAAAATTTCAAACATTTTTAAATTAAAAAAATTACATTAAAATATAAATGAAAATTGAAATATTTTTTTCAAGTCTTCTAGATTTTATTTGAAAACAAAAAAATATGAACAAAATCATATTATTTAAGAAATTATTTATAAATGTTATGAATTGAAATCAATGAAATCAAATCATACTATTTATGTTGAAACTTTTTTCTGTGTATAAGGTAGAATGCTAAATTGTATTTGTGAAAATTTTAAAAATTGTTTGAAATTTCACTTTGAAAATTTTAGAGTTCTTTGAGGGATTTTGTCAAATATGCCCAAATTATTCCATCGCATGGAATCCCACTATATGGAAAATGGAGGCAAGGAACAATGCTATCTGCGATGTGTTCCGATTTCAAAAATCTTACATACATAGAATCTCCTCATCGAGCACTACAAAAAACCTGTAGTACTGTGAATTATTTCTTAAAGCTTTGGAGATATTCGCATTAAAAAATTAAATTTTCAACATTTTTACCCACCCTACTCCAGTTTTTTGATAACAGCGGTTCCAAATATTTTCCTACTTTCTTTATGTTTACTAAAAATAAGTCTATTTATCAAATTTAAAAAAAAAAATATTAAAAACAATGACTCAGTTCAATGTTATATGCATTAGAATTTAAATTTTTCTTTAGTGTTTTGAGAAAAAAGCCCTTTTTCTCTTTTTATGTTAACTAAAAAATTTCTAAAAAGATTTATAATGAATTTATACTTTTTGAAAAGCTAAACCTAGATGAAATATTTTAAAAGAAAATTAATTTGAAAATTTTTGATACCGAGGAGACTAGGTCCATCCTAAAAGCGCCTATTTTTTATATAAAAATCGAAATTTAGGGCAAAAATTCTCAAATCGCATTGTCGATATCAAAATATAGTAACCCATTTTAGATGGCCCAATATGTTCTTAATTATTTTGTGAAGGGTTTCGATAGCTCCGATCCTGGTATGGATACTATAGCTAAAAAACTAAAATTCCCATTTTTGTAATTTTTAAAAATTTTTTTGAGAATTGTGGGATTTCTGATACCATATTTTCAAAATTTGTTTTTATTTTCCAATTTTCAACAGAAAAATCTGTATAACTGTAAATTTTTTTAAAAAATATTCATAAATTAAATTTCAATTTGAAAATTTTGAATCTTTGCAAAAACTCAATAAAAAGCATTTTTTGTCATATTTTTCAAAAAAGCATTCAATGAATTTTTGAATTGTCAAAAGCTGTATATATTTTTGAAAAGTAAACAAAGTCTCCTATCCACTGATATATAACATGTCAACCTTATGTTTTTACATGGGAAATTAATTAGGGAAAACTTAACATCTCGCTGAGAATTTACCTAACAAATCTGAAATAAATCCGGGATTTCTAAACTGCTGGTCCGATCGGAATAAAATTGGACGTGGGCATAGCCAAGGAAAATTCGATTTTAAGTTATTAAATTGGGCCTGCAAATGCTTTAGGGGAGCCGCTATTTAAACACGTGCCATTTTTTTGTTTCCCGTCCGACTTCAAAGATTTTTATATTTCTGCAAAGCGCCCGGCTAGGTCTTGGGCCTGTTATTTATCTCTTACAAGTTCCGAGTGAAAGGCATTTCAAAATATAAATTTTTAAGTTTGGCCATACCTTGGTCAACTTTTTTAAAAATGTTGGTCGACTTCTAAGCCGAATGGACTCGAATTTTTTTGTTAGTTAGACAACTAAATTTTCAATAATATACGAGATTTCAGAGCAATATAAATTTTTACTGTTTTTTGGGGCGAAAAGGTGACTTAACTCTTATTTTATTAAAAAAAAACTTTCTTTAAAAACATATAACAATTTTATGTTTTTCTGTAAGGTATGTTTACGGAGAACGTTTTGGTATAAAAAAACATGTCCCATTTTTCAAATGTGTCGCCCCTGACTTATTTTTTTTTATAAAAATTTCAACATTGGGCCACATATTATAAAATCCCATTGCCGTCCTTAAAAAATATAACACTTTTTCATAACACAAAATTTTTGTAAATTTTCATAATATTTTATTCAACACTATTTATTCAAAACTATTTATTGACAAACATTTCAATTTCTAATGTATTTTGTTTTTATTTGTTTGATATTCTGCTCTTTAACTACATTACCAGGCGAAGTACTCTACATTGTGAATACCGCTAGTGTAATATTTTTAAAGGACAGAGTTTTAAAGTGGCATATTTTTGAATTTAATTGAAATAGTTTTGTAAGACCAAAAATTAACATATATAAAAAAATAGTTCGGTATAAATGTGGGTCAAATTGTTCCTAATATTTGCAATCCTGTTAAAATTTGTATACAAATTTTAGTTTTAGAAACTCAATAAATATGTAGTATGTAATAAAATTTGAGACCCGAGGTGACCAACTTTGAGGTGCTACGTACTGGCTACGTGGTGCTAGGAAACTAAACAGACGCAATTCAACTCGAAAACACCTCAGCTCCAACCATGTGAAATTTCGTAACAATATCTCTAAAAGTTCCCGAAATACCGAATTATTTCCACAAAAAAACGATTCTAAGCCACTGCTACATTTTTTATGAATTTCCAGTTTAGGTAAATTTTTTGCGAAATGTTAATTTTTCCATAATTAATTAAATTTTTTAAATTCTAATGAATATAGCTTTGAACGCAGTCGTTATTTTTAAACAATTCTTTTTTTATTTGACACTTTTTGTTAGTCCAATAATGGCAAAATAGAGAAAATCGGAAAATATTTGGACCCGTTGTTATCAAAAAACTGGAGTAGAGTGGGTAAAAATTTTGAAAATTTAAAATCCGAGGAGATTCTATACCTATATGAAATCGGAACACAAACAAAGAAAAAGGATCCTTTTAAGTATTTAACATACCTGAGGTGTTATACTTTGGATACCTCTGGTCGCGCCTCTGGTGGGTCCATATTCAACAGTTAAACTCGACAACACTTCTTCTGTACACATGTGAAATTTCATTCAAACCGGACTAACCGTTTATAAGTTACAAATTTATTTTCCTCTTTTTACTTTCTATACCACTGCGTTGTTGCGCCACCATTTAACGTTTTATTCAATTTGCTAATATTCTGCAATACATAGAACAATTCTAGTGGTGTGGCCAGTACTAAAATTCGTAATTTAATTGTTTGGAGCCCTCTAATGTACATTGACCATCACTGACAAATCTGTGTTGACATCTATATTTTAATCTCTTAACCAACTTCAATATTTCCCACTCAAATCATCATCACAATAAATAACAACAAACACTCTCATATTTGTGCAATTCACTACACACTAATGACAACAACAACATTAACCGTAACATAACTTGCATTCTTCTTTTAGTTTTCTAGAAATTTAACAAGTGTTCGGTTGTTCATTGATTACGGCTCGACTAATTAATTAATAAATCGCGTTAAATGTTACAAAATTGCAAATATTTTTACATAAATATAAAATTTAAATATTGCTTAGTAAATGTGTGTAAAAATATTGTTTAAAAATATCAAGTAAATTTGTAATAAAAGTGTTTTAAAATTATAAGAAAAAAAAGTATTGTATGAATGCAATTTTGTGCCGGTCGGTGTGTTGCTTTGGTTGTGCCGTTCGTGGAGAAAAAAAGTTTGTCGAGTGTGTGTGTTTGTAAGGAGAATAATAAAAGAATGGCCAAATAAGCTTTCAACTACAGATCTGTGAATGAAAAAAGCTAAATAAATGAAAAAATAAAAAAAGTGGTAAAATAAATAAAAGAGTAACTAAAAGTGTTTTTTTTTTTTGTACCAGTAAAATGTAAGCGGAAAGATAACACATGTTGATTGAGTAGTTAATATTTTTAAGAGCTTCTTTAAATTCAAATAATTTTAACCACCAACACTAATGTTTTTTTCTGGAAAGAAATATTGTCCTCGAAAAAATCTTATACAGCTATTTAGGGACAAAATTATTTTCTGTATTTCACTCTGATTTTCAATTATTTTTTATAATATTTCAATAAACTTATTGGTATCTATGAAAAATAAATGTTTTATAACACACAATTATGTGAGTGTTATACTTGAAAAATTATTATTTTTTTAATAAACATACCTATTTGCTAACTTTTATATATGTGGCATTTCATGTCAAGTGAACCAACTTTTGAAATCGATGTCTTCCGAATGGGATGAAATTTGTACCATGGTAGTTCTATTGGATAGTAATTCAGAGACAATTTTTCAAAAAAATCGGTCGAGAACTTTCTGAGTCAGAGGGCGTCAAAATTTTACATTTTGGCCAAGCAGGTGTTTTTTCTCATCAATGTAACTTCTTACTTATTGTTCTTAGCAAAATGTGTCCCAAATAGTTTAGATAGCTATTTCTTCAATTTTTCGGAAAAAAAAAATTAAAAATAAAAAATTTTTGTATTTTTTTTTTCCAAAATCCAAAACTTTTTTTACTTTTTTTCAAAATGGGCCTTTTTTCTCAAAAGAAAGCTTAGATATTTTTCTTAAATACCTATTTGGTCGTTTAGTGGGATGCGATTGCGATATCTATCAAAATAAACATTTTGTAACCCAAGTCATAAAATGTTTGAGTTTTTTTTTGCAAAATCGAACTTTTTTTCCTATATGGGCTCTTTTTTAAATTTGTTTGCTCAAAAGAAAGCTTAAGTCTATTCCTGGGATATATTTTATTTATTTGATAACTCAAGATATACAATTTTTGTGTTAAAAATATATTTTGATATATATCCCACTAAGAGACCAAAAAGCTCTTAAAGGAAGGAAACTAATGGTGTTTTCTTTTCTGATAAAAATGTTCCATTTATGTTACCATTGGTTCAGGGGCGAAAAGTTGCCATTTTCCTTTCTAAATATGTTGCATAAATAATTGGTAAATATGTTACATATCTCACCCTCAATTATATTTCAGTGTGAGATAATACCCTTTTTTGCAGCTGCGGTAAGTACTTTTTTTATGCAAAAAACAGCTGATATCTATTATTGAAAATCAGTGTTGTTAATGCTTATTGGCAAACACACAGAATTAAATGTCGAAAGTCGCTTTAACAGTGTTAAATATCGCTTTTTAATACGAATGTTCAATTCAATAAATATACATTAGTGTTAAGTGTAAAATCAAGAAATTATTTTGTTCCATTCTAATAGAAAAAAATGTTTCATTTTGCAAGGGTGTGTGTAACATGATAATAATATTACACATTTATAAGGCATCATTTTTTTAGAAAAGAAAACACCATAAGCTTTCTTTTGAGAAAAAAAAGTCAACAAAGTTTTTGATTTCGCAAAAAAGTCAAAAATAGTTCGGAATAAATGTGGATCAAATTGTTCCTAATATTTGCAATCCTATTAAAATTTGTATACAAATTTTAGTTTTAGAAACTCAATAAATATGTAGTATGTAATAAAATTTGAGACCCGAGGTGACCAACTTTGAAGGGCTACGTATTGGCCCCCATTGGCGCTAGGTAACTTAGCAGCCGCAATTCAACTCGAAAACACGCAATTCAGCTCCAACCATGTGAAATTTCGTAAGAATATCTCTAACAGTTCCCGAGATACCGAATTATTTCCACAAAAAAAAAAAACGATTCTAAGCCACTGCTACTTTTTTATGAATTTCCAGTTTAGGTAAATTTTCTGCGAAATGTTAATTTTTCCATAATTAATTAAATTTTTTAAATTCTAATGAATATAGCTTTGAACTCAGTCGTTATTTTTAAACAATTCTCTTTTTATTTGGCAAATACACTTTTTGTTAGTCCAATAATGGAAAAATAGAGAAAATCGGAAAATATTTGGACCCGTTGTTATCAAAAAACTGGAGTAGAGTGGGTACAAATTTTGAAAATTTAAAATCCGAGGAGATTCTATACCTATATGAAATCGGAACACAAACAAAGAAAAATGATCCTTTTAAGTATTTAACATACCTGAGGTGTTATACTTTGGATACCTCTGGTCGCGCCCCTGGTGGGTCCATATTCAACAGTTAAACTTGACAACACTTCTTCTGTACACATGTGAAATTTCATTCAAACCAGACTAACCGTTTATAATTTACAAATTTATTTTCCTCTTTTTACTTTCTATACCACTGCTTTGTTGCGCCACCATTTAACGTTATTCAATTTGCTAATATTCTGCAATACATAGAACAATTCTAGTGGTGTGGCCAGTACTAAAATTCGTAATTTAATTGTTTGTAGCACTCTAATGTACATTGACCATCACTGACAAATCTGTCTTGACGTCTATTTTTTAATCTCTTAACCAACTTCAATATTTCCTACTCAAATCATCACAATAAATAACAACAAACACTCTCATATTTGTGCAATTTACTACACACTAATGACAACAACAACATTAACCGTAACATTACTTGCATTCTTCTTTTAGTTTTCTAGAAATTTAACAAGTGTTCGGTTGTTCATTGATTATAGCTCGACTAATTAATTAATAAATCGCGTTAAATTTTACAAAATTGCAAATATTTTTACATAAATATAAAATTTAAATATTGCTTAGTAAATGTATGTAAAAATATTGTTTAAAAATATCAAGTAAATTGGTGATAAAAGTGTTATAAAATTGTAAGAAAAAAATTATTGTACGAATGCAATTTTGTGCCGGTCGGTGTGTTGCTTTGGTTAGGCCGTTCGTTTAGAAGATGTGTTTGTCGAGTATGTGTGTTTGTAAGGAGAATAGTAAAAAAGCTTTATACAAAGTAAATAAATGTCAAATAAGCTTTTAAGTTTATTGTAGGAAATGAAGAGGAAATTAATAAAGAACAGATCTTTGCAAAAAAACTAAATAAATGAAAAATTAAAAAAAGTTGTAAAATAAATAAAGAAGTAAATAATAGTGTTTTGTTTATACCAGTAAAATGTAAGCGGAATGGGAACACTGTTGATTGAGTAGGTGAGTAATTATTTTGTTGTTTTAGTTAATGGTTTTAATGATTTTAAACACCAACATTAATGTGTTTTTTGTGGAAAACAATATTGCCCTCTATTCGAAAAAATCTTATAAGCTACTAAGTACTGAAAGTTGACCTTGACATACTTACATATAAGGTTAAAAATTGTATTAATCTCTGATTTTATATGGATTTTAATAAATATAAAAATAAAATATGTAAAATTTTTATATTTTATTGCGGTTTTAAGACTCGAAAATATAAATATATAAAATATTTCGATAACGCGATAATTTGGCTCAATTGAGAATTTATCGTTAGTGTAATTTCTGAGGCCTATTTAAATATGTATTTAATACTCAAGAAAACCTCCTTTTAAAATTGGTCAATGCCACAACTGTTAAATATACAGTGGCGCAACCTATTTAAGAACAATTTTTATTGTTGTCTTAATTTAAAGTGCGTTAAATGGAGAGGCATAGGATGATGATATTTGGCATTCTTTATTAGCTCGAAATTTTAGGTGTTGCAAATAGAAAAAAAGAACTTTTCAATAAAATATTGGCATTTCCATTATGGCGTGAGATGACATTTGTACGACAAAATGTTAGAAAATATAATGAAAAAGTCAAAAGTATTTTTATATTCCAGAAGTAATTAAGTACCACTTTATTCAGAAAAAATATTGCAACAATTGACCCTAATTTGTCAAAAATATGCGATTGCGTGACGTTATCAAAAACTGAAGTTCGTTTTAACTTGCATTACAAAAAATCTTTCCTCGTTTTTTATTTGTTAGCCTTAGTATCTAACGTGACGTTACGATATTTACAGCCTGGCCCACTATGTCGAACGTCGTCGTTTCAAACGAAAAACAACTGTTTTGCGGCTCACTAATATTCTTAGTCGAAAGAACACAAATACGAACGATAACGTAAGCAACTCAATACAAAATTTGGGGCTCACTATTTACATTTTCTAATATTTGTACGAACTGAAATGTCAAATTCATTAACTTTTTATTTATTGTCGTCTGTGCAAGAATACGATATTCTTGCAAACGGATGCGTACTTGTTTATTATTATACATTTGTGCATAATATAACATAATTACATATATTTTCACTCATACTTACTGGTTTGTGGTAGAAAAATAAGAAGAATTTGACGAAAAGTCTATTTATTTTTGTTCGAGATGTCCCAAAAGTACTCCTTTATATTCTTTAGTAGAGTTATTTATAGAATTATGTATTTACAATAATAAAAAAAAAATAAGTCGCAGCCACGAGTTGATCTCACAACCTTCCGGCTGTTAGTCAAGTGCTGTACCCACTACACACACCACTGCTTAATTATTTTATTTTTTGTCAAATAATGGTTTTCAATATATTGTCGATTGTTTCTCAATTATATTTGGATTACGTTTGAAACGTAAAGCAAAGCGAACGATAAGTCGTAAGATAGTGGGCCACTGTTTCGAATGAAAGTGAGTGACTGACTTTCTTTCGCTTAAGTTTTCTTTCGACATCGTGGGCCAGGCTGTTAAATTTTCAATAGAGATTTTTTTTTTGGTTAAGAAATTAGAAAAAGAAAACAAATAATATGGTATGGTCGGTCATGCTTGTATAATTTATTTTCTTAAATTATTTTCAGAAGTTGGCGTTATATGGGAGCTATGGCCAATTATGCACCGATCGCCATGAAATTAGGTCGCTTAATTTATAACTATATGAAACTTATTTCTGTTGAATTTTATGTGGATACCAACATTTTTAAAAGATTTTTGATCGTTTAAATTATTTGCGGAAGGCGGTCTTATATGGGAGTTACGACTAATTATGGACCGATCATCATAAAATTAGGTGCCATGATTACCATATATATAAAACATATTTGGAGCGAAATTTGAATTTATTAACTTTTAATTTTTCGGTCTGGGTGGACTTTTCGCTGGAAATGCCTATATTTAAAAACACATTAACCCTTTCACGACCATAAGACTATTTGAATAAAAGTAATCATTTTGTCTATTTAATGTGAATCAGTTAGCGCCAAGAAAACATATTTTGTAATTAAAACAAAAAAAAAAAAAATTTAACGGATTTAATGGAATTTTGGTCATAAAGTGCAAATCTTCGTTCCACATACTCATGTTTATGGACTACACATCAATGAACGGAACATGAATAATGATTTTATATTTTTTTATAACAAAAATGCACTTACCAGGCCTAATATATATCCCAATATAAAATTTAAAAAATCAGTTTTACACTTAAAAAAACTTGGGCACAATTCTTGAACACAGTACCAAAATAAAACTTTCAAATTTCTAAGACAATAAAAAAATGCCATAACCGAACTTGTTTTAATCTAAACACATTAATAAGAGACACGTTTACAAACTAATTAAAATGTTACCCATTCTATTTTTCGTTATATAGTTATTCAATATTTTTGTGTTGGGACACTGGTATCTCTTTGGCCGTCAAAGGATTAATCGTCCTCAGCGTAATAATACTGGCTCGAATATAATTGGCTCGAATATTTTCTAATAAAGAAAACTAAATAAAAAAGATAGCGAAACATGTTTCGTAAGAAATTTAATTTATCAAGTTGTAAGAATTGTAACAGGCGAATTTATTAATAAAGTTATTATACCCTACAACAGCATAGTATTTATTATGCATTTGTGCTTAAATATTAGTCTAACACCCACCTTCAAAAAAAGTATAGGTACCAATCGATTTAGTCCATGAAAACAATGTGCGCAATTTGTTCGGTGCTAGTACGAAGCCTATTAAAATTGCTTGAAATCGGTACATTATTTCACCTAGCGTCCCTACAAATGTCCTTCCGAAATAGGGCTTTATCGGTCATAAAAGTTTAATTTTTATGGGAATCTATACAATTTTCGCTCGAAATAATTTGTATGTATACGGACGTCATGTCACCTAATTTTATGCCGATCGGTCCATATTTAGTCATAGTTTACACAAATGCCACCTAACTCCGGAAATTTTCTTTAAAAAGCACAGATATTTTACAAGCATTAATCATAATAATAAGTTTGTTTGTGATCTTACCATAATTTAAAATATACTCTGTGCAGGGTATTATATGGTCGAACTATATTTTTTTACATTGAAATTTGTGGAAATATTATCAATAGATGTCACAGCGAAATGTAGCAAACAATTGTGTCCCTATTTAGCAGGCCATCACTGTGCGTTGAATTTTTTCTACTAGTATACCGATTTTATAAATATTTGAATCCATATTGTTACCTGGTGAATTCAATCTTGATTTAAAATGTTTACAGTCTTATAGTGTTTTCACACCTAAAATTAAAACTTGGTTTTAACGTTAAAACCATAATCAGCTGATTTTGCGTTCACACTGTAAGTTTTCATAAATCTGGTTTTAACATTTATAGGACAAACTCGATGTTTTTCTACCACATTTCAATAAAACATTTTCGTTATGTTCTGTTTAAAAGCTAACTTGTCTCTTGTATTTTTTGTTGTTGTTGCTGCGTTTACCATTTAAATTTTTTAACTTTTACACTTTGTCAACGGCTTTCTTCGTTTTAATATTTGTTTTGTTTTCATTTATCAGCAGTTTTTAACATTTGGTAGCTCTGAGTTTAGTACATAGAAAACAATGTTGTATTTCATAAAACCTACTAAAAACCAATTCAACATAATAATTTTGTATGGTAAAACCAGGTTTTAATAATGGTTTTATTGGTAAAACCAACTTTTGCATTAAAACCCCTCAGTGTGAAAACACTATTACTTTCTTTAACATTATTAACATAAATTTGACGTAGTTAAAAATCAAAATAACGAAAAGAAATATTAGTCCTGTTTTTTAACAACTGAAAGGAAATGTTGTCTTCTTTCTAAATATGTACATCTATTTTGAAAGGTTTAAAAATTAGAAAAAATCGAGATAACTTCAACATGTTGGAGTAGAGTTAAAAAAAAAACTTACAATTTTGGAATAACCTGCGGGAAATATTTGTCCTATGACATGTGAAAAGAGGAAAAATCACTTCACTTGTCCAGATGAGACAAAAAGATGACAATTTATCAATTTTAAACAAATCTGGTCAAAATTATAATCAACTATTTTTAGTCGAGTTTTAAGATCAGAAGAGATGCTTTTACGTTAGTTCCGTGACTTTTAACGGAGGACATCGTCATGTTTTAGTGACAAGTTCCTATCACATAAAATGTTTGAAGTAGAGCCGTTCATATCAATTTGGTACACGTTTTGTGTTATTTCCTTACCCCCTACGTAGGGTTTTATCTTCTATACTCCACCAAAGATTCGAAAATAAAATGCAAAAATAAAGGCAATTGAATAGTCCTTTTACGCCGCGCATTTTCTCGAACAATAAACGCCCACAGCCCTGCACACTATCAACTTGTTCACTCTCTATAATTTCCAATATAAACTCCAGAAATTTGCCATAGTCACGAACATTCCGAGCAATAAATGAAAAACGTTCAAGGACAAAATTGCTAAGGGTAGTATACAATTCAAGACAACGCCTATATTGCGTTTCAAATAAGGCTTAAAAACCTTATATTAGCCAAACACACTAAAATTCCATTCCAATTGGGCATTATCGTGGGTATCGAGCAAACATATTAATATATCCAGGATCCGTTGGAAATAGGGATAAAAATCTTCTCGAAAATCTCTAGCCAACAAATAAAATAGTTCCAGCATAGACTGTAGTGACAAGTTTGAACCACAGACTAATTTTGTAAAAGTAAGTCGATCACAAAATCCTTTTGATGCAACAATTGGAGCAACGTCCATTTTTTTTTGAAAGTCTGATGGAAAAAGGTTTCATTATCTTCGGACAGCTCTTCATTTTCATGACCTATGTGATATAAAACCGAACGTCTTGGGTTACTTCGATTTTTTATTTATTTTAAAGTAAAATTACACAGTATTGTGAATTGTTACACACTACACATATTTCATTGAAAATTTCTAGGAGTATTGTAACCTTTCTCTAAATTTGGCAACGCTTCTCTGAGTATTTACAAATAAAATAAACTTCAATAATCCCCTTTCTTGTCAAAAAATTATAAATGAAACTACCTTGTTATTTTTTATATCATGCCTATTATTAAAATTCATGTACTTTTATTTTTATTATATTCATGTACTTTTGTGGCAGTTATGAAGACATTTATATACAGGTGTTGAAAATACCGATGTTTGCACTTTTTAGAGCTCCTATTTTAGATTTATGGTCTTATTTTTCTCGATTTTTATTTTAAATAATCTACAAAAACTTTTCTATTTAAAAAGGTCAAAAAACTCTCATACTATTTTTAATTTAAAAAAATTGGGACATTTTTTACTTTAGAAAGTCTGGAATTTGAAGGGTGTTGGAAAACACCATAATCATCAGGGCGTGACAGTTGGAAGAACTTTCTTTTTAAAAAAATAATCTCTGATGTTTCTTTTTATGAAATGATTAATTTTGTGTACACATTTCATAATATACTAATCAGAATCAAATTCCAAAAAAGTCAAAATTTTCAATTTACATCTGATTGATTAAGATCCATATATAATTTTTTAGAAAAAAGATTATGTTCTACTTTGCACATATTATTAATAATAGGTTTATCTACTTCTGCCATTCTCTGCCACTTGATGTAAAATATAATAAATTGTTCCCGATGAAAATAGATAAAATATGGACAAAATTACAAATGTTTTTTCAAGGTAGTTCTTTTTTTGTTAACATTTTGAAATACGTAACTAAAAGCCAGATTTTCAAATGGGGTTTTAAAGTATAAAGGCAAAACATAACGTAATTCAAAATATGTCCTAAAACACTAATAGCTCATGTACTTTTTTCTTTGGCTAGTGTAAAATTTTTGTTGCAATTTCATTCCGTATACGTTACAGGAATGGTTGCAATGTACATCATAGTCCTTCACAAAATGTGTCACCCTAGTAATGTTTCCGCTCTGTAATTTGTCAAATTTAACTAAAAACTTAAGGAATACCCCCATCAAACATCGTGACAAGTTTTTTTTTTATTATTTATTACTTTATATTTTGACTATTAATCGATAAAACTTTAAAACAGTTTTGTAAACATATTGTAACATCTTCCCACAAATAATATCTAAAACCAAAAAGAAAAAAAAACAGAAAAGAAGTAACAAATTGCTGTGAATCATAAGTTGTGATATGGACGTCCTAACAAACTTACATTATCATATGAATGGAATGGAATGGCAAAGATTGTTTTATATTTTATTAAACTTTGTTTTTTTTTGCTTTTATTTGGGTCGACCCTGAATCTTTCCAACGCACACACTCTTAAATACATTCATGTAGATATTTAATCGTTTTTTAAAATTTCACAGTTGTCTGCAATATTTTCACTGTCAAAAATTTAATTCACATTATTTATTACTCGAGCTTACATTTCTTTTATTATTGTTTTTGCTGTTGTTGTTGTTATTGTTGTTGTTGTTTTCATTTTGCAGATACGTATCGCCGCCATCACAAAACCCTTCAACGCTTTTGCTTGATGTTTTAGTCGTTCGTTCTTTTTTTTTTTTTTGTTTTTTCTTCTCCTTCATTCAAGCAGTTCACAATCAGTTAAATTCTCATTTATAATAATTTTTTGTACTTTCTGTTCAGATTTCGGGGTTTCCTACATGATTTGAGTTTGAGTTTGTTTCTCTGCTTCATGATTTTGTTGTCTGAATTGTACATCTTTCTTTCATTTCATTTCTTTTTATACATATATTTAATACAATTGTTATTTTAACAAAATGTTGCAGCGGCAGCATCCACATCAGCAGCAATAACAAATAAATAGTTAAATAAATGGTCTTATGATGATATCGGTATCAGTAGTAGTTTCACCAAAGAAACTACTTACTATGCAAGTATCCATCTGGTAGATGTAAAATATAAATACTTTCGTTACAATAGTTTTTCTGCAAAAAAGAACTCACTTACAAACCAACATTTTGTAAATAAAAAAATATAGGAATTAATGTGTAGTATCCCAGCAGTTCGGACTGACTGTCCCGTACTAGTGACTTTATCTATCATTTAAGGTCACCACAGGTTACTTAATTAGCTACTAGACTACTTATTTTAACATGTTAGTATACCAAGCATGGGTGCAATAGCTGGTGCAAAGTAGTCAACGTATGAGATTCAGATACCGGTTATGTAAAGGCAGCTAGCTAACCTTACTGTTACTGTTACTTATAATTGTACTGTAAATTATGGTGAAAATCGGGCAATATATGTCCCTAGTCCTTACACATGGTTCCTCTCGGAAATGACTTGAACATAATTGTCTTATTATAGTTAATATTTGGTGCAAAAATGATTTTCTTTTTTAGCGTTCAAAAATCATTTCGAACATGCAAAATAGTCTTTTAAGGTCTCTCGGCTTCAATTCGGCTGGTACCTAATTTTCCTGTGTTTGGATAAATCCCACTGCTCGCAAACGTTTTGAAATTGCTGCATGAATAGCTCCCATGGAGTAATGCCTCCAATTCTTGGTCTTCAAGTGTTCAGACATTAGTGACAATTACTGTGACAGCGACTACTTGTAAAACTGCTGGGATATATTTAGCAGTAGTTAGTTTGAGTGTGTGTGTATGTTTGTACTTCCATTTACAATTGCTGCAATTGTAATTCATTCTTCTTCTGCTCATCATTCATGATTTTATATACATCACATTCATCCATTTTACTAATGGTTCAGGATTTATTTAATACCAACTATTTTTACAGTTTTGATAAATGTTTATTGTATCACAAGAAAAAAAATTTATGTGTACTGGCAAATGATCTTAATGGTTTAAACTTTAAAGACCCTGTGGAGAATTTTAAATGAATTTTATATAATAATTTTATATAAAAAAGCCTAAAAAATCGAGAATCATTTATAACCCTGTAACTAGGCGTATAATCGGGAAAGAAGCTCGGTTTATGATCGCTACCACTTTTAAATTCTTTAATTCTACATAAGTTTCTAGATAAGCATTTAATCAAGAAGAGAACCTCAATCTTGTGATCACTTACCCCCATATTCAAAATCAATTTTTAAATGTTTAACAAAATTTACATAAAAAAATTCGTTTTATAAACTTTAGATAAAAGAACTACACCAACTAAACAAAAACAACAATTATTTCATAATGATAAACTTAACTGTCAGAATCATTCACTTTATGCCTTATAACATTCAGTTACTAAAAAACCAACCAGTCAGAAAACTCTGCCTACTACCTTCATCAAAATCCAGTTGACGACTTCTTAATTCACTTTTCAAAATTAAATATGTCTGAAAAGGTTTGTTTAAACTTTAAAGCGCTTTTATCTTTACGGATAAAATAAACTTTAAAAACAATTACTAAAAGGATTAAGGAAATTACTTAAGAACGCCCTTAATTAGTCTCCTAAAGAACATGAGAACAACAAAACAATAACTCAACATTAAGTTGAAGTTAGAGGCATAAGGATTTTGTTTATGTTTGTAGCATGCAACTACACTTTATTAAATAAAAGCTGATATAATATGTTTGTCAAGATGGATCGTTACATTCAACAGAAAAATTATTTGTAAAAAAGGAGTAAAGATTGGAAGTAGTGCAAAATAGGATTATCTTGAATGTGTTCAACATGGGTCTTAAGATGGATATTCATTTAATGCTTGTACATTTGAAGTGATGAAAATTTAATTTTCTATAGTCTATAGCAACGTAGTCTTCAGTTTTAAGAGGTAGTCTTTGGTTTTAAGACTTAAGACATAGTCTTTAGTATAAGACGTAGTTTTTAGTATAAGACATAGTCTTTAGTATAAGACATAGTCTTTAGTATAAGACGTAGTCTTTAGTATAAGACATAGTCTTTAGTATAAGACGTAGTCTTTAGTATAAGACGTAGTCTTTAGTATAAGACGTAGTCTTTAGTATAAGACGTAGTCTTTAGTATAAAACGTAGTCTTTAGTATAAGACGTAGTCTTTAGTATAAGACGTAGTCTTTAGTATAAGACGTAGTATTTAGTATAAGACGTAGTCTTTAGTATAAGACGTAGTCTGTAGTATAAGATGTAGACTTTAGTATAAGACGTAGTCTTTAGTATAAGACGTAGTCTTTAGTATAAGACGTAGTCTTAAGAATAAGACGTAGTCTTTAGTATAAGACGTAGTCTTTAGTATAAGACGTAGTCTTTAGTATAAGACGTAGTCTTTAGTATAAGACGTAGTCTGTAGTATAAGACGTAGACTTAAGTATAAGACGAAGTCTTAAGTATAAGACGTAGTCTTTAGTATAAGACGTAGTCTTTAGTATAATACGTAGTCTTTAGTATAAGACGTAGTCTTAAGAATAAGACGTAGTCTTTAGTATAAGACGTAGTCTTTAGTATAAGACGTAGTCTTTAGTATAAGACGTAGTCTTTAGTATAAGACGTAGTCTTAAGAATAAGACGTAGTCTTTAGTATAAGACGTAGTCTTTAGTATAAGACGTAGTCTTTAGTATAAGACGTAGTCTGTAGTATAAGACGTAGACTTAAGTATAAGACGAAGTCTTTAGTATAAGACGTAGTCTTTAGTATAAGACTTAGTCTTTAGTATAAGACGAAGTCTTAAGAATAAGACGTAGTCTTTAGTATAAGACGTAGTCTTTAGTATAAGATGTAGTCTTTAGTATAAGACGTAGTCTTTAGTATATAAGACGTAGTCTTTAGTATAAGACATAGTCTTTAGTAGTCTTTAGTATAATAAGTAGTCTTTAGTATAACACGTAGTCTTTAGTGTAAGACGTAGTCTTAAGTATAAGAAATAGTCTTAAGTATAAGAAATAGTCTTTAGTATAAGACGTAGTCTTTAGTTTAAGACATAGTCTTTAGTATAAAACTTAGTCTTTAGTATAAGACGTAGTCTTTAGTATAAGACGTAGTCTTAAGTATAGCACGTAGTCTTTAGTATAAGACGTAGTCATTAGGATAAGACATAGTCTTTAGTATAAGACGTAGTCTTTAGTACAAGACTTAGTCTTTAGTATAAGACGTAGTCTTTAGTATACGACGTAGTCTTAAGTATAGCACGTAGTCTTTAGTATAAGACGTAGTCATTAGGATAAGACATAGTCTTTAGTATAAGACGTAGTCTTTAGTACAAGACGTAGTCTTTAGTATAATACGTAGTCTTTAGTATAAGACGTAGTCTTTAGTACAAGACGTAGTCTTTAGTATAATACGTAGTCTTTAGTATAAGACGTAGTCTTTAATATAAGACGTAGTCTTAAGTATAAGACGTAGTCTTTAGTATAAGACGTAGTCTTTAGTATAAGACGTAGTCCTTAGTATAACACGTAGTCTTTAGTGTAAGACGTAGTCTTTAGTATAAAACGTAGTCTTAAGTATAAGAAATAGTCTTTAGTATAAGACGTAGTCTTTAGTTTAAGACGTAGTCTTTAGTATAAGACGTAGTCTTTTGTATAAGACGTAGTCTTTAGTATAAGACGTAGTCTTTAGTATAAGACGTAGTCTTTAGTATAAGACTTAGTCTTTAGTATAACACGTAGTCTTTAGTATAACACGTAGTCTTTAGTATAAGTCGTAGTCTGTAGTATACGACGTAGAGTATAATACGTAGTCTTTAGTATATGACGTAGAGTATAAGAAGCTGCCTTTAGTTTATTCTTAAGATTTAGTCTTTATATATAAGAATTAGCTTTTAGTTTTAAGACGTATTTTTTAGTTTTAAGGTGTAGTCTTTAGTATAATAACTATTGTTAAGTTTCAATGCGTTTGGTACACGTAACAGTTTTTAGTTCAGATACGTATTATTTAATTTTATATACATAAGACAATCGTCACATTCAAAATGTGCCTAAGTACTGTACATTGTGTTCCACTACGCTTCATTTTCTGAACTCTTGATTTTTAATTCATTTGGCCTGTGTTTCTTTCGTTTGTTGCCTTCAAAATGAATCCTTTTCTTGTCATGCTCTGACATTTGACTGATTTAATATTGGCTTTAAAAGCCAAAACCAAAGTGAATATTACCACGAGTACCTATCAGATTGTGGCTGCATGTAAACGACCTTTAAAATTATCATCTTGTTTGACTTAAATTACATTTGATACGTTTGCGTTTTCAGAGGTTTTTTTTTTTTTGCAAAACTGCCCATTTAACGCCACAGGTGATTTGTGAACAAATTACAAATGCCATGGGAGCACGAAGGACGGAAAGCGTTTTTATTTGCTGAAGGAATATGAAATAAGATTATGAATTAACTGGTTTTAAAGGGTTTTAGGGCTAAGAAATGCAGTTGCATTTTCAACTAATTGAAATTTGAAAACAAATGTGATTTTTTACAAGACGGAGTTAGTTTTGAAAATGATCTGGGTGTCAGGTCACTGTGACATCTTGGAAAATGAAAATACGAACGGTTCGAGAAGGAACTTTAAACCTTGGGAATATTAATTAATTTCAGACGTTCAAAAATTGTATCCAGAAAGGGAATGTTGTTAAACAATAGTAGGAGACAACTAGCATCCTATGAGAAAAATTCTAACGGCATATAGAACTAAATTGGCATCGATACTTAGAATTGTGTGGCATGATACAAGCATTTCTTGTGTAAATGTTCTTCGTCACAAGGAACGCGATACCTGATATACACAGAGCACAGATACTTGGGCTAGCTGTAATTGGTTAGGCTTTTCAGGGTTTTTTGAGAAAAAATAAATGTTTATCTGCAAAAGGTATTAGTTTGCTTTAAAACTATTTTCCGTACTAAAAGTACTGCTAGCATTACTGCCACCAAGTAGTAGTTTTTCTACAGTTAATATTTAAAATATTGTACCACTTTTTAACTGCTCTCATCGCAAATACTACTTCTGCTATTAATTTATTATTAAACAATAAATATTTTATTTATAATTTTTTGAAATTGACCCAACACAATTTTAACGATTGTATTTATTGAACTATACAATGTCAGCACAACAATATTTGTTGCACATTGTTGCATGAACTGCACATTGATGCAACATAACAACCAGCAACGATTTCGTTTGTTTTTTCCTGTATTTGGTTGTTGACAACAACTTCGTAGACATTGTTAACAAACATGGCAGGAAGGATATATCAAATATGTATTTCAACGAAATGTTTGGTACTCTTGTATACATATAGAAAAAAAAAAACACATTACATATAACTACTTGCTGCATACAATATAAAGTAACAGACAATTTGTAAAACAAACAAGAAATAAAGTTTGCAAACATTTGACAAAGTTTAGGAACCCGGGTAGAAAGTAGTTTTAAAGTTAAAATTTGTTTTGTTATGTCTCGCAGAGAAGTAGTCTCATATTTCCTTCCTTTGTAACTTGGAATTAATTTCACTTTTTACTCATTTCGTTTTATTTGTTGCACATATCATTTGTCATCCTGTATTTGCATACATAAGTAAACTATTATAATGTAGTACTTATTGGTTTGTTATTTTGTTACATTACTTTGTTGTTGTCGTCTGTCGATATAACCGATGTGTTTATATTCATTTAAGTACTTTTTTTCCAAATTTAAGTTCAATATGGTACCAAAATATGCAGATGTGTTGATAAAAATAGCAGTTCCAATAATAAATTTTAAATGTTGCGTAATTTTGAAAATCTTAAGTGTTGTATAAAGTATTTATCAGACTTGGAATTTTTGTAGTTTTGTTTTGTAAGTAGTCTTTAGTTTTAAGAGGTAGTTTAAAATGTTGTATTTAATATTATACCATAGCCTTTAGTTTTAATGCGTAGTGTTTATTCTTAAGATGTTGACTTTAGTTTTGATTTTTGAATTTGTTTATATGAAAAATCGATTTTTTATCGGGAATATGAGTGATCACAGATCACGTTTATTTGTTCGATTAAACGCTTACTTACAAAGTTATTACGGATTTTAGATTTTTGAAGCTTTTCATACGAAAAATTAATTTTTGGTCAGAAATATGAGTGATCACAGATCGACCTCCTTTTAACAATTAAAAGCTTATTTACAAAGTTATTAAGATTTAAAATTTTTGATTTTTTCATATGAAAAATCGATTTTGGTCATAAATATGAGTGATTACAGATCGGGGTGCTTTTCTGGATTAAACGCTTATTTACCAAGTTATTAAGGATTTTAGATTTTTAAGTTTTTTCATATAAAAAATCGTTTTTGGTCATAAACATGAGTGATCACAGATCCTCCTTTTATCGATTAAACGCTTATTTACCAAATTATTAAGGATTTTAGATTTTTGAGTTTTTCATATAAAAAATCGATTTTGGTCAGAAATATGAGTGATCACAGATCGACCTCCTTTTATCGATTAAACGCTTATTTACCAAGTTATTAAGGATTTTCGATTTTTAAGTTTTTCGTATGAAAAATCGATTTTGGTCAGAAATACGAGTGACAACAGATCGATCTCCTTTTATCAATTAAACGCTTATTTACAAAGTTTTTAAGGATTTAAAATTTTTGAGTTTTTTCATATGAAAAAACGAATTTTGGTCATAAATATGAGTGATCACAGATCGACCTCCTTTTATCGATTAAACGCTTATTTACAAAGATATTAAGGATTTTAGATTTTTAAGTTTTTCGTATGAAAAATCGATTTTGGTCTGAAATATGAGTGATCACAGATCGACCTCCATTTATCAATTAATCGCTTATTTACATAGTTATTAAGGATTTTAGATTTATGGGTTTTTTCAAATGAAATATAAATTTTTGGTCAGAAATACGAGTGACAACAGATCGACCTCCTTTTAACAATTAAACGCTTATTTACAAAGTTATTAAGGATTATAGATTTTTAAGTTTTTTCATATGTAAAGTCGAATTTTGGTCAGACATATGATTGATCACAGATCGACCTCCTTTTATCGATTAAACGCTTATTTACAAAGTTATGAAGGATTTTAGATTTTTGAGTTTTTTCATATGAAAAATCGAATTTATGTCAGACATATGAGTGATCACAGATCGACCTCCTTTTATCGATTAAACGCTTATTTACCAAGTTATTAAGAATTTTAGATTTTTGAAGTTTTTCATATGAAAAATCGATTTTGGTCTGAAATATGAGTGATCACAGATCGACCTCCTTTTAACAATTAAACGCTTATTTACAAAGTTATTAAGGATTATAGATTTTTAAGTTTTTTCATATGAAAAGTCGAATTTTGGTCAGACATATGAGTGATCACAGATCGACCTCATTTTATCGATTAAACTCTTATTTATCAAGTTATTAAGATTTTTAGATTTTTGAGTTTTTTCATATAAAAAATCTAATTTTGTTCAGACATGTGAGTGATCACAGATCGACCTCCTTTTATCGATTAAACGCTTATTTATCAAGTTAATAAGGACTTTAGATTTTTAAGTTTTTCGTATGAAAAATCGATTTTGGTCTGAAATATGAGTGATCACAGATCGACCTCCATTTATCAATTAATCGCTTATTTAAAAAGTTATTAAGGGTTTTAAATTTTTGAGTTTTTTCATATGAAAAATCGTATTTTGGTCATAGATATGAGTGATCACAGATCGACCTCCTTTATCGATTAAACGCTTATTTACAAAGATATTAAGGATTTTAGATTTTTAAGTTTTTCATATGAAAAATCGATTTTGGTCATAAATATGAGTGATCACAGATCGACCTCCTTTTATCAATTAGACGCTTATTTACAAAGTTATTAAAGATTTTAGATTTTTGAGTTTTTCATATAAAAAATCGATTTTGGTCTGAAATATGAGTGATCACAGATCGACCTCCTTTTAACAATTAAACGCTTATTTACAAAGTTATTAAGGATTATAGATTTTTAAGTTTTTTCATATGAAAAATCGATTTTGGTCATAAATATGAGTGATCACAGATCGACCTCCTTTTATCGATTAAACGCTTATTTACAAGGTTATTAAGGATTTTAGATTTTTGAGTTTTTTCATATGAAAAAACGAATTTTGGTCAGAAATATGAGTGATCACAGATCGAGCTCCTTTTATCGATTAAACGCTTATTTACAAGGTTATTAAGGATTTTAGATTTTAGATTTTTTTCATATGACAAATCGAATTTTGGTCATAAATATGAGTGATTACAGATCGACCTCCTTTTATCAATTAAACGCTTATTTACAAAGTTATTAAGGATTTTAGATTTTTGAGTTTTTTCATATAAAAAATCGATTTTGGTCATAAATATGAGTGATCACAGATCGACCTCCTTTTATCAATTAAACGCTTATTTACAAGGTTATTAAGGATTTTAGATTTTTGAGTTTTTTTATATGAAAAATCGAATTTTGGTCAGACATATGAGTGATCACAGATCGACCTCCTTTTATCAATTAGACGCTTATTTACAAAGTTATTAAAGATTTTAGATTTTTGAGTTTTTCATATAAAAAATCGATTTTGGTCAGAAATATGAGTGATCACAGATCGACCTCCTTTTATCGATTAAACGCTTATTTACCAAGTTATTAAGGATTTTCGATTTTTAAGTTTTTCGTATGAAAAATCGATTTTGGTCAGAAATATGAGTGATCACAGATCGACCTCCTTTTATCGATTAAACGCTTATTTACCAAGTTATTAAGGATTTTAGATTTTTGAGTTTTTTCATATAAAAAATCGATTTTGGTCATAAATATGAGTGATCACAGATCGACCTCCTTTTATCAATTAAACGCTTATTTACAAAAATATTAAGGATTTTATATTTTTGAGTTTTTTCATATGAAAAAACGAATTTTGGTCAGAAATATGAGTGATCACAGATCGAGCTCCTTTTATCGATTAAACGCTTATTTACAAAGTTATTAAGGATTTTAGATTTTTGAGTTTTTTCATATAAAAAATCGATTTTGGTCATAAATATGAGTGATCACAGATCGAGTTGGTTTTCTGGATTAAACGCTTATTTACCAAGTTATTAAGGATTTTAGATTTTTGAGTTTTTTCATACGAAAAATCGATTTTCGTCATAAATATGAATGATCACAGATCGGCCTCCTTTTATCAATTAAGCGCTTATCTACGAAGTTATTAAGGATTTTAGATTTTTGATCGACCTCCTTTTATCGATTAAACGCTTATTTACAAAGTTATTAAGGATTTTAGATTTTCGAGTTTTTTCATATGAAAAATCGAATTTTTTTCAGACACATAAGTGATCACAGATCGACCTCCTTTTATCGATTAAACGCTTATTTACCAAGTTATTAAGGATTTTAGATTTTTAAATTTAGATTTTTCGTATGAAAAATCGATTTTGGCCTGAAATATGAGTGATCACAGATCGACCTCCTTTTATAAATTAAACGCTTATTTACCAAGTTATTATTTACCATAAATATGAGTGATCACAGATCGACCTCCTTTTAACAATTAAACGCTTATTTACCAAGTTATTAAGGATTTTAGATTTTTGAGTTTTTTCATATGAAAAATCTTTTCTGGAATAAACACTTATTTACCAAGTTATTAAGGATTTTAGATTTTTTTCATATAAAAAATCGATTTTAGTCATAAATATGAGTGATCACAGGTCGACCTCCTTTTATCGATTAAACGCTTATTTACAAAGTTATTAAGGATTTTAGATTTTTGAAGTTTTTTCATATAAAAAATCGATTTTGGTCATAAATATGAGTGATCACAGATCGAGTTGCTTTTCTGGATTAAACGCTTATGTAACAAGTTATTAAGGATTTTAGATTTTTGAGTTTTTTCATACGAAAAATCGATTTTGGTCATAAATATGAATGATCACAGATCGGCCTCCTTTTATCAATTAAGCGCTTATCTACCAAGTTATTAAGGATTTTAGATTTTTGAAGTTTTTCATATGAAGAATCGATTTTGGTTATAAATATGAGTGATCACAGATCGACCTCCTTTTAACAATTAAACGCTTATTTACAAAGTTATTAAGGATTTTAGATTTTTGAGTTTTTTCATATAAAAAATCGATTTTGGTCATAAATATGTGTGGTCACAGATTGACCTCCTTTTATCGATTAAACGCTTATTTACCAAGTTATTAAGGATTTTAGATTTGTAAGTTTTTCGTATGAAAAATCTATTTTGTTCTGAAATATGAGTGATCACAGATCGACCTCCTTTTAACAATGAAACGCTTATTTACAAAGTTATTAAGGATTTTATATTTTTGAAGTTTTTTGTATGAAAAATCGATTTTGGCCATAAATATGAGTGATCACAGATCGACCTCCTTTTATCGATTAAACGCTTATTTATCAAGTTATTAAGGATTTTAGATTTTTAAGTTTTTCGAATGAAAAATCGATTTTGGTCTGAAATATAAGTGATCACAGATCGACCTCCTTTTGTCGATAAACGCTTATTTATCAAGTTATTAAGGATTTTAGACTTTTGAGTTTTATCATATGAAAAATCGAATTTTGGTCAGACATATGAGTGATCACAGATCGACCTTCTTTTATCGATTAAACGCTTATTTAACAAGTTATTAAGGATTTTAGATTTTTAGGTTTTTCGTATGAAAAATCGATTTTGGTCTGAAATATGAGTGATCACAGATCGACCTCCTTTTAACAATTAAACGCTTAATTACAAAGTTATTAAGGATTTTAGATTTTTGAGTTTTTTCATATGAAAAATCGAATTTGGTCAGAATTATGATTGATCACAGATCGAGCGGCTTTCTGGATTAAAAGCTTATTTACCAAGTTATTAAGGATTTTAGATTTTTGAGTTTTTTCATATAAAAAATCGATTTTGGTCATAAATATGAGTGATCGGTATATAATCTATCTAGTTTCTAATAATATATTGAAATACAAATCAAATGCATTTAAAGCAAATTAGTAAACTTTTTATTACCGCAGATTTTAGGGTGATCCCTCGTATTTAAAAGACTACTCAATTAACATACTTAAACTCTAAGTCATTCAATTGAATTTAAAATTGAGCCTCTCTCACTTTCAATGTGCTATTTTCTTCTACACCACTTTCTATATTGAATCGTTCTTTCAATCGTAGTATGTGTTACGTTTCGTAGAGTAGCTTTTTTCATACTTTTCATTTTCGCTTTTATATATTTTTTTCTATGTCTGACAACTCGCTGATATCTCATAGATTTATTGTGCGAACTGACAGTGACAAAGTGCATTTGAGTTACTTTTTTCTGTTTCTCAACTTTGTAGGAATTCTTTTTTTTTTTTTTTCTTCTTCTTTCGCTGTTCATTTCATTTAAACGAGTAAATTTCAATGTTTTATTTTTATAGTGTTGCAGGGAATACGAATACTCGTATGTGATTATGTCCGCGTGTCCGTCTTGTCTGTCCTTTGTCTGAATGTTTAAAAAGGTTTACGTTTTTATTTTTTTGTTTTTCTCTTTAGAGAAAAATTTAAACATTTTTTTCTATAATGGTTTTTGTTTTATTATTTCGTATGAGTATGAGTCCATTTTTTGTTTTTATTTTATGGTTTGATAACAATGCCATTATGTGAAGGAGTGTAAAATATAAAAAAAAAAGTAATAATGATAGAAGTAGTGAAGAAGTCGTGGTAGTAGTTGCTGCAGTAGTAAGTAGCTATGGCAGTTCAGAGATGGTGTCCACAATACTCCAATATAAACATGCACTTTAGCACATTCAACACTTCTTCTTTTATTCTGGTAAAAACAAAGAAATATTTCGTCTTAGTATATAAAAAAAAAATAAAATAAAGTGTGAGGTCTTCTTCATCTTATAATGAATATATTTTTTATGGATGTACGAGTATGTTTTGTTGGGAGTTTGTGTGTATAAAATATCCAATCTTTAGTCTATCAATCTATGAATTTTGTAGTACAACAATAAAGTCTGAGGTTTGTTTTTTTTTTCTCTTGAAACTTTTTGGTTTCATTGGCTTGTTGGTTGGAGTTGCTATTATTTTAAACAGTGATTTGAGAAGACTTTAGAATTTACTTGTGTTAGAGCTTAAATTTACACTTTGTAAAGCAAGAAATTCTGCAATGTTCAATACTCGCACAAGGAGGTTAGTGTGAATCTGGGTTTCGAGATCGATGGAGTACAAATACATGTCAATTCATTGGACGATCCATTAACATGCGATTAGACTCCCCTTAAAGAAACAAAGACGCAGCTGCCGTAATGTGGAAAAATGAGATAGTTTTCTGCGAATGTTTAACTCTTCATGTCGTATGCCAAAAATTCTTAGGCACCCATATGAATTGCTGGGTTTAAGGGCCTTACAAATCACTGTAAATATTTATCTTTAATGCAGTTTTTATTTGTATTGTTTTTCTTCTATTCGTCTAGCCCTTTTTGTAAAGGGTGATTCATTTACAGTTTTTTTCATTAATTTATTTTTATTCAGTATTATTTGAATATAGGAATTGTGTCATAATGGAAAGTCCCAGACCGCAACAATGTCTCCAAATTATTCAGCTGTATTACGAAAATCAGCAATCTGTGATAAATGTTTATCTTGCACATGATCGTGAATTTTCATACGAAAAATCGATTTTGGTCAGAAATATGAGTGATCACAGATCGACCTCCTTTTACCGATTAAACGCTTATTTACCAAGTTATTAAGGATTTTAGATTCTTAAGTTTTTCGTATGAAAAATCGAATTTTATCGATTAAACGCTTATTTACAAAGTTATTAAGGATTTTAGATTTTTCGGTTTTTTCATATGAAATATCAATTTTTGGTCATAAATATGAGTGATCACAGATCGACCTCCTTTTATCAATTAAACGCTTATTTACAAAGTTATTAAGGATTTTAGATTTTTCGGTATTTTCAAGTGAAATATCAATTTTTGGTCAGAAATATGAGTCGATCGCCTTTTATCAATTAAACGCTTATTTACAGAGTTTTTAAGGATTTTAAATTTTTGGGTTTTTTCATATGAAAAATCGATTTTGGTCATAAATATGAGTGATCACAGATCGACCTCTTTTTATCGATTAAATGCTTATTTACCAAGTTATTAAGGATTTTCGATTTTTGAAGTTTTTCATATGAAAAATCGATTTTGGTCATAAATATGTGTGATCACAGATCGACCTCTTTTTGTCGATTAAACCAAAAATTGATCGTGAATTTCGGTGAGCAGCTAATTTCAAGTATCTGACCTGTCCACTAGCCGCATAGATCGTTAGATAACACACCTCTGGATATTTTCCCTTATGGTTTCACATGTCAAAAGTCTTTGTCGATAAGCAAGTTTACGATTCAAAGCTTGGAAGCGGTCAAAATTTTAATGAAATTATCTTTAAAAAGTAAATGTCAGAGATGGTTCTTTCGGGTCATAAAAAGGATTCAATTCTGTTTTAATTTTTTTTATAAAAAACCTCTAAATGAATCACCCTTTACAAATCAAATCAAAAAAAGGCGCAAAAGTAAAAAATAAAAAGGTTTGTTATCTACTAGAACTACAAATAAAATTCATATTTATACAAGGCAATGGATACATAGATCGTTGGCTGGCTGACTGGCTGGTTGTTTGCTTGGATGGTTGGATGAGTATTCTGGGATTCTACTTGAATTGATTGCCGTCAATCAATCAATGCTAATGTGTTGATATCTGTTATGCAATTAAAATTTTATTATAGTTGTATTTGGTGGTCATTTATTTATACTTTCATCTACTTGTGAATTTTTGTTTATTTTTCATACACAATTCATAATGTTAAAGACTAAATGACTACTACAGCTCAACTCGTTCGTAACATATGATGAGGAGGTAATACAACAATACCATTGTTACGTATAATGTTGGCGTATATCATCACCATCTCATCATCATCATCAACAACATCATTGTCATTGTCGATTTTGTTGTGTATTCTCTCTCATATATACATGCGAGTCTATTTTAAATGAGGAAGTCTTATCTGTTAAAAAATAAAAACATAATTTATAACCGTATGAAGTTAATAGTGTAGCTAATTTATTTCCTATAATTAATTATTGTTAAATCTATTGGGGAATTGAATTAATTCTTTTTGGGAAAAACATATATACATAACTACATAATTTAAATACAATACAATACATAGTCATGTATTTTATCTTTGTCTATACAATTGATAATAAATACATCTTCTGTGCTATAAAGTCATTTTAAATTAATTTGTGTATTTAAGGTTGTAAAGTATTGAATTTATTGATGTTTTGATTGGTCAGTCTGTGATTTATCGCAGCGGTTTGTAATTTAATTAATAGTATAAGATAAAGGGATTTAATGGATCACATGGGTCATGATCAGGGAATTTACAACGAAAACTACTTTATAAAATAACTTAATATTTCATGGGCATATACAATAGAAGTTATAAGACTATCAAGACTAAACTTCATCATCTTCAGATGTGCTTATGCTCTGAAGATGTTTACACCGGAATCACTCAAATTACGAGTCCAGTATAAGGACTGTAAGGACTGTAATTGGATGATTACAATTGAGGTCATATGTATATTGGACATGTTTCCCTTGATCGTAAATCGATCATCTGACTACATATTTCCCTATATAAACTTTCGAAAGTATTTAAAGATTACATTCCCTTATAACTAAGGAGGTCCATAACAAATCTCAATATTTGCACTATTTTAATTGTTTAGATTTATTCAACACATTAAATTCTATGAAAAGGTTGTTAAAAGATCTATAATTTTACAAAATGAAACAAGCAGCCAGCTACCTTATAACTGACCGTAGCATTTTTAGCTATTCTTTATTTGGCTGAAATACCAAAAGTTTCCTGAATGTAGTGTCTTCGCTTACACTGATGATGTCACGGATGCTCCTTATATTGTACATACAGTAGGATTCTACTTAGATAATACGTCTTTAGTCGTTTAAAAGAGAAAACGTTGAGTGTTGACTCTTACAAGATCTATATTCTATCTATTCTCCCAAATAGTCTCATCATTTAAAGTGCAGAAGACATCAGAAAATGATATTGAATATGAATTCAGTTTTTGTCTCTAGAGTCATGACTAACACATCTTTAGAAGGAGAAAGGAAGGAGTTGGTAACACGTTGTGAATCTATCTGCTAACTATGTACTCGAATTGTTTTGTTATATTTGCCATTCAGTTTATCATGCTTTACACTTTACACTTAGCCAAACTTAGAAGCGAATATAACTAATATTGCCATTCACGCTGCACATCTCAATGAATCCGTAATACTGGCCGAATTTAACCCAATATCTGGTGATCAATTTTACATATGTTGTGGAAAGTACTAACTGCTGTGTTGACCTAATGCAGAATTTTCTTACCGTTTTTTCTGATTTTTCTTGTCTTTGTTGAGGTTTTGTCTACTGTAAGAACTTCCGAATTTTTCTTACATTACTATTTTTACGTTCGTACCAACAGCTATAAGTCATGGGAGAATTCAAGAACTTTCCAATTCTTCTTTATTTCGCTGTAGCTTATCTATTATAAGAACTTCCGAATTTCTCTTACAATCGTACTAACCATAATTATTCGTGATTGAATACATGAACTCTCGAATCTATTGATAATAAAATTAGTAAAAACTCTGAGTGTAGGACCTCCTCTAGCATTTATTTGCAGTTGGAAGTAGTCGAATATTGAACCGAATATTTTCGTATATCTTATAAGACTTGCGCTTTGTTTTCTCTTTGCGGGTATTCCCCATATTCTCCATCGTATTACCAGCGTCATATAATTTCCCCAGTCAACCGTTGTACCATTTCAACATCGTCTACATCTCATCGCTCTGCCTTATTAAAAAACATAAAAGCCAAACGTACAGCGAACCTTATTTAAGAAAACAATATCTTTGCTTTGTGCATTTAGATGTAAAGTGATCCAAAATTAAAAACCATCAAATATTTTCATTGAATTATAAAATTTTAACCAAAAAATATCCAATTGGAAGACAAAACGGACAAACAACCGAAGAAGCCCGAAAGCTTTCTGTAAAGCTTTCGGGGGATGGAAAATCTCTTCGTGATATTCCCAAAATTCTGGGAAAGAGTCATTTTACTATCCAATACATTCTCAAACGATACAGGACTTCAAAACAAAAAAAAATTAAAACTAAAAAAGCGCACAATAAAATATTCAGTGAAGCTGAGGAGCGAAATATTGTGAGAGTGTGTAAAAAGGATATCTTTGCATGCTCTTCCAAACTTACGTCCATTGTGGAAGCCACTACGGGAAATAAAGCTTACGTCCATAGAAAAATGCCTTTGCTTAGCAAGAGAAAGGACCGCTTAAACTTCACCAAACTACACAAATCAAAGGATTTTTCTTTTTGGAAAGATGTGTTGTTCACAGACGAGAGAAAATTTAACATATTTGGCTTTAATGGAAAACCATATTTATGACAAAAGGCTAATAAGGAGCTTTTACCAAAACATGTTAAATCTACTGTAATGGATGGTGGTGGATCGGTGATGGTTTAGGTTCTCTTTAATAAAAACTTTTTCCTGTTTGTTTTTAAAGGAAGACTGGAGAAAGTTATGGCTGTATTATAGAATTATACATAGACGTGAAGTAATTATCAAAAACCTAACTCTTGCAATACACAAAATACATGCAGTCAATGTATTTTGTTGTTGTATCAGACATATGATTTTTTGTTTTTTGGTTTGTCTAGTCTCTATGTATAATTCACTATAGTCAAGGATTTTTTCGATCAGCTGTATTCCATGATGAGTCAGACATAGCAGATATTAATGTGAAGATCAGTAGAGGCTTTATTAAATAATCATATGGTTCATAAGTATTGGACTTAATGTTAAGATTGCTAAGACTCTCAGTATGATACTCGTACTGCCCTCATATTTATCAAAACAATTCACGAACCATTGCTCAGTCATTGAAGTTAAAACAACGTCCCTTAACCCACATTTCCCCTCCACTACAGCTGTTAAAGTAAACATAAATTTTATTATGTAAATCACCCGTAGTTACATTTTATTTTGACACACAACCAAACAACACCTGTAATTAAAAAATGCACCTACAAATTATGGAAAAACAAACGGAAAAACAAGAAATACATTAAAATGAACATGACCATTTACATTAAGACTAGATGTCATTTTACATTTTCGGATAAAATGTTGACAATTGTCATGTACGGTCATGTAGTCGTTTGTGTGTTTAAAGAAATAACAAACAACAGCAACAACAACATCAACAACAAATATAAAACAAACAATAAACGGGAGCAGTCTAATGTTGGTTGCTCGGTCCAAACAACATTTCTAAGTTGTAGCATGGAGAAAAAAAAAATAAAAATGTTACCATTGTACGAGTATTAATGGAACGAGTCAAATGACAAAACAGCAGCAAACAACAGCAACAATATCAACGACAACAACAAACACTTTAAGCCAAATTGTAACAACTATTGTAATGAAATGTAACAAAACTTTTGAACTTCTCAACACAAACTACTAACAGCAACATGCATCTTGCAGCGGCAGCCAACAACCGAGCAGTAGTTACTAACACGTTGGTCACGATTTTTAGACCATTTTTTTATTTATTTTTTGTTGTCTTTTGTTAGTAACTTGCTAACTTTAGTTAAGTTAACTTTAAGTTTTGTTGTTACGTTTTTTTTCCATTTGATGCGAGTTTTAAAGCTCATGCTGTATTGGCGGTATTGCCTGTGTAACTGCTAAAAGAACTGTAAATATACAATTGTTCCTAAATGTTTCGCTCTACCACATTTATACACTTCTGCTTGTACGCTAACGAGGCAACAGAACCAATCTACACATACACACACAAGTCAACTGTAAACGACACTTTAAACATGGTGAAAACAAAAACTATTTCAAGGCGGTTCGTTAGAAATTGGAAACTATTATGGGATCCCAATTTGCCGTTTTCGGGAACTCAAAGATTGATTGACTAAAATTTTCTGAGGTATTTCCAAAATATTTTGATTAATCCAAACCGTTTAAAATTGGGGGTCCCAAAACAGAATTTCGAGTTCACCTCAATCTGTGCACAGTGGGACAAAATCTAAATATTTTGAAAACTATTCACTAGTAAATATATTAAAAACAAGTAAGAGATCTATATTCGGCTGTGCCGAATCTTATATACCCTTCACCAAATTATACTTTAAAATAAAATTTAAAAAAAAAAAATTTTAATATTTTTTTTAAAATAATTTTTTAAACGTTTTTTTAAATTTAAAAAAAAAATTTTTTAATTTATTAGTGAACAAAATTTATGGCAAAAGAAAAAAAATTCGGGTTAAAAATATTTTTCCCGATTTTGACCCATTGTAGGTCCAAGTTTGTATAGCCTTTTATACATCGTTGCAATGGACTTTGAAATATCTATCATTAGATATCCATATTGTCTATATTTATGACTTAGTAATCGAGATATAGATAAAAAAAAATAGGCCAAAAATAGAGGTTGTCTCGGATTTTTGCTCATATCTCCGTTATTTATGGACGGATTTTGCTGATTTTAAATAGAAAACTTTTCGAAAGCATGTCTGACAGAATTGTTGAGGATTTGGATCCAGAAGATATCTGGGGTCTTCAGAAAATTGATTTCAACAGACAGACAGACGGACAGACAGACGGATTCTTTGGGGCCTCAACTTAATCCCAAACTAAAGTGAACCCAGTTTTGTCTCACTTTGTTATTACAACAGTAGTTTAATTTCGTTAGCATCATCATACTATTGAAAATCACACATGTGTTGTCTACTTTGGACTTCCACAAACACAACAAAAGCACCAACACCACAACCTAACTAAAGCAAACTTTACTTGGAACTCACTCACTCCATTCTCCTCCCAGATGCCGTACAAACAAATGGTCACAACTATATACAATATTACCACCACCATCACTGACATCTCGCCACCAAGCAAAACAAAATTAACAAAGTTTCTATATGTAGATAGATGGATGGATGGGTTTGTTGGCTGTCTGGCTGGATCGCTGGACGAATGGATAGATGGATGGATGGTTGTATGTCTGTGTTGTTGTGTGTTTAAGGCACAAGTGCGATGTTTACACTTTGCACCTTCGCGTACGTGAACTTGTAAGAACTTTATTCCCCACTTTTTTTATTTTTTTTTTTGCCACAACTTCTCTTGTTTCAATATTTCGGTCTGTTTAGTTGATTTTTGTTTTAGTTTAAGTATTTGATTTGGTCTATAGCAAAATAAAGTTAAGTTTGGTTTTGTTTTTGTAAACAGTTTTGTTGTAAATAGTTAGTGGTGCTGCTGCTTCAGCTTCAGCTTCTGGTGTTTTGTTTAGGCCACATGTGTTAACTTAAAGCAGTTAACTTTTTTTGTTTATTTTCTGTACCACTTTTTTTCAATTTTTATTATTGTTTTAAATGTGTGAAAACAAACTGGGTGATTTACAAGCAGGTGTTTAAAGGTATTGCACTAAAGTGATTTAAAAAAAAAAAAAAAACATAAAATGGTGCAAATGATCGTAAGCATTGAACAAACAACTATTTATCGTAAGTGATATTAAGCAATGTTATATACGTTTCCCTTATGTTATCTTGGTATCTCTCGGATCATTGCTGGATTTAGGGCTGTTGCGGAAGATCATATCAATATTTATATATTAATGAATTAATACCTTTACTTTTGCCAGCGATGATGCTATCATGCTTTTAAGATTTGTTAACTTTATTTAAATTTTCTATATTCGATCCAAGTGCTAAATAGTTAACGGAAATGTGTGACTGCCATAAATCAAATAATATTTATCATTCGTGTTCTCACCAACTCATTAACATCTTACATTTAAAGGTAAAATTAAGATAAACCAAAAGAGCAAAGTTATCCATGATCTAAAATAAAAGTGATCACAAATCGTCGTTTCCTCTCCCTTTTAAACGCTTATTTACAAAGTTATGTTTGATAAAGGTTATGTTCGCTTGAGGTTTTTATGTTTAGTGAAAAATATGAGGTATCACCAATCATTATATATATGACTACATTTTTATTTTAACGCTAGCATATTACTTTGTAAGCGTATACTGTGATATTAAAATAAAAGTATGAAACATCTTAATTTGATTAGCAAATAATGTTTGTACAGAATTATCAAAATATTTATTTTCCTATTCCATTTGATTCATATTTAATTTAATTTTTCAAGGTCCATTATTATAAAAATTTCAAAAAGTACCACTAAAATAAATAAAAAGTACCATAAACTCCCACTTCCTACACACTCAGGTCCACATAAACTTTATTTCATGTTCTTATGTTCTTTGGCGAAGAATAAATAAATGCTAGCTAAAGTTTCTCACTTGAATTCTCACTCATTTATGAACATACGTCCATTATTATAGAAAATTAAAAAAATACCATTCGAATAAAGAAAAAGTACCACAAAGTCCCCGCTTTGAAGTTTCACTTAGAACAATTTATTATAGAAAATTTAAAAAGTACCATTAGAAGGAAAAAAGTACCACTAAATAGGGAGTAATTATTCGAATTCTAACTCATTCAGGATCGTCTGCATCTAATTTTATGATTCCAGGTTCGTTATTATAAATGAATGCAAAAAGTACCATTAGAATAAAAAAGTTACATAAAATCTCCCCTTTGATTATTATTAACTCAGAACCATATATACTTAATTTCATATTTCTAGGTCCATTATTAAAAAAAAAAAATAATATAGAACGAAAAAGTACCTATAGTTCAGTTCTCAAATGTTTGCACCTATATATTATCCCCCATTCCTAACTCTAATTGCACTCAGTTACATATCAGCTAACTTTAATATCGTTAAGTTAAATAATTTAAAATATTAAAAAAAGTACCAATAGCAGAAAAGTACCAATTTCACTTTTCCTTCTTGAAGTTAGAAATTTAAATACTCCATTTTGCTAAAAATGTTTGTTTGAGACAGACATGTCTCAAACGATTAAAATTTGAGTTAATGTGCTCAAGAAAAAAAATATGTTTAAAAAAAGTATCAAACTGTTAAAACAGATTTGGCCCAATATACACCTTGGCACTGCAGTTCCAAAAAGCACTCTGTTAGTTAAATTTTGTATGAATCCAGGAACAAATGTTAAACAAACTATCAAAATTGGCTAATAATTTCAAATAAAATGTATTTTCCCGATTTTATCCCCTTTTTGGTACCTTTTTTATCACCATTGCGGTAGTAAAATTTTATTCAAATAAAAATCTGCATCGTGGTGGGAGTTCATAATAAAATATTCGTATATCTATGTCAAATTATAGAAAAACATAGTTTATGAAAAAAGTACCAAAAATAAACACAATTTTTATCCCTTAATGGTTCGAATTTCCAAAAAGTACCAAACTTATATTTTTTAGTTTTTGATAAGTAAAGAATACGATTTAAAATTTGTTTCTATGTTTATTGGTTTAAAAGTGAAAGTTAAACAAGTTTTTACCCGTTTTCTCCCCTAAAAGGTTCGAATTTCGAAAAAGCACGAAACACCTGTCAGCTTATTTTTTAAATGGAGTAACATGCAATTTTAAGTTTTTTTTTGTATCTTTATTAGTTTTGAAGATATAAGGCTACCGAATTTACCCGTTTTAACCCTTTTTACCCCCTAAACGTTCGAATTTCCAAAACTCCCTTCTTATTGGATCGTTTTGGGAATCGTTAAAATTTCATGATTTTAGCTTCAGTCGTTTAGGCTGTGCAATGATGAATGAGTCAGAAACGTTACTCTTTTATATATATATAGATGTTCGTGTTCTCTGAATTAAAGACTATAACAGATTACAAAAGGACACTTAGTGACAAATTATTCTCCAATAGATTACTTCTGTTGCGTAAAAAGAGCTTTCTAGAGATCTAAATTAATATAAAGTAACTACACCTTAGATTAATGTTTTATATAGGGATTGTTTGGTGCAAAATACTGATCGAGATTTTAATTTGTGGACGATTTAAGAGTTATTCAAATTTGTTGTGAAAAATGTGACATCAAACCTAAACATGATATAATTTTTTTAGTGTAGCCCTTTTATAAGAAAAAAGTAAGTGAACGCAGATTTGGCATCTTTTCTCGATTAGGGTAAATAAGCTGTCACAGTAGTGACACACATGGGTCCTTCATCCTCAGCCCCGTTGTGATACCTGGAATGAAATGATCGATGAAACACTATTGGGTCCTTAACCAAACCATTCAGTCGCAGGAACAATGGAATTTACCCTTCTGAAGTCCATCTCTGACAGATCTATCAAGTCGTGGAAAAGTGACAACATAAGGTCCTGAATCTCAGATACGCTTGGGCCAGACAGTGACGTAGAAGAAGCTTAACTGTTTCCTCCTCTTCCTCGTTTTGAGAACATCTACAGAAATCGTTAAATTTCAGCTTCAATCACTTGGTGTTCAATCTGAACAAGCAGTGACCAATGATTACTGCTACTAGATTCAACATCTGAATTCTAGAAATATTCATCATAACAGTTGATCAACAACATTTTTAAATTTGCCATATTGCAAGTAGTCTCTGCAGATCGCCTTGTCTGTGCATAATTGTACAGTGTCGTCAGAATCATACCGCTTCCATGATGCAAAACGGTTATCTAAGAAATCGATCAATTTCCACTTCTAAGAGCAAAGTCTCTCTATTTGTACCCAGGTATTCAATAGAGTTCAAGTTTAGAATTCTCGCCAACTTATTAAAGGATGTTCGGTATTCCAGGAACATATTGGATGTTGTATTTACACAACTAATAGATTTCAGGGTAGCTTGACTGTATGTTAAGATTAGAATATTAACCTCGTACCTTAACCAATTTGAAGATCTTTTTAATGTTCGAAATTTCAGCCTTCATCACACTCCATTGATCCGGATTTCTAAAAGATACACACATCCCTGTTCGTGTCATATATGTATAAAACAACATCCATAACCTCCCTCGTCTTTGAATCATCAGTGAAGACTTCAAAAGGACTCTCGTGATGGGAACGTCCAGTCGCGATCAACACGTCAAATTCTCTGTCAAAGAAAGGTTAAGGAGCATGGTCTAATATTCATAATATCCACATATCCACACTATTTCAATCGCTCGAAGCATTAATTCAGATGGCAGAGTTAAGAGACATCTGTAAGAACTTACGAATTTTCCTTACATTAGTATTTGTACATTCGTCGTAGCCAAACTTAAGAACTTACGCATTCTTCTTGGCTGCATTGCAGTTTAGCGATTGTAAGAATTTTCGAATTATCTTACAATTAGTCTAACAATCGCACTAAACTTAGTTATTCGTAACCGTATTCGTAACCGTGGTTGTATGATCGTAAAATGAGTAGAAACTCTGAGTGTAAAACCTCCATCATTTGTTTGTATCTGGAAGTAGTCGGATATTGAACTAAAAATATAAATATCATACCAGACTTCCGACTTTTCATTTACATTCTTTACAACTTAATAGAGATTCAAACGTTTTCTTCGTGATATTGCCAGCGTCTCAGCGTTTCTCCAGTCAATTGTTCTACTATCTCCACAGTTTCAACATTTTCTAAGTTTCACCATATCTCTGCTTCATCATACTTTAACAGTGTTGGGAGTGCAGATATCACTCTGTTAATGCGGATGAATTAAATTCGATCTTTCCCCAAGTTCCCACATTACCAACAAGTAATCGTAATTCTTAATCGAGTGATCACAGATCGAGCTTGTTTTCTCGATCAAATGCTTATTTACAAAGTTATGGATAATTAAATTTTTGTTTTTATTTTAATATCGATTTGATCTCAAATATGTATAATGATTAAACAATAATTTAATGAATTGGGCTACCAAGAAACTTTGTTTTACAAATGTCTGTCAAGTCCCACATTGAAAAATGCATTAACATCCATTAATAAAATTCCAATATTTCACCTGAAAATAAAAATGTAGCCGTCGCTGACTGCTTAACGTGCTCATGCAAGTGACAGATGTTAAATATTAATTTTAAAATTTTGTAACAAAATTTAAACAATAAACACACATTCCCAAATCAAATAAGTATTATACAAAACAAAAGTCTAGGATCTATTATTATTATTATTAGACTTCTTAATCATTAAATGAAAAATTGATTTGTGTCAAAATACACCGTAGTAGGTTGAGAATGTTGCACTCACTATAACAGCAGCACAGCTACAAAGTGTTTAGAGTTTGTTTGTTTGTTTTTCGTTTGAATGAAACATGTCGCATAATTAAAAAGCCTTTAAAGATTATTCCACATAAAAATTAATGGTAATAATTCATAATATTTTGAACAGACTTGTGTAGTTTTTGAATAAATTTTTATTTTGGGAACCCAAAGTAAAGTGAATGTGAACTCCATGTGTTATTGTGATGTTGGTGGAGTCTCAAACAAATTTTGAGTTTTTTTTTTACTTAATACTTGGTTACGGATTAACACCAACAAAAACAAAAGTTGTATATAAAAAATAAAAACAATGTAGTTTTAATAAATTACCTTGTCAGATTATGTATGTATATTAAATGAATGTTTTTCCCAAAATAACATACAAACATCCAAAGAAAAAGAGATTAAACTGGCAAAGTTTAATATAAGGATTCGGTAGGAGAAGTAGTAAATTCGTGAAACTTTTATTGAGAAAGTTCTCAATGAAACTTCAATATAAAAAATACTTCTTAGTGTCTCTGAAATTAACACTAAAAACATTACATTACGGTCATCATTATTGGACGTAAGACTTTAAAATGCGGGATTTTTTGAATTTTTAGACGTTTCGAAATTGCTGATTGAGTAGCTCCCAATGAATTTGCAAGCTCTTGTTGAGTTTGACAGCAATCTTCATGGAGTAATGTCTTGGACTTCAATCTTGTTTGGCTGGCCTGTGCCATCCTTGTCTTCCGTGTCAAAATCATCTCTCCCACGTTGAAACCGATGGAACACATTCACCATAAGCTTTGCTGAGCAATCGGTGTGCTTCAGCGGCACTTTTTTTTAAATTAAAGAAGTAAAGCAGAACTTCCAGCATATGACGCTTTGTTGGCACAAAATTCGACATTTTCGAAGCAAGAAAAAACTTTGTTGTTACATTATAATGTTCAATAACTAACTGAAAATAAATGACAGATATGTACCCTTTAAAATGACATATAAGTTATTAAAAACAAAAACCTCGTTTAGAATATACGCCTGGGTCTGATGGTATACCAGCACTGGTTTTGAAGCAATGTTCTTCGACGCTAGCTCGTCCATTAGCTAACCTTTTCAGCACTTTATACCGTGCCGGCAAATTTCCAGAATGTTGGAAGGCTGGTAATGCAACGCCAATTCCTAAAAAGGGAGAGGCTAACAACCCTGAAAATTATCGCCCAATAGCAATTTGTTCTGCACTTTCCAATGTTATGGAAAGTATGGTTAACTACCATCTTATTAAATTAGAGTTCAACAATTTACTTAGCGACCTGTAATATGGCTTTAGTAGCCTTGTTAGCCTTCCTATCGGAAAAATGCTGTCGTTCTATACACCGTTTTGTCTAAAGTAAAGTGATGGCTCTAGATATTTCTATAGCGTTCGATAGAGTGCGGTATGGTGCGCTTTTATCAAAACGTATTGCTTTTGGCGTCGGTAATAACTTCTATCGATTTATATCGAGCTTTTTCAGAGATCGCACTATACGAGTTTTTATAGATGGAATCTCATCAAACGAGTTCAATATTGTTACGAATGTGCAATGACGATTTACGTTTAACGGTCTGTAACGACTGCCTGCAGCATTCATCATATTTGAGGGCACGTCCATCAGTAGCATGTGGTTGTTGGCATTGTTTGTAAGTATGGCAATACTAAATATTTGGGCTGCTGGCAATGACATCGAAGGCTCTGGAATTGGAATGTACTAGTATGTCCGTTAAGAGCATTGTAGAAGATTCCCGATAGATGGCGTGTGTATAAATAGTGGCAGAGGTGGCAGTCGTGAGTTGAGTTTATCATAGGCGCTGTTAGAGTTAACATCAACTGTCTTGTACGTGTATACTTGTACATTATAAAGTGTGTGTGTGTGTATTTCTGCGAATTGATATACTTGTATAAAGACACTGAGTGACTATTTAATTCTGTTGTTGTACATTCTAAATAAATAAAGAGTTGTTACAATTTTAAACTACTAAAACTGCTTTTATTTGCAATCATAGTATCCGGTTTATTTAGAGGAAATAAACCCCGTTTTTAAAAGGTAAAAACGTAACAATATCAATTCAGGCGTACCGCAAGGCTCCGTCCTTTCTCCTACTCTATTTGTTATCTTTCTAAACAACCATCTACGTCAAACTTCCAACCCTATCTACTCTTTTGCAGAAGAGAGCAACATTTACCATTCATTTTCATTCAATTATAGACCAAGACTGTCGGAGATTGGGGCAAGGAGGCATGAATGATACGCTTATTCAAGATCTTGTGACAATCTCTGAATGGGTTTGTGTGAATAGAGTTGATTTTAATGCTCGCAAGACTCAAACGCACAACAGATGATGTTGCTCCATCTGTTTTTATGGTTGGTGTAAATATTAAGTAATCAGAAGCTCCTGATGTTCTAGGCATGAGTGCTATGTCCGCTAGACAAAACACGTTGTTCAAGTGTTGAAAGAAGCATTCATTATAAAACGGTGTAGGAAATAATTCACTCCATCTTAACTCCTTACTATTTACACCACTTTTATCCGACCCAAAATGGAATAAAACTCTCATATGTGGGCCAATGCTTCGAAGTGTGTTTTGGAGTTACTCGACCGCGTACAGAAGAGGGCGAGTAACAGTAGGCTATCTAGCGCTATTGACTCACTGGAACATCGTCGCAATGTGGGTTGTGTTTCACTGTTCTACAGATACTACAATAGTATGTGCTCTGCTGTAATTAGGGAACTTGTTTCCGTAACCCGTAGTTTTTTACGCAACTTACGTTCTTCCGCAAGGGCTCATCAGTTTGTTATCGACTGGACAGTGGATCGCACAACACATTACAGGGGAAATTTGTTATTTAGCCGTACTGTCCGAATGTCTAATAAGCTTCCTCCTAAAGTCATTCCTGTCACTTTCAATATAGGAAAATTAAAATCAAATGTCCACAAACACTACTCCTTCTATTCTCCCTCCCATAACCAATTTTCCTAGTTCAAAACAATAAATTTCATGAAAAGGTATCTTCCCCTGAGTGGTGGTCCAAGAGAAAATAAAAAAAATTAACCCTTTATAAAAAATTTAAACCACAACTTCTTCTCCCAGCCAATAAATAATTTGTACTCATATTTCTCTTATTTTATATAGCAACTACTACAACACAAAAATTAATGTAGTTTCTTAGGTCGGTCTGTCGGTCGGCCGGCGATGGTCATTTAGGATTTTTGTTGTTTCCAAAATAAAAAAAAATAAAAAAAACCCCATCATTTAGTTAAATGTTGTGTTTGTATGATGTTGACGACGATAATGATGATTATAATGATGTTTAATATTGTTGTGCTACCTGTTTTTATTAATGTTTGCCAACATTGTTGTAGTAACTCCATTGGACTTCTGTGTCTGCGTCTGGCTTCAGTGAAGAATAATTTTTTACAAGTCTTGATATAAATCTCTTTGGGGTAGTTATTGATAGTTTCATATTAAGGTCAAGTATTAATTTAAATTTTTGTTACTGTGTCCGAGGTAGTGCTGGTGTTTGGTATTCTCCACATGATGTCGAAAGTTTATTTGTTCTTTTATAACTTTTTTTGCTTAAGTCGTTCGAGGTTTTAGTTTTTAAATATGCTTTTAAAGAGTTAATATTAAATTTGCCTTTTTTTTTGAAAATTAGGTTAATTTTATGCCGGCTTTTTGATATTTGTTACAAAAATTATTGTTCAGCTGTGGTCCTTTCATCTATCTATCTGGGACTTGATATTTGTTGCAAAAGTGATTGTTCAGCTATGGTCCTTTCATCTATCTGGGACTTCTGAGTACTAACAGTTTGAAACAAAATTTGACGAAAATTATTATAAAGTGGAAAACTGGCATCGATTAGACATTTTTTTGGTGAATGGGCGACCTCTAGATTCTTATTGAATGTGTATATCATATCGAGAATTGCTAGGTGTCGTTTTTGGAAATATTCATGGGTCTCTCTCATCTGATAATGATGGTAATTGTATGAGTGAAATATTTATGTCAGAGCTGCGTAGAAAAGAACTATAAAGAGAGCTTCTTCTAACACTACACCACGATGTTAAGGAAACTAATGAGCATCCTGAGATCTGCAGCACCCGATGATAAACGCATTGTATTGGATTACATTATAATCCTTATCACCACTTCGCATTGATTTTACTATGGGAATTCTGCAGTCTGTGGTATCACAATTAACCAATAGGTCAAAATATTTTCTAATTAATAAATAGTGTTAATGAAAAATAAATTGCTTTATTATGAAGGATACATTGAATATTATTCTTATACCAAACTATCATGCTATTGTAGTTAAAAGAGTAATGAAATGGTCATAACTGGGATCCATCCTAAAAACTGGCCATCTGAGGAATCCCAAAACATTGTACAAGTTCGAAAAATAACATATGAAATGAGTAAATACCAATAGTGCTGGTTCACACACGTCAAGTTTACATGAGCAAGTTTTGAGTTTATAGAAGAGAGAGGAAGAAAAAGAGGAAAATCTTTCTAATTTCGAGAATGACAAAGATTATATGATGAAATCACAGCATTGAGAAAACTAAGAATATCTTGAAAATATATAGAATTAAGGTTGCAACGCGCTCGAGACTGCTGTTGCGGATAATTAAGATTAGGTTATATTAGGAACAAACTGAAATTAAGGATAGGATATCAAGAAAATATCAGTTATATCGATTCAAAGTCTCTGAGTAATTTCATATAGGAGATAAGATCTTTAACATACGTAACTGAAAATGATTATAGGCCATCTCTTACATTGTCTCTTCTAGTTTTTTTTTGTTGGAGTACTGCACTATTCATCAATTTGAGTCAATAGAAACTCGTTGGTCATGACAATATTTTGTTCACTACTCCAGTAGAGGTATTACCCTCGGAGTCCTTAACAAAATAAGGTCAAATGACTCCGAAGGCGGAAATGTCGTACCATGAAATGATATTGATTGGATATAATTGGTCTTCATGAATGATACATAGATTGTCATGCATTACCCAAAAGCGCAAATTTTGTTTTCACATCCATTCTGATGAAAATGGGAAACAGCGTCTTTACATAAACTTTCGAGTCTCTGTGCTGTTCAAGTTGAGCTTTTTTCTATTTAGTCCAGATGGTATCGCCAATCATTTGATTCGGCTTTTGTCTCAGGCGTCGGCAATTACTTATGAGTAGTGGTTTAGAATTGGGTTGTTCATGAACGAACAAGTTCCATTGAACAATTTAGTTATGCGAACAGTATGAAGTTGTTCAGTCTTCTTGTTCTTTACTGCTCTTTTTATTCACTTTATTCTTTTTGTTCCTTTGATTTCACTATAGATGTTAGAAACTTTTGTTTTGAAAAACTTTTTTAAATGAAATTTAAGTTGTTTCCAAAAGCAGTTGTCACCTGTTCGTTTTGTACAGTATCTGCAAATAAATTCACAGTGAAATCGTTCAATCACTTAGTTCAGTCAATCATCCCCGAATAAAAATGAACAAGTGAACAAAAAGGACAAACTTGTTCATTTGTTTGTTCAGAGCTAAAATAAACAATAAAAAGAACGATTATGCACAACTCTATTGTGGTTTGTCAGGACCGATATGGTATTGTTACGTTTTAACCTTTTTAAAACGTTGGTTTATTTCCTTTAAATAAACCGGATACTTTTGATTGCAAATAAAAGCAGTTTTAGTAGTTTAAATTTTGTAACAACTCTTTATTTATTTAATATGTACAACAACAACAGTCCAAATAGTCACTGAACGTCTTTATACACGTTTATCAATTCGCAGAACTTTACTTTTGGTTTTAACTCTAACTGCGCATATGATAAAGTCACTGACTAAAATTTGTAACAATTATTTAATTGTTATTTAAAATGTACAACAACAACAGTTCAAATAGTCACTCAGTGTCTTTATACACCTTTATCAATTCGCAGAAATGCACATACACTTTGTAATGTACAAACTTAAATGTACACAACAGTTGATGTTAACTCTAACAGCACCAATGATGAACTCACCTCACGACTGCCACCTCTGGCACTATTTATACACATGCCATCTTTCGTTAATCTTCCACAATGATCTTAATGCACAACTAGAACATTCGAATTCTAGAGCTTTCGATGTTAATGTTAGCAGCTCAAACATTTAGTGCTGCCATACTTACAAACAATGCTAGTAACTGCATGCTATCAACATTGTTGATAAGTAGAAGCTTCTACTGATGGACGTGTTTATAAACATGATGAATGCTGCAGGCAGTCGTTACAGACTGTTAAAATCAAATCGCTAGTGCAAATTCGTAACAGTATTTATTTCGATCCTCTTATCGTTATTTAAAACTTAGGAATTCTCTTTAAAACTCCAACTGGTCATGCATACACTAGAAGAGTACCTACTCTCTCCGAACACATCGTCATAATTATCAGATCCCGTCTATTTGGTCATAACTAAACCTAAGTCGGGATCTCAACTTCGGCAATACATTCGAGCTGGAGGACTTATGTTCTAAATTCCCTGAGATACATGCTTGAACCGAAAAACAATGAGGTAGGTGAGGTATGGAATTATATCTTATACCGATAAAGAATGAGGCAAAAAAGCCCCTAGCCCGACCGAGAAAAATGTATACAATAACTTTCTTTAAATTGTAAGACTTAAAGACATTCGCAGAACTGTCCTGATAGATGGTCTGAACAGAAACTCATAACAACTTAAGTGGAGTTCTGTAAAGGTTAAGTAAAACCATAATTTACAGGTTGCCTGTCTCTCTTTCAAGGTCAAAACGATGACCTTTCTGTAAAAGGTTTTGAATAGGCTTCCCCAGACTTAAAGTCAAATCATTAATGATAAATCTGGCGTTATGACAAATCAGTACGTACAATGTTACTACATCTTTGGTGAAGAAAATCAACATTACAAAGGAAACCAGGATACCAGCAAAATTTGCAATTAAGAATTCCACTGTCGCATCTTGAGCTCCAAAGGATTCAGGAAGATAATAAAACTGCCTTCTGTTTTAGAAAATTGTTTAAAACATCAAGTTTGAATGCTTCTTAAATAAATCATGCTCTAATTACTATTGTCATTGTGTTGGAAGTAACATTATGGTCTGAGATCATCAAATTCTTTCCAATTTAATAAATATTTTCTTTTACTGTTTTAAAGTTGTATGTACAATGATGTAAATGTTTTTAAAACCAAAAGCCGCAAGTGATAAAAATCATTGGGTTTACAGTAGCATTTTAGTTGTGGTATCCCCTCCGCCTTCCTCTACTACTAGCTCGAAAGCCAAATTAAGAACATAAACTTAAACACTGGAAGTTTAGTTTTTGTATTTATAAAATGCTTTTTTTACAGTATTTTTTTAATTTTGAGTATTTTGTTTAATTTGAGTATTTTGTTAAATTTCTTCTTTTTTTTTTTGCTTTTGTAACAGTGGGCCATTAATTAATTAGAATTTGTTTCATTTATTTTCTTGTGTCTGTTTTTATTTTATTCGAGGTTTTTTTTATGTTTATTTAATGAAAGTTATAAAAATTACTAATGATCTCAAATGAAAATAAATGATGATAGACTTAAATGTTTGTATATTTCTAGAGGTTTTTATTGTGGGTTCTAAGAAAGTCTAATAAAATTATATGTATGTGCGAGTATTTATTTGTAATTGTATGGAACAACTAGCTGACCCGGTTGGTAATTAAAAAAATGGTTTAATAACAGAAATTTTATGTTGTTTTTAAGGATACAGCATTATATGCTTTAACCACTAGTGTAATGATATTATTCTACATTCGTTACGTTATAATTGTGTATTCAGTGAGTGCCTAATTTCATGATTTTAGATTCATTATTATAATATATTCAAAAAGTACCATTGCAATTAAGAAAAAGTACCATTAATTATCCCTTTAGAATTATTATTCCCTTAGAGCCATAAATGCTTAACTTCATGTTTCTAGGTCCATTATTATAAAATATTCAAAAAGTACTATTTGTAGAAAAAAAGGTACCTGTAAGACTCTTTATTGTAGATTATAACCCAGTCATGATCATGTGTGTTAAGTTTGCTAATTCTAGGTTCATTATTATAGATAATTTGAAAATCGAAAAAATAGCATTAGTTCTCTCTTTTTGTACATTAATACCATTGAGTCTCCTATCCTTGATTCTTTCTTGACTCAGAAACATTTCAGTCCACTATTCTGTAAATATGTAAGTTAAATAATGTAATATAATAAAAAAGTACAATTTGAAGGAAAAGTACTAATTTTTCCCCCTTTGAATCCCCATCAGGTTTGAAATTTCAAAGTAATTTTTTGATTCTAAGTTCAGTATTATAGAAAATTCAAAAAGTACCATGTCAGTAACGATAAAGTACCATTAGTTCTCCTTTTTTTGGTACCATAAACCCGTTAAGCCCTCTATCTTTCATTCTTTCTTTACTCTGAAGCATATCGGCTTATGTATATATGTTAAATAATTTAATATAAAAAAAGGTACTATTAGAAGAAAAACTAACTATTTTTCTTTTCCCTATTTTATACCCGCCAAGACTGAAATCTCAAAGTATTAAATTTTGGGCAAAATTTTTTTGAGAAATATATGTCTCAAACGACTTAAATCATGTGCACAGAAAAAGTATGTTTTAAAAAAGTACCAAACTTTTCACCCAGATTTAACCCAATCTACACCTTCGCAATCAAGTTCCAAATAAAACCATGTTAGTTAAATTTTGTATGATTATAGCAACAAATGTGTAAAAACCTCCGAATTTCCAATAGTACAAATTGGCCTTTTGGAGTGTAGGCTGAGCGATATTAATTCATGGGAAAAAAAATGCGCGATTTTTCCAAATTTGTAGCTTTTATTTTGACACATTTGTACAACAGAAATTTATTGAAAGTATTGGCCATTGCACAGTGGGGCAGAATCAAAAATTTTTTGAAATAAATCTGGCATTTCTAAACGGCTGGTCCGATCGGCATAAAATTTGACATTGGCGTAGCCAAGGGGTATTCGAGTTCAAGTTTTAAAAATGGACCCTACAAATGCACCAGGCTCTTTGGGGGCTCAAATTAAGGTACCTTTGACATGTAAAATTTTTAAACACGTGCCATTTTTTGTTAAGTTTATTTTTGGTCTTATAAAAAAAAATCAGGTCAATATCTTAATTACATTTAAAAATATGCCACTTCAAAACTAGGTCCTTCAAAAATATTGCTCATTTTCATATTTTAATGTGACTAAGTCAGAGCTATTGACTTTTTAAATAAAATAATATTGTTACGAATGTGCAATAGCGATTTGAATTTAACGGTCCGCAACGACTGCCTGCAACATTCATCATGTTTATAAACACGTCCATCAGTAGAAGCTTCTACTTATCAACAATGTTGATGGAATGCGGTTATTAGTATTGTTTGTAAGTATGGTAACACTGCATGTTTAAGCTGCTAACATTAACATCGAAAGCTCTAGAATTCGAATGTACTAGTATGTCCGTTAAGAACATTGTAGAAGATTCCCGATAGATGGCGCGTGTATAAATAGTGGCAGAGGTGGCAGTCGTGAGTTGATCATGGTTTTACGCTGTTAGAGTTAACATCAACTGTCGTGTTCGTTTGAGTTTGTGCATTATAGAGTGTGTGTGCATTTCTGCGAATTGATAAACGTGTATAAAGACACTGAGTGAATATTTGAACTGTTGTTGGTGTACATTTAAATAAATAAAGAGTTGTTACAAATTTTAAACTACTAAAACTGCTTTTTATTTGCAATCAAAAGTATCTGGTTTATTTAAAGGAAATAAACCCCGTTTTTAAAAGGTAACAACGTAACAATATGGAAATTTATTCAAATTTTTTAGTATGAAAAAGTGCAATATTTTTGATGGACGGAGTTTTAAAGTGGCATATTTTTGAATCTAATTGAGATATTGACTTTAAATTTTTGTTATAAGTCCAAAAATTAACTTATCTAAACAAAAAAGAATATTTAGGAAAAATGTGGATCAAATTGTTCCTAATATTTGCAATCCTATCAAAATTTTGATAGAAATTATACTATTTTGCCGATAGGGTCCACATTTTCTTTGGGGGTGGGAAAATACTTTGGGAATTAATAGGGATCACATCAAGGTATCCAAAACTGTTTTCCATTTGTGGTCCAAAGTTGAAATTTTTTATAAAAAATAGGTCAAATACCAAAAGGCGTAGGGACGACATATTCGAAAACTTTGACAAGTTTTTCTTATACCAAAATATTCTCCGTAAAGATATTTTACAGAAAAACATAAAATTGTTATATATTCTTAAAGAAAGCACAAATCTACTTTTTTTGAATTTTTAAATTGAAAATCCTTTAATTTTGAATCCGTAATTGATATTGCTTTGAAATCTTTCGCATATTATTGGTAATTTAGTTGTCTAACTAACGAACAAAGTTTGAGTTCATTTAGTTCAAAAGTGGGCCCTATATTTTTAATAAAGCTGATCAAGATATGGCAAATTTTTAAAATTTCGATTTTTAAAAGCCTATAACTCGGAAAGTACAAGAGATAAATAAGACACTCACGCATGTTTTTTCATGTCGTCGTCCTAGCGCTTTCCATTTTCTTTTATAGGGTTCAAGCAGCATTTCAGACATATAAAATCGTCTTTCAAGGTTTCTCAGCTTCAATTCGTATGGTACCTAATTTCCCTGCTTTTGGATGAATCCCGCTGCTTGCAAACGTTTTGAAATTACTGATTGAGTAGCTCCCAATGATTGCTCTTGTTGAGTTTGACAACAATCTTCGTGGAGTAATGCCTCAAATTCTAGGTCCTCAAACTTTTTTGGCTGGCCTGGGCCATATTTGTCTTCCGTGTCAAAATCGCCACGAGGGAACACATTCATCATCAGCATTGATGAGCAATCGGTGTGCAAATTAAAGAAGTCAAGCAAAACTTCCCTTCTTCCTTATGACGCTTTGTTGTTACAAAATTCGACATTATCAAAGAAAAGAAAAAAGTTGTTTGTATACTGATCATAAATGTCAAAAAGTGAGCGCAGTATGACAGTTCGTATGACCCTTTCTATTGGTCTTAAAAAAAACACCCTTTATACAAAGGATACTCCTATCTATCTTCTACATAAAGGGTGTTAATTTAACTGCTAACAAATTTAATTTATATTTGATAACAAGAATTTTTTGTACTTTCTGATAAGAGTTGTAATATTTGAATTTATAATTTTTAGGACTTTAAAATTTTGGTTAGTATTAAGAAATAAAAAAAACGTCCATGCCACTTTTACAACGCTTTGAATTTAATTTTTATAATAAAAGACAATTTATGGTGAAAATATTTAATAACATTTCTAAATTAATTGATTTTTAAACAATTGGAATTTGTCCTATAATAAATCTTATACTTTTCTAGTTTTATATAAATTTATATCCAAATATAAAAATTTTACTGAATAAATCTCTAAAATGTATTTTCTTTCTTTTTAGGAATGTTTGTAAATCTATTAATGATTTTCTCAAAATAGCTCAAGGTAAGCAATGTTTCTAATAATAAATCTTTAAGCTTTCAATAGATTATCTTTCTGTACCAAACACATAATGTTGCATGCATCATTAACACTTTTCTGAAAGACAATTAAGTAGACAAATATTTAAATAGAAAAACAATTTTCTAATCCCACAAATTGTTTACTTCCTTCAGTTTATTACTTTGTTATTATTGTTGTTTTTTTTTATAACAAAAACTCATTATTTTCTATTTGCCCTCCAAAAAAAAGAATGAAGCAAAAATAATCCCCAAATTTTGTTTAAAAGGGGGAACAAAGTGAAATAAAAAAAATTACAAGCACCACAAAACAACCAACAATGAGCAACAATATATTTTGATAATTGCTCAATTTCTTTTACTTAACGTGTGTTTTTCTTTTGGTTCTTCTAAGAAAATTAATCCGTTTTTAATTTACTACCCATGAAGTAAGAAATGAAGGGTTTTTTTTTTCTCAAACAAAACGTTTAAATGTTTGATTACTCCCATACGAGTACTCGTTTATATAGAGATGGTATTTGGTTTTTCTATGCAGTTGGATGAATGAAAAGAATTGTTCAATTGTTTACTTTAGCTAGAACTTCTTTGTGCCGAGAATAATGGAGAGAAAAAGTTTATATAAATTTAATAATTTGTTTCATTTATCACGCGTCAAGAACACATATACACAGTAATATACATCAAATCACTTTGTTTCACATTATTTTGAAGTTTTCAGTACAGATGTTTGAAGGAATGAAATCTATGAGCAATTATTTATACCTATACAGATTCGTGATAGCAACCGAATCTGTTGCCAATAGAATGATTCTACCTTAATGACCGAATTTAATAGTTGTGTCTACAAAACTTTAGAGGCGGTAACAAAATTTTGGTTGCTTTAACCAAATTACAGACCGTTAAATTCAAATCGTTATTGCAAATTCGTAACAATATCAAACATCTAATGTTTTGAGACCTTACTTATAGCTTAGACGTCTAAATTGCCTGTGTGTTGTTTGTATAAAAATATTTTTCGACATTTTAGCTTTTAATCATGATTCGAGGAGATGCTTTTGTGTGGAAATTGCACTTAAATGAACAAATTCCTTTTCATACCTGTTATCTATGGCCACAGTTTCATTTTCACCATAACATGAGTATGATGTAGCGCGGTTAGCTAGTCGCTATGTTTTGGTAGTCTTATTGTTTCTTAGAGCAACGCCCTTCAATCCAATTCATCCTCCACGTGGTAAAGGCAAGCAGGCTGGCAGCAAACGTACTGCCTGGCAACCAGACTGTCTCATAGAAGTGTCTTGTGCAGTTTCAGCTGACATCATAAAGACAAGAGTTGACTATTATGGCAGACCATAACACACCGCGTACCAACCACCTAAACTATCAAATACTGTCAGTCATTTAACACTCATAGCTCTACGACGACTACACACATTTACTGCACCATATCAAAGTCACCCGCAACACCATCATCAACATAATCATCATATTCATACAAAGCAAACGCAACACGTTTTCTAAAAGCAGACGAAACGAAGGAACGAGCAAACTTCTAAGCGTCTGTGATCCGCATAGAGAAGATGCAAACGAAATCGTACGTTGGTCGAATTTCAATTTACCACTTCTGTTGGTGTTTCTTCCATTCATTTTTTTTTTTTTTGTAACTATAGTATGATGATGAGTATGAGTGCCTGTCTGATTATGGTGGTTATTTCCCGCTTAACTTTTGCCACTAAATGCAGCTGAACGGTGGTTAAGTGTGACTACAACATTTTCACACAGCCAGCTCTAGAGCTTATAACGCCTCCACATGTGTATCTGTGGGTTTTTCTTTGGTTGTTTCTTTGTTTGTTGGCCTATCTAAGCATCCATCATTCATAGATTATGGAAAAACATACGCATTTTTCCAAATGTCGGCTTGAATTAATAAAAAATATTAAAGTTTTTTTCGTTTTGTTTTTGTTTCTAATTCATTCACTAACATATTTACTTTGAAGCCTTTTGTTTAGGAAAGAAAGTTTTTGTGCTTCTCTTTTTGGGGGGAATCTTTTATTTTGGATTTGTTAGGTGAGACTTCTTTTGTTGTGGATTTTCTAAAGCAGAGTAGTAAATTTGAAGATATATGTACATAATTTGACATGTAGCCTCCTTTGTCTTTAAATTTGAATACCTTGTAGACAAAATTAACAAAAGACAATGCTTAACATGATCATAGTTAAATTATTTCCAACAAAGTATCGTACAAGGCCATTATGAAGGGGTATTACACTGAAGAGAGCGTCTCGCCAACAAAATGCAACAAAGACAATATTTTTCAATTGTCAATGGCAATGTCGAAATCAGATATTTCACATGAAACACGCTTTTTCGGCGGATTCTATCTCGCGCTTTTCACCTGATTTTTTTAATACACAATTTTTTGTATTTAACTCCAATTACACTGGTCTGCAAATTTGGAAAAAGAAACAATTGACTGCAGAAACGAAGCATGTTACCTAATCTGGGTGCGCTGAAATCAAATCTGGCATAAATTGGGCTATCGCGTCTTGTTAATTGTTTATCGCTTGCTGGCAATACTGTAAAACAATTTCACAATTTGACAGAAGCCCACATTCATTCTAAATCTTCATAATAGTAGCTTTGAAGCATGTCTGGGAGATCGTGTGTCACTGATTCAAGCTAATTTTGCTTTGTGTGTGGTGAATATGTGGTTGGAAAAAAGTATATGCAATATCAGAATCACTAAAATAAACCTTTTTAAAACGTTGGTTTATTGCCTTTAAATAAACCGGATACTTTTGATTGCAAATAAAAGCCGTTTAGTAGTTTAAAATTGTAACAAATATTTATTTGTTTAAAATGTACAACAACAACTGTTCAAATAGTCACTCAGTGTCATACACGTTTATACACGTGTTATACACGTTTATCAATTCACAGAAATGCACACACACTTTATAATGTACAAACTTAAATGTACAAGGCGGTTGTTGTTAACTCTAACAGCGACTATGATCAACCCATACACACGCCATCTTTCGTGAATCATATACAATGATCTTAAAGTACATTCGAATTCTAGAGCTTTCGATGTTAATGTTAGCAGCTTAAACATTAAGTGTTGCCATACTTACAAACAATGCTAATAACCGCATGCTATCAACATTGTTGATAAGTAGAAGCTTCTACTGATGGACGTGTTTATAAACATGATGAATGTTGCAGGCCGTTAAATTCAAACCGCTATTGCACATTCGTAACAATATGCATATTTACATTATTTTGGTTTTGCTGTCAGAAACTTGGACAAACCATGAACACCGACAATGTTTTGCAATAGTTGCAGAACTGTTTTATACAAGTGGTCAAATGGCAAGAAGATCGTTTTCGATTTTTCAATTCCAGAACTTTTGGGAGAGTGTAGTAACCAACAAACCGATTGTTATTTCTGTTTAACAAAAGTACCTTAATTCAATATGAAAAATCTAAAAAATATTACTTACTCGAATGTCCCATCGGTTTCCAAACCAGTTCAACGTCCACCAAATGATCCATTACCAGTCATTCCCAGTGCTACGATCAGTGAGTCCGAAACATCTTTCACCAGCAGTGGTAGTTTTTATGAGGCTGATGATGAACGTCATTTAGTGACTCAAGCTGAGCTGAGTGATCTAATTCGCGATTTACATTTAACGAAGTAAGACGCAGAATTACTAGCTTCACGCATGCAGCAGTAGAAACATCTTGCAGTTGGGACAAAAGTAACAATCTATAGAGATAGAAACTTGGAATTGGCTGCATACTCAAATACAACGATAATAAATGGAAGATCTGTGGTGGCCTTAAAATCCATCGTCAATAACAGTAAATTAATCTGTTTCAGGTAATTGGTTTGTTGACTGATATGCAAGGAGGTTTCACAAAATATTGTTGTACCTAGAGTTTCCAGTTCGGTTTTTATCGAAACCGCGGTTTTGCAAGGCCTAAAACCGAAACCGACAATTATTCTTCGGTTTTTACTTTTAATCTATTTTCAGTAGAAAAATTCAAAATTTAGAAATGAGAAACAATCTTTTTCATAAAATTATTCATCATTAAGATTTTTTAAAATTTTTTAAATTGTATTACAATAATTGCTTCAGGAGATGTAGCAGGCTACCTTTCGCAGGCTAAATAATTCCAAATTTTTGTAACAAAGTCTTAGTTATTTTCAAATATCCGATAAAAGTATGGAATACTAACTGACCCGGTGCGCTTCGCCACCCCAATTGGAAGAAAGAAATAGTTCTATTAAGTCTCCCTTTGTGTATTAATACTAATTCAGGAAAACATGTCTCTAGTTTCATGTTTCATGTTTATTGATTCATTGTAATGTACGATAAAGACGCAATAATAGTTTATGTTACCTCAATATCATTATGCTCTCTATCCTTGATTCTTTCTTTACTCAGAAGCATATATTTTGTATACATATAAGTAAAATAATTTAATATAATAAAAAGTGCCATTAGAAGAAAAAGTAACAATTTTTCACACTTAAACCACTGTTAAGTTTGAAATTTCATAGTAATTTCCTGATTCTATGTTCAATATTAAAGAACGAAAAATTACATCTTAGTTTGGTTTATTTCTCCATTTTTGGTATCATAATACAAATGGGCACCCTATTCTTTATTATTACTTTACTGAGAAGCATATTAGCCATCTTTAATGTATATAAGCTAACTAATTTAATATATTAAAAAGGTAGCATTAAAATAAAAAGTAAAAATTTTCCTTTATCCTCTTAAACACTCGTCGAGTTTGAACTTTAAATTTGAATAGCATTTTCTATATTATCAATTGATTAATAAGTTATCACAAAACCGATTTTCAATTTTTTAAAACCGAAACCGCGGTTTTTAAATTCTTCGGTTTTTTGGATACTCTAGTTGTACCCTTTGTCTATGGCACAGTCGCGCTACATGTCATCATTACGTCAGAATAGAGTGGCTAAAAAGAACCTGAGTATTCACCAGGAAAACATTTCAAGTAAACTATTAATTAATCCAAATGACGTTCGTCTTCCTCCGATGCACATAAAATTTGGCCTTTTAAGAACTTTGTCAAGGCTCTGGATAAGGATGGTGCAACATTTAAATATTTGTTAGCAGTTTTTCTTGAAATTTCATATGCTAAAATCAAAGAAGGCATTTCTGTTGACCCTCAGATTAGGAAGCTAATGAATGATGACAATTTTGCACAATGTTTATTGGAGAAAGAATATGCATCCTGGAAATCTGTCAAGAGCATCGTGAACAGTTTCATGCAACAATAAGAGTAAAAACTATAGACTACAGTTGCTGAATTATTGAATTGATATGTACGAATGTCACTCAAAATGCAATTTTTTCATTCGCATTTAGACTTTTTTCTACAAAGCCAAGGTGCAGTAAGCGATGAACAAGGAAAGCGTGCTCACCAAATGAAAATTGAAAGAAATTTTCAAGGATTTTGTGACAAAAGCATGCTGGAAGAATATTGCTGATCTCTAATACGTACAACCGAATCAACAAAATACAAACGACGTTCAAAAGGCGACATTCACTTTTGAAAATTCACTGATTTTTAATGTTTTTTTTTTTTAAAAAACACGAATATAAACATTTGTTTTTATTTCGAAAACCTGACGTGATAGAGTAAAAAACAATTACAGATTCGAATTCAGCCCATAAAATTACCCTAGGAAAGATATTTGGTTCCTCCAGTCCAAAACCTTGTTGAATATTGTTATTTTTCAAAAATACCAACTTTTAATTTTTTTATTATTTTTAATTTAAAAACAAGTAAGAGAGCTATATTCGGCTGTGCCAAATCTTATATACCCTTCACCAAATTATACTTTAAAATAAAAATTTTAAATATTTTTAGGTAAACAAAATGAATTTTTTTTTTTTTCAAAATTGTTTTCAAAAATTAAAAAAAAAAAAATTTCAAATTGTTTTCCAAAATTTAAAAAAATTTTTTTTTTCAAAATTGTTTTAAATTTTTTTTCGAATTCTTTTTTTTTTATTTTTTTAAAATTTATTAGTAAAAAAAAAAATTGTTTGTGGTAAAAAAAAATGTTCGAGTTAAAAAATAATTTTCCCAATTTTGACCCATTGTAGGTCCAAATTACTATAGCCTTATATAAATCGTTACAATGGACTTTGAAATATCTATCATTAGATATCCATATTGTCTATATTAATGATTAAGTAATACAGATATCAAAAATAGGCCAAAAATCGAGGTTGGCCCGGTTTTGTCCTTATATCTCAGCCATTTGTGGGCCGATTTCCTCGATTTCAAATAGCAACCGAGCCGGAAGAATTCCCGTTATATTGATGTATCAATTATGTTTGTAAGTTATTTGAGGGCTATGGAAAGTTGATTTCAACATACAGACTGAGAGACGGACATGGCTATATCGAATTCACTATATATAACGATCCAGAATATATATACTTTGTGGGGTCGCAAATGAAAAATGTATACCCCTCATGGTGAAGGGTATAATAAATATTTTTTGACATCACCAACAAAGAAAGTTTGACAATAGCGATAACAACATAAACAAATAAATAATAATCAGCCGTGTTCTTAACTTCACCTTGTTGAATACAACTTGGTATTTATTAAATAGATCAATATGATGGAATCACTTCAAGAAATGTCTGTCCATTTGTGTTTGTCTACCTAGGTCAGTGGTTGGCATAAGGAAAACATGTTATACATGTAATAACATTCTCTGTTGTAACCTGATCAACTATTTATTGTAATTTTTGTTTCTTATTTGATAATTTTTGTGAAGTTCCTCCCGGTAAATAAGTTGCTCTTAATTAAAATGTGAATGTCCACGATCGACTTAGTATTGGTGAAAATTATATGTTCACTGAATTATAGTTGTTCTAAATAAGTGAAAGTAGAGATTATCGCAGATTGTGTACTGAAAGAAAGACTGTTTATAGTTTTATTAACATAACTACACAGAGAAAACTGATTCGTGATAGCAATCAAATTAGTTGCCAATCGAGTGACTAGGTGAAAAGGTGTAACAACAGTTTGGTTGCTTTAACCGACTTTCTGTTGATAGAACCGAAAAATTCTATGTGTGCAATCGAATAATTCGATTGGCTATCACGAATCTATTTTCTCTGTGTACTAAAATTGATCAAAGATTGAACTTATTTTCTAAAACATACAGGAGGAATTTGCGCCACCTTAAATTTGAATATTTTTCATAATTCTTAGCTCAATCACAATTAATGAAATGCTTTCAATTTTAATACCACCAAAACACCTTAACTATCATTGTCAGTGAATTAATGAAATGCTTTCAATTTTAATACCACCAAAACACCTTAACTATCATTGTCAGGGGTGGAACATTTTAGTTGTTAACTTAATACTCTTATCAGCATAAATACGTTAATAGTAGCCCTAGCAATTTAGTCATTAAATGTTCTTTGTTTAAATGACAACATTACATAAATTCTATGAAATTTACTATCGTTTTACTTTTTCTAGTAGTCCTTGTTATAATTGAATGCTAATAAAACTATTTACATATATTTTTATACACTTACTTAAGAAACGCTTGTAAAAAACTTTTAATAACCTTAAAATTTATGAAGTGAATAAATTGTTTATAGTTATTTCTTTGAGTTCTAAGAAATACTAATATTTATAATAAAAAAAAACTTTCTTGGTTTATAAGTAATAATCTAAAAACATGTGCACATTGACCAACAAGTTTTTATGGTTGAGAATATTAATAAATATTTATTTTCATACATGAAATAAAACCATTTTATAGGAAAAAATATTATTACTTTATAGCAATTAATTAATTTTATAACAATTCTACACCATTTGCAACTATATTTCTATTAGAAATTTCTGAAATATAATTGAAATTTTCTAAAATACAATTGGAAATGAAATGGTGTAGGAAACTACTCATATTAATGGTGCTCCAACACCATTGTATAAAGAGCACAAAGCTTTGTGTCTTGGATTACGATTGGATTACTTTTAAGACGTCACTTGTGCTACGTTTCGATTAAAACTAACAGATCATCATTTTAAGAAATATAAAGAATAGAGACAATACTACGACTCTGAAGCGGGAATTTGGAAAATTGTATAGTTCAGTCAAATAAGCGTGTTACTGCAGAATGAAATATACAGAAATAAACGTTGACATTTACCTTCTTCTTTAAATTATTAATACGGTGCTAGAAGTCACCATAAATTACCTATCCACTACTCATGATATTGGAGACCAATGTTCACAACGTTTGCATATCAGTTATTATGCGTGCTAAAACTTTAAGCCCCATTTTCTCAATGTCTGGTTATCGTATTTCGTAACGTTATACTTTCAACTAATATAATTTTTGTATCCTGCACGATAAAAAGTAACCATAGATTGAGAAAATGGTGCTAAGAGTTATTACAAAATATTTGAAGAATAAAAATTCTAACATTTTATTACAAGATAATTATTATGTACCATGGGTTGTTTTCGAATTATAGACATTTATTTGATGGACATACAGTATTACTTAAAAGGTTATTTTTAATATCGGTAACTTCCTGTTCTTATGACCTTTTCCCATCTTTCTGGGAACATATGTGTTCCGAGACAAAAGAACTGGTCATCTTTTGATGCCAAGAACTAATCAAGCCAATATCGGATACTCTGTTCCAAAGTGAAGCGTATTCCAGATAGATCGTTCTGCATCGATCGAAACAAATAATAGTCGGACGGGTCAACCACTTCATTCTAACCACTTCATTTAACATGTGGCCGAGCTTTATCATGATGGAGTATTTCGGTTTCATGTCTGGCCGCATTCGAATCGGTATAGATTCCATGTTATGGTCTGGCCAGATTTCAGCAGCTCATAATACCCTTTTGGCAAAAATGATTTTCTTTTATAGCGTTCAAACATACAAAATCGTCTTTCAAGGTCTCTCGGCTTTAATTTGTATCAGCGTTGTCAACTATTTTTAACCAAAACGCGCCGTCCATACTGTCAAAACGCTAAAAATAATATTAAATTCAACTATTTGGTGTTTTAATTCTATAACAAATACTTAGTAGATTTTACATTAAAATATTCTTTTTAAGTTAAATATTTCAGTTACATTTTTGATATTTTAAATTAAGTTAACTCCCTGAAAATTACTGATTGAATAAAATACTTGTTAAGATTTGAAAGCTCCCTGAAAATTACTGATTGTATAAAATACTTGTTAAGATTTTTTGGATGTAGGGAAACATTCAGAAAATATTTCTCTACATTTTTTCATAGCTAAATTTTTTGGAAATTTAGTACAAATACCATTTTTAATTTAATTTTTTATGAAACAGATATTGAAAATAATACTTTCAAAAAAATTCGATAATTCAGATTAATACAAATGTAAAGTTTGATGTTTGTTGTTCTTATACACATGACTTTTTCCCACCAACGATTGAAAATTATGATCTGAATAATTTGTTCAATAGATTTTCGGATTTGAACCCGTCATTCCCAAAATTTCAAGTGCCATGTAATACAATCTTTGAGGACGAACAGAAATAGGCCAAGGAATCGTGGCCTTCATAATAAAATTATCGATTTTGCCAAAAAGCAACATTTTATGAAATCTTGGACAGTCAACATTTCTGTGATTTCATAAAATGTTGCTTTTTGGCAAAATCGATAATTTTATTTCTGATGATATGAAGTAATTTTGGAAGTGATATTAAATAGCATTCATAACACGAATCTTTCACTTTAAGTTCATATTTTTTATAAACTAATTAAATTAGCATTTCTTAATTTTGTTTCGAAATAACTCATCACATTATCGTATTTTGCTTTAAAATATGGAAAGCATAACAAATTAATACCAAATGCTGAAAGTTTAACAAAAAGAATTTTATTTAATGAAATTTTATGCAGAGCTCTTCTAACCAAAATGATTCCTTCTTTCTTTATTGTTTCACTGGCATAATTTTGAATTTTTTAGATGATTTTCCATTTTTTCAAATCAAAAACAAAATAAGGAAAAAATGCGCTGGTTTAGCGCATTTTTCAAAAAAGCGCTAAGAGGAAAAAATGCGACTTTTGGGTTATCAAAAAGCACTAAATCTATCGCGAAAAGCGCTAAATTGCCAACGCTGATTTGTATGGTATCCAATTTCTCTGGTTTTGGATGAATACTGCTGCTCGCAAACGTTTTGAAACTGCTGATTGAGTAAATCCCAATGATTTTTCAAGCTTTTGTTGATTTTAACAAGAATCTTCAAGGAGTAATGCCTCCAATTCATGGTCTTCAAAATTGATTGGCCATGGCTTTTTTACGTGGGAGCAAAGTTAAACGAAGTTTGTTATTAAATTGAGTTCTTATGTCTAAATTCACATAAACTAACTGAGAATTATGCCAACTATTTATAATCAAAATGCGCCGAGCAAAACCACAAGGAAATTCTAAAACTTACAAAATATTTCAAATTTTGTTAAATGTATGATCTCATTTACTAGAAAAAGAAATATTGGATAAAAGAAAATTTAATTGGAAATAAAATTTAATGTTTGAAGTATATTTGATTTGGTTAATAGTATTTTTGAGGTTGGCGACAGCAACATTGTTATTGTGGATGGCGAACACAACTCCAATTTATATAATTTGGGTCACTTGACAAGTATTTGAAGATAAGAGTGAAGACCATTGTCACTTAAGTGTCTCTAAGTAGTCTAAGGTGTAGTCACTTTAAACTTTTTTTGTTCTTAATTTTAGAAAGTTGTTTTTTTTAGCAAACAGAGAGTCCATTGTCATTTAGTGTCCATAACCTATCAATTGACTTCAACTAATTATGTAACCAGTGATGACCCCAAATGTTAGGTAAAGTCACTAGTTAGGGACAGTCACCCAGAACTTTCGTGTAATCACGTTAAACGATATTTATCAGCCTAAGTTTAAGAATTAATTGCAGATTAATTTTTCGTTTTAAATTAGACTTCAAGATCACCTCACCTGATTTAACTGTCCTAGACTTTTTAAACTTATCTAACTCTGGATTCCATGAACAACCTACTGTATTTGGCTGTCATAGGACATAGAAGATTAGCAGCCTGATAACGAAACAACAGTACAAAAGATTAAATGTTTGTTGGGCTGTGAGCCATGATCCGCCATCTTACTGAAACCAAAGTGTCATATAAAGCAACTGATCACGGGACTTGGGCAAAACTTGAAATGACGGGAAAAGCATAACTGGTCCGACACTTTAACTAAATGATCATTTTCATGGCACGTTAAAATGAGTACTTATATAACAGATTAAGTATAATTTAACCATTACTAAAAGGGGGGTCACAAGGTATGTATTCCATATGTATTGGGACATGTATTCGGTACATATGGAATTCCATATGTATGTCAAAATTCACGTTATACATGCGATTCATAATTCCCACGTTCACACGTACATATGTAATTTCTTATGACATAACCTCTATCAGTTTAAACAATTTTTGTTTTCAACTATATATGTATCTATTTTATCAATTTTTAAATCACAATAAATATATTTAATTTGATGAAACTTATTTTGTTATGATTTTTCTTTACTCTTTGTTTTGTGTTTTTTATTTTGCACTCACACAGTGTTGTATTTCAAAATAGACATTGTTAAATACACGAAAATAGAACATGCTCTAATTGACAAAAATGTCCTTTGGCATACACATGTATTTTACATACACAAAGTTTCATATGGATCACACGGTATGTACATCTTTACATGTGGAAAAATGACCCAATGCATGTCACAAAACACATGCAATACATTCCGTGTGACCCCCCTATAAGTACTTTTAGGTAATGCAGATAATAGGTTAATCGGAAATGTCAAGCCGATGACAAGTTTTAGCTGGAAAATGCTGTAAGCAATTCAAATAGGTTTTATGTTTTTCTTATAGCTTATCAAACTTTTGTTATAAATTGTTGGTTTTAACAAAATAACTATAAAACTCTTACTTTCTCTACTCTAAATGATATTTCAACTTTAATGGTCATAAAACTAAAGGTGGTCTTATTTAGTAGATCAAATATTTTAAAGAAAAGGGAATTCATTTGTTAATTTTATGTATCAACATCATTGTCATCATGGTAAAACATAAAAAATTTACAAAAGTAATATGACATTTATGGTAAATAAAAATTACATAAAATTCATTACAAAAACCCCATATGTACATACATATAGTTAAAGAAAGTTTTATGATTTTAGCGTAAAATTACCACGAATTATTAATAATATTTGTTATAAAATCTACTATTAAAACACCAGTCATTAAATATACTGAAATTTTAATAAAATTCTAGTTTAACGGTTCAAAAGATCTCTAATTCTAAATTTATCTCAAAAATTTTGGTTTTAAAAACAAGTAATTAAAAACAAAAAAAAAAAAAAAAACAACTGCCATAAAAGTTCATTAGCACATTGGGGAATTTTGTATATTTCTTGTTTACTAAAGATTATCAAAACGATAAGAGAGAGAAAAAAAAAGTCAATTTGACAGGTGAGTTTTAAAATGTTGTTTGTAGGTAAGAGTGTGTGTTTGTTTGTGTTTATTTTTTTTCCCTTTAGTAGTAACTGTCAACTGTCATTTGTATGGTGCTCTTGATGTGGTTGTTATTTCTTACATGATTAATGAAGTTTTAGTGGAATTTTGACAGTTAAATTAAAATTTATTAAAAAGTAAAAAAAAATTTTTTATTTTTACAACGCTTCGTTGACCTTAAAGTTAATTTGAAAGAATGGTAAAAAAGAACTCCAAAATGGATTTCTTAAACTTGTCATGTCATGAAATTGTTAAATTGTAAATGCTTGACTTTTAGGGTATTTTTTTTTTTCTATATTTCTATAGACTTTCTTGAGAAACAAGTGTCTTTCATTTGTAGTTTTTCCTATCGCTCTTAATTGGTAGGCGTTAATATATGTGTGGTTTTGTTAATTTTCCCCTAAAGGTTTTATTAATATCGTTTGTTTAAAATTTGTCTAAATCATCTGAATTTTAATAAATGTTTAAATGCAAAGTCTTGGAGTTTAGAAATGTCGATTGTGCGGCTTTCTCTGTTAATTAGTGCTCTATTAAATGCGTTATTAACTTTTTATTATTGTTTTCTTTTTTAATTTTCTTGTGAAAAATCTTTTAGTTTAACAATTTTTAAAGTTTCACACTTGTTTTATTAGGGCAATACAAATTATTCACTTTTTTATACCCTACACCAACATAGTAGTATGCGTTTGTGCTAATATTTGTAACGCCCAACAATATTAATCTTAAAGTAATACAACAATCATCAACAACAATTTGTTTAAACTATCATAATATAATACGACATTATGGCAATATGATCTTAGTAATAGCAGACCGTTTGAATCCCCCAATTGTAATTTAACTTTTCTGAATATTCTTCAAAATATTAGGAAATTTTTACTAAAGGCCTTATTCATAATAAATTTTAAAATTTATCAAAGGTTTATAAAACACATTTTGTATGGAAATTTTGTGATATAAGGGTTAATGTTTATTTTTAGAAGGATTTTTTAAATCACCAATTTCAGAAACAGATTTTGAATCAAAACCACTTTGCTCATCTTTCTTATTGCTTTCAAATTAAGAATTAAAACTCCATTTTCTTAATTTGGTTCTTTTGATATTTTTTTGCAGATATATATGTAGTTTTTTTGTTCTCTTTTTATTTTATTTATAAAATATGAAACATTTAAATTTGTTTTGTTTTCAATAATTCTGTTTGTTTTATAATAATCAGCTATAAATACATAGTTTATTTCAGTATTTATTTAATGCTTTCAACATATTATTTGTCTCACTTATTGCATTTAATTTAGTTACTTGTTATTTAAAAAATTTTTGATTGTTTTTACTTTAATTAAGGCTTTCATTGCTTGAGACTTAAATTCGTTTTTTTTATTTTGTTAATAAGTTCATAAGAAAATTGTATCTCAATTTTGAGGAAAGCAGACATTTCAAAACAATACTTAAAGCACAATTAATTTCAAAATACCTAAAAAGCATTTTTACTGGAATTCAAGTTAAAAGCAAGTGTAATTCAAGCCTTGAATTATAGTCAAGTAATTGGATTACAGTTGTATTACACTTTATTTCAATACAATTATCCAGTAAAAAGAAAACATAATTTCAAAGCAGTTCTAGGAGAACTAGTGATTTTACCCATCATTTAGGGTGGGAACTATTTACTTCAATAGCTACGTGACTAGTTATTTTAACACGTGCGTGTAATAAGCAGGGTGTCATTTTACTCTTTTTAACTACAATGAGATTGTCTAATAGCTGGTCCGAAGCATTGGATTCACATACTGGTTAAATAGCGTCAGTTACCTTACTAGCTACTTAACTGGTAACTTGATCAGATACATACATTGACCTCAAATAGTCAGCGAAAAACACATGTAGGCAGTCCAATCAACGATTACTTGTAAACAAACCTTTCTTCGACAATTCTCCAGTGGATTGCTTCTGGCGGGTAAAATAATAATTTTCTAAAGTTCAGTACAAAACAAACATTTTAAGGGACTTCACTATAGATTACTAAGAGACACTAAAGTGACTATTGACTTCATGCTATGTTACATGGGATATCAGTATACTTAAGCAAAAATAAAAACTAACTGTATAAGAATTATATCAAGACAATTTGTATAAGACCAGTTAAAACGAATTATCTGGGATGTATAAAGTAACCAATTGTCTTCTCTCTGCACCAAAATATATAAATTTTAGTCAGCCAATAGTTACATTGACTACTTGCTTAACTGTTGGGATATGTTTTGTGTTTGAAAAATATTTAAATTTTTCATATATTTTTCAAGTATAAAACATAAGTACATTTGCATTCAAGTCCAACTCCAACAAAATGTTCAAGTGCTTGCATTTTTGGATCATTATTGCTTATTTGATATATTCTAAAATCCTTAGTCATAATCAAATTCTAAATTTATTAATGTTATATAAAATAAATTTTGTTAATAAAACTTTGATAAATTTAAAAATTTTGTTAATGAATATGAGGTTAAATATTCATCTACATTTGTATCATTTGATTTTTAAATACACACAGATAAAATAGATTCAGCACATAATTTAGTCCACAAATCCAAATTACAGACAAAATAAAGGTTTGTATTTGTTGCCTTCATAAACATTTTGTTACCTTAACCACATATTGTCACAATGATTCAATTTTTTTTCTTCATATATTGATTATTACTAAAATTGTTAAATTTTTTAAAACAGTTTCTTAAAGCTTCTGAATTTTCATATACAACGTCATTAAATAACTTGTAAAACTTCCAGATTTTGTCAAATGTCGAAAATCATTTCGTTACTGTCCCAGTAAACGATATAATTCTCATTTAGATAAGAATAGTTTACTTGTAATTATTTCTGTTCATGTCAAAGGAGAAAGAGCAGTTTACATGTTAAAGTTTACTATATATTTTCCAAAGAACATAACCAGCCGTCAGTTGATCCGTTTTTGTATTGTATCCTTTTTTTAGTAAAAACAGCTTTAGTAATTTAGTAATAATTTACACGGTATGTATTGCATATGTTTTTTTTGACAAGTAATGGAACATTTTTCCACATGTAAAGATGTACATACTGTGTGATCCATATGAAACTTTGTGTATGTAAAATATTTATTGTGATTTAAAAATGTTTTAAATAGATATATAGTTAAAAACAACAAACATATAAACTAATAGAGGGTATGTCACATACAATTACATATGTACGTGTGAATGTGGAAATTATGAATCGTATGTATACGTGAAGTTTGGCATACACATGGAATTCTATATGTATCGTATACATGTCCCAATACATATGGAATTCATGCCGCTTGACCCCCTTTAAGTCCTTACAAACCATAAAATGTTATTGTCGATACGTAAACTAGTAAATTTGGTTATATCATTTACGGTGATGTATTTAACTCCCTATTTGTAAGAGTTTGGTAAAGAACTTGCCTTCAATGACACCACTGAGTTAAAAATGTATTAATGTTATTATTTTTAGTTTAAGTTAATTGAGCTTGAGATCAGTTTTTCAAAAATAATATCATTTTACCCATTATCTTGTAATGAAAGTTTTTGCTGGGATAGACAACTCGGTTAGAAGATACAACAACAAGGAAAAAATGTATACCTTTTTGGAATATTAAAAAGATCCTGTATATTCAAAATATCGAAACAAAAAAATCATTAAATATCGAAAGAGAAATTTCAAATTATCGAATAACTTTGTAGACATACTTTAAAATCTTATACATATATTAAAAGGCCACACGTTTTATTGAAACAAATTTTAAAGAAAAATCAAACTATTGAAACAAAAAAATTCTAATGAAATTTCATAATATCGAAACAGAGAAAGTTAAAAATATTGAAAAAAAAAAAATCAAAATATTTATTGGTTTACGTGGTAGTTCACTGCGTGCGAATGTTTTCTAAAGACAATTTGAAATATTGCAAAATATCGAAAAGGAAGTTAAAAAAAGTCAAAATACAATTTAAAGCTTAACTTTACAAATTTTAAAATTTTTTTTTTTTTTTTAAATTTTTTTAATTTTATTTTCAAATTTATTTTTTAATTTTAAAAAAGAAAAAATTTAGTTTATTAGTGAAAAAAAATGTATGACAAAAAAAGTTTTTTGGAAAAAAAATTCGGGTTAAAAAATATTTTTCCCGATTTTGACCCATTGTTGGTCCAAACTACTTTAGCCTTATATACATCGTTGCAATGGACTTTGAAATATCTATCATTAGATTCATATTGTCTATAATAATGACTTAGTAATCCAGATATAGATACAAATCGAAGTTGTCCCGGTTTTTTCATAATATCTCAGCCATTTGTGGGCCGATTTCTCGATTTTAAATAGCAACCGAGCCGGAAGAAATTATTTGGGAGCTACGGAAAGTCCGACGGACAGACGGACATGGCTATATCGACTTGCTATCTATAACGATACAGAATATATAATATAATATATATATATATATAATAATATATAAGTACAAATTATAATTTTTTAATCACGTTAGGTTTTAAGAATATGTCAGATATTATCTTTTCTAAATCAAATGTTGTTTCGGTCAACATGGTGGCCAAAAAAAAAGTACTTTCAAAAAAATAGCAAAAGTTCTGAAGGTTCATTGTCACATAGTTTCAAAAGTCATTAAACAATACAAGGAAGACTTGAACATTGAAGGAAAGCTGGATCAGAAAGAATAAAAGTCTAACAGATATTCGGAAAGCAAAAGAAGTAGAACAATTCTTTCGAATAGCATCGAACACTTCTATCAGAAAAGCAGCTCGTAAAGTTAAATGCTTTGATTCTTTTGTGCGCAAAGCCAAAGCTAATGTTGGCTTGAAGTCGTATAAAGAAAGTTCCAGATCGCAATTTTGTAAAAAAAAAACACTTGTTGTGGGATGGATGATGAAACTTATGTACTGACAGACAGAACTTTTGGGGTAAGATTTTCATGTGGCTGATGGACGAGGTAATGTTCAAGAACAATACCACGAGAGGCAAATCCACCCAACTGACCAGAACTTCGGCCTGTGGAAAGATATTGGGCTCATGTAAAAAAACAATTAAAGATCACAGGAAAGGTATCCCAGGACATGTCTGGTTTTAAGCGTAAGTGGACCACCTCGTCCAAAAAGGTAACGGAAGCAACTATAAAATCTTTAATGGGAGGATTACCGGAATAAATGGATAAATTTATAAATGCCGAGCAATACTTATGCCAATATTTTAAATTTACGTATTTTTGAGAGTTACTATATTGAACGGTTTTAGTTTTATTTTTTATATACGTTTTTAATGGCTCACTCTTTAAATTCAGGTTTGCGAGTCTAAATTGTCGCGCAAACTTATCAGAGTTTTGCAAATTGCACAGTTTGCGTGGCATGTAAGGGTTTACAAGAGGAATCTTATTGCAAAATTTATACATTTTTAAATAAATGTTTAATAGTAAATTCGAAATATCAATAAAATTTCTACAGAAATTTAAAATAAAGTTTGCAGAGAAAATGTAAACATTTTTTTTTGATAAAAAATTTTAAATATCGGTCAACTTTCCAGGGATATCCGAAAATATCGATAAAATTTCTAATAAAATTCAAAACATGAATCGATTTTCAACAGAATGTTAAAAAATATTGATAAATTAAAATATAAATTTTATAAAAAAAAATTAAGATTATCGATAGATTTTCTATAGAAAAAAGTTATCGATAAATTTTCAAAAGAAATTGATTGATATTTAGACATTAAAGTTATCAATAAATTATTAATAAAGCAAGTAAGAGTGCTATATTCGGCTATGCCGAATGTTATATACCCTTCACCTTTGTTGTGGATGCATTAATTGCCCACTTTCAGTGTATAGCATCCTAAATATATCAAGAAAACTTTTAAAAATTTTACATTTAATTGCTGACGAACAGATTATATTGTAGAAGTTACAAACGAAAGGACAATCTTATATATACCCTTCTCACGAAGTTGAAGAGTATAAAAACAACAACGCCTAACGAAACACCAAAAATCCGCAAAGCAGTTAAACCAACACACATCCAAACATACGTTTTGTTGCTTTTTTGTCAAAGCATGCAATAAATTGTCTTTTTTTAAAGGATATACAAATGTACATGACCGATAAAGTTATCGATAAATTTTCATTTTACCATTCTAGTTATCTAAACATTTTCTACATACAATTCTAGCTATCGTTATTATTTCAGAAAATATTGATGTGGATACAACTATTGAAATTTAAAAATATCAGTAAATGTTCTATAAAAGATTAAAGTTATAATGAAAATTTCTATTGAAATTTAAGTTTAAGTTATCGAACATAGTTTTAAACAACATTCCGGTTATCGGTAACTTTGGTATGGAAAATTAAACTTATTGTTAAATGGTCTATAGCTTATTTAATTTATAAATACGTTTTCTATGGAAACCTAAGTGTATTGCTACATTTTACCTAAATAATTAAAGTTATCGATTGCGTCTTCTATATTAGATTTAACTTAATGAATAATTACATTAATTAATTTACCCAAAATGTTTATATAGTAAAAAAAAACTCAATGAAACAAATGTAGATAGAATGTGTTTAAATAAATAAATAGGTTTTTGTTTGTTTCCATTAGTATATAATTAATATAATTTTTATTGGTTTTTTTTTCTGTTTTGTTTTGATTTCATCATTAAATTATAATAATAATACAAAAGAAATTAATTGTTAATATAATATTAATAATAATAATTATACAAATATATACTCATATGTATTGTATATAATATACTACAAAGAAAAAATGTTTATTAGATTTGTATTCTTTTCTTTTCATTTTTGTTTGTTTTTATTTTTATTTTTCTTATATTTATAAAATAAGTTCAAAAGATCGTTTTGTTTTCGGTTCAATTAACAGTCCCTCAGTCCGTCCGTTTAAGTCGGTAGTTTATTTAGAATTTGTCTCTACTTTATTAAATGGTCTCTGATTACAGTTTTCTATTATCACTATAAATTGTTTTTGTTTCAGTTTAAATATGTTTATACCTAGTTTCTTTCTTTTTATTATTTTTTTTTTTATTTTTGTTTTTTATTTTAATAATATTGTTTCTCTGAATATGTGGTTCAATAATTTTAGTTGGTTTCTTTGGTTATTGTTTTATTGTTGATGTTGTGTTTTGTTATTGTTGATGTTGATGTTCTTAAAAGGGATATAGATTTTTACGTCTCAGTTCCATATCTAAATCAGCCAATTGTTGTAGGAAACCATCATTGGGATGAATATCACGACGCATGCGTACTGTACGTATAGCATCCACCGCTGACATTTTGCGGCAAATCATCAAGTAGGCCAATACACAGGTGGCCGATCGTGAAACGCCCACCAAACAGTGGACTAAAACTTTGCCTGGAAAGTTAAGAGAAATTAGTATTTGTAATTTAAGGGCAGATTAAAAAATGTTTAGTAGTTTGTTGAGAAACCGGAAACTTACCACCGCTGCTGATAGCACTGTCAATGAATTTGGCCGCCACATAGAAATAACGTGAAATATCGGTTGTAGGCGCATCAATCATTGGGAAGCCCATGTACCTGAAAATAGCGTCTTTGTTGTTTCTTCCACTCACATTTCTTTTATAGGTTTGATTTGTTCTTTAAAATTATTTTACACAGATGTTTGGCGGTGCAAAAATGTTGTAATAAAATCAAAAATGTTCTCAAGTGCCATAATTACAAAGCAAGTGATAAATTTCAGAGTGAAAATAAAAGTTTTTTTTTAAAAACATTGGTGTAGTGATGGCGAAACCCGCAGACAAAATATTTTTGAAAAAGTTAGAAAATTTTGATAAAATCCACACAAAAATCAATTGAAGCCAAATAATAGGGGGGAAGGGCAAGCGTAGTTCAAAAGCTATACATATATACGAGGGCAGTAATATTAGTGTTTTCAAATTAAAAATAAAATTAAATTCCTATGATATTTAAGTACATTTTTTATAGAAAAGAATTATCGATTTTAATTTTCTATTAAAAATTACTTTTCTATACAAAGTTTGTATAAAAGTAAAAATTTTTTATTAAAAAGTTTCGAAACGTTTTCTACCAAACATTTATCGATAATAATAATTATGTACAGAAAACTTTTCGATAATTTCAACTACTATCTATAAAAATCTTATCAATAACTTTGATTTTCTATAAAAAGTAATCGATAACATCGATTTTCCGCTTAAAAGTTATCGACAACTATCCAATAGATAACAAAGTCATCAAACAACATTGATTTTCTATAGGAAAAATATCGATATCTTTGATTTTCTATAGATAAGTTACTGAAAACTGTATAATTTGAATTTTCTAGAACTAGAATTTACCGATAAATTTGATTTTATATAGAAAAATTTTCGATAACTTTAATTTTCTATAGAAAAGTTAACGATGACTTTGATTTTTCATAGAAAAGTTATCGATAACTTTTATTTTCCATAGAAAAGTTATTGCTAATTTTGATTTTTTATAGAAAATTTATCGATAACTTTGATTTTCCATAGAAAAGTTATCGATAACTTTGATTTTTTATAGAAAAGTTATCGATTACTTTGACTTTCTGTAGAAAAGTTATCGATAACTTTGATCTATAGAAAACTTATCGATAACTTTGATTTTTCATAGAAAAGTTATCGATAACTTTGATTTTCCATAGAAAAGTTATCGATAACTTTGATTTTCCATAGAAAAGTTATCGATAATTTTGATCTATAGAAAAGTTATCGATAATTTTGATTTTCTATAGAAAAGTTATCGATAACTTTGATTTTCTATAGAAAAGTTATCGATAACTTTGGTTTTCTATAGAAAAGTTATCGATAATTTTGATTTTTTATAGAAAAGTTATCGATAATTTTGATTTTTTATAGAAAAGTTATCGATTACTTTGACTTTCTGTAGAAAAGTTATCGATAACTTTGATCTATAGAAAAGTTATCGATAATTTTGATTTTCTATAGAAAACTTATCGATAACTTTGATTTTTCATAGAAAAGTTATCGATAACTTTGATTTTCCATAGAAAAGTTATCGATAACTTTGATTTTTTATAGAAAAGTTATCGATTACTTTGACTTTCTATAGATAATTTATCGTTTACTTTGATTTTCTATAGAAAAGTTATCGATAATTTTGATTTTCTTTAGAAAACTTATCGATAACTTTGATTTTTCATAGAAAAGTTATCGATAACTTTGATTTTCCATAGAAAAGTTATCGATAACTTTGATTTTCCACAGAAAAGTTATCGATCATTTTGATTTTTTATAGAAAAGTTATCGATTACTTTGATTTTCTATAGAAAATTTCTCAATAACTTTGATTTTCTATAGAAAGTTTTCGATTATTTAGATTTTCTACAGATTTTTTTAGAAAACTTATCGAATAATTTGATTTTGCATATAAACGGTATAGATAACTTTGATTTCATATAGAAAAGTTAATGTTTTTTTGTTTTCTATAGAAAAGTTAACGATAACTTCGATTTTTTATAGCAAAGTTATCGATAACTTTGATTTCTCATAGAAAAATTATCGATAATTTTGATTTCGCATAGAAAAGTTATCGATAATTTTGATTTCTCATAGAAAAGTTTATCGATAACTTTGATTTTCTATAGAAAAGTTATCGATAACTTCGATTTTCTACAGAAAAGTTATCGATAACTTTGATTTCGCCTAGTAAAGTTACCAATAACTTAAATTTTCTATGTGGTTTTTCATATAAAACTTTTTTGAAAACAAGAAGCTTTTCTATGAATATTTATTTTATACACTTCTACTACGCCCCTCGTACACATTGCAATATTTAGTTTATAATGTCGTAAATAAACAAATGTACATGGAATGGGATGGAATGTAATGCAATGAATGAATGTACGACTAAACGAATGATTATCATACTTAACACTCGGCATATCACGATAATAACTGTGCCCTGTATCGACCTGGCCATAACGACAACCTTCTGCGGCATTCAGTACATGTGTAATGCCCATCATACGCAGGTATGTTTTATTTTTAGCAGCAGCTCTAAACAGGAGAAGAAAAATAACAACCAACCAAAAGGAAGGAAAACATTTTAACATTTTAATTAACCTTCATGAGTTCAGTTAAGTTAAAAACAACAGTGTAAGGGGCTTTGTGGCCTTCTAACTTACGCATCACCAATGTAGATGCCTGGATAAACTTCATCGGCGTCCACATCGTGTATGGCACACTCTGACCTTCTTAGACCTGGCAATGTGCGGCAGGGTGTCATTGAATAATGCAACACACGTTGCAATTGACGTCCTGTGGTGTGTTCACTTGAAGAGGCTGCTGACTCCAGACGGCTGGGCGACTATAAATACAAAATGAAATAGAGAAATTATGTACATTCACATGAGTACGAGGACATTAGAAATAAATAAGTAAAATAAATAGAAACTCATTATCATTGTTTAGTTATTTATTTATTTGATTCTAGTTGTAGTTGTAAAGATGCCTTGAGTTTTAGTAATGAATGTGCTGACATTCATATTTGTGCACAAATATGAATGAATGCCAGGACCAAAACGGATTTCCACACACTAAAACTAACAAACAAACATGCAGTAGCAAACAACAACAACAATATCATCATACATACATGGTAGGTGCCTCTGTACAGCCAAACAATGTGGTCTAAAGCCCTTCACTTACAGATTCAATGTTAGTGGCTGTGATTGCAACCATTGTACTTGAAAGTAATTAATGACTGACTGACTAGCTGACTACAATATTTACTGGGATTTTTTTTTTTATTGTAAATATTTTCTTTTAAAACGTCATTAAACAAAAGTTTTCAAGATTTTTTTCCTATAAATATTTAGTCCTTGAACTATGTACAGTATTATGGGGAGAAAACTTATTTTTATTGCCTGTTTTTTGTTTGTCATAAAGTAAAAAAAAAAAAATAAAACAAATAAGAAGCTAAAGTTGTTCAAAATACACTTAATGGCGCCATTTTTTATAATAATCCTATCAGTAAATACATGTCAACATTGCAGGCTCGTGTGGGGTTTTATTTTAATTAAAACAAAAGTTTAATGAATACATTAACTATTTATTTATAAGGCCTTTCGCCCTTATTTTCTGAGAAAAAGTAGATATAAATAGGTAGTAAAGGTCTCCTCCCACTTGAATATTGAAATAAACAACCAGATAAGTTGAATTTTAAAAATCTAAACAAAATTTAGCGATAATTTTTCTATAGAAATTTTAAATATATTCTATAGAAAACTATTCTATAAAAAAATTACTGAAATTACAAGTCTAACAGAAATGAAGGCATTTTTGGCTAAATTTAACATAAAAAACTTTTGCAATTGCTTTTACTTTCCGTTGTGGTATTTTTAAGCAATTGACCCTGAAGGCAATTTTAATGTGCTTTCGACATTAAAAACTACACTAATTTCTTGGTTTTATTTATTTTTGAATTAATTTCTGACAAAAACGAAAACTTTTTTTGAATTAAAAACCAAAACGTAAATAAAAGTAGTTATTTTCTTTGTTTTTGGTGGCATTTAGAGAATCTGATTTTATTTAATGCGACAATTTATGTGAAAGATTTTTTGGTTTTGCCTGTTTTCTTTTGGCTAAAAGCCAACATGTGACAACAAAAACAACAACAACGTATGTAAAACATTACAGCAATCATCATAGTTAGTTAATTAGATGCAAGAATTTGAATATAAACCACAAAAAGACCCTGACAGGAAAAGAGTACAAAAGCGACAAGACAAGTATTATTTGTACAAGTCACCACCATCTCCTTGATTTTGGTTGCATGTTTTTTTTTTTTGTTTTTTTTTTTTTTGTTTTCTTGCGAATAAAAGGCCAGGTACTATTAAGCCAATTAGTGGTTGGTGGGAGCAGGTAGGTGGGTACAATGAAAAAGAACAGTTAAAAGATTACAAAACAAATACAATTGACATTTAGACAAGGCAAATGGCAAAGAGGTGTATTAGGTTAGGTATGAGTAATTTTGCATTTACACATTTTAATGTCTTTATTTGCATATTCTTTTATATATATATATATAGCGCCTAAAAGCAGACTTTAGTTATTTTTAATATTTTAAGCCCAATAATAGGCTAAGCAAATAAAAAAGCAAGCAATAGCACAATGCAAATGTAAGCAATAGACAAGCAGCAGTAGATGGTAGACATTTAGTGTGACAATTAAAACAACAATTAAAATAAAGGCGGCTCAAACAATAATGTTAACAGCAGTAGTAGAACTTTAATAATATGTAGAAGTAGTAGTAGTAGCACCCACACTAATGAAGGTGAATTTTGAATGTTATTTTGTTTCTTAATTTAAAGTTTATTTTAATAAAAAAAAAATTTTTTTCCAACCTGATGATACAGCGAACTGTATCTATCACCAATACTACTGGCTGTAGAATATCTATCAGCAGAGTATCTATCACTGCCAAGCTGTAATGTAAATAAAATATAATTATATAAAACGTTTAAAAATAGTAATATTTTCTCTAAAAATACCACATAAATAAGTACAATTAAACAATAATAAAACTTAAATCATCAAAAACATAACAGTTTATTTTTGGTAAACAACAAATTATAAAATAAATAGCAAATATAACGCATAGATTTGAATGAAGAAAATACAAACAAAAATAAATGAAATTTAATCGTTTGACTGAAACAAGTCACTGTTGCTGTGGCACAATTCGGTTGCTGTTTCATACAGGTGGTGCTACAGTGGGGTGTAAAAATATAGTAAATGCAGAAAATCGTATTATCCGCAGTGCTAATTTTTCTGTTAATTTTAATTTTCTAATTTAAAGAAAATTTATAGTTATAAACAAGTTAATTTTCTATACGAAAAATATCGATAACTTTTATTTTCTAAAAAAATATCGATAACTTTTATTTTCTAAAAAAAAATTATCGATAACTTCAATTTTCTATAAAAAAGTTATCGATAACTTTTATTTTCTTTAGAAAAGTTGTCGATAACTTTTATTTTATGTAGATAGTTTATCGATAACTTTAATTTTTCGTAGATAAGTTATCGATAACTTTAAAATTACATAGAAAAGTTATCGATAACTTTAATTTTCTAAATTTTATTTTCTGTTAAAAATTTATCGATAACTTTAATTTTCCAAAATAAGTTATCGATAACTTAAATTTTCAATAAAAAAGTTATCGATAACTTTAATTTTCTATCGAAAAGTTATCGATAACTTTAATTTTCCGTAGATAAGTTATCGATAACTTTTAATTTATATAGAAAAGTTATCGATAACATTAATTTTCTATTGAAAAGTTATCGATAACTTATATTTTCTGTAGAAAAGTTATCGATAATTTTAATTTTCTAGAAAAAAGTTATCGATAACTTTAATTTTCTATAGAAAAGTTATCGATAACTTTAATTTTCTATAGAAAAGTTATTTATGTCTTTTTATGTAGAGAAGTTATCTATAACTTTAATTTTCTATGAAAAAAGATATCAATAACATTGATTTTCTATAGAAAAGTTATCGATAACTTTAATTTTCCGTAGATTAGATATCGATAACTTTAAATTTATACAGAAAAGTTATCGATAACATTAATTTTCTATTGAAAAGCTATCGATAAACTTTATTTTCTCTAGAGAAATTATCGATAACTTTCCAATGAATGTTTAAGAAGGAGATAAAATATTTGTTATGTCTCACAGTCAGGCTGCTCTTAGAGCACTATCATCATATGCAGTGAGGTCTGGTGTTGTTATGGACTGCTGGACATCCTTGAATGAACTCGGCGTACACAATGAACTTGCATTGCGCTGGGTAGCTGGCCATGAAGGTCATGCTGGTAATGAACGCGCTGATTGTCTTGCCAAAAGGGGCGCACGACGCTCGTTTATAGGTCCTGAACCGTTCTTTGGCATCCATCGTGGATATACTATGGAACGTATTCGTTCCTGGGTTGAATCGGAATTCATTACACTATCCAGACGTAGATCCCAGTCGTTGCTTTCGCTCGAAAGTGTGACTTGAGGATACTTACATGTTCTATGCGACTGCCCATTGCTGGCAATATGCAGAACAAAATGGCTCGGAAGGGCCAATATGGCACCGGGGGACGTAATTGATCTCTATCCAAATAGAATACTTGGCTTTATACGTAGACTAAATCTGTTAGGATAAAAAATCTAAGGCTGCACAAAAGATCCTATGGGTCATATTGCGTATAATAATAATAATAATAATAATAATAATAATAATAATAATAATAATAATAATAATAATAATAATAATAATAATAATCGATAACTTTAATTTTCTAGAAAAAAGTTATCGATAACTTAAATTTTCTATAAAAATGTTGTCGATAACTTTAATTTTCTATAGAAAAGTTATCGATAACTTTAATTTTATATACAAAAGTTATCGATATCTTTTTCTGTTGAGAGGTTATCGATAACTTTAATTTTATATAGAAAAATTTCGATGACTTTAATTTTCTATAAAAAAGTTATCGTTAACTTAAATTCTCTATAAAAAAGTTATCGTTAACTTAAATTTTCTATAAAAAAGTTTTCGATAACTTATATTTTCTAATTTAGCTTAGAAAAGTTATCGATAACTTTTATTTTCTATAGAAAAGTAATCGATAACTTCTATATAAAATAAATTTTAATTCAAATAACTTGAATTTTCCATAGACAATTTATCGATAACTTTAATTTCCTACAAAAAATTTTATAGATAACTTTAGTTTTCTATATTAAAATGATGGATAACTATAAATGCCAACACCCCTGTACAGCGTGACAACTTTGTAGTACACACATTAACCTTGAATTTATTTTTCTCAAAGGTGAAAAAATTACACACACACACTCACACATTATTCAAAAAAAAAAAAAAAACAAATAAAAGTATAATTAAACATGAAATGTGAAACATTAAAGTATTTTGTCTGAAAAGTCAACAACATGAAAAAAAAAAAAACTAAAGCGATGAAAATCACAACAATTTAACAAAGTATTTTGAGCAAAATTAAAATAAATTTTCGCAAACGATGCTAATGGGTTAAATTTTGTATATTTTTCACCTTAATTTTCATTCTAAATTAAAAAGAATTTCACGTTGATGTGAATGTACGAGGCGACGGCCAAACTAAAAATTGTTGTTGGCTGCCAAACGTTTGAATCATGTTATTTAATTTTCTATAGAATTTTGGTTCAATTTAATTATTTATATTTTTTTGGTTGGTGGCGAATCAACCGTCTATAATTAGCCAGCCATATACAAAATTCAACACATTTTGTTGAATAGATTTTGAATTTTTTTTTGTCTATTTTTTTTTTTTTTTGTTTTCTAAATTACGAAGTATAAATAAATATGTGTGCATATTTTGTATACTATTTGCTATAACTAATTTAGAAAATTTAAATTGTTTTCATATATATATACGTATTTTTCTAAATTATTATTTTTGTTTTTATTTAAACAATACAATCACTTTTAAGTATAGACTATAAACAAAATTTACTTAGTATAAATTCCATCATCTGTTAAAATTCTAAAAATTAATTTTGTGAAAATATATTCCTTCTTTTTTGTGAAAGTGAAAGAAAATGATTTTTCTTTTTGTAGAACGTAGGTAATTTTATTGTTGTCAAAATTTATTATTTCACTTTTAAACTACATACATTTCAAATCTGTTTATTTTCCCATTCATAATGTTGTGATATTTTATTATGTGTTTATTAAGAAAAAAATTAAATTTTGATGACTCATATTTGCCTATAAATCATTTAATTTTATAAAATAGTCCGCAAGTGAGAAAACAGTAAATGGGAAAGTGTTCGTACATTTTATTATCTAATGAGAAATGATACGACAAACCCATATATATGAAAGAAAATATTATTAAGTTCTAAATAATTTTCTAGAAAATGTAACGAAATTTTTTTTATTTCATTGAAAATATATGGATATGTTGAATTTTTTAAAAAATATTTGTCTATAACTTATATTGTCTGTAAAAAATTTATCGATATTTTGAATTTTATCAATAATTTAGATTTTCTGTATAAATTTTCTCGATAATTTGAATTTTCCATAGACAATTTATCGATAATATAAGTTTTATGTAGATAATTGATAATTTAAATGTTCTATAGGAAATTTATCCAAAACTTTTGAATAGAAAATGTTTCGATAACTAGAATGTTTATAGAAATGTTACCAAAACTTGAATTTTCCACAGAAAATTTATCGATAATCTAAATTTTCCAAAGAAAATTTATCAATAACTTAGATTTTATGATTTTATTAATAATTTTAATTTTCTATAGAAAATTTATCGACAACTTGAATTTATTTATACAAAATTTCTCGAAACTTTTTGCATAGAACATTGATCGATAATTTTTTCAATATTTTAAGTTTCTTATTAACAGAAAATTAACAAAATATCAATTTCCAGTTTTCTACAGAAAATTTTTCAATATTTCTTAGTTTCCAAAAATGTTTTTATAATATTCTCAAAACTCCATAGATATTCTCTAAAATATCTTTTGCAATATTTTTATTTCTCTATTAAAATATTTTTGAAAACTTAAAAATCGATATTTAATTTTTTCTAAAAAAAATGTCAATATATTTAGAAATTTGCTTTTATTAACTTTTGTTCAATATTTAAAATTTTCAACAATTTTATATTTGAATTTTCTTTAGAAATTATTTCATTTTTCAAATTTCTCTAGAAAATTAAAATTTTTGATAGATATTTTTTTTTTTTTTTTTGCTAAAAATTTCGTTATTTGCAATTTTAAAAATATTTTTATCAATACTTGAAATTTTCATTAATATTTTTTATAAATTGTTTAGAATTTTTTTTTTTTTTGAATATTTTTAATTTTTCATATTTTAAAAAAATTCTTCAATATTTAGAATTTTTTTTATATTTTGAAATCTAAGTTTTATTAAAAAATGTTTTAGTTTTCGATTTTTGTATAAAATGTTTGGATATATAGAATTTTCATAGATTTTTTTTTCAATATTTCGAATTTTTAGTAGAACACTTTTTCAATATTTTGAATTTGGTAAACAAATTTTTGTAATATTTGAAACTATTTCAATATTTTGAATTTTCTTTAGAATTTTTTCGCAATATTTAGAATTTTCTATAAGAACATTTTTCCAATATTTTGATTTTTATACCCTACAATACAATATACCACTAGGGTATATTGATATTTGTATCGCCCAAAAGACCCGCTTCCGAAAATCACTTTAACGAGCACAAAATTCAATAGAAATAAGTTTAATATAGAAATAAATCGCTCGGCCTAATTTCATACCGATCGGTCCATAATAAGCCATAGCTCCCATATAAGGACAACTTCCGAAAATAAATTATTGAAAATAAAAAAAGTTTTTGCATATTTACTCAGTGTAGAATTTGACCAACCATACTTTCTTACCAAATTTGTTTAATTATTTGAATTTTTTATAGAAAATGTCAAAGTTTTAATTTCTTACTATACATGAATATCCTATAAGAATTTTTTCAATATTTTGAATTTTCTGTAGATAATTCTTAAATATTTTTTAATTTCAATCAAAAAATTTTGGAATTTTGAAAATATTTTCAATTTTTTTCAATATTTTTAATTTTTTTTTTTTTTTGAAGAAAATTCTTGAATACATATTTAAAATTTCTAGAATTTTTTTTTCAAAATTTTGAATTTTCTCTATTTTTTACAATATTTTGAATTTTTTATAAAAAAGTGTTTTTTTCAAAATTTAGAATTTTCTCTATTTACAATATTTTGAATTTTTTTATAAAAAAGTTATTTTTTAAAAAATTTTGAATTTTCTCTATTTTTTACAATATTTTGAATATTTTTATAAAAAAGTTCTTTCAATATTTCGAATATTTTTTTCAATATTTTTTAAAATTTCTATAGGTAATTTTCTTGAATATTCCGAATTTTCTATAAGATTTTGTATTTTTAAATATTTCAACGGATTGCAGGATTTTTTTTAATAGTTTGATTTTGCCTAGAACATTTTTCCAATACATATTTCGAATTTGTTAATAATTTTTTATATAGAAATTTTATATAGGAACATTTCGAATTTTCTATAAAAAAAATATTTCAAATTCAAAATTTTCTATTTAAAACTTTTCAATGTTTTTAACCCTCTAACCCGCAAGAGTGCCTCAAGGCATGCTACAAAACACTAATAATCTCAAAAAGTAATTATAATAGTTACAGATTTTTTAACATTTCTCTCGAATGTCGAAATCCATTCTGACTTTTAGTTTTTGTTCTGTCAGCTGTTTTGTGAGTGATGTCATAATTTTAGCATTTGAAATTTTGTGTGTGATTTTTTTTTTTTTAAATCAAAGTTTTACTAACTTTTAGTCGCCCGATCTATTCGAAATATTTTTTTTAAAAGGTAAGATAATTCTTCTTTCAGTCTATAAATTTGTAAATTTTAAACAATTAACAAAAAGTGGATTGAGAACGCAAAAACTAAGGGGTGCCTCAGGGCACTGTTGGGGGTTGAGACTAAATTTATCGGCATGTTATATTGTATGGTTTTTTACTTTTTTGTTATATTATTTGTTATATTTTTTGTTATATAAAAAAATTATAGTAATGGCAGATAGAGACCGCACACGGATTAAATTATCCGCCTTGACTCATTATCAGTTGGTACTCCACAAGAAAATCCACAGTCAGGAAGTTCAAAAGTTGCGAAAAAGCAAAACATCCAGTTAATGACGTCTGTTATGACAATATTGACCACTTTCCAATCTGGTTAGGCAAAACAGATGGTGCAAACTATGCACAAAGTCGGAAACACACAGTGTGTTTGCTCAAAATGAGATTTTCATTTATACTTCTCAAATGCCAAAAAATTGTTTTTATGATACTTTTTGTATCTTTTTCATTAGTTTTTCATCATAATTAATCTTTTTAATTAACATCTTATTGTTTTTTACACCCAAAACCGGCAACAATGCCCTGAGGCACTCTTCACCTTTTTGCACCTGGTTCCTAAACTTAATTTGCAAATTAGTTTCTGATGGCTGTTCTAAGTTTACATCTTATTGTTTTTTACACCCAAAACCGACAACAATGCCCTGAGGCACTCTTCACATATTTTTGCACCTGGTTCCTAAACTTAATTTGCAAATTAGTTTCTGATGGCTATTCTAAGTTTAATGGGTCATAATTATCCTAAAAAAATAATTCGACCACTTTTTTTTAGCTTTTTAAAGTTTGCGGGTTAATTTTCTATTCAAAATGTTTCAATACATAGACATATTTTGAATTTACTATTGAAAAAATTGTTGATGATAACTTGTTGTGATAGTTGTACGTTTACTTGTTCTTGTCACTGTATTATCATTTGTCCGCTCTATATAATTTGTCATTATACAGTAAATGTCAAGTTTAATGTTATTTTCTAAACTCGGAGCACACAAAATAAATTAAAAATAAATATTTCTATAAAATTTTCTATTAAAATTTTTTAAGTAAACAAACTTTTTTTATGATAAATGATTTTAAATTGAATTTTGAATATATAGAAACGATTAATGGTTTGTAGCTATTTAAATTGAAAATAATGTGTGAATCATTAAGGATTTAAATATCTTTCTTTGATTTAAACTGTTTTATAATATGTACCTATAAGTGGAAGAAATAAGGTATAAATTTATTTAACAACTTTCCGGCCAAATTTTTTATTATTACGTAAAGAAATGATGCAATTTGTAAAAGAATTTTTAAAATATTTTTTTTGATTTTCCTTCATTTTTTTCCCAATTCTATATTTTTTTGCATTCCAAAGTTCAAAACTGATTCATTTTGCTATTGCATTTGTAATGTATTAAAACATCAGAAAACACTTAATTAAATATAAATAAATTCAAAATGTAAATTCGAAACAATTTCAAAATATTTTCGAATTAATTGTCGGCTTGCAAAATAAACGTTAAAGAAAACTTAACAATAATTTATACTATTATTGTTGTTAATTGTTATTGTTATTTTAACAAAATAAAGGCGGCATTTTTTACACAATTATAATGAATTATTTTTTACCTTTTTTTTAACACAACAATATAATAACGATAATTAACTGATTTAAAGTGTTTCCATAAATAAAGTCTACTTATCGAGGAAAAATGTTTTGTTTCCGTAAATATTTAATGATGGCAGAGAGAGAGAGAGATAGTCAGAGAGTGAATATGGCCGGGGAGGGAGTGTAGGCTGACAGTTAAATACAAGTAGTTGTGTCAATAATTAGTGAATGTCAATGTCAGTGCAACTAAAACGTTAGTTTCAACAAATTTACTTGAAAACATCAGTCGTCATGTGTGCAGTTTTCGAGAGAAAAACCATTTGAAAGTAAATTAATCGTTGATTGTGGGCGCGTCTTGAACGTGTAGTTATTTATTTTTACTGTCTAGTTGCTGATGCAAAACGAAACAAAACAGAAAACTTGTTAGAACAGACTTAATTTTTAATAATAAAAAAGGGGTATTCACTTAAAATTAAGATTAAATTAGATTCAATTAAGATATTGTTACGAATTTGCAATATCTTAATTGAATTTAACGGTCTGTAGCGACTGCCTGCAACATTCATCATGTATATAAACACGTCAATCAGTAGAAGTTTCTACTTATCAACAATGTTGATAGCATGAGGTTATTAGCATTGTTTATAAGTATGACAACACTAAATGTTTAACTTGCTAACATTGACATCGAAAGCTCTAGAATTCGAACATACTAGTTTGTCCGTTAAGAGCATTGTAGAAGATTCACGAAAGATGGCGCGTGTATGAGCTTATCATAGGCGCTGTTAGAGTTAACATCAACTGCCTTGTGCATTATAAAGTGTGTGTGCATTTCTGCGAATTGATAAACGTGTATAAAGACACTGAGTGTTGTTACAAATTTTAAACTACTATACGGTTTTTATTTTCAATCAAAAGTATCCAGTTTATTTAAAGGAAAAAAAACCAAGGTTTTAAAAAGGTTAAAACGTAACAATATTTTAAAAAGTTACATGGGGTTGTCATAGAATCCAATCATTTCGGAATCGGTTTTGAAAACGACAAAAAAGATACATTTAATCGATAAAGAATTTAATTTTAGATCGAATATAAAACTGATAACTTTCGATTTCATGAGACCAATGTATAAACTATTTCAGTCATTTTCAAAACCGATTCCGACAATGATTGAATTCCATGACATCCCCGAACGATCAGGTTCTTAAGTATTAGCATTAAAAAGTTTCAGTGTTACTGATTATAATAATTTTTATATCCACCATCAAAAAAGATGATTTTAAGAAAGGGGGTTATAATGAATTTGTCATTCCGTTTGTAACACATCAAAATATTTGTCACAAACCCCAAAGCTGTAAAAGAATTCATTCTCTAATTCTATTTTAGAAATTGAATTATATTTTAAGGAATTAACAATTCTTATAAGGCATTCTGTAAGATATAATTCGTATAATTAATTCTTAAAGCTTTTGATGTTGTTGAATCAATTCCTAGGTGAATTAATTCCCATGGAATGATAAATTCCTTCTGAATGAATTCTTATCAATGTTAAATTCACTATGAATGATAAAATTTTTTTCAAATTCAATCTATTACAAATTGAATTAAATAATTTTTTAACCATTCAATTTGTAACAGATTGAATGAACATTTTGATTTTTAATTCAAAAATATTTTAGTGTTAAATTCTTGTTCAGTTAAAAGGCTAACAAATATTTATGTAATTGGTCCAGTTTATAAACAACTATTTTAAGAAGAACATAAAACTATAAAATAATTATATACACTATTGGCCATAACTAAAGCACCCCCTCAATGGATTTTTTCATATCATATTTTTTTTGATAAAAAGAGGATTTTTTGGATGTATTTTGTATATATTTCAATAACTTATATTGCTAATGTTCATATAGTGTTCATTTAGGAAAGGATAATTTTATGAACAATTAATTTAAAATGATAAAAAATACAAAACACGACGGACAAGACAAAAGCACCCCCTTATAAGAAGTTTAAAAATTTTTCTGCATATTTGCAATGTCAGTTAACGGGACTCACAACGGATGCATTTAAAAATTCCAGAAGATAAAAATAAAGGAAGGCGTAGTCTGTATAATTTAAGTTTTATACAGTTTATTGTGAAAAAAGTGTGGATGGCAAGGAACAAGTACTCCAGTGAATTTAAAATTAAAGTTATTGAAGACTGGAAGGCGGGCTTATAACGGCATGAATTGCGTAAAAAATATTCAATTAACAGATCAGTTATTTCCAGGCTGATTCCAAAGTTTTTGCAGAATGGTCGTATTTCACCGGTTCATTCTGGAGGACGCCCTCGTAAAACTACACGTTATGATGATTCCTTGATCAAAGGAGCAATACAAAAAGATCCTACAGCATCAGCTAGTTAAGTAAGAACAAGTTTAAGATTATGCGTTATCGAAAGAACAATCCGTGGAAGAGCAGTAGAAGTAGGATTATTCAGCCGACAACCACAAAAAAAAACCGTTTATAGCTAAGAACAAGAAAGCTGGACTGGAGTTTGCCAAAGCCCACATTAACTGGAGTGTTCAAAAATGGAAGACAGTAATGCTCTCTGACGAATCAAAATACAAATTAAAAAGTTCTGATGGAATAAGGCGTGTATGCAGATAAAAAGGAGAAAGACTGAATTCTATGTATTGCATAGGAACAATTAAACATGGAGGGGGTAATGTAATGGCCAGGGGTTGCTTTTTTGGTCAAGGAATTGGGTCAATTCATAAAGTTAATGGGATTATAGATCAGTTCATGTACCGTGGTATGTTGAAAGATGTAATGTTGTCTTATGCCAGTGAAGAGGTGCCACTTATACGGAGGTTCCAACAGGATAACGATCCTAAGCACATCTCCAAAGTTTGTTAGACTTGGACACAGAGCAATACGATTCAAGTTCTTCATTGGCCTGCTCAATCTCCTAACTTGTGGGAATTTGTTAATATGAAAATAAATCGTGAAAATTGCCGAAATAAGGATCAGCAATTTTCACGATTTATTTGTTGTTTTTCTTAAGGGGGGTCATAATTTACATCTTCAATTGAGCGTCGTATGAAAAATCACATTCGCTCATTTTATTTTTTTTTTTTAAATAGAAATTATTGAACAATATTTTTTATTTAATTTTTTCTTGGCAGTTTTGTTATATAATGAAAGAAATATATTTGCACCGTACCAACTTAAATTAGTAAAAGTTCACAAATGATAAGATATGACGATATTATAACAAATAAATATGTTAATATATACATCCTAACAAATGGGCTTAAATTTTTATTATGAATATTTTATGATTTCCTCCCTAATTACAAAAATTTAAATATTAAATTTTGAAAAGTGTATATATATTTCGTGTTTGCCGAATGTATATTGATTTTAATATTAAACTATTACAAATTGAATTAAAACTTTTTACAACCATTCAATTTGTAATAGAAGGAATTAAAAAAATAGAATGATCATTCAAGTGAATTCATTCCTTATAAGAATGAATTCTGTTGTGAATTAATTCTATTCAATTTACAGCCTTATGAATGAAGCTAAGGAATTATTTACGGTGAATGGTTTTAACGAATAAAAAATTCTAATAATTAAAGCCGAATTATATAATTTGAATGATACATTCAAAAAGTTCAAGCTGAATTATAAATATAAGTGAATTAATTCTCAATTGAATTCATTCTTTCACAGCTTTGACAAACCCACATTAGAACATATATTCTGGGTCCTCATAAGATTCTAAGACGGTCTAGCAATGTCCGTCCGGCTGTCTGTCTGTTGAAAAAACTTTCCACAAATACTCTCGATTGATAAGGTTTGTTTGATATTGAAAATGGGCAATATCGATCCATGATTTCACAAATGTGCCCCCTCCCCCGAATACTGTTTGAGCAGTCATAAATATATTGATTATGCGGCAATCCTGATACAATTATGCACAAATTAGTTCTATGTACTCTGAAATTATACTGTAAAGAATGGCAAAAATCGAGCTACATTTGTCCCTAGTTCCCTTACAAGGTCCATCTCAGAAAATTACTTGAGCATTCATAATTGTTTTATAATAATTAATATTGTGATGAAATAGGACATAAACAAATCTTTCTACCAAAGAGTTACCATATAACTCTTACTTGTTAAAACTTGCATGATTCTAAGAACACCCTTACTGCTTGCTATATTTACACTCAATTGTACTTGTAGCGGTAGGGGCTAACAAGGGGACCACCAGCCTGTAATCGATAATCAATCAAGAGTGAAATAAAATGCAATTTTTTGGAATGAAAACAAATGCGCATTTATACAAAATACCAAATAAGTCATGTAATATTTTAAAAATAAAATTCAATTTAATTCAATTTAAATGAAATGAAATTATTTTATTTCCTTTTACTTAAAAAAAAACACACACACACACACATTTCCAATTTACTATATGACCCAAACATTTTTTAAAGACATTGTGAGCACCTACTTTAGTTTTTTCCTTTTTTGCTGAATCAATAATAAATTTGTCTAATGTACTTGTCCATATATTGAAGAAGATGAAAAAAAAACTGTTGCTCTACTGACCAACATTTTCCAAAAATACTCGAAATATTAAAAAAAAATAAAATAAAAAACCAGCTGCATAATAACACTTAGATTTACATACAAAACCAACAAATAATAGAGCCTTTACTCAATAAGTGAATAAACTTGTTAACCTACATCGAAACGACAACGACGTTTAAGGGCCCCAATAGAGTTACATTCTAACTACTTAGTCATTGTATACAGGTAGATTTACTAAATATAAATGTATAAGGCATACAAACATACATAGGTACCTGATTTACCTGGCCAACAAGCATTTGTATTTGTTAGTTTATGGAAAGAATAACTTACCAGTTCATTTATGGTACAGTAAAGTCTCGTAGAAAGGAAGAAAGCTGTGTTTATATTGCTTGCTTGAAATTAGTAAAAGCACCAGATTTTATTGTAGAAGTTACGAAACGAAACACCAAAAAAAAAAACAAACAAAATACGCAAAACAATGAAACCAACACACATCCAAACATACGTTTTGTTGAATTTTTGTCAAAGGATGCAATAAATTGTCTTTTTTTGATGAAATTCTCTGAGGTTGACTCGGATTTTTGCTCATATCTTCGTTATTTATGGACGGATTTTGCTAATTTTTAATAGGAAACCTCTCGAAAGCATGTCTAGCAGAATTATTGAAGATTTGGACCCCGATGATATCTGGGGTCTTCAGAAAATTGATTTCAACAGACAGACATATGGACATGGCTTAATCGACTCCGCTCTCTATAAGGATCCAGAATATATATATTAGAGTTACAATCAGTTGTATGGAAAAAAATTTGAGTTCGATTTTTGAAGAGTGCCGGGTGGAATATTGTGACACTAGGTCTAAAAGATAAGTACTGAAAATTTGAGCCAAATCGGACGACGATTTCGGGACGCGCATCGAGGTCAAAGGTCAGATATATAAAAAATTTTACTATTTATATGAAATAAATGTGTAAAACTCCTTAACTTTCTGCATTATGTTACATAAATATGTAGATTTATTTATATTAATGAAAATTACAGTCAAAAAAATATTTTTCAGATTAAACCTATATCTCCTTCGGGTCAAATTGACCCACAAACTGTATTATCGTTAAAATTCGTAAAAAAAGCAAATTTTTCAGTTTTTGTAAAAATTTTGCTACTAAATAATTATTTTTGCAATCGAATGAATAAGAATCGAAATGTGTATGTAATTGTCGTTCTAATGAGATATAAAAGACAAAAATTGGTTAAAAAAATTTTAAAGTTATTAAAAACTCCCCATTAACGTATCTCAGGCCACTTGAACAAGAAATCTAGGAACAAAATTAACATATTTTAAGAAATATTAAAATAAAAGCTAATTTTTACTTAAAATATATCCGTATTTACATTCGTATGAGTTTTTGTCTTTGTAGAATACCGTTAACCTATTCGCAGGGATGGCCAAAAAAATTAATTTTTTTTAACGGCAGTTTCAAATCTCAATTTTCAATTTTTTAAAAATTTTCTTAAACAAATTTCAGAATTTTTTGATCATCACATTGGGATTTATTGAGATCATAATAGAGAATAAAAATATGAAAAAATTATGTCAATACCTATTACAGTTTTTCCGTACCTACAATTTAAATTTTGTGATTTTCGGGAAAAAATATTTTTTTGGCCATATTTTGGCGAATGAGAGCAATTTCCTTACTGTTAGGAATTTTAAGTAAAACCTGTACAGAATCTTATAGTTCAGATAATTTTTAATATACTCTGTAAGTTTTACTGAAATCGGACAACTTTAACCCTTAAATGGCGAAGGGCAAAGGTAAAATTTTGAAATATTTGGAAATTCTAAATTAAAGATAGCGAAATATTATACATTTTTGAACAAATTTTAACGAAACCTGCGAAAAATATATACCTTAAGGTCTTAAATATACAATAACAGTGCAAAAATGGAAATTAACCCTTAAAAGCACTTGGGGTCAAAATCACTCTATATTTGACTGTGGTTTTCGCGATTTTAAAAGTTAGGACCCCAAATTATATTAAGGGTTAATTTCCATTTTTGCACTGTTATTGTTTATTTTATTCACATATTATACTTATAATTAATTATTAGTGCAATAACAAATAAAGCTATGACAGCGAGGGTCTTAAGCTTATTGAAATAAATGAAAGTTAAATGGAATTGTAAAGATTACAATGTTTCAAAAAATTTATTATTAACTTAATATTGCTAGTGGTCATAGAAATGTCGATTAATTGGAAAATGTCATTACCATTAAGTATAGTGTTTTTAGATCTGTTTACGTGTGGGCAGTCGTAATAAATATGTCTAATACTAACTGGGTCGAATCCGCAAAAGTTGCATAATTTTGGTAGATTATTGTCCATTAAGTGCGAATGGCTAAATGAAGTATGACCTAGCCTTAAACGTATAATTTTAACTTGATCCTTTCTTGGAAGTATATTGTAATCGGTATTCTTGAAGATTTCGTAGGCGTTTATTTTTTTTGGGTTATTGATCTTATACCACTCAGTAGTTTGATTCCAGTTATCTTTTTTTTTATTCAGAAATTTGTCTTTAATAAGTCTTGCTATATTTTCCGGTGATAGATTTAGTGTAGTTATAAGGGGGGCTTTTAATGAAAGTTTAGCACAATTGTCTGCATTAGTGTTACCTTTTATTCCAGAATGACCTGGGGTCAAAATCACTCTATATTTGACTGAGGTTTTCGCGATTTTAAAAGTTTGGACCCCAAATTATATTAAGGGTTAATTTCCATTTTTGCACTGTTATTGTATATTATAGACTTTATGTTATGTTATTTTTCTCAAGTTTCATTAAAATCGGCTCAATAATACATATCATTTCAGCATCTTTACATTAGAAATTCCAAATATTGAAAAATTTTACTTTTGACCTTCACGGTTTAAGGGTTAAAGTTGTTCGATTTTAGTAAAACTTTCAGAATATAAAAATGATCTGAACTATAAGATTCTGTATAGGTTTTATGTGTTTTATACACATAATCCAAGTTGATTGGAATCCCAATATAAGTTTTGCAATCGATCCCACGGTGAAATGTTATATTATCATCAACTAAGACCCAGTCTTAAAGGTTTTACTGTACAACTGTAACTTTAATTCAAAATAACTAAAAAAGGAAAAATAAAATTGAAACCACTTACATACTTACACTCATATACACACCTATACAAAAACATAGCCATATACGATTACATATACATATTAGTACACAGAAAAAACAGATTCGTAGTAGCAAAAGAATTTGTTGCCAATCGAATGATTCGCTTGCACACACAGAATTTTTCAGTTCTATCAACAGAAAGTCTTTTAATAAAGAAGAATTTCGGTTGAAACAACCAAACTTTTGTTATCTATTCTAAAATTTTGTTGCTACAACTGTAAAATTCGGAATCATTTGATTGGCAACAAATTCGGTAGCTTTTACGAATCTGTTTTCTCTGTGTATGTATGTGTGCACATACATATATTATACAAGTAATAAACTCTCTAACTTAAAGAAATGATTTGCAGTTAAACTCAATAATATGACATGTTCTTTAGCACATTTTCAAAAGAGCTCAAAAAAAGCTACAAAACATTAATCCTTGAAACTTGCTAAAAAAAATTAATATTTATAGTTTGTGCTAAATTTAAAACAGACATTTTTATAAGTAAATGAAAAACTTTAGTTTTTTTTTTTTTAATACTAAAAAGTAAAACAAATTATAATTAACATGTTCCAAAACTAATTTTGTGTGATTAAAAGGCCTTGTAAGAGAAATAAAAATACATATTGTTGTAGAAAAAAAATTATTTATTAAATTTTGTTTAAATAGATTTTTTTTTTTAAAACGCTAAATAAAAACTTATAAAGAAAGAGTATAAATTTTGACATTTGCAGCAAATATGCAAACGAAAAAAAAAAACAAAGTTTTGACATTGACATTATTTGTTTGTGTTGTTTGCTATGGTAGCATGTCAACAGTTTAATAAATAAACGTCAATTTATTTTAATTTCTTGGTAGTTTTGGTTGTTTTTATTTTTTAGTTTTCTATAACGAGCTTATTTAATTCAGCAAAGAAATGCAGAGAAATATAAACTTATAAATATTCAAAAATAAGGATACAGATATTAGGGTGGTAGCTATATTTTCATGCATCCTTTTTAAACTATAAAGTTTTACAATAATATTTTTATAATTTTATTAGGTGCTTTTCAAATTTTAAGCTTTTATTTTGTGACATTTGTACAATATAAATTTATTCAAAGTATTGGCCATTGTTAGCAATAACATTTTCCCGTCTTTCTGGCAACATATGGATTCCGCGTCAAAAGAACTCCTCATCTTTTGAGGCCAAGAACAAATCGAGTGGGATAATATATTCCAAAGTGAAGCGTATCCCAAAGAAAGCGTTCTGCATCGATCGAAACAAATAGTAGTTGGACGGGTCACGGTCTGGAATATTAAGCAGGTGAAGCAAAACTTCCCAACCACTTCATTCTAAATACTTTTTAACAGGTATTTGCAACATGTGGACGAGCGTTGTCATGATAGAATATTACGGTTTCTGTTCTGGGCGTTATTTGGTCAATGCTGGCTTCAATTGCATCAGTTGCAGGTACAGGTTCACTGTGATGGTCTGGCCAGATCATCAGCAGCTCATAATAGACAGGACCATTTTGATCCCACCAAATACAGAGCATTACCTTAGAAACATGGATGCTTGGCTTTGGTATCGATTCGGCTGGTTGGCTGGGCTTTACTCACGATCTCTTATGCTTCGGGTTATCGTAATGGATTAATTTTTCATCGCAAGTAATGGTTCGATTCAAAAATTATTTTCTTTTATAGCGTTCAAGCAGCATTTCAGACACACAAAATCATCTTTCAAAGTCTCTCAGCTTGAATTCGTATGATTTCCCAATTTGGGATGAATCATGCTGCTTGCAAACATTTTGGAATTACTGATTGAGTAGCTCCCAATTGCTGTTGTTGAGTTTTACATCAATATTTATGGAGTAACGCCTCCAATTCTTGGTCTTCAAACTTGTTTGACTGGCCTGGGCGATCTTTGTCTTCCATGTCAAAATCACCACTTCTGAACCATACAAACCATCTTTTTCATTTTGAAACCGATAGAACACTATGATCATAAGCTTTGGTGTGCTTCAGCCGCACTTTTTTTCAAATTAAAGAAGTAAAGCAAAACTTCCCTCATATGACGCTTTATTGGCACAAAATTCCAAACAAACAAGTAAGAGAGCTATATTCGGCTGTGCCGAATCTTATACCCTTCACCAAATTATACTTTAAAATAAAATAAAAAAATTTTTTTTTTCGAAATAGTTTTTTAAGTTTTTTCCAATTTTAAAAAAAAAAAAAATTTAATTTAAACATATGTTTTTTTAATTTATTAGTGAAAAGAATGTATGACAAAAAAAAGTTTTTTGTGAAAAAAAATTCGGGTTAAAAAATATTTTTCCCGATTTTGACCCATGGTAGGTCCAACTTACTATAGCCTCATACACATCATTGCAATGGACTTTGAAATATCTATCATCAGATATCCATATTGTCTATATTTATGACTTAGTAATCGAGATATAGATCAAAAATAGAGGTTGTCTCGGATTTTTGCTCATATCTCCGTTATTTATGGACAGATTTTGCCGATTTTAAATAGGAAACTTCTGACAGAATTATTGAAGATTTGGATCCCGAAGATATCTGGGATCCCTTCAACTTCTCACGAAGTTGAAGGGTATAAAAACATCTATTATAAATCCCGCATTTTTAAGTCATACACAATACACAATTCATTCTTCTGTAAGGGAGATGAGGGCAAGGTCTAAATCAAATTTGTGGAAGATGGAGAGCAATCATAGCGGTAAGTTTCTCCCTTAAGTAGACGTAATATTTGTTTGGTGAGTACTCACTTGGATGCAGATTAGTATATGTTCTGTTTTCTTTTTTCGCTTACAATCCAGCAGCTCTGCACAGGCCACTAAAGATAGTACGTTTGACTAATGTCTAATTACTTGGTTGAATCTAATTTATATAATTTTGTTCATTTGACACGTGTGTGCTCTTAGTAATGCAAAGATAAGCCAATTAGTTACTTTATACATCCAAGGTAATCTAGCGTGAAGTTAGTTCTCACTTTTGTGTCTCTAAGTAATCTGGGGTGTGGTCATATGTAACCTTTTTTGTTCTATACATTGGAAAGTCATTATTTTGCCCACCAGGAGGCCAATTCTCGATTTTTGAGAGTTTCATAGAGTTTCTGATTCTCGTTTAGTGAAAAAAATTATAAATAAATTAAAATTTTTTCATATGAAAATAAGAAGTGAAATGAAACAGCAGTTAAAAAAACTCGTTTGCGGCTTAGCGCCGTTTTAAAACTGCTAAGCTTCGACATCTGCATTTGAATTTTATATTTTATTAATATAGATACAAACGTTTCACGGCTACAATGGAATGAAACACTTTCTCAATTTGTGTAATTGTGAAATGATAATATGAAAAGTTCTTATGAAAACGGTTCGTTTCACAGAACCAGAATTGACCCCCAGAAGTAGTCTATTGGAGAGTCAATTGCCACTAAGTGTATTTTTTTTTTTTAATCTGGAGTTTAGTCTTCGTAATCTATGTAGCATTAATTGTCTTCCGACTAGGACACCTATATGTTATAGTAACTATGTAGTCACATACTTAATTCTATATCCAGTGGCTAGCGAAAATCACTATTTTGGGACAGGAGACCAGAACCAAAAATAATAATTATTTCCTTATATGAATATAAATTTTCTTCAGAATAATTTTCGCTCACCATTGGTTACAGAATGAAGTTTCATGAAATTACTGAGAATCAACATGTGAGACTGTTTACCTCGTGCATTACTTAGTTATTAGTGGTTGGACTTTGCATAATTTTAGAGTAAACCAGCAAATACGTATTCACTTCTTCAAGAAGCAATGGCAGGCTTTAATCATCGAAGACATTTAGAAGGACCCAGAATAAAAGCTTAGTCTATTGAAATGTGTACCACCCAAATAATAAACCAAATAAGCAATTGGTACATTCGCTCGGTCGTTGACAGAATTGTCAATTATTTTTATTATTTTTAATATTAATAGAACACGATTTTGCATACATTTACATGCTTAAACGGTGCACATGCAAATACTTTCGTGTATCTTTCATGTATGTACAATATTAATGTATGAAATGTGAAAAAATTGTAAAAATGCTTGTAAATATGTCGAGTATTGATGTGTGTATATGAACATGTCTCAACATGCTTGCAATAATTTTTTTTTTTTTTTGTGTCTTGGATTATTGATTAAACAGTTTTCATATTCATATGCAACATTTTTTTTTCTTTTTCTTAATATTTTTTTTGCATTTTTAAAATTGATTAGCCACGCTTGTGAACATGCCAACAATATTGAACATGTTTGTTGAAATTTTGAGTGAAATAATTTACACACAGCAAGTTTACTTGAAGCAAGTCTCTTCGATTCTCTTTTAAACTTGCTTGTTTGTTTACACACAGCAAGTCTGTGTTCAATTTTGTATATCAAAACCTAATAGACGCCATAGTGAAAATGAAAAAACAAAAGAGAATTGAAGATACTTGCCAGTACAAGCAAGTGTGTACCCCTCTTCTTTCTTCTTGCCTCTCTCTTCTATAAACTCAGACTTGCGGCAAGAAAACTTGCCCTGTGTAAAAGCAGACTAATATCTAATCATTTCCTTTGCATTGATTCATTAATATGTTTAATCTTTCTTTTACTATATTACGGATACATAATACTAAATCTTTTAAAACCTAATTAAATCACAAAATATTTCTTGACATAAACATTTTGATGCATTTTTGTATCAAATACATAAAATATGAAGTATTCCCAATATATTTTTCCATAAAATTCAAGGATATTGTGGTAATTTATCAAAAACTCCCACCTTCCAACAAATGCATAATTTCCTGCCTGCAAAAAATATAAATTTTACAACATCCTTACAAACCAGATGTCCCACATACATAAATATTAGAGAAGAAAAATAATAAAAAAAAAACTAACTACAACATTAAATTATGTTGGCAAATTTCCTTGACCCTAAATTACAAAAAATAAAAAAAAGTTTAATTTACAACAGTAACATCCTTGGATCACCACACTTTGGCCACCTTTACCATCCCCCCCCCCTAAATAATAAAAACACAGGGTCATAGAAAGAAAACTAACAAGTACAGATTGTGTCACTCATTCACAAATATGCTTGTACTGCATGCAAAGTTTTCTTGTCTCTTTTCTATTATATTCCAATAAATGTCTAATTAATTTTCAATTAAAAGTTTCATTAAAACAAACTTAAAAGCATACAAACAAAACCATACAAACTCATGCATGCATGAATGCTTGCCGCACACACACACACACACACAGAGAGCAAAACATTTCAAATGACAACAATAGAAAATGAATAGATGTAAATAAAAGCAAATACATCTGTGTAAATGTGTAAATTTGCGAATGTGTGTCAGTATTAGGGATGCCAAACGGGACTGGGTTTTACAAATCCCGGGATTCGGGATTTTAGAAATGTAAATCCCGGGATCCCGGGATTTTTCGGGACCCCGGGATTTTTCGGGATCCCGGGATTTTTCGGGATTTCGGGATTTTTCGGGACTTCGGGATTTTAGTTAAACGTCAAAAAATATAAAATTCAACAATAAAAACAATTTTTTTTCGTATATATATTTATGTAAAAATGTATCAAAGAAAAAACTAATGCATTGAATTAAAATAAATTTGACACAAACGATATTTCATATTTATACCCGTATTCTGATTTTTATAACAGTGAGAAATACAAAACTGTATTGAGTACATATGGTAGTTCATAGTAAAAGGATTTTTAGGAATGCGAACATTACTATGAGACTAACAGTGTAAAAATTGGTAAGGCAGTTTAAAAGTTATTTGCAATTAAAACCGCACAATTTTTGTCAAAAAAGTTTGTTCCTCCCTATATTAATATTGAAAATAAAATATTGAAGTATTGTTTTATTTTATAATAAAAAAATTCCGTATGTCTAAAACTCGTTAGGGCTGACAAAAATTATCCACAAATACTCTCTGTTGATAAGGTTTATTTGGAATGATTTCCCCTAGTTCCATACAATTGTCCCCCGGAATACTGTTTGAGCAGTCATAAGTATGTTGATTATGCGACAATCCTTATACAATTTTGTACTAAATAAGTTCTAAGTACTTTAAAGTATTGCGAAAATCGGAAAAAATATGAAAAAAGTCAAAAATCTAAAATCCCTAATAACTTTGTAAATAAGTGTTTAATCGAGAAAAGGAGATTGATCTGTGATCATTCATATTTTGTACCAAAAACCGTTTTTTTTTTTAATCTGAAAACTTCTAAAATCTAAAATCCTTAATAACTTTGTTTAATCGAGAAAAGATGATCGATCTGTGATCACTCATTATTTTGACTAAAGATCGATTTTTCATATGAAAAACTTCAAAAATCTAAAAGCCTTAATAATTTTGTTTATAAACGATTAATCGAGAAGGGGAGCTCGATCCGTCATCACTCATATTTCTGACCAAAAATCGATTTTTCATATGAAGAAACTCAAAAATCTAAAATCCTTAATAACTTTGTAAATAAGCGATTAATCGAAAAAAGAGATCGATCTGTGATCATTCATATTTTGTACCAAAAATCGCTTTTTTTATCTGAAAACCTCAAAAATCTAAAATCCTTAATAACTTTGTCTAATCGAGAAAAGAAGCTCGATATGTGATCACTCATATTTCTGACCAAAGATCGATTTTTGATACGAAAAACTTAAAAATTCTAAACTCCCTAATAACTTTGTTTATAAGAGTTTAATCGAGAAAAGGAGCTCGATCTGTGATCACTCATATTTCGTACCAAAAATATCAAAAATCTCGTAATTTTCCGGGATTTGTTAATCCCGAAAAATCCCGGGATTTTTTTTCACAAATCCCGGGATTCGGGAAATCCCGATCCCGAAAAATCCCGGGATTTTCGGGATCGGGATTTCGGGATTGGCATCCCTAGTCAGTATGTAAAGAATACAAGTGTGATTTGTCAACAATCATTATTATTACAAGTTACAACAAACTATAACACTGTGGGCCTTTATAAAAAGAAATAATCATTAGTAGTTCAAAACTCCTAAGGACTTGTGGTAATTGAAAACCAGTAGAAGCAAATTAAAGTTTTAGTATTTTCACTGTCAAAGGGGAACTTTTTCAAATTTGAAACCTTTTCTGAAACCATAACTTTTTTGTTACTGATATACCTAACTTTGGTTTAGATTGAAAAAGTACTTTATATATATTTCACTTTCTTTCTCAATCATGCCCACAGTACAACATTTAACTACTAACAAACACATCATTGTCCCTTCAGTTTTCATAACGACAGTGTATCTCTTTTAGCAAGACTTGTCACTTACAGTGGTTGACAATACAATGGAAACTTTTCCAAACATTCAGTTAATAGGTCACAATCCAAAACAAATTCTTAAGAAATTTCTATTTCTTTAGTATTTTCATTTATAAATGATTGTTGGTGGCTTTTTTATTAAAAAATTAATTGTATTGACGAATTTAGTAATCAATATTACAATTCATTTGTCGTAATTTTTTTCTGTGTACTTATATTAACAACAAAAAATAAGAACATAAGGTCTGTTCATTTACTTTCCCAGTAAATACTTGCAACGAGAGAATAAAATCAAAATATACAAAATTACTCTCTTAAATTCTCAAAAATAGTAAAAAGTAAATGAACGCTTTTCCAGTAACAAAAAATTTATACACACAATTTTCATATTTTTTCCTTTTAAAATGTATAAATATTCAAATTTTCTTCAATTTTATTATTTTAAAAATAAAATTGTAAATAAATAAACAATAACACAAAACATATGAAATATAAGCTGCTAACTATTACGAGTTCAAAATAGAACTTGTAATCAGCGCTGCCAACTTTGACGATTTATCGTCATTTTGACGATTTTTTAAGTCAAATTTATTAAAATGACGATTGACGATTTTTAATTTTTCCCGCGAACAAAAATGACGATTTTTTAAATTGAACATAACGTTGCATTTGCTACCATGGATCATTTGTCAAAGCTGGTAAAAAACTCTTTTACAGATTCCGATTATGAATAAAACATATCGATTGGAAGAACAAAAGCTACAGCCATTATAAAAAATGCTGTTGGTAAAACTCAGCTCCAAACAATATGTGAAATCATGAATACCAATGCTTTTTCGTTATGTATAGATGAATCTACTGATATCAGTAACAAAAAACTGATGTGTTTGATATCTAGAGTTTGTCTAGATTTTAAAATATATGATTTCTTCTTTGGTTTGATTGAAGTCGATAAATGTGATGCAACCTCTTTATTTACAGCAATAAAAACATATTTTTTGGATAACAAGATTGACTATCAAAAACACATGATAGGCTTTGCCGCAGATGGGGCTCCCAATATGACAGGAAAACACAATTCCGTGGCAAGCCATTTTAAAAAAGAAATACCAAATTTATTTATTTTAAAATGCGTGTGCCATTCATTAGCACTGTGCTCATCATATGCCTGTTTGAAGCTGCCATCATCAGTGGAAACTTTGACTCGTAATATATATAATTACATTTCAAACAGCCCTAAAAGAAATAATAAATTTCAAGAAATTCAATCTTTATTGGAATTCAAACCGAAAAATCTTCTTCATCCTTCACAGACCAGGTGGCTTTCACTGGAATCAGTTGTTAACCGTTTACTTGAACTTTTCAAGCCACTAAAAATTTATTTTGAATTCGCGGTCAATATTGATCTTATAGACACAGCCGAAGACATACTAAATAATTTGAACGGTATTCACCAGTTATATTTTTATTTTTTAAATTATATTCTTCGTCTTATAAACAATGTCAACAAACTTTTTCAAAGTGAAAGTGTACAATCCAAAATATATACAGTGAGTTGTCCAGATTGTTAAAAACCGTCTTATCAAATTTTGTGAAAGAAGAGTATTTGGTTAATTTTGAAATCCAAAGTTTTAATAACTAAGACATATTTTTAAATAAAGATGAAGTGTATCTTGGCATTTACGTGAAGGAGAACCAATCTAGTTTAAATATTGAATATAGTCAGTATAATATATTTGTTGAATTCTGCGTCCAATTTTATATTGAATTGGTTTCACAAATTTTAAAACGTTTTGATTTTGGCGATAAACTTTTAGAAGGATTAAACTCCATTGAACCAATGGAAAAGAATATCAAGAACTTGATAATGAAGTTCGAGAATTACGTAATATAAAATTCACCGAACTCGAAACATTGGTGTTTTGGAAAAATGTGTCTAATTTAAAGAGAGCCAATAATGCAAAGGCCTTCCCAATTTTAACACAATTTGTTTCGAGTTTAATGGCACTACCTCATTCGTCGGCCAACGTTGAAAGAATTTTTAATATTGTAAATTTAAATAAAACAAAAACCAGAAATGCTTTGGATTCTTCAACATTACAAGGAGTATTGTTTTCAAAAGATTATCTTAAGTTAAATAATTCTCAGTGTTTTAATATAGCAATTAAAAATTACTTATTAAAAAAATGTCACACAGAAATGTAGCAGAATTAAATACCAAAATTAATTATTTTTTTATTAAATAATAACTTTATTTACATGTAAATAAAATAAAAATATTTAAAAAGTTAATAAAAAAATGTTTTTGGTATTTTTAACGTATTTTTGTCTTGACGATTTCTTGACGATTTTTTTCTTTTTAACTTGACGATTTTGACGATATTTTTTTTTTTAATTGACGATTTCTCCAAAAAAAAGTTGGCAGCACTGCTTGTAATAGTTTGCAACGAGAGAACACTCTCTAAAATATATACGCTCTTGATTTTTTCTCTACTTGCTAGTTTTTTGAGTTAATGAACGCTTTTCCAGTAACAATTGTTACTAACTAGTAACAACTTTTAGTTATTGAACAGAGCTATAATTAAATAAATTCTGAAAATAGTATTGACAAAACAATGGAATCTTCAGTTTTACAAAAATTGTCTAGTCCTTTTAGTGACTCAGTACTTTGTTGGATATTCCTTGATTATTATTACTGCTTCATAGCGATAATACATTGAACCTAGAACCACATCTGATTAAGCTTCCATGAAGGTATAATTTTGAGTCCGTATTTGGCGATCTCCAATTACCCATAGATATTCTATGCTATTGAGATCTGGCGATTGCGCAGGAAACTTCAAACCTCATATCCATTGAATTATAACTCGGTTACAATCCAAGAAATGTGTTAGGGCCATATTTTCCTTAGCGTATGGATACTAGGGTTGTTATTCGAATAAAAATTATTGCAATAATATATGAAACAAGTAAGAGTGCTATATTCGGCTATGCCGAATCTTATATACCCTTCACCTTTGTTTTGGATGGATTACTTGCCCATTTTCAGCGTTTATCATCCTAAATATATCAAGAAAACTTTTAAAAATTTTACATATAATTGCTATTGCTATATTGTAGAAGTTACAAACGAAACAACAATTTTATATATACCCTTCTCAAAAACAACAACGCCAGACGAAACGAAACACCAAAAAAAAAAACAAAATACGCAAAGCAGTGAAACCAACTCACATCCAAACAAAATAATGAAGCCAACAAACATCCAAACATATGCACGTTTTGTTGCTTTTTTGTGAAACACAAAAAAAAAAACAAAATACACAATGCATGAAGCCAACACACAATCAATCGAACACACACACGTTTTGTTGCTTTTTTGTCAAAGCATGCAATAAATTGTCTTTTTTTGATGAAATTTTCAGAGGTTGTCTCGGATTTTTGCTCATATCTCCGTTATTTATGGACGGATTTTGCTGATTTTAAATAGGAAAATTCTCGAAAGCATGTCTGACAGAATTATTGAGGATTTGGATCCCGAAGATATCTGGGGTCTTCAGAAAATTGATTTCAACAGACAGACGGACAGACAGACAGACAGACAGACGGACATGGCTTAATCGACTCCGCTATCTATAAGGATCCAGAATATATATACTTTATAGGGTTGGAAAATTATATTGTGGAAATTACAAACGGAATGACAAATTTATATATACCCTTCTCACGAAGGTGAAGGGTATAAAAATGTATATTTTATTGGAATAAAAAGCATTTTTCAAGCATATGACATAAAAATGCGGGATTTACAATCTTTTGAACGCGGTTTTTAATAACTTATATATATATATACATGTCATATACAGTAGTGGTCAAAACATTTGCAACTGAGATCGCATTTTAACTTTTCATTGACCAATTTTCTCCAAATCACATTTCGATACAAACATTTATTTTTTTCATGTCATCACACATTGTTTTTGTTAAAAATATAAAAAAAAACAAATTCCGTTGAAGTAAAACAACAAAAAATTTATTTTAAAAGATGTATTTAAAATGCAGCTGTTCAAAACATTTGCAACTCTTATTACTCTTACTCTTAACTAAGCTATTAACAGTAACAAATGCTAGGAAATAACGGTAATCGCATTTGTTTTATTAATTCGTGATTTCGATCTTTGCATTTTATTAAAAAACTCATCATAATTATTTTACTATCAGAGTTTTAATAAGATATTGGAAGCATTAACATCGTAAGAATTACTTTTGTGAAAAATGGCAGGAAACAAATACAATTCCGATTTCAAGGTGAAATTTTTAAATGACTTTAAAAGTGGACTTTCTCAAAAAGACATTTCCTTAAAATATTCCGTTCCAAAATCAACAATTTGTCGAATTGTTAATAGTGGTAACATCCATACAACTCACAAAGGAGGAAGACCCCGTATTACTACTGTAAGAGAAGACAAAAAAATTAAGAATTTTTTCACGAAATATCCTAAAGCAGTTCCTAGAGAAGTTAAAACCGAACTTTCCATAGATGCCAGTCTTTCCACAATTAAAAAAAGAGCCCGAAAATATGGTCTTAAAAGTTTTAGATGCACTAAAAACCCGTTGTGTCGGAAAAAAAAGCTCGGCTTGAATTTGTCCGCAACCATTTAAATTGGACTCAAATGCAATGGAAAAACATACTATGGTCCGATGAGTCCAAATTCAACCTCCGGGGTTCAGATGGAAGAGCCTACATTCGACGACCAGGAGGCGAAAAGTTTAATCCGAGATACACAACCGCCACAGTGAAATACGGAGTTGGAAACATTATGGTGTGGGGGTGTTTTTAGGGAAATGGGATTGGTCCAATTCTCCGGATTACTAATACAATGACGGCCACAATATATAGAGACCTCCTAAGCTCAGTTATGCTTCCATATGGAGAATGGGAAATGCCACTTTCAGGGACATTCCAGCACGATAACGACCCTAAACATACGGCAGGTGTTGTAAAAGTATGGTTGGACGAAAATAATATTAGTGTCATGTCGTAGCCGCCACAATCTCCCGATCTCAACCCGATTGAGAACATGTGGATGATTGCAAAACGGAATATTGGTAATAAAGTATTCCGAAATGGTGATGAACTTCTTACAGAGTTGGAAAAGCAGTGGAATGAAATTCCCGAAGATTATATTAAAAAGCTAATAGCCTCTACAAAATAATGAATAATGAAATCGATTTTTGGATATGTATAATATTTTCTTTAAGAGTTGCAAATGTTTTGAACACTTGTATTTAGACTAATTTTGTTAAACTTTATTTTTTTATTGTTGTAAATTTATGAAAATTTTTTTTTTTTGTTTTTGTAAAATAACTGAATTTTATAAAAACAAAATAAAAAAACTTATGCTGAAAGTCTTTGTTAAAAAAATAATGAATTAGGCAAAATGTGATTTCAGTTGCAAATGTTTTGAACACCACTGTATGTCATTTTGAAGGTAACATATCTGTCATTTATTCTCACTTAGTCTGCTTTTACACAGGGAAAGTTTCTTGCCGCAAGTCTGAGTTTATAGGAGAGAGAGGCAAGAAGAAAGAAATGGGGTACACACTTGCTTGTACTGGCAAGTAATTTTCACTATGGCGTCTATTAGGTTTTGACATACAAAATTGAACACAGACTTGCTGTGTGTAAACAGACGAGCAAGTTTAAAAGAGACTCGAAGAGACTTGCTTCAAGTAAACTTGCTGTGTGTGAAAGCAGACTTCGTTACTGAACATAGTTGAATTTTATACCAACAAAGCGTCATATGCGGGAAGTTTTGCTTTACTTCTTTAATTTGAAAAAAAAGTACCGCTGAAGCACACCGATATATCACCCATGCTTATGGTGAATGTGTTCCATCAGTTTCAACGTGCGAGAGATGGTTTGAGCGATTCAGAAGTGGTGATTTTGACACGGAAGTTTAAGATCACCCAGGCCAGCCAAAAAAGTTTGAAGATCAAGAAGGAGACATTACTCCATGAATATTTTTGTAAAACTCTACAAGAGCTTGCAAAATCATTGGGAGCTACTCAATCAGTAATTTCAAAACATTTGCGACCAGCAGTATTCATCCAAAAGCAGGGAAATTTGGTAACATACAAATTGAAGCTGAGCGACTTTGAAAGACGATTTTGTATGTTTGAAATAATGCTTGAACGCTATAAAAGAAAATCATTTTTGCACCGAATCATTACTGATGATGTAAAATTTATCCATTACCATAACCCGAAGTGAAATCTGACCGGATCATGTACCGGAACCTGTACCGAACGAAACTGACTCATTTAAAGGGAGGATTTGCCGACAACGCTCGGCCACATGTTGCAATACCTGTTATAAAGTATTTAGAATGAAGTGGTTGGGAAGTTTTGCCGTTTTATAGTCCAGACCGTGACTCGTCCCACTACTATTTGTTTCGATCTATGCAGAACGCTTTCTCTGGGATACGCTTCACTTTGGAACAGAGTATCCGATATTGGTTTGATTCGTTCTTGGCATCAAAAAATGAGCAGTTCTTTTGGCTCAGTATCCATATGTTGCCAGAAAAATGGGAAAAGGTCATGGAAAACAATGGCCAATACTTTAAATAAATTCATAGTTATTGTACAAGTGTATCAAGCCAAAAAATTTTAAAAAATCCCGCAAGTTATATATTTTACTATGCCCTGAAAAACAGCCTCAAACCAAACTTGACTGTGTACCACTCTCTTTCCCTTCGACGTCTTATAAATATTGTCCCATCACTGCCAGTTTATTGTATTTGGATTCGTTCGAAAATAGAATAGTTTTCCATTTCTGTATCGACCTGTTGAAATGGCCTTTGGCAAATTGTATACAAGCAGTACTGTTTTTTTCTTATAAATAATACCGGCTGATTATCGACAACCAAGGGTTTTCATGGGTTCTTAATTATAATAGCTTTGTCCAAAAGAACGAATCAGGGTTTTATCTGAACTTCCTCAGAAAAAAACTCCACAGTTCATCATAGAATCTCGAGTTTTTACCCTGAAGTCATAACCTTTTATCATGTTATTCTCTTAATTTCCGTCTGGAAGGAATAAGAACTTTAAACATACTACCAAAGTCTGTGAGTGGAGTTTTGTAGTCAGAGGATTAGTTTTGAGGGGTCCTGGAGACGATCAAATAAACTCGTCAATCTGTGCATATGGGTGAGTGTCGTATGCTTGTAACCGAAAAGCCTTTTCTCAGGATACTTATGTACAGCATACATATGTAAGTAACTAGTGAAATAGGTAATCAATTAACCCGTTAGGGAGCTGGTGTTTCAACCTCGCTCATTGCAAACAGTTTACTATTTTGTAGCAGCTACCACACTTTTTCTGTGTAATCTAACTCTATTAATTGGCAAAGTGACGACCCTAAATGATGAGTAGAATCTCTTGTTTGGAAAAAAGTCATCAGAGCTGCTGGGTTATTACAAGTTGAATAGACTACAACAGTAACAATAAACCCTGTCATCATTACTTACTCTCGTTCCCCAGGTTGTTGTAATTTACAACAATGAAAACGTTTTTCGATTTATTATAAAACAAACAAGAACAACAATGTCATTCTGTTGCTTTCCCTCTCTCTCTCTTTCTCTTCCTTATTTGTTTGTAGTAACAACATATGTACATTAGGGTGGCCCCAAAATTAAAGTTGCGGATGTTCCCGACTAAAATTAAAATTTGATTCATTTTAAGACTACGTTTTGAAATTTTTTCGTCCTGAGATCAATATTTGGCGAGCTGGATCAAAGGATAAAAAGGTCCTTTTTTGAGGTTTTTTACATTTTCTCCATATTTCTTCCAAAGGAAGTATATGTAAATTTGGTATCATGTGAAAGGTCTTTGAGAGACGCATTCAATTGGTTATTAAAAATTTAAAAAAAAAAAAATTTTATTTAAAAATTTTAAAAATTTTCGACAAAATTTTAGTTTTTTTTAATTTGTTCATAGAATTTATTCAAATATATAGATGAAATTTCTTGATCATAAACATAATGTAATTTCACCGAAACGGTTTTTCTCGTTTTTTAAAATTCAGTCCAGTTCAATGTTTATTCAAATTTGTTTAAACCTAATTTCATCCCTATCTGACAATCTCTGTATACTCAATTCTTAGTATATGTAATGGGCATCAAAATAACTCAAATTTTATAAGCTTTCACCATTTCGGTGAAATTACATTATGTTTATGATCAAGAATTTCATATATTTATTTGAATAAATTCTATGAAAAAATTAAAAAAAAAACTAAAATTTTGTCGAAAATTTTTTAAGTTTTTAAAGTTTTTGAATTTTAATTTTTTTTTTTTAAGATTCTAATAACCTATTGAATGCGTCTTTTAAAGACCTTTTATATGATATCAAACTTACATATACTTCCTTTGGAAGAAATATGGAGAAAATGTAAAAAACCTCAAAAAAGGACCTTTTTATCCTTTGATCCAGCTCGCCAAATATTGACTCAAGGACGAAAAAATTTCAAAAGGTAGTCTTAGAATGAATCAAATTTTCATTTTAGGCGGAAACATCGATACCTTATTTTTTCTCCATACAAACGGGGCCACCCTAATGTACATACGAGTACATTTTTTACACTTTTTGATTTTGCATTATTTTAGAATTCAAAAAATGGTAATTGATTACAAAAAACCAGTATATGGTGCATAATAACAACAACAGCAACAATAAAAACAAAAACAACTAAACTACAACAATAACAATAACAAAAGGTAAAAATAATAGAGATGCATTTATTGTTTCAATATTCTATTTTTATTATTTTTTTTGCTCAAGTAAAAGGGTAAAATCGGTAACGACATGAGTGTAAGTTTGTGACACCAGTGTTGCAAATAATCGTAGTTTTTGTACTTTTCTCTATGAAACCGCTTAGTATGTCAAATTTGTTGAAAAATGTTTGAAGCCACCGAATTGTATGGTTTATTTGTGGTTATGTTGTAACCTACATTTTAATAATAAAAGTAGTTCAAGATCTTTGCAAAAAGATTACAGTGTGTAAAAAATTGGAAATTTTTTTCTTTATACTCCAGAGATTTAAAGACAGTTGTTTAGTTTATTGCTGTATGTAAAAGCTAATGCACAATGGGTGTAGTTGTGGAAAAGAAAATATCCAAAATTGCAATAAATTAAGGACTATAGGTCAATTATAAAAGGAGTCAAGTTGCAATGACAGTATCATTAATATAGTTATTCAGTACACGCAGAAAAAAAATATAGTTGTGCATTGTTACTGTAACCATTTCAACATTTCTGCATGTTTACTGCAACCATTTCAAAATTTTTAACAATATTATTGTAACAGTAACTATTTATATGATTGTGGTAACAATAATATGGTTGATTTACGATTCACATGATTGTATCAACCATATATATGGTGACAGTAAACATGTATATGTTTGTGACAACCATTTATATGATGAAGGACTTACCATATTATTCATCATATTAATGGTTGTCACAGTAAAGACCTGCGCCGAACGCCTAAGAGTAGGTTAAGCTGAGCCGCCGAATCGTGAAATATTAGAAAATTATGACAATATGACATGATAAGAGACCTTGTGAATTTACCAATAATGTTTAAAACTTTGTTCTATTTGCTGCAGTTTATCGATTATAAACAAACTCTGCTCGTTCATTATTGAACAACTGATTGATTAAGATACAATTAATGGAGAGAAAACTATAATAGTTACACAACTCTTTCCAGAACTCAAGCATACAGTTAGTACACATTCTAGTTAATCTTTATAATTGTCGCCCCTTCGAAACAAATTCTTTTGAAGTGTTACGAATTGTTACTCTCAGAACTAGTTTTACGGAAGCGTTCTTTGTTGATCAGAAATGTTTGGTGTTGAATATTAATAAAATGTCCGCATGAAGAGATCTAAAAAAACTGATATTTAGCATACTTAAATTGTTAATATCTAACTTATGTATCCAAAAAAATGTATGTTGAATCGTTAAAAAATGTTGGATCAAAATATTTGCAAAACGTTGTTCGTACCACTATACATATTATGATCTCAATAACATTTATATGCATGAATCTAGTAAAGTGAATTGAATATATAAAACTAATCAAATTTGGGACCTTTTATGGTGACTAGGGACCAAATGTTGCCCGATGTTCGCCATACATTACAATATAATTTCACAGTACTTAGAAATAATTTGTGCAAAATTTTATCAGGATTGCCGCATAATTGACATATTTATGACTGTTCAAACAATATTCCGGGGGTACATTAAAATCATGAACCGATATCGCCCATTTTCAATACCAAATAAACCATTATCAACATAGAATATTTGTGGAAAGTTTCAGCTAGCTAGCACCTTCGTTTTGCCTACTATATACTTTTGTGCGTCTGCGATGAATATTTCGATGTGTTACAATCGGAGTGACAAAATCAATATACCGCCGATATTTTTAGATGTTGGGTATAAAAATGCACAACAATTGGTGCCCGTATTATACTGGTGATGGGTATATACATATAACACTCGTACTTATTTTAATTTTATCTCATTCGAGTATTCGTTTAATCGACAATAATCGAAAGAATAATTTTTTATTCTAAATTGAACAATGTTATTCATTTGAATAAAAAATATATTTTTTCCTCGATTATTCGAATAAGTATTATTCGAGTGACAACCCTACTCTCCATGAAGATTATTGTCAAACTCAACAAAAAACTTGCAAAATCATTGGGAGCTACTTCATCAGCAATTTTAAAATGTTTGCAAGCAGATTGATTCATCCAGAGCAGGGAAATTGGGTACCATACGATTTGAAGCTGCGAGATCTTCAAAGTGGATTTTGTATGTTCAAAATGCTGTTTAACGCTATAAAAGAAAATCATTTTTGCCACGAATCATTACTTGCAATGAAATATTTATCCAAACCCTAATAAAAGCATCCTATCTATTTTGAGCTGCTGAAATCTGACCAAACCATCATAGGGAACCTGTACGGAATGCAGCTGATTTGTTTGAAGCGAGAATTTGTGGAAAATGTCCAGAATATACCGGCAGACATGAAACCGTAATATTCCATCATGACAACGTTCGGCCTCAGGATGCATGCAATACCTGTTAAAAAATATTTATAGTGAAGTGATTGGGAAGTTTTGCCTCACCCGCCTTATAGTCCAGACCGTGCCCCGTTGGACTACAATTTGTTTCGATCGGTACAGAACGCTCTCTCTGGGATACGCTTCACTTCATAACAGAGTATCCGAAATTTGATTGATTCGTTCTTGGCCTCAAAGGATCAGCAGTTCTTTTGGCTCGGTATCCATATGTTGCCAGAAAGATGGGAAAAGGTCATAGCTAACAATGGCCGATATACTTTGAATAAATTTATTTTGTACAAATGTTTCAAAATAAAATTTTATTTTGGAATTTTAAAAAAACCCGCATTTTTAAGTCAAACTCCCAATAAACAAGTGAGAGAGCTATATTCTGATGTGCCGAATCTTATAAACCCTTCACCAAATTATACTTTAAAATTAAATTAAAAAAAAAAAAAAATTTTTTTTTAATTTTTTTAAAATTTTTTTTCAAAATTGTTTTTTAAAAGTTTTTTCCAATTTTTAAATTTTTTTTTTTTAATTTATTAGTGAAAAAAATTTATGACAAAAGAATGTTGTTTGTGAAAAAAAAATGGGGTTAAAAAATAGTTTCCCGATTTTGACCCATTGTAGGTTCAACTTTGTATAGCCTTATATGCATCGTTGCAATGGACTTTGAAATATCTATCATTAGATATCCATATTGTCTATATTTATGACTTAGTAATCGAGATATAGATAAAAAAAATAGACCAAAAATAGAGGTTGTCTCGGATTTTTGCTCATAACTCCGTTATTTATGGACGGATTATGCTGATTTTAAATAGGAAACTTCTCGAAAGCATGTCTGACAGAATTATTGAGGATTTGGATCCCGAAGATATCTGGGGTCTTCAGAAAATTGATTTCAACAGACAGACGGACAGACAGACAGACAGACTAAATCGACTCCACTATCTATAAGGATTCAGAATATATATACTTTATAGGGTCGGAAAATTATATTGTAGAAATTACAAACGAAATGACAAATTTATATATACCCTTCTCACAAAGGTGAAGGGTATAAAAAGGAAAAACTTGGTCAATTTGGCAACTTTTTCACGCAAATGTGTACTAAAACTTGTATAGTTCCTTTAAAATTTGACACAAAAAATATATTTTGGAAAAAGTCTTAACTCCGATATTGGATAAAATCCAAAGGTCTGATTTCAAACAAATCCTTGCACAAATTACATTATTAAAATAATATGGCCTTAAAATATTTAAATCAATATCCACATATACACAAATTAATACATTTGGTGGCCTAATTCCATTTCCAACAAAAACTTAGCAAACATTCCTCGTACATGAAAAAAAAACATGTGTTGCAACCACACAAAAGAAATGCATTTTAATACATAAATGATTTTCCAAAAATCCACAAATATGCCCTAATAATGCCTATAATATGCATTTTATATACATCATTTTAAAGTTGTTGTTATTGTTGGTCCAAAACATCATTTCTCTAGCAAGAATATTTGCTATGAAATTTTTGTATATAAATTGCACATGTTGCAAGTGCACACATTTTGCAACAACAACAAACATTTTTTAAGAAAATTTAGGTCATCAGAACAGCAACAACGAAATTGTAAAGAAAATCAAGGTCATCAGCAGTTTTTGAAGGTATATAAATACAAACAAAATTTATACTTATATTTCAGTATACATATACACAAATATGTATATAAATACATTTGTATGTATGTATATATAAATATTGTGTGTGTGTATATAAAGGAATTTAAAGTATATAACTGAAATTGTTGTAAATAAAACACAGCTGTTTTGTACATGAATTATTGCAATTGGAAAATTTATTTTTAAATACAAAATTCTTTTCTTGTTTGCAAATATTTGTAAAGATATTTTTAGCTTAAAGTACAGAATTACAGAATTTTCACTGGAAGTAATAAAAATCAGGAATTTTATTTACACATTAAAAATAGCATATAACGAAGAATTTTAAAGGAATTTGATTAAAAAAATCCTGAATTTTATTATTAAATTGTTTAGACAGGGAAAAATATAGATTTCACAGGAAATGAAGGAAGCATACACAGAGGAAACAGATTCGTAGTAGCAACTGAATTGGTTGACATTCGAATGATTCGGTTGCACACATATAATTTTTCGGTTCTATCAACAGAAAATCAGTTAATAAAGAAGAATTTTGGTTGAAGCAACCAAACTTTTGTTACCCCTTCTAAAATATTGTAGCCACAACTAGAAAATTCGTTCACTAAGGTAGAATTATTCGATTGGCAACAAATTCGGTTGCTACTACGAATCTATTTTCTCTATGTACAAAACAAAATTAAATCAGTTTTAGATTTATCTTAAAAAAATTACTAGTTTAGGGTGGAAATTAGTTATCATGCTTACCGCATATCTCCATGACATTGTAAAGTTGTTAGCTGTTTTAACTGGTTGATTAAAATGGAAATTTAAACGTTTTAGAAAAACGCCTTAGTTTCTTTTTGGTTGTCCTTGGTTATAAACAAATGTTTGTTTGTTAAAATAATTTCGTTCCCTTAAATTCCTTCCTTTTTTTCCTGGTTTCCTTTATGCTCGAGCAAGACAAATTTTATAGATTTATTTGTAGACAAAAAAAAAAACGCGCAATTTCTTGATTCGTTGTTTAATTAAGTTTCTCTTATTTAGAATGCAATATTTTATTGTTTAATGCACTTTTTCCAATAGTACTTGATTTGTTTTAATTTTTCATATATAAAACGTAAAAAAATACAAAAAAATTTTAGCACTTTTTTTTTAATCTTAGTGGAAATTTGCAAAAAATTTCTTTATTAATTTAAATTTTGTTTTTAAAAAAAAAGAATTTGAAAAATTTAAATTTTTGATTGTGTAGTTTGATTTAAGACTGGGGTGTTTTTTCAATTTTAAAAAATATAAATAATAAAATTTTAAAATGAAATAAATCTTATTTGATTTTCTACTTAAAATTCGCGTGACGTTCTTTTTGCGACTAACTGATTTACTTGGCGGCTGTATAGCTAAAACGTAGGGTTTTGTGCTTGGCTCTTGGCGTTTAGCTTCGACGTCGTTGTAGCAGTACGTCGTTGCTGCTTGCTACATGTGTGTATAGTTTGGTTTATGGTGTGCGGAGCGGTGCGCCCACCATTAGAGCTTTTCCGTTTTTTTTTTTTTTTTCTTCCACATACTACATATATTTTTACTTTTCTTTTTTCATACGCTCTCTATTCGATTTTGCATGTTTTGTTTCATTTGTACATTTTCTATGAAAGTTTAATATACTTTTTCCCTCATAATATTCAATTTGTTGTGGCTACAAAGGACTGTGGTTTAAAAGCAATAAAATTATGTTAAACTGTCTAAAATGTTTGCTTGCTATATTAATACAAAATTCTCTTTTCTTTTTTGGAAATCAATTACAAAATCCTTTTTATACCCTTTAAGGGTATATGTTTGTAATTTCTACATTTTTCTTTTGCGACCCCACATTCGTTATATATTGCGGAGTCGATATAGCCATGTCCGTCTGTATGTTGAAATCATCTTTCCGTAGCCCCCAAATAACTTACATACTTGATTCATACAACAATATATCCGCTATAAAACCGGTTCAGGTGCTATTTAAAATCGATATAATCGGCCCACAAATGGCTGAGATATAAGGACAAAACCAGGACAACCTCGATTTTTGGCCTATTTTTGATCTATATCTGGATTGCTAAGTCATTAATATAGACAATATGAATATCTAATGATAGATATTTCAAAGTCCATTGCAACGATTTATATAAGGCTATAGTAATTTGGACCTACAATGGGTCAAAATCGGGTAACCCGAATATTTTTTTTTAACACAAACAAATTTTTTTTCAATAATAATTTGGAAAAAAATTTAAAAAAATTAAATAAGAAACAATTTCGAAAAAAAAATTGAAAACAATTTTGAAAAAAAAAAAAATTTAAATTTTGAAAATCAATTCGAAAAAAAAACAAAATTTTTTTTTTAAATTTTGGAAAACAATTTTGAAAAAAAAAAATTAATTTTAATATATAAAATTTTTATTTTAAAGCATAATTTGGTAAAGGGTATATAAGATTCGACACAGCCGAATATAGCCCTCTTATTTGTTTTTGATCTATATCTGGATTAATGTCATTAATGTAGACAATATGGTTATCTAATGATAGACATTTCAAAGACCTTTTCAACGCCATAATAATTCAGACCTACAATGGGTCAAAATCGGGAAAAATATTTTTTTTTTTTTCATCATAAAATTTGTTTCAATAATAAATTAAAAAATATAAAAATTTGTTTTTAAATATTAAAAAAAAAATTGTAATAAAAATAATTGAGAATGAAATTTAAAAAAAAAAAACGCCCTGAATACGCCCAGCATTGGCCGAAAAACCCCCGGAATATGCGGCCAGACATGAAACCGTAATATTTCATCATAACAACGCTTGACCACATGTTGCAATACCTATTAAAAAGTATTTAGAATAACTACTATTTGTTTCGATTTATGCAGAATTCTCTCTCTGGGATACGCTTCACTTTGGAACAGAGTATCCGATATTGGCTTGATTCGTTCTTAAACTCAAAAGATGAACAGTTCTTTTGGCTCGGAATCCGTTGTTGCCAGAAAGATGGGAAAAGGTCATTGCAACAATGACCAACACTTTGAATAAATGTATATTGTACAAATGTTTCAAAATAAAAGCTAATAATTTGAAAAATTTCCGCATTTTTAAGTCATACACCCAATAGTTAAAGAAATTTTATATTAGTTTTTTAGTGGTTACTTTAAAAGTAACCATTTAGAAGGCACGTTTTTAATACACACTGTTTTCAATATATTTGTTGAAAAGAAATAATTTCTAATATCTCTTTAATTTTATGGTTTTATAAAACGTTTCTCCAATTTCTAAGTATTTCTAAACGGACAAGCAAATATTCAAAATACTTCTTACTCTAGCCTGATTTATATTACATAAAATACATTTCCTACATTCACACTTAAATTTCTTTCCCAATAATTTGAGAGCCGTCAGCGATGAACACGGTGAAAGATTCTACCAATACATTTCTACGATAGAACAAGCAAGTGCTATATTCAGCTATATGCCGAATCTTATATACCCTTCACCTTTGTTGTGGATGCAATAATTACCCACTTTCAGCGTATAGCACCCTAAATATATCAAGAAAACTTTTAAAAACTTTACATTTAAATACTGACGAGCAGATTATATTGTAGAAGTTACAAACGAAATGACAATCTTATACAACTCCAAACGAAACACCAAAAAAAAAACAAAAACAAAATACGCAAAGCAATGAAACCAACACACATCCAAACATAGGTTTTGTTGCTTTTTTGTCAAAGCATGCAATAAATGGTCTTTTTTTGAGGTTGTCTCGGATTTTTGCTCATATCTCCGTTATTTATGAACGGATTTTGCTGATTTTAAATAGGAAACTTCTCGAAAGTATGTCTTACAGAATTATTGAAGATTTGGATCCGGAAGATATATGGGGTCTTCAGAAAATTGATTTCCACAGGCAGACGGACATGGCTTAATCAACTCCGCTATCTATAAGGATCCAGAATATATATACTTTATAGGGTCGGAATATTATATTGTGGAAAATAAACAGGATTACAAACTTATATATACCCTTCTCAAGAAGGTGAATGGTATAAAAACGATATCAGGGTCAGTGGGGTACATGAATGCTTGCGGACTACTATTGAACATTACAAAGAGACATTCCTTAAGCAAAATACAGAAGAAAATCATAAAGATACATTCACAATACATTATAACAAAATAACGTCATTTTGTTGATAAAAACTGAGATTTTCTAACATAGAATAAAATCAAATTACGAAAGAACTATTTGTATTTAAAACATTATAATTATATTTCTGTTATCCTTATCCTTGTTCCAAGCATAACTATACAAACGTTTTCTTGTTACATGCAATAAGTGTTTTTTTGTTGACCAGTGTTATTAAAGAACAATGTTTTAGTTAAAGTAATTAAGATTCTAAAAGGTTACTTGAAAAGTAACCGTTTTGAAAGCATATTTTTAATAAAGTTTTCAATATATTTGTTGAAATTTTCATTATAAAAGTGTGGTTATACACGGTTAATATTATAACATTGTTTCTAATACATATTTTTTAATTTCATCTGGTTTTGTTAAGTAATGAATATTAAAGTTAGTTACTTATACAAAAAAAAAATCACTAATTTCGAAACTATTGAATATTATGACATCAAAAAGTTCTACCAAACCACTGTTGCCATAAATGTTTTGTTTCATTTCAAACAAAATCTCGTACAGAGGAGTTTGATTTTGTTTTTTTTTTTTGCACACAAAAATTGTGACGTAGTTTGTTTATGGAAAAAGCTTTTTCTCATTCACTTCTCACACTCTCCTCTAATTGTTGCTTGTTTCTGTTTCAGTTTATTAAATATATCTTTTTTTTGCAACATTTAGTATACATCCACGTGTTTTAGCTTTCCATTAGTAAGACAGCTTTTTCTATCACAACAAGAAAAAAAAGCTTTAAATGCCAAGCATTTGACAACTCGGCATTAAACTAAATAAAGCTTTTATTAAAACAAAATTTCTTTCAGACACTTACATATACAACAAACGTTTATCATAATAATAATAATAAACATTGTAGGCGTCATAATCCACAGTGAAGAGCATTTTTTTCCATTTTCTTTTTTAAACAAATAATGTTACTCATACGTCACACTGACTGTACTCGTACAAGGTTGTTGGTTTTGTCGCCTCGTAATAAGTATTTTGATTTTTTATTTTTTTCTATTTTTCATAATAAATATGAATCATTTATTTCATTTTAAATACTTTCGTGGTTTTGTTTTACTTTTTTTGTAAATTTTGTTTTAATTTGCTTTTCATGGTCATTATTCATGATTTTTCATTCCATTTTCATTTAATGTCCTTCGTTTTCTATGTTCTGCTCTCTTTCTCTTTTTGGAGGTTCTTTCTCCATGTGTTGTTTGTAGTCCGTGTGAATTTTATTGTCTATGTATTTTGTTTGCCAAAAATGTTGATATTCTAGTTGTTGTTGTTGTTCTTGTCGTTATATTGATTTAGTTTCTACCAGATTACGGCGTCAACCAGTTGTGCCACTGACATTGTTTTCTTTTTCTTCTTTAAGCTATCATTCGTTCATTCGTATGCGTGTGATAGTGTTGGCATAGGTCTGCTCTTAAAATGCACCTTCTTATGCTGAGAAGTTCAAGTATCAAATATTTTATCTGCTCATTTTCTATATGACAGTTTTTTTTTTTTTTTTTTGTTAATCATGATGATAATTTAAACAGAAATGGCAAACAATATAAGTATAGTTTGTGGCATAGCATGAATTCCATAAGATATCACAAATAAATTGACTGAGGTATTTTAAAATTTTAAATAAACGTATCTTGTGAAGCTATAGTCGGATTTTATTGAAAAAAAAAAAATGAATTTACTATATACATAAATGTATTTTTCAGACACACTTTTAGAAACTCTTTCTACCTATGGGTATTAAATGAGGAACATTTCATAAGTCAACTACGCACAACTGTCCAAAATTATTAAAAGTGCTTTTTGAATTAAAATATTGGACGAACCTTAATGTTTTTTGGTTGAAATCAAAACATTCCAAATTCGACATAAACAATTGTTTATACCGAAATTATATGAAGAGCGGTCCATAATTGACCCTACCCCCTAGGGTAGGGTCCTTTAGAAAAGCAGTTTATTCTCAATAATTTGCTAAAATATGACGGTATTAAGATAAAAGCCGACACACAGTGCTTTAGAAACGTTTTTATTTTTGGAAATAATTCGGTATTCCGGGAGCTAAACGTTGGTGTTGAGAGGTTTTCGAGTTGATTTACAGTTGTTCAGGCATACATTTCGTATTAATATCGGTGTTGTTATAATAGTCGATATAAATAAGTTTCCTATTTACATTAATTACTGTGCCAAATATTGTAAGGAACAGTCCATTAATGGGCATAGCCCCCACAAGAGGCTGTCCCGGAACATAGGAAGGTTCGTGTTGTTTTCAACTTCTCTTCCTTTCGTACATATGTAAATTTTGGAGATTTGAATTTATGAATACTTGTTCCTCAAAAATATGTTCCGAACATTCCTCTTTAATAGGTAGGTATTACAGTACATTGTTAAGTGTTAAAAGTGAATAAAGAGTGATAAAAAGGTATACAGAGTTGTTGAGCAAAAATAGGAAATTTAAAAAAAATCGATAAAAAATATAATGGCAAACTTGCGAACAAAATTTTCTTGTTTTTAAAAATTGCCACTTAAATTTTTTGTATGTATACATCTTTAAAAACCTTAATCATTTTCTTTTTTGCAAAAAAAGGGTGTAATTTCTTTTTTAATTTTTGAATGAATTTTTGAAACATTTAAGATATCTATTTTTTATTAAATACTGCCAATAGTTATTGATCAAGTCTTTCAAAGAAAAAAAATAATGTAAAACTTCTATTCGCTTATCCACATAAAATATCACATAAACCTATTCAAATCGAAAAAAAAAAATAATAATAAATGAAAACTTATTTAGTTTTCTTTACTTTTCTGAGTTTGGCAGTATCTCAAAACTACAAATCTCAATATAAAGTCTTGAAAATTCTCAATATCAATCGATCTGAGTACTAATTTTTTTCTTTAAATTCATTTTTGCCTTTTTGGTCAGCTTTTTGGGTCAAATACTCCTTAGTGCACAGTGGTTTACAAACGTTTTTTTTAGTCACCTCGGGTCTCACATTTTTACAAAAAAAATCGCCAAAAATCCAAAAAAATGAGCTGAAATATATAAATATAATGATCTGAAATATATAAATATAAATAGTCCTTGAGAAGATCTACAAAAAATACTCTTACATATATATGATATCTCTTTTAGTTGAAGAGATATTTAGGTTAATTTTTTTTTAATTTTGCTCGATCATTTTTTTTTTTTTTTTTTTTTTTTGTATTTCGACCGAGGGTCGAATTTTTGTTTTTAAAAATCAGCTGTAATGCCGATAAAATTCTAAATAAAATAGAAAAAAAACTTTCTAAGAGTCATACTGTCACTATAAAAAGTTACACGCATCCAAAGTTGGATCATGTAAAAAGAGCCGTATTTTTTTCGTTTTTATTCAAAAAAGTCCCTATATTTTTTCTTTTGTATAATACAATGTTCTATATAAAACATGTATATGATCTGAATAGAGAACTTAACGCAAAAGCGTGTAAAGTAAAACTTGGCTCACTTTAGCGGACCTAGTCCCCACCAGAGCTATCCAAACTTGGACTATTTTAAAAAAAAAATGTTTGGTTTTAGTAAACAATTCTAAAAATTCCTCGAGGAAGCTCCATATTTTTTACTATCACACGTAAATAACGCCAAATGCACTTTAAGAAAAATCAGTTTTTGGAACACATTTTACCCGTTTTAGGAATTTCGGTGTTTGAAAATAAAAAAATGTCAAAAGTTATAACGCCATTGTATTAAGGACATTCTGATCAACATTAGTTCCAAATTCTGTTATGATATCTTTAACCGTAAAAATTTTACATTAATTCAAATTTTTATTTTTTTCTTTTAATAGAAAATCCCCATATTATATTTTTTTCGTTTTTAAGGAAAAATTCATAGAATTATTAAAATTCATAGAATTATTTAATTTCACTAAAATATCAATCTTCAAGTATTAGGTTTTTAAAAATATACTTAATTACACAAACCTTGACCCCCTTTCGAAAATTTTAACGATTTTCATACACTTCATGCAAAAAAGCTTGTAAAGGAAATGTTTTCTAACTTTTTTTAGTTTTTTATACCGGAATTGCTTAGGGGCAAAAATGGACAGCTGAATCTTAGCTGTTAGCTGATACGTTAAGCTTTAATTTGATATAAGTCTCGGGCTAGAGGTCGTTGGTGATCAATAGATACAAGCCATAGAAGTTTTTTACTTTTCAAAATTCTTTTATTTGCATATATATCCTTTGTAACATCCAATTATGTAAAAAAATTATTATAGTGTCATTACGAGAGTTTTTTAAAAGCATGAAGCTATAGAAGGTAGCATTCACTTAGGTCAACTTTGAATGTCTCTGGACAAAAAAGTAATATAGATATACATCTATATATTTTTAGTACATGATAACTATATTTTTAGTACATGATAACAAACTGTGGAAAAATCAGGTAGATCAGAAGACATGAAAAAAATTAATTAGTAGTAAGAAACCTGAATCTTCAAAATTATTGGTCCGATTGGAATACAAAACTTCGGCTGACAAAATCGACCACCTCAGGTTTGGAAACATTTTTAAAGCTTTTGTAACTTGTACAAATATGGATATATTTCGATGAATGAAACTTTGTTAAAAGCAAGTGGGAATTTAAATTTCAATAAGTTATCTCTCATAGTTTAAAAATTATTTAAGTATAAATTTTGAAATTTTCATTGGTTACGTTTTTACCTTTTAACAACGGGGTTTATTTCCTTTAAATAAACCGGATACTTTTGATTGCAAATAAAAAGCGGTTTTAGTAGTTTAAAATTTTTAACAACTCTTTGTTTATTTAAAATGTACAACAGCAACAGTCTAAATGGTCACTCAGTGTCTATTTACACGTTTATTAATTCGCAGAAATGCACACACACTTTATAATGTACAAACTTAAATGTACAAGACAGTTGATGTTAACTCTAACAGCGCCTATGATAAACTCAACTCACGACTGCCACCTCTGCCACTAATTATACACACGCCATATTTCGTTAATCTTCTACAATGATATTAACTACAACTAGAACATTCGAATTCTAGAGCTTTCGATGTTAATGTTAGCAGCTCAAACATTTAGTGTTGCTATACTTACAAACAATGCTAGTAACCGCATGCTATCAACATTGTTGATAAGTAGAAGCTTCTACTAATGGACGTGTTCATAAACATGATTAATATTGTAGGCAGTCGTTACGGACCGTTAAATTCAAATTGCACATTCGTAACAATATTATCATTTTCTAAATAATTCCCAATTTACACGTAAAAAGCATTTATTGTTGCTCATTTTGAGCATAATAATTTTAGGGCCTGGTTCACTAAATGCGAGCGAACATTTTGTTTTTTATTTTATATTGAAAACAACAAATAAATTTGAATTTTTTCTGCTTTTAATTTTATGTTATTAGAAAGTCAATTTGATTTACTTTTCATATCTGTTTAAATCTATTAAGAAATTTCTTTGTTGGAATTTTTGAAGTTCGCAAATACAAAGTCAAACGTTTGAAACACTATGGCTTTTCCATTTGATAACAAATGTTATATCAAACATCACATCAAATACATAGGAATATCAGATAAACTACATCTAAGTTATAGTCAAGAAAGATGTAATTTTCAAACCTTTGATTTAAAATCATTCTCAATTTTCAAACCAAATCAATTTTAGGAGTATTTAAAATAGGTCATTAAAGTCTACTTGAAATCTTCTTTCTATATTTTGTCTTTCAAAATATAGCTTTTTCACAACACTTTTATGATATTTGTATGTGTAGGTCAAATTTTACAATAATGTGCAGCAATAAATACCCAGCAGTTCTGTGTGACCACTGCTTACAGAATTAACTACTTATGTGACTAGTTAGTTTTATAAGTGCTAGGCTGAAGACAATTGACCTCGCCTAGATTACAAAGAGAGTGTCTGACAGCTGCTCCAAAGCAGTCAACATAGTGGAATTCCAATACTGGTTACATAAAGACAGTTACTGTATTAGTTACCTAACTGGTTACTTGATTAGCTTATTTAAACATGTACGTGTCCTAGGCAGAGTCAATCCAACAGCTGCAAATAGACAGTGTAATAGTCTGTTCTCATACTGAGAAAACTCACGTATTACTTAGTTACATAGAGACAGTCCAATAACCGGTATCTTATAAACAACCCATGCTCCGACTTATATGTGCAAAAGTTATACATTGACTACTTGCTAAACTGTTGGGTATTTAAAACTGAAAATACCTAATTTAACTAGTAAATTAATGAACTGGCAATTTCCATGCTCATCATTGTCTCTATAGCGGTCGGTCACTGGATTAAAAACAATTACTACTTTTTCTTTTTTCTAAATAAAATATCCAACAACAAGCCAAAGAAACCGTAAGAAAATGTCTTAAAAAAAGTAAAAAATTAATTTTCTTTTTCGATTTCCTGTTTCCAAATGTTTTTTTTTTTTTAATTTTTTGCTGCTCAGGCATCTAAAAAGAATTGAAAAAGACTCCATAAAATAATAAAAATAAAGAAGAAAAAAATTGGCCACAAATCGTAAACAATTCCACATTATCAAAGATCACGATATTCATTGAATTTTTTTCTTCATTTTTTTTTTTCAGTTTTATGTTCATGATTTTAGCAAATTAAAGAAATAAAACTTATTTATTGTTAAAGTTTGGTTTGGTTGGTTGGTTGGTTGGTGGGTTAGTTGGATAGATGTTTTTCTGATTTGTTTTTTGTATACCCTTCACCATGAGTTGCAATATAAGTTTGTCATTCCGTTTGTAATTTCTACATTTATAGATAGCAGAGTCAATATAGCCATTTCCGTCTGTATGTTGAAATCAACTTTCCGTAACTCCCAAATAACTTACAAACATAATTGATACATCAATATATTGGAAATTCTTCCGGATCGGTCGCTATTTAAAATCGAGAAAATCGGCTCACAAATCGCTGAGATATAAGGAAAAAACCGGATTACCAAGTCATTAATATAGACAATCTGGATATATAATGATAGATATTTCAAAGTCCATTGCAACGTTTTATATAAGGCTATAGTAATTTGGACCTACAATGGGTCAAAATCGGGAAAATTATTTTTTAACCCGAATATTTTTTTTACAAAATTTTTTTTTATATTTTTTTCAGTAATAAATTAAAAAAAAATAAAAAATTAAAAAAAAAAACAATCTCGAAAAAAAATTAAAAAAAATAAACAATTTCGAAAAAAAAAAATTTATATTTTGAAAAACAATTTAAAAAACAAAAAATTTTTTTAAATTTTGAAAAACTATTTTGCAAAAAAAATTTTTTTGTTTACCTAAAAGCATTTCAAATTTTTATTTTAAAGTATAATTTGGTGAAAGGCTTATAAGATTCGGGACAGCCGATTATAGCTCTCTTACTTTTTTGTGACTATTGGTCGTTCATTTATTGTTTGGCCTCATCAGCATGAGCATCATTATCCTTTGCCACAATTTTACTTAAACAAAAAAAAAACGAGTATGTAACTGAAAGATTCTTCTACTCTCCCTCATAACTTTAACGTAATTTATGGCCAGACAATTGAGCTCTTGTTGTTGGGTCATGAACGCGAAATAATAGTCAAAGAGGAAATATCGAAAAAAAAATATAATAATAATAATAATAATAATAATAAAAATAAAACTAACTGCAAATAAATTTAGAATAAAACTAAAGTATTTACACACACATAGAAGATTGTGTGTGTGCATGTATTCAAATAGCAAAATAAAAAGAACCACCCAGCAGTTAAGCAAGTAGTCAATGTCTCCCTAATAGAAAGTAATTGTCACTAATGTCTGACCACTTGGCTGACTCCAATTTATATATTTTGGATCATTTGACATGTATGTGCTCTTTGTTGTGCAAAGATAAGTCAATTGGTTACTTTATACATCCCATGTAATCTAATGTGAAGGCAATTGTCAATTAAGTGTCTCTAAGTAAGTAATCTAGAGTGTTGTCACTTTAAACGTCCCATACAATCTAATGTGAAGGCAATTGTCAATTAAGTGTCTCTAAGTAATTAATCTGGAGTGTAGTCACTTTAAACGTTTACTTTGTAGTGGACTTTAGAAAGTAGTTATTTTAACCACCAGAAGTAATCTATTGGAGAGTTGTCGAAGAAAATATTGTAAATAAGCAATCGGTTATTGTACTGTCTATGAGATGTCTTATTACGTTGACTATCTTTAGCCAGCTATCAGGCAGTGTCATTGTAATTAAAAAGGGTCAATGACCCCCATGTTAAAATAACTAGTCACGTAACTAGTTGTCACCCTAAATTATAGGTAAATTCACTAGTTCGGGACAGTCTCCTAGAACTGCTGGTCAAGTCTGTAAATACAAAATCTCTATTGAAAAAAGTTGTGGGCCACAATATTAGTCCATCACTTGAAGTTCGTAGAACACTACAATTTTGTCTTCTTTAGGATTATAGGCTAAGTGTAGTTTTCATTCCCGGTTGAGATTTTCATCACACTTTATTCAGTTTTCTGTTTCATTAATAGTTTAGTGGCATTCACCACTAAATCTGGAAATAAAATCCCCAAAAAGTTCTAATACATTTGTACATGTTGTAGTACATTTTTCGTTTGACTGTGTGAATTTTAAGTTGTGGGTAAATCTAAATTGTTAATAATAAGAAAATTCATACAAAAAAAAAAAAACAAAACAAAAACCACAATTTGTTATTTGCACTGAAAACCATGAAAAGAAGGAATAAGTATCTTCTTCGAATTAAAAACGAGTGCTTCTTTCTTACTGTGCCACCATAAATGGAGGGAATACTTTTGAGCAGACATGGAAAATAGAGATTTTGAAATCATACTAATAATAAAGGTACATTTTTCAAGATTATAGATTATAAATTCATTCTGTAGAATTTACCTTTCCAACAAATTGTTTCCCAAACCGTCCAGAAAGACTTTTAACAATAATGTAGAATCATTTTATTTGTGAAATAATTCGGTAGCTCGTGAACGATTGGAAATATCTTAATGAAATTTAGAGTATTTCTGAGTTGATTTGTAGTTACATGAGTTCGTAGTTGGAATGGGAGATATAGTTGGAATGGGAGATATAGGGCAACCAAAGTCAGGACCTTCAAAATTAAAAAAAAAATAATAAAATGTTTTCCCAAAGTAAAGTATAATTTGGTGAAGGGAATATAAGATTCGTCATAGCTCTCTTACTTGTTTTTTTTTTTAATTTTTAAAAAAACAAAAATTTTGTAAATTTATTTGTGAAAAAAATTTTAGAACAAAAAATGTTTTTTGGTGAAAAAAATTCGGTGTAAAAAATATTTTTCCCGATTTTGACCCATTGTAGGTCCGACTTACTTTGGCCTTTTATTTGGCCGTTGCAAAGTTCATTAAAATATCTATTATTGGATATTCATATTGTCTATATTAATGACTTAGTAATTCAAATATAGATAGGTCAAAAATCGAGGTTGTCCTGTTTTTTCCCTTAGCCATTAGTGGGATGATTGTCTCGATTTTAAATAGCAACCCAGCCGGAAGAATTCCCGATATAGTGATATATGGATCATGTATATAAGTTATTTGGGGTTTACGAAAAGTTTATTTCAACATACAGACGGACTTGGCTATATCCACTTCGTTTTCTATAACGATCCTCAATATATATAATTTGTGAGGTCGCAAATGAAAAATGTAGAAATTACAAACGGAATGACAAACGTATATATACCCTTGCAAATCATGGTGAAGGGTATAAAAACTAACATTTATTTATTATCCGAATGTCAGTTAATATAGATAGTAAAGGGAGTTCTTTCATAGAGGCGGAGAACTTTAAATTGAAAAAAAACTGAAAAAAAAAATCCATCCACTTGGGTTTATTAACTAGATAATTGTATTGCATTAATGTTTAAATGAGGAATCATTGATCCATATGTCTTCACGAGTAACGATGGTCAGAACGTTACAGTCAACGGTGAGCGGTATAGAGTCAATGTTTATTAATTTTTTCGTGCCTCAATTAGTATTTCAGACATGTGGTTTCAGCAGAATGGTGCCAAATGTCACACGCAAATACAATAAATATACTGGAGAAACATTTGACTACCAAATAATTTCAAGAAATTTACCTGTTAACTTGCCACCTCGTTCATGATTATTTTGTCTGAGGATATGTAAAGTCCTTATTTTAGTAGATTTCAATAAATTTAAAAAAAGGATGTGAATTAAATTCGATCGATGTACATCAAATACCTGTAAGTTTTCTAATGGTTTCATAAGACAAATCCATTTCAATGATTTGAAATAATGAATTCTTAATTGAATTTTCAAAATCAAATTAAATTATAAATTTGAACTAATCCATTAAAGCATTCATCACAAAATTAGTTTATAGGTTTAATTTCTTAGTAACTACTTCAAACGTATTGAATTCATTCCTTTGAGAATTAATTTCTTACTTAATTACATACTTAATTTGTCTTCCATTCAAATCTATTTGAACGGAAATTGAATTTAGAAAATGCTTTTTTTCAATTCAGTTTAGATTTGAATTAACAAAAAGTTTACAATTCAAATCTTGAATATTGTTACGAATGTTCAATGACGATTTGAATTCAACGGTCTGTAACGACTGCCTGCAGCATTCATCATGTTTGAAGGCACGTCCATCATTGACATTGTTTATAAGTATGGCAACACTAAACGTTTGGGCTGCTGGCAATGACATCGAAAAGCTCTAGAAATCGAATGTACTAGTATGTCCGTTAAGAGCATTGTAGAAGTTTCCCGATAGATGGCGCGTGCATAAATAGGGGCAGAGCTGGCAGTCGTGAGTGGAGTTTATTATTGGCACTGTTAGAGTTAACATCTCTGCGAATTGATTTACGTGTATAAAGACATTGAGTGACTATTTAATTGTGTTGTTGTTGTACAATCTAAATAAATAAAGAGTTGTTACAATTTTAAACTACTAAAACTGCTTTTATTTGCAATCAAAAGTATCCGGTTTATTTAAAGGAAATAAACCCACGTTTTTTAAAAGGTAAAAACGTAACAATATATTTTATTATGAAACTATTTATTTATTGGTATGTTCAACTTACACCACTTTTACTATATTACTTTGTATTCAGGATTGAAGCTAAAAACTTTGTTTTTTTGGGAATGGTTTTATGGTATGAATTGCTGACATTTTCTTGAATTAATCTCAATTGAATAAATTATGTAATTCGAAACTCCGTTTAGAAGTTAATACATATTAACTCGGACAGTGTGTAACTAAATTTTGCTAAACGAATAAGTACTTGATAAGTTGCAGGGAAACTACGGTATCAATATCATAAAGTACTGGAAAAATTAAAAGAGTACTGGATTATCCATCTCTGTTGCTGAGTGTTTATATCTCTTCTTCATCTTTTTGTTCTAAAATGAAAAAAACAGAAAACATTATTATGACAATAAGTACCGTTAAGTAGAGAAATTAATTTTGGCCTCATGATTGTTTCCATGCTCTCTCTGGATATTTTACCCACATAATACAAATGAATTTAGAGTAATTGTTGTAATTTATTTATTTTTTAAAGTAATTGCATTAATATTGTTAAAAAATACAGTTTTTATTGGGCTAATTGGATGTGATTTGGTGTTAAGTATGTAAGAGTACCTCTGCAATTAAATTTAATATTTTGGTTAGGGATTTAAGTAAAACTGTTTTTAAATTTCTACTCAACATTTTTCATAGAAACATATTTCTTTCATAAGCTTTAAATAAATTAGTATCATAATCTAAATCTACTTCTGAAGCTTCTTCCTATTAAAATTCCATAAAATTGTACCAAAATTTACTTAAAATCCCTTCAAACTTGATTATTTCACAACCAGAATCTATATTTAAAATATAAAAAAAGTCAAAACGAAACATCAAACACCTCCAAACTTAGGACTTGAATAATTTTCCCGTTTCCAACTTGGGCTTCTCTTTTGTCTTCAAGCCGGCCAACAACTGCTTCAACTTAACAATAGCCTTAGCCGGATTCAAATTCTTCGGGCAAGTATTGGTACAATTCAATATAGTATGACAACGATATAGTTTATATGGATCCATCAAATGTTTCAAACGTTTTTCGGTGGCCTCATCACGCGAATCGATAACCCAACGATAGGCTTGCATTAAAATAGCCGGTCCCAAGTAACGATCACTATTCCACCAGTATGAAGGACAGGCGGTTTGACAACATGCACACAAAATACACTCATACAAACCATCCAAAACATCGCGATCTTTGGGATGTTGCAAATATTGGGCACAACCCTGAATTTCATTATTGGTATCCTTACGCTGCAACCATGGCTGTATGGAACGATATTGTTCGTAGAATTGTGAGAAATCTGTTACCAAATCCCTGATAACATACATGTGCGGTAAAGGGTAAATTCGTAAAGGTTTGGAGAGATTCGTATCTGTTTTATAGATACAGGCCAGGGTGTTAATGCCGCCGATATTCATGGCACATGAACCACAAATACCTTCACGACACGAGCGTCGAAACGTTAGAGTTTGATCCATATCGTTTTTGATTTTAAGCAAGACGTCTAAAACCATGGGATTTATGCTACTCAAGTCCACTTTATAGGTTTGCATTTTGGGTTTATCACCTGGTTTCCAGCGGTATATTTGTACGGTTTTAATTTGTGGTTTCTTTTCTTTGGGTGGTGCATCCTTGGCGGGGACTTGTTTTTCCTTTTTATTGGGAGTGACAAGTTTGCCTGGTGGAGGTCTTGAGGTAGGTTTTCCAGTTTTAGAAGCAGCTAAATGGCGTTTTAAAAAGTTTTTTAAAATTGCAGAGGATTGATTTAGAGGTTTTGTAATTATTTGAAACATTTTTGCTCTGTTTTGTAATATTTTGGTTTGTTTATTTCTAATATTGTAAAAAAACATATTTTTTAAAAATTGACATTTAAAAATATTTTTTCTTTGTGGAAATTTTTATTTAAAAGCTGAGTTTAAACATAATTGTGGCGGTAACGCTATGATTTGATGTGCTGAACTTAAGGTTGTATCATGTTTGCCCTAAAGAATTTCCTTATGTTTACTCATTTTTAATTATATTCAAAAAAAATATATAATAATTAAAAGGATGAATGCGTGACAGAATTCAAGCATATGATAACATAGTTTTTACATCATTCTTAGTTGTTTTCTTTTTTAATTGTCACTCATGTTTATAAAAACAACAACTAAAATAACAAGCTAGTACCCAACCAACCAGTCAGCCCAAAACATTCAGTCCATCATCAGTCATTTTGCCCGTTACGAAAGATAAAACTTGATTTTTTTTTTTTTTTGTTTTGTTCACTTTATCCTTGTTTTCTTTAGCGCCCAACTTGAAGACAAGTGACGCGTGTTGACGCGTGTCAATTTCAATACGAATTGTCATCAAATAAACAACAACAATAATAACAACCAGCATATATTACTCCAAAGAATTTCTGCTGCTCCTAAGAAACAAAAACAATATTGGAATTTTATATGTATGTTTGTTCTCAATAAGAGATAAAACGAGACGAGTTTTGAATTTGACATTTGTAGCACTTTATCCAATTGCAGTTCTACTTTCAAACATAAATATGCGAAATGTCTCTAGAGAGTCTGGAACGATGCCGCTGATACTCCCTGGGTATTAGCATGGATACTGAATAAATGCATTGGTATGTGTGTTCTTGTTTTTATTATTATTTTTTTGATTTTCCTTTTATTCGCTCTTAATACATCATTAACACTGAATTTGTAGCATGGTGCTGTTGTAGTTGCTGTTTGCCAAAAGGCCCTTTAGTGGCATGGATGTAATGAACAACGATTTGTAATTTACGACATCTTTCAACAAACTGATATTGATGTTTTCCTGTTGTTTTTTGCGCCCAACTGTAATTTTGGAATGTTGTCGCTGAAATTGTTTAGTTCGATGTGTTTTGTTCTGTTTCTTGTATTTAGTATGAGTAGTTGGTTTGAGCAGTTATTGAAAGAATTCATATTTCCATACATACATATTTCCCACCTATTGATTGTTTAAGAGTTAGAGCTCTTATAGTTTATATATAAACTTTAGCATGCATAAAAAATTTCTATATATAAGAATGATAGTATAAATAGGATATATTGTGTACAGTGGATTCACAAGGTATCCTATCATGCCATAAAATTAAAAATGTTGTTATTGCTTTTCAAGACAAAATTTCCTATATAATACTAAACTATATGCTATGTTTATTGCGGATAGATAGGATAAATTGGATAGATAGGATAGATAGGATAGATAGGATAGATAGGATAGATAGGATAGATAGAATAGATAGAATAGATAGGATAGATAGGATAGATAGGATAGATAGGATAGATAGGATAGATAGGATAGATAGGATAGATAGGATAGATAGGATAGATAGGATAGATAGGATAGATAGGATAGATAGGATAGATAGGATAGATAGGATAGATAGGATAGATAGGATAGATAGGATAGATAGGATAGATAGGATAGATAGGATAGATAGGATAGATAGGATAGATAGGATAGATAGGATAGATAGGATAGATAGGATAGATAGGATAGATAGGATAGATAGGATAGATAGGATAGATAGGATAGATAGGATATAATACTAAACTATATGCTATGTTTATTGCGGATAGATAGGATAAATTGGATAGATAGGATAGATAGGATAGATAGGATAGATAGGATAGATAGGATAGATAGGATAGATAGGATAGATAGGATAGATAGGATAGATAGGATAGATAGGATAGATAGGATAGATAGGATAGATAGGATAGATAGGATAGGTAGGATAGGTAGGATAGGTAGGATAGATAGGATAGATAGGATATAATACTAAACTATATGCTATATTTATTGCGGATAGATAGGATAGATAGGATATAATACTAAACTATATGCTATATTTATTGCGGATAGATAGGATAAATTGGATAGATAGGATAGATAGGATAGATAGGATAGTTAGGATAGATAGTATAGATAGGATAGATAGGATAGATAGGATAGATAGGATAGATAGGATAGATAGGATAGATAGGATAGATAGGATAGATAGGATAGATAGGATAGATAGGATAGATAGGATAGATAGGATAGATAGGATAGATAGGATAGATAGGATAGATAGGATAGATAGGATAAATAGGATAGATAGAATAGATAGGATAGATAGGATAGATAGGATAGATAGGATAGATAGAATAGATAGAATAGATAGGATAGATAGGATAGATAAGATAGGTAGGATAGATAGGATAGATAGAAATGTTTTATTATAATTATAAAATATTACTTAATGTACAATAGGCCTTTGGCTATTACTTTAAAATAACTTTTAAATCCGCCCTCTCATATATACACATTCACCAATGTTATTGCACACAAAAAGCACATCAATGTGTGCCAATTAAAGATTTTGATTAATTTCTGTTAAACGTTTTCTTTCGTAACGTGTCACTTTGTGTTACATGTCAAATCGTCAAAGAACCTAAGCAACGAATGCAAAGTACATGCAAAGTTTACTACATACAAATTAAAATTAATTGATTTTGAAGTATTTTTAAAAATTTTCGGTCACAAATTAAATGTATGCTAATACGTACAACACGCCTTCGTAAATGAATTCCTGAGAAAACACAGGAAATATCGGTATTATGTTAATTTTTTTTTTTAATTTTTTAGCTAAAAACAATTTCCAAAAAAGAAAGAAAAACAAAATAAAACACACATATAATTAACTTTCAAGGAAAAATATTGTCTTCGTAAACATGACAGGCGAATGACAATAAAAAAAATGTATTTTTATGTCGCCCTAATTCCAGCACAACTTGTCTTGTGTCTTATTTTTTTTAAGCACCCTTCTTTAGCACCGCCACTTAGAGATGAAATTCCATTCGTACAAGAAATATTTGTACATCCATCTATTGTAGAATCTAGACTTCAATGAAAACAATAGTAGCAACAGCAATAATAATCTTCACACAAATTATGTCAACATGTGGAAAAAATAATAATTACACGTGACATTCAAATGGATGGACAGACAAATCCCTAACAGAAAAACAATTTACATTAACATCATTTATTTGTTTCCCCTTAGTCTGACTGTTTGTCTACTTTATAATTTACACTATATTTTTCTTTGTTTGGTTTTTATTTATTTTGCTGTAGCATAAATGTCTTTAAATCGTGAAGTACTAGTATGTATGGAATAGCTGGCTTTGTATTTTAGGATACTGCTCCAACAATTTGATATCTTTTAAATATTATTATTGACAATTTAAATTAACGCTTCATTTAAACAGAGGCCTTAACTCTGCACTCCCTGCACACATGCTTAACGATGACACTTTGCGTATGTTTTTATACCCTACAGGAGTATAACTAGGTTGGGTATTGTGCGTTAGTAATGATGTTTGAAATTATGGTTCCACAACTAGTACTCAAAGAATTTATATGTTTAAGGTTTTTGAACAGTATTATAGTAAGCAACTCTGAACAAAATCAGTTGAGAGACCTCTAAAATACTTTTTAAATTCAGTCAATTGACCCCAAACATTGACATGCTAAAGTGACTAGTCACCTTCATATAAATTGTTAGAACTGGAACCGGTCCCTATCACTCACTACCAGACTAGTTTTAAATCAGCATAATAAACAAGAATGCCTCAATTTTACAATAATTGACATGACGATCTTCTTTATCGTATAGGAATCGATGTTTTGGCAGAACAACCAATTGTGAAAGTCGTTTACACAAATTTTCCAGAAGTGAGAACATTATTAAACTTGCAGAACCAACGAAACTTAGTGTCCCAAACAGCTCGAACAGCTATTGGTGGCCCTGCACTTGATTGCTGGATAATCTCCGGATTTACATGAAAATCAGGCATGGTTAAGATAAGAAATGAGATAGATAGGATAGATGGGATAGATAGGATATATAGGATAGATAGGATAGATAGGATAGATAGGATAGATAGGATAGATAGGATAGATAGAATAGATAGGATAGATAGGATAGATAGGATAGATAGGATAGATAGGATAGATAGGATAGATAGGATAGATAGGATAGATAGGATAGATAGGATAGATAGGATAGATAGGATAGATAGGATAGATAGGATAGATAGGATAGATAGGATAGATAGGATAGATAGGATAGATAGGATAGATAGGAAAGATAGGATAGATAGGATAGATAGGATAGATAGGATAGATAGGAAAGATAGATAGGATGGATAGGATAGGATAGGATAGGATAGGATAGGATAGGATAGGATAGGATAGGATAGGATAGGATAGGATAGGATAGGATAGGATAGGATAGGATAGGATAGGATAGGATAGGATAGGATAGGATAGGATAGGATAGGATAGGATAGGATAGGATAGGATAGGATAGGATAGGATAGGATAGGATAGGATAGGATAGGATAGGATAGGATAGGATAGGATAGGATAGGATAGGATAGGATAGGATAGGATAGGATAGGATAGGATAGGATAGGATAGGATAGGATAGGATAGGATAGGATAGGATAGGATAGGATAGGATAGGATAGAATAGAATAGAATAGAATAGGATAGGATAGATAGGATAGAATAGGATAGATACGATAGATACGATAGATAGGATAGAGAGGATAGTTAGGATAGATAGGATAATTAGGATAGATAGGATAGATAGGATAGATAGGATAGATAGGATAGATAGGATAGATAGGATAGATAGGATAGATAGGATAGATAGGATAGATAGGATAGATAGGATAGATAGGATAGATAGGATAGGATAGGATAGGATAGTATAGGATAGGATAGGATATGATATGATAGGATAGGATAGGATAGGATAGGATAGGATAGGATAGGATAGGATAGGATAGGATAGGATAGGATAGGATAGGATAGGATAGGATAGGATAGGATAGGATAGGATAGGATAGGATAGGATAGGATAGGATAGGATAGGATAGGATAGGATAGGATAGGATAGGATAGGATAGGATAGGATAGGATAGGATAGGATAGGATAGGATAGGATAGGATAGGATAGGATAGAATAGGATAGATACGATAGATACGATAGATACGATAGATACGATAGATACGATAGATACGATAGATAGGATAGTTAGGATAGAAAGAATACATAGGATAGAGAGGATAGTTAGGATAGAAAGAATACATAGGATAGATAGGATAGATAGGATAGATAGGATAGATAGGATAGATAGGATAGATAGGATAGATAGGATAGATAGGATAGATAGGAGAGATAGGATAGATAGGAGAGATAGGAGAGATAGGATTGATAGGATAGATAGGAAAGATAGGATGGATACGATAGATACGATAGAAAGGATAGTTAGGATACATAGGATAGATAATATTGATAGAATGTTTACGATGATTTAGACCAATAACAGACAAATTTAGAATATACTTCAGCTAATCATTTGGATTCTATATTAATCATAAAATTGTCTTTGTTTCCACCTCAACACTACAAATGTTAAGAATTTCTTCTATCTAACATTATTTAACACTATTTATTTTGAAGTGTAGGGTATATTTTGTTCGCTATAGAATCTTACATTGCTTGTGTCAAATAAAATTGTGTATTGAATTTTATTGTTATTATTGTGCGAGATTTGTAGATGTTTTTACAATCTGTCACCGAGACACGTACTATTTGTTTCACTCATTCGTATCCTACACACAGCTGTGTTATGTTTCAGCATACAGTTGATGCAACATTCTCCTTCATGCTGCATGTTCTACTGAATGCCACACATGCAAGTGGAGATTAGCGTTGAAATTGTAAATCAATTTTAATCGATATATATAAGTATTTGAAGCATGTTTTAGTTAATGTTCTATGTGTTTATTTTAGAGAACTACTGAATAAATAGTTTTATTTCGTTAAATTCTGAAATTCATGTTGGTATTAAGCCATTCAGCTGCGTGCAGAATCAAAAGATAATAAATGTGTATCTCCAAAACTACTGGCCCAAAGATAAAGGGTCTGTGGGTAATTGTATAAAATAACTTTCGATGTTTAAAGATATTTTTAAATGTAATAGTTTAAAACACCAAACAAACTTTTAAATTAACTGTCACTTTTAAATTTCAAATGTAGATGAGGAATACAACAAAGAAAATCAGCTGACAAACTCTTTTAGTATTAAATATGAAGTATAAAACAGGTGATACGAGTATAATTTCCAACAAAAGCAAATCTTTAATAAAACATAAAAGCAACTTTTCCAAATACGAAAATCTGCACAAAATCCCTTGTAAAACCTTTTACATCCTCATGGATTAAACACTTCAAAAGATTTTATACTTTTCAAAAAAACAACAGTGCAACTGGAAGCAATAAAAGTTCAAGAAATTATTATTGTATAGGTAAATTTAAACATCTTTTTGAAAACATAAATTTAGACAAACACAATTTATTTAAAAATAGAAGAGGAACAAAACATAAAATCCATTTTATGGAAATAAAAACTGTCTCAGTCTCTTAAGTTGAAGATAAACAAAATTGGGTATTAAAATTGACATGTGGTCTATGTTTTCTACATAACGACAGACAAAAAGACATTCTGTCATTACTACATTCATTTACTCTATTCATTCTTTCAATCATTCATTCAAAGGTGGCACGTTGCCATCATCATAATTGGTTGGTGTAAATTTTAAATAAAGCTGGTTTCTTTTTTTAGGAGCAATAAAAAAAAAAACTGTTGGCTGTTTTTTTTTTTTTTTGTTTTTGGTTTATTGTTTGAAATTGAAATTTTAACAGCAGGTGTAGAAAAATCCTTAAATTCTATTTTATTTAAGGTGTTTATGACTATTTCGTTTAACGACTGTCATGGTATAAATGCATCAATCAACAATGAATTTTATTATTCTTATCAAGTTATAAAAGAAAATGTTGTTGCAGTGGAAATTGTGTGGTTTTAGCATAAAACACAAACAGAAAGAAGTTCCCTACTCAAACAGAAGTTCTGCTAAATAACTCAATTCCCTTTAGAAATCGTGTAACAGGAGTTTTATTTCTGCAAAATTTCACGTACATAAAGTTTATTTAACAGTATGTGTATATATTTAACAGTCTGTACAATTAAATATCTGCTGTGTATTTGAATTAATGTAAATTTTAAATTTCTCCTTTAAACAGACAGAACATGTTTAACAGATCTGTTGCTAATGTTTTCAACAGTTTCTGCATAACTATGTTAAAAACGTTAATAAGACTGTAAAGAAATAACTGTTAAGTACAAATTTCTGTCATTTCATCCCCAGTTTATATTTTAGCTCAATTTCTGTTTAGCAAACAAATGAGTTCTTTGCAAGTTCTCCTTTAATACTTTAATATCATGCTATAGAAAATGTTCGTGAGACTTCATACAGAATTGGATGGTGAAAATTATTTTAGTCATTCTAGCTTGTAAAAACAGTAGTAGTAAATGCTTATTACTACTATGCCTAAGATACAATAGCAAGTAAAAAGCAATATGCTGATAACAATTTGACTTTCATAGGAGGACGTCCATAAAAAAAGGAAATAATTCCACTATAACGATTTTTTTTAATAAACGAATAAATTTAATTAAAGTCAGTAGCATATATATTTTGCTTAAAACAATTGTTGTGCTAAAATAGTGTTTTAGCAACAAATTATTTTATATGAAAGTTAATTTTCAAGTTATTTAAAAAACAAATTTAGAAATGTTACGTCTTGGTGCGATTCATAGTACTCGTCTTTATTTCATTTTGTTAGGAACCCGATAGGAGATGTAGCATATTGATATGAACTAGGTTTGGAATAATAGATTTTTGCTTTGAATTATTGGCTTTTATTTTGAAACATTTGTACAGTATAAATGTATTCAAAGTTTTGGCCAATGTTAGCTATGACCTTTTTCCACATATGGATTCCGAGCCAAAAGAACTGGTCATCTTTTTAGGCCAAGAACGAATCAAGCCAATATAGAATACTCTGTCTCAAAGTGAAGCGTATTCCAGATAGAGCGTTCTGCATCGATCGAAACAAATAGTAGTCGGGCGGGGTACGGTGTGGACTATAAGACGGGTTAGACAAAACTTCCCAACCTCGTCATGCTAAATTCTTTTTACAAGGTATTGCAACATGTGTCCGAAAGTAGTTCTGATAGAGTTTAATGTCTGGCGCCATGTTCTAGGCAATTTGCGCCAATGCTAGCTTCAAACAAATCAGTTGCTTTCGGTAAAGGTTCCCTGTGATGGTCTGGCCATAATAGATAGGAACCTTTTTCTACTACCAAATACAGAGAATTACCTTAGCGCCATGAATATTTGGCTTTGGTGTCGATTCGGCTAGTTGGCCGGGTTTCACGTACGATCTCTTACGCTTCGAATTATCGTAATGGATAACTCGTATTCAATTCGTATGGTATCCAATTTTCCTGCTTTTGGATGAATCCTGCTGCTTGCAAACGTTTTAAAATTGTTGATTGAGTAGCTCCCAATGATTTTGCAAGATCTTGCTGGCTGGCATGGGCGATATTTCTTTCGTTGAAACCGATTGAACACATTCACCATAAGCATTGGTGAGCAATCGTTGTGCTTCAGCTGCATTTTTTTCAAATTAAATAAGTAAAGCAAAACTTCCCGGATATGACGCTTTGTTGGCACAAAATTCGACATTTTCGAAGCAAAAAAAAACTTAGTTGTTTACACTATAATGTTCAATAACTAAGTGAGAATAAATTACAGATATGTACCCCTCAAAATGGCATATAAGTTATTACAACCAAAAACCTCGTTCTAAATATACGCCATCTATTGTAAATAACCCATTTTTAATGCTATGTTCACACTTGGGATTTTAAACGCATTTAAGCAAAATATTGATTAAGTTAATCAAAGCCGTTCACATTACATTTGAGATGATTAAGTTGACAGTAACATGATTAAGTTGACAAATAAAAAACAACAAACAAATTTATATTTCTTTAAAGAATTTAAATTGGAAATAAATACTTTAATAAAGTTATCAGCAGATTATTTAAACTTATTAATGATGGCATTGTGAACATTGATGGATTATTTAAGGTTGTTTATGAAAAATTTATTTATCAGTAGTACACTTGAAAGGTACGTTCATTGTGGCCGATGCTACATCATAATCTGTTTGAGGTATGTTCAGGTGATTCTACGTGATTAATGAAATTATAAAGTTTTAATCATGTCAATTTGAAGTGATTAACAAATCATTTAAATGTATGGATAATAATCTCGATTTTGAAGTGATTAGAGCTTAATCACGTTTGAGATGATATTATTTGTTTTATAGCCATATTATCAAATCTTTTTCCATACACCCAAAAACTTGATAATAACAATAAAACTAATTTGTACGACTGATTTTTCACTAAAATCTTGAAGTAGTTTAAGTTGTTTATTGCAAAGATATGCAAATGTTTCTATTTGGTATTCATCAGTCTTTAAATTATTGATCTTTGGTAGGGTTTTTAACAATGATTACATAGATTTTAATATGTAGAATTGAAATCTGTTAAAATGAAACGAAAAATTTAAGAAGTGGAATTAATGAGTTTTTTTATGGACCTCCTCATATAGACACTTCTTAGCGATGTTTTTCTTTAAATCTTTTAAAATGAAACAACATATTTTTTTAAACGTTTATTTAGACTTTTGATTTAGTTTTGATGATGATATTGGTATTCATGACCATTCGTGTTCTGTTCTCGTCGTTTCAAATCTTTCTGGCAAAAACTTCGGTTAAAAAGATCTTGTACTCTTGTCCGATATTCTCTTTGAGAGCTTTTAATGGCTGTGGCTTTATGAAAATGTGCTTCGTTGTGCTAAAATGACCGACGAATTGTTTTTTTAATTAAATAGTTTTTATATTATTTGTTATGGAGGAGTTCCAAGGCATGTTTAATTCGCAAATATCAAAACAGAACGACAATTGCCGCAGATGTTGTAACATATTTCGGTAGGGTGATCCATTTTAGGCCACCTTGTTAAAAAATGCTCCTTGACGATAACTTAATATACTTTTAAACAAGTCTTCAGGCGATTCGAATTGGATATACTAAGATGCTGTAATGGCAGCTTGTCGACATATTTGAAAGACCCATGAAATTCAAAATAAATATTTCGCAGTAATTGGGGCGACCTTCTAATACTGCATGTTTGATAATGCAGTATGATAATGCAGTAACGAAAATAGAAAACCATGAAAGATGTACAAATATGCTTAATACTAGTTAAATGTAGTAATCAATTGGAATCGGTCTAGGAACCGACAAATACCCTAACATTAACAAATATAACAAAATTAACTGTAAAGACTTACAGAAGACATTAGCATTACAAACGGACAGTCAGGTTATTTAATTCAATATGATATTGCAATGGATCAGCTACCTCTTCTTTGTAAAAACAGCTCTATTTATGCCTAAAATAGTATTTACCAAATGAGAATTGTATAGGTTGTTTGTATGAAACGTTACCAAGGATTTGGATTATTTGGTAACGGTATGTGATGTGTTTTCATTAAATGTATTATTATGATAACGATAGTTCCTGTTAATAAAATGTTAAACATAATGGCCCATAATCATAGTCGAAAATAAAGTATATTTTAAGAGAAATAAAGTCGTATTTACTTAAGAGTGGACTTAAGGTCTACCATAGACAAGTTAAAGTATACTTCTGACGTTAAAGTCGACTGTAAATATAAAACTAGCTGAAGTTGTTTTTAACTCATTTAACAACAGCATCAGCTGTTCTTCGCCATGTAAAAAGGTTCGACAAAAAGTCAAAAATGTTTAAGTTACAAGATATTGGCAGATATTTTGCATTTATTGAATATTGAATCAACACAATTAGTACCAAAATATAACAAATTTGATATTAATCTTTCCTTTTCTATTTTTACACCACAAACTGTTTTGTTTCTTTAGTTTCCCGGTTACATTTATAATTTTTCACTTTTTGTTTTTTTTTTTTTTTAATTTCTAAGTCAGCTGTTCAGCGATGCCACTTGTCTATATTTTGTTGTATATTGTATGATAAGATTTTCTACATTTGAGGTGACACCCAGTTAAAGTCGGTTCAATTTAAAACATACTTTAATTTTGACTATAGTTGGGAAATAATAAAAAGCGGGTTTTTATTTTAAAGTAGTTTTTAAAAAGAACCGACTTTATTGTTTCACTATGATTATGGGCCAATTAGTTTACATAAACTTAAAAACTTATTGTTATGGATTTAAAAAAGAAACATTCTGGTATTTTATATTTTACGTTTTACACCTTGTTGGAAAGTATTTATATGATAAATGTGTATAATATATATTCTGACCTGAAAACTACATATTTTCATGTATAACATTCAATTTTAGGACATCCGGTAAATTACATTGTATAACTATTAAGTGCTTATATTTACATTCATACTTATTTTAAATAATAGTAATAATTGTTTATCAAAAGTCTGGCTCCATATTAATAATATTATTTTTATTCGTAACCATATAAAAGTAAACACATTTACATTAACTTTATGCAACTCAAATGTTTGTGAGTTTTGTAGTCTATATAACTCTGTATTTAAATGTAAAATGTTGCCTCTAAGAGTCACCCACCCATCAACATCAACCAACCATCATTATTGTACTTGAATTGCACTGTAAGCGTTGATTAATTTAAAAACCATAAATCTTATTTAAAATAAATAATGAAAAAAAAAAAAAAACGATGAACTTAAATGCAGTTTATATAGAAACCATCACAAATATGTGAAACGTCCGTCCATTCATATAAAATTACTCCAGTTTAAAAGGAAGCATTCTGGCATCATTAATGCATGACAAAATGATGTGATTTTGGTTTTGAGATTTTTATTTGTGATGGTTTCATTTTCACACTTGTATTTAAGTATTACAGCTTTTTTGAAAGAATGTCAGTGATAGAGAGAAAAGTGTATGGGGATATGATGTTTATTATGTGTTTTTAAATGACCCAGGAACACACTGACCACTCCAAATAAAAAATAAGTAATGCCTAATAGACCCTGTGCAGAAGAAATTGTGGAGCTAGCCCTAAAGTTTTTTGCTTTTTCCAGATTTTTTCAGTTCTTTTGTCTTTAAGTAACATATGAGTAATCTAAAGCAATATACAATATAAAAAAGCAAACATTTTCCTGAATTCTACACTGAAGAATTCAAGAAAACCAAGGCGCATTTAACAAGATGACACACAGTGGGGTCAATCGCAAAAAAAATTTTTATAAATCATACATCATATCCATGAATTAGACTACGAAATGCTCCCTCATTCGCCCTATTCTCCGGATTTAGCCCCAAGTGACTATTTCTTGTTTCCAAACCTGAAGAAATGGCTCGGTGGAAAGAGATTTGACTCCAACGATGAAATCATCTCACAAATAAATAGCTATTTTGATGACGTCGACAAATCTTATTTTTTGGAAGGGATACAAAAATTGGAAAACGTTGGACATAGTGTATAGATCTCAAAGGAGACTATGTTGATTTTTTTATCCACAAACCTCTGTTTTATTCAAAAAGTCACGGACTCATTGAACCGCACTCGTAATTTATTTATTAATAGAAATTACAAACGAACTGACAAATCATGGCACCATTGAACTGGTTAGAAAATCTTTTGAATTTTTAGACATTGCTCAGGCTTTTTGACAAGGTATGTCATAAAGGTCTAGTATATAAAATCAAATGTTTACTGCCACTATGTACTGATAAATTTCTGGAGTCTAATCTATCGCATCGACTTTTCAGAGTTAAGTACAATGATTATGTATCGAGAGAGTACAAGATTAGAGCTGGCGTTCCACAGGGAAGTGTACTAGGACCTACGTTATATTTAATTTACGACTCTGACCTGTCTACGTGCGATAAATTAACTATTTCTACATTTGCCGATGATACCGTCATTATTAGCTCACACGAAAACCCACTCATAGCATCTAGTCAAATGGCGAATACGGGTGTATGAGTTGAAAAGTAAGCATGTTACGTTCGATCTAGTTTTAATCACTAGTGATTAAATTTTGAACCTTTTTCGGAAACCCTTCCATTTTTATAGTGCTTTCTGTCACTTTGCTCAAACAGGTAGTCCATCTTCGTTTAAAATCTACCACACTTTTGGAAACCTTTTTTGTGCTCTTCAATTTTCTTTTAACAAGAGCCCAATATCTCTCCACTGGCCTTAGATCCGGGCAGTTTGGAGGAATTGCCTTTCTTGGTACAAATACCACTCAATACTTTGCTTCCATTAGTGATCGGATGCCAAATCAGGCCAAAAGTAAGTGGACACATTAAGAAGTCTTATAAATGGAAGCATCTTCCTTTGTAAACATTCCTTGATGTAAATTTCGGTATTTAAAGAGCCCTTTTTAACAAATGTTTGGCTTCTTTTGCCGCAACTGCATATTGCTTGCCATGCTAAGAACTTTTTGAGAAAATTTTTTTGGGTCTTAAACTTTTCTACAACATTCCCTCGAGCATCAGCGACATAAAAATATTCACCCGGAAATTTTCCATACGTACGTTTCGTCATCCATTATGCTGCAGCTGTATTTTTTGTATAAAATTTTACATCAATTTTCGTGCTCTGTCTTTGGCCTCTAAATTTTTAGCAGCGTTCCTGTCAGGAACTTTTTGAGCCTTGTATGTTTTTAAACCTGCATTAGCTTTAACTTTTCGTACCAAATAGTCCGAGCATTGAGCTAACCGGGCTGCTTTCCTACCGGATGTGTTGGGAGCTCTTTTGAAAATGCTTTCTATTTTGTTGGCTTTAGAAACATCATGTGGACCATACCTTCTACCTGAACCAGGTTTTCTATCAACGGACAAGTTCTCCCGGTACTGTTTAATAACTTTGGAAACAGTTTGATGGCAGACCTTTGAATGCTTGGCCAACTTTTTGTAGGACCAAGTTGAGTTTTGTTGAAAATATTTAATAACTTAAGTCCGCACTCTTTTCTGGTCACTCATTTTAATCAGATTAACAACAAATGAATATAATTGACATTAAACATAATAACTGACATGTTATACAAAGGTAACTTGATCAAAAATAAAATTAAATAATACTTGGGTTAAAAGTTTTAATGAAAAACGTGTGTTAAGAATTTTACGATCTCACTCCTTATACAGAAGGCCCAATCTAAAATTCTTAGGACCATGACGAGAGCAACATGGTATATATATAAGAAATGAAAATATTTACAGGAACTTGAAAGTGCCATTGGTAAAGGAAGAGTTCTAGAAAGTCCGTGAAAAATATATTGTAAAAATAATTTATATAAATATACTGCAAAACCATCCCAACCCGCTTGCAAGACTACTTGTGCAGAGCCAATCCCGATCAAGGCTCCGTAGAGCAGATCTACCAAGCCGCTTAAATGAGTGTCATTTGTCCATGAATGGTCTCTTGGTATAAGATTTAAATACTTATTGTTAGGCATATAAGTAAAAGGCAGATTCAATAAATAAATAAAGCGTAAAAAAACTTATTTTCAAATACCGTAAATTTTATTAATAATTTAATTCAGGATGAAATTACCGTTATCATTAAAATACCCTTACCGAAATGACAGCAAATACTGCCAAACTACAGTTATTGCAATAACGAAATAATCCAAAGGTTCGAATTGGTAGACAACTTTGCTTTGAATTAATTTTTAATGAATTCTTTAATGGAGTGGTTGAGAGTCAAACTTAATTTGATTTTAAAACTTTGAAAATTGTTCACAATTGTGTTCAATTTTAACCACACATTTTTTAAACGGCTAAATATTGTATTTATACCTAATTTTAGCTTTAATAACGTAATTAATATTTTATTGAGGATTTTGGAATAATAAAATCGATTTTAACCCTTTAGTGTACTTTTGATTTATTAAATTTAAAAAATAACTTAAATGATTCAGTTTATTTAATTTTGAAAAACATTAAATTTATCACCATTCATATTGAATGTGTTTTTCGTGATTTTAAAAGTTGAGGGTCATTTTAACCCCACGTGCTATTAAGGGTTAATTATAATATTTCTTCTTTTTTTTCGAAGTACTAGACTAGACGTACTAAATGTTGTGCTATATTTTTCTTAAGTTTCATCAAAATCGGCCCAAAAAAATAAAACATTTCGCTATATTTTCATGAGAAATTTCAAATATTAAAAAAAATGACCTTTGACCTTCACGATTTAAGGGTTAACGTGTTCCGATTTTAGTAAAACTTTCAGAGTATATTTAAAATTACCTGGACTATAATATTCTGAATAGGTTGTACTTAAAATTCATAACAGTAAGGAAATTCGGCTCATTGGCCAAAATATGGCCAAAAAATTGGTTTTTCTCGAAAATCGCAAAATTTTAATCGCAGGTACGGAAAAACTATAGGAGGTATTGTCATACTTTTTTCATATTTTTATTCCCTATTATATTCTCAATAAATCCCAATGTGATGATCAAAAAATTCCGAAATTTGTTTAACTAAATTTTTAAAAATTTGAAATTAGAGTTTTGAAACTGCTGTTAAAAAAAATAATTTTTTTTGGTTATTCCTGCGAATAGGTTAACGGTATCCTACGAAGACAAAAACTCATATACAAGTAAATATAAGCTTTTATTTTAATATTTCTCAAAATATGTTAATTTTGTTCCTACATTTCTTGTTCTAGTGTCCTGTGACACGTTAATGGCCTGGCGAATTTTTAATAACTTTAACATTTTTTAACCAATTTTTGTCTTTTATATCTTATTAGAACGATAATTACGTACACATTTCGATTCTTTTAAATTAAATTGCAAAAGTAATTATTTAATGGCAAAATGTTAACAAAAACTGAAAATTTTGTATTTTTTCCCCTTGTAAATGCACCTCAAAACTTCAGCATCGTTGCGGCACCAGTTAACGTTATCCTATCATCCTAATATTTTACACAACGTGTTTCTACAATACATAGAACAACCCTAGAAAAAAAATTTCCGTCCATACAATCTTGGAGCATTCTAACATACATACATACATATATCCCCATATATTAATAAATAGTTTTTAAATTTATGAAAATTTTATAAATCACATTTTGTTTATGAATATGGGGGATAGACTTTATAATTTCAAATTCTTTTTACGATATTCACTATATTAAGACATATTTAAATGATTAAATAACACAGGTTGGTTGGTTATACATACATACATACATAAATATAGCTCATGACATAAAATCAAAAGGTCCGCTTTAGCCTTTAAAAGATTACCTCATATGAATAAATATCCTGTCCAACAATAAAAAATATACAAAACATTCATTTGTAAACTAGCTGTATCGCAAAATAAGTAAACCAACAAAATATCACATTACTTTGTATTTCCGATTCAATTCTTAAAGTCTTCTTCCCTACTCGTCATACTTGCCTGTCGCTTTATCGGTGTATTATTCCCAAAAGGTAATTACTGTGAAATCGATATCGCTGTTTTGAAAATACGTTTTAGCGATTTTCACATAGCAAATGGTTGAATGAATGAAAACTAAAACTACAAAACCTAATTCCGGGTTAATTACCTTTGTAAGCATTAAGTTTTGTATTTTTTTTTTTTTCAAATTTTATTAATACTCGTACAATAAAGGTATAAAATGTGAATGAATTTAATTCTTTTGTAGGTTTTCAATCATAAGTATTTTTTTTCATAATACTACTTTGAAATATGATCAGTTTGTTCGTGATAGTACTAGTAAATCCTTATAAAACAAATTAAGTGAATTAAAGAAATGGTTTTCTTTAAGAAAATTTTGAATTTTTTTAAGATAATTAAGTAATTTATGTATACAAAAATAAACACCATTTTCTGGTTAGTTGTACTTATGTAGTAAATAATAATAAATCTTTCTATATATATAAAAACAAACAAAAAAAAGAAACTAGGAAATCTACCCCCTTTTTTACGAACTACAGCTGCAATACGAAAAACGCCCTTTTTATTTTGCATTCAATCAAATTAAATGCAAATTTGTTGAAAAAAAAAACCAACATGAATTCAAAGAAACCATATCAATTTATTTTGTACAAGTACAATTGAGAAGAGTATTAATGCACCAAAAAAAACCCTTTTAACAAAATTCATCATTTTCAAAATATCGTACATATAGTAAATTAGCTTTAAGTTTATTGAATGACTTTACAATTCTTTAGTGATTGGTATGACAAATTATGTCAGCGTTTTTTTTTTTTTTTTTTGCATTCCATGGTACCTTCGTGGTGCGTTTTACTAAAGGGTCTTCCAAAAGGACTTCCGAACTTTGACAGTTGGAAGATGCCATATTGTTGAAGCTACACCTGTCGAATTAGCTGTCATTTATTCAGTTTGTTTTCCCAAATCAAAATGGACAGTTATAGAATTGTTTTGTCAAAATGGGTGTTATGTTCGGACAACTTTCCGCGCGCTTCTCCCACTTTACAGTTATGCCCATTTCTGGATGAATGGGTACATCAACAAGCAAAGTTGTAGAATTTGGAACGATACCCAGCCACATGACATCCAATGTATACCGAAAAAGTCACTGTTTGGTGAGAATTTTTGGCTGGCGGCATCTTCGGTCCATATTTCATTGAGAACGACATTATACGTCCATAATTACCAACTTCTGTTGGCCTGAATTAGTTGATATGGACACCAACGACATGTGGTTTCAACAGGACGGCGCTACGTGCCAGGACGGAGCTTATGCCACATTGGCCATTCTGCACCAACGATTTGAGGTCATGGTCATGTCACGTGGAGGTGATGTGAACTGGACACCGAGATCATGTGATTAAAACCCGTTAGACTTTTTCTTGTGGGGTTTTCTTAAGTCGCAGTACTCTGCGAATAAACCACATCGGCCCTCAAAGCCAACATAACTCCTGCTATCGGTCAACTTCAGCCTGCTTAATACGTCAGAGTCATGGAAAATTAGACATTTCGGATGGGCCCAATGCCACCCAACGAAGCTGTGGTGGATATTTGCATGATGTTATATTCCATACATAATGGCATTTGAAACGAATAAAAAATGTCGATGATACCTCACACACACATTATTTTATTTCAATTTAAAGATAGGAAGTGCTTAATGAAAGACCCTTTATTTTAAATGTATAAAAAAAAGTTTTTTTTTTTTTTTTGTTGAGTCCTTTAGTTTCTGTGTGTGGGCTAATTTGTCCACCCCAAAAATGTAGTTGACAAAGAAAACCAAAGGTTGTCAAACATTTCATATTGTAATGATTATTAAATTCAGCCATATTGATTTCAGTTTAAAAGGTTTTGTTTTGTATACGCCCTACTGTCAGTAGCTTGTGTCCATTACAGCTAAGCTACCTTTAACACTAAAATACCCTATCAGCTCGACTACCGTAAAATATCTGACCGATAATACCGCTATCATTAAATACAGTCACCGCTCAAATGTGGTTACTGATTAAAGCCAAAATACCGTTACTGATATAAAACAAATAAGCATTACCGTTACATTTAACCGTTTCGAATCAGTAGCCAACCAGGCACGAAACTTATTTAATATGAATATCCATTTATATTTTGAAAAGTCCCCTGGCATAAAAGCAAAAGGAAAGTTCCTCAATATACCCTATATTTAGATTTATGCACTTCTTTCCATTGTTTTCATTCATTTCGATATTGGCGTTCATTTTGACCATGCCATTTGAATGTAACCCAGGTTTTTGGATCAAAAATTATATTATTTTTAAATTTTGTCTCCTTGAGCTCTATACACTTTGTCCAACGTTTCTCCAATTTTGTTTTCCCTTCCAAAAATTAAGATTGGTCGAGGTCATCTAAATAGCAATTTTTGTGAGATCGGAAAGAGATTTGTCTCTCTCGGCGGAAAGAGAGACACATCTTTTGTATCTTTTGGTTTGGAAAAAGAAATAGTCACTTGGGGCTAAATCCGGAGAATAGGGCGAAAAAGGGAGCATTTTGTAGACTAATTCATGGATTTTTGTCATGCAAACTGCACATGTGTGTACCCTTTTGTGCACCCGATTGTGAGCAAACGCGGCAGCCATTTTGCGGAAGGCAGATGGCCTTCCGCAGTGATCAAGTGATCAATCAAAATTGAAACCACTGAGTCATGTGAGATACCTATGACTTCCACAATCTCTGACCGGCCAATACCATATCGTGGTTTTTTCAATTGTTTCGGGTGTAGAGACCTCAAAGAAATTAAAGGAACATTTAGTGATTCAGTAACGAATTAATTCAATACGTTTAAATACGGTCACACACGGCAAATATTTACTCAAAAAAGCGTAACCACTTTTTTTAGTACAAATTTGTTTGACGTTGTTTACTCTTACAAGTGTTTTGTAAGATCAAAGTAAAAGGAGTTTTTCACAATAAATATGAGAATTTAAATATATTTTATTTAGTGGTTACGTCTTTTTCGTCAAATATTTTCCATGTGTGACCCTACCTTAAGATACTATTATGAATCAATATGTATTGAATGCTATAGTGGAATGCACAGTGGGGCAGAATCAAAATTGTTCAGAAATAAGTCTGGAATTTCGAAACGGTTGGTTCGATCGGGATAAAATTTGACATGGGAGTAGCCAAGGAGTATTCGATCTACAAGGAGTATTCGATTGACCCTACAAATGTTCCAGGGGCGGCGATTTGGGGGTTCAAATTAGGGTACCCTCGACATGTAAAATTGTTAAACACGTGCCATTTGTTTCCCATCCGATTTCAAAGATTTGTATATTTTTGGGAAGTGCTTGAATAGGTCTTGAAAAAACATGCTTGCGTGTGCTCTTTATCTCTTATATTTTCCGGGTTATAGGCATTTAAAAATTGAACTTTTAAAATTTTGCCATACCTTGGTCCGCTTTTTTTAAAATGTACAGGTTACTTTTGGACCGAATGGACTCGAATTTATTTTGTTAGTTAGAGAACTAAATTACCAATAACATACAAAAGATTTCAAGGCAATATCAAATATGGATCCAAAAATAAACGATTTTCAATTTAAAAATTCAAAAAGTAGTAAATATTTGCAATTTTTTTGGACGAAAAGGAGACTTAACTCTTTTTTTATTAAAAAAATAACTTTATTTAAGAACATATAACAATTGTATGTGTTTCCGTAAGCTATCTTTATGGAAAACATCTATGTATTAAAGACATGTCTTGTTTTTCGAATACGCCCTTCGGAATTTGACATATTTTTTTTATCAAAATTTCAACTTTGGGCCACATGTTCTAAAATCTCAAAGCTGGGATCAGAAAACGGAAAGCAGCTTTGGAAACCTTGATGTGATCCCTATTTATTCCCAAAGCATTTTCCCAGCCCCAAAGGAAATGTGAACCCTATGGGCAAAATTGTAAAAAGTACCATTTTTGGGATTATCACTCCAATTTTTAGGAATTGCCGGATACCCTTTGACCTTTTGACAAGGTTTTTTACACTTTGTTATTTAGAATGACAGGTTTAAAATACGTTGAAAATTACATATTTACTGAGTTTCTAAAACTACAAATTATATCAAAATTTTAATAGGATTCAAATATAAGGAACAATTTGATTCACATTTATTCCGAACTAATTTTTTTTGTGTAGACATGTCAATTAGATTTAAAAATATCCGATTTTAAAACTCCCTTCTTCAAAAATATTTCACATAAACGAATACTCCTTGGCTACGTCCATGTCAAATTTTATCCCGGACCAGCCGTTTAGAAATGCCAGATTTATTTCCAAAAAATTTTGATTCTGCCCCACTGTGGAATGGTTAAGGAATCAAATTTTTATTTGATTTTGAAAATCAAATCCGTTGATTATAATCCAAATTGAATTAAAGTATCGTTAGCTTACTGTGCAAATGTGCTTTTCATAAAAATATTATCAGACAAAAAAGAAAAAAATGGAACCTCTGTGAGGTCTAAAGCAGAAATGTTAGGCAAAATTATTCCTTTAATTTAAAATTAAAAAAAAAATGTTGGTTCACATTTTAGAGCTATTAGACTTTGTTCACGTTTTAGAGTAGTAAATGTAAAAATAAAAGTGTTCACGTTACCGCGTCATTCCTGTTTTCGGATATTTTCGTTTTCGCGTTTTCAATATATGTTTCTTTTGACAATTTTTAAAAATTTGGATTCAATTGGTACCACAAAATTCATAACACGAAGTAATTATGGTTAAAATTAAGATTTTTTGGCTGCATAAAAATGTGGCCACTCTATTACAATGTATCTACTTGTAACCCCATCTTCTTAAAAAATAATATCTTCTTTATTACATTACAATATAAAGAACGATTTTTTTCCATATTTAATCGTAATCTCATTTAAATTCTGTTGTTGACGTCATTCAATTTAAACGAAACGATTTGTCACAAATATTGACATGAATATCACACCTTTAAATATCATTTCATATCCTTAAAATATACAAATTGTAGTCTTAATCGTTTACTTACCATGCAAAAAAAAAAATATACGCACATATACAAAAACTTTGAGAAAGGCCTTCAATTTTAAGGCCTCCCTCTTTTCTAAACGAATCAACTGTAATTCACACTGCCTTTCATAATTGGATCCTAATAGATCTAAAGCTTAATTTCAACTTACCTTTTTTGAGAAAGCAAAGCTGACTTTTTTTAGCCTTCTTCAAAAAGAAGGTAAACTTCATCATCAATGTGTTCTTAATTGAACTAGGAGGCCCTGTTTGTGTAAAGGCCTTACTTTGATACTTCACACATTTGCATTACACAAGAATATCCCTTTTGCTCGCGCAATGTTAATTCTTCTCACTCTCACGCAAAGTATACAATAGATTGTGAATTGCATTCAAATCATCCTCTGCCATTTTTGACGCTGCCTTCTGCATTTGAATGCAGAAAATCTGGAATAAATTCATAAAACAAACCATTCCATACAGAAATACATAGTAAATGGCAAACAAAGCACAGCGACTTACTATAATTTGAATTATTGCATTTGTAAGGAAATGACAGCTTAGGAGATACAACAACAACAACTAGCAACTTCTTATTGCAGAGAAGTTCAGCTAAATACGGCAATTAAACCGAATTCAGAGCAAAACTACTAACAAATAGTTTAAGTATAAAAATGGGTTCGTTCGGAAACTTTTAAAATGCTAGTCTGAACTATGTATCAGTTTGCAAAGTAGGCCCTATGTTGCCAATGCTCATACTGCAAGCGAACAATTTAAATAAACCCTTAAATGCAATTGTCGGCGAAATGATTCCAAAAAATTTAGAATCACAAAGTCATAGTGAATAGTAAACATAGTTTTTATACCCTTCACCTTTGTGAGAAGGGTATATATAAATTTGTCATTCCGTTTGTAATTTCCACAATATAATTTTCCGACCCTATAAAGTATATATATTCTGAATCCTTATAGATAGCGGAGTCGATTAAGCCATGTCTGTCTGTCTGTCTGTCTGTTGAAATCAATTTTCTGAAGACCCCAGATATCTTCGGGATCCAAATCTTTAATAATTCTGTCAGACATGCTTTCGAGAAGTTTGCTATTTAAAATCAGCAAAATCGGTCCACAAATGGCTGAGATATAAGGAAAAAACCAGGACAACCTCGATTTTTTACCTATTTTTTGACCTATATCTGGATTACTAAGTCATTAATATAGACAATATGGATATCTAATGATAGATATTTCAAAGTCCATTGGAACGATGTATATAAGGCTATAATAAGTTGGACCTACAATGGGTCAAAATCGAGAAAAATATTTTTGAATCCGATTTTTTTTTTCACAAAAAACATTTTTTTCACTAATAAATTTTTTATCCGAAATATGAGTGATCACAGATCGAGCTCCTTTTCTCGATTAAACGCTTGTTTACAAAGTTAATAAGGATTTTAGATTTTTGAGTTTTTTTTATATGAAAAATTTATTGCCTCGACAAAAAGTGCTTTGTAGAGTTTTTTATGGAAACAGCATCAAATATTTCTGACTAAGTTAATTCGACATCGAGAAACTGTCAGTAACTCTTCACCATTTATCTATTAGCAATTGAATATTATAATTTCAAAAAATTTTGCTTCAAAAAAGTTTAGATATTTTTAATTTTTATAATTCTTCATGAATACAAATTTTAAACCAAATGTTTTTTGAATTATGTAGACATTAGTATCTTTCAAAAATCCGACATCAGCTTCAAAGGATACGAATATGTAAAGATACACATTACCTAAATTTTTACAAAAATTTAAAAATATCCAAATGAGTTTAAAGAGTATGTGTTTACCGAATATGATCAAAACCGGAAGACTCAAGTTAAATTTATATGTGATGATATTGAAAAAACTCTTATTTTATAAGTTTTGGGCTTAACGGTTTTTAAATTTGAAACAAAAAATTACATTAAACCCGATAAATTAGGAAATATGGCAACTATTGAAACATATGTTTCATCAACTCCTAGTGAATGCCAAATGGTGTTGTTGTAAACAAGAAGAAGTCATTGTTTACATTTTTGTTTTTGCTTTTTTCTTTATCAGACCCAGTATTAATTTTAATTTACAAAAATACATAAAAAACTAAACTTAAACAATTTGATTATACAAAAATTATGGCAAACACTATCGATAAAGTACGCATTATTATAGTGGGAGATTCTGGTGAGTAAAATATTTAAATATACAATATATATTTATATATATTTTACAACAATCCACAGGTGTGGGCAAAACTTGTCTCACGCATCTTATAGCCCACGGCGAAAGTCTTACCCGGCCTGGGTGGACGGTGGGCTGCAACATAGAAATTAAACTGCACGAATTCAAAGAAGGTACGGCCCAACAGAAGCCATTTTTTATAGAATTATTCGATATTGGTGGTTCTCTGAGTCATAAGAATACACGGGGTGTGTTTTATACCCCAACTCATGGTATTATCTTGGTGCATGATTTGACAAATCGTAAAAGTCATGGCAATTTACGTGATTGGTTGTTTGAAATTCTCAACAAGGAAGGAAAAGACACGTACAAAGGCAATAGCAATAGTAGTAGCGGTCCAAGTGCTAGTTTAATGGCAGATGCCAATGGTTTTGATCCCGAGGAATTTGTAGGCGCTACTCAAATACCGATTTTGGTAATGGGCACAAAACTTGATTTACTAGATGAGAGGAGACAACCGAAGGCAGTACAAAAAGCCGGCGGCATAGGTAAAAGTAAATATAGTTTTTCTTATTTTAACCCATATTAACAACAAGTAGTTTTTAAGAGGTACATATTCCGAATGGGTGAAGTGAGGAAAAATTCCATAGCTCCCTTTAAAGAAAATTTTAACTTAAAATAATAACCCATACTTACAATGAAATTTAAGCATAGTTTCCAAATATTAAAAAATATGTTCTTGTAGCCGAACAGTGTGGTGCCGAAGAAATTTGGCTTAATTGTCGTGATCCCCGCAGTATCGCAGCCGGTACAACAGATGCTGTTAAACTTTCACGATTTTTTGACATGGTCATTGAAAAGAAACAACAAACAAGAGAACCCGGCTATTATAGTTCTGGTTCTTTAACAGATCGCCGCCGTTATAATACGGCTTCATCATCGCCTCAAGGCAGTCCCACCATAATTTCAACCGCAAATATCTGTGGAAGTGGTAGTTTAAACAGTCCTCCAATTGGAGATACCAGACCACCAGCAAGATCCGTGCCAGCATATGGTAATATATTAATGGATTCCAATTCATAGTTTTAAATAAAAGCTGATTTAATTCAATAAATTTAAGATATGTTACTTTAATTGATTACTTTTTTTTTTTTTTTTTGTTTATCAAGAAATTTAAAAATTTGGGTTGGGGCCGTAGTTGTAATCAGAAATCAATTTTAAATAGCTAATTACTTTTAGGCATTAATTTTGACAGATATCTTAGAGTCTGATGTGAAAAACACCATACAAATTTTTCAATTTTATTATTATTATTTGTTATGTATAATCAAATTGTGAGTAGTTAATTGGAACCGATTATGGAAAATTGGCTAGGATTCTGTAACTGTATGAATAAAATAAATACAATTTTAAACAATTGTCACAGATCTCAGGATTAAAATTAATAGCTTCAGACACCGTATCAACATGATTTGTTTTGTTTCAGTAAGTGGAGTACATATTTATTTTATACTTATAAAAACATAATAAAAATTATCTTTTTGTTCATCTTATCTAAAATTAATGGGATGACGCAAAAACTAACACGATTTTTTATCAACGATATTTTAAATGAAACCATTTTCAAATTAAAGCTTTTTAACTCCCTTGGAGCATTTTAGTGCAACTTTTTATTTAATAAAAAATGTTATACATATTACATCCTTCACCATCAAAACCCTCCTCCTCTTAGCCAGGTGGCCATTTCATTTGACGACCACCCAAGAAATGCAAATGTAAATGATACACTGACTGGGCACCATGTTTGCCATTGTTGATGACAACACGATAACCATCTTCCAAACCCAATTGTTTCGCTACCTTGCTGCCCACCAACATAAGGTGACCCAATAAGCTGGCATCGGCCTCCTCAGCCTGAGACAGCATTACAATAGGTTTACGTGGTATAACCAAAAAATGAGTTGGTGCCTGAGCACTGATGTCGTGGAATGCGACACATTTATCATCTTCGTAGATGAAATTACATGGTATTTCCTTGCGTAAAATTTTACCGAAAATTGTATCTTCGGCCGGTGCGGCCGATTGGGCCTTATCAACTTCACTTGCCATTCCGACTTTGAGTGTGGCTGGCAGATTATAAAGACTAGAGAAATGTATAGTTAATAACTTAATACTTCATTTATAATCCCATATTTTGTCACATCCTTACCAGTTTTTCCTTATAATTAACCGGCTTCGTGAAAGTAAATTTAATAGACTCATTTGTCAAATTGTTCTAGATTCATTGTTGCTTATTTTAGTAGAAGAAATGTCTTTAAATGTGTAGGGTTGCAAATATAGTATGAAATTGGTTGTTGTCTTTGCTAGTATAACTATTTTAGTGTTGTAAAGATAATATGTACGTTACATTTGTACCTTTAAAAACAAAATATTGGTTTATTCCTTTTATATAAATCCGACTCTTTTCATTACAATTAAATGTATAATTTAACTTTATAAAGAACCTTTTTTTAAATTTACATATGTAATTTCGTAACAATATGCTTTAAAACATAAATGAGTTTAAGAAAAATTATAAAAATAACCAAATTGTTGTGTTTTAATTACGATAAAATTAATTTGAAAGTAACAAAAAATAATGAAAAAAGTTTATTGATTTTTGTGTCTATATTTTGATCTGAATATGTTTTTTTTTACATTAAAAATGTACTTCATAGGTCAAACAAGTAAGAGTGGGTAGTCTCGGTTTTTGCTTATACCTCAGCCATTTGTGGCCCGAATTTAAAAAGCTACCGAATCGGGACTATATTAATGTATCAATTATATATATAGGTTATTTGGAGGCTTCAGAAAGTTGATTTCAACAGACATAGGAACATGGCTATATCGAGTCCGCTATATATATAACAATCCAGAATATATATGGGCATAAGATAAAAAATTGTTTTATTATATTTTTGTGTTAACTTTATTTAGTAAAAGTGAAGAATCGAACATGACATAATGTGACAAAAGTAGATTTCTTACAGAAACACAAAACTCCGAACAGGGCTGGAATTTTGTAAGAAAAATTTTTAGTATTATTAAAACAATTATCTGTTTATTTAAAAATTTTCTGAATTAATTTTTTTTTTTACTATCCATAGTGTGTAACGTTACGTGACATAAATCTCCCATGAAACTAGAAATCGAATATAATACAACTGCGTACTCAGTTTTTCAAATCTATATATTACCTTCTCTTTAAATGTCTTCAAAGTTTAAGGGATACAGGAGTTAAAATAATAATTTTCCTGATGATTTGGCCTAAGTAACCAGTGAAATGCCCATAGGAAGTACTTTGACTAGTTTCATTGAATTAATCAATAATATATAAAATAATTTTTTTTTTTTTTTTTAAATATTAAAAATATCTGTTTTTCTTTTAAATTAAATGTGTCACCTAAACTTGATTTAAATTAAAAGTTTTAAAAACTTGTTAACAGAAACGTAGAAGGAATGAGAATAGCTGATGTCTTGCGTCACGAACGTGACATTATAATGTAAATGAAAGCAAATGAAAAATTTAACGTTTACTGATCAATATATACTATTTTTGTATTTTTTTTTTCGATTACAATTTTGCAAAAGTATGAATGTGTTGAGTTTTTCGAATATTTTGTTTCTTTCCTCACAATTTTCTTTGAACGAAATTTTAAATTTGTCCATTTGATGCTTTTAATAAATAACTTCAACATCTGGCATTATTATTTACATTTTGCTTTGTGGCATCAATGTATTTCATTGTTTTTCTTCAATTCCTTTTTGTGATTTCGCATTTTTCTACGCATTTTGTTTTGTGTTAACAGCACAGCATAAACAACAGACAAAAAAAGAAAATTTTCCGTATAAATCTAAAGAAAATTTTAAGTAATAAATTTCAGTGCTAAAAAACTGTGTGTTAAAAATAATTTACAAATAATGGAATTGGATTGGCAACATGAATTTTATGAAATAAAAGATCGTGGCCTGCATTTGTTGCAGACAGAAAAATGGGCAGACTGTCGTTTCCTGGTTGGTGGTGCACCACCAAATCAAAAAATTATTGCTGGTCATAAACTAATCTTGACAATGGCTTCGCCTGTATTTGAGCGAATGTTTTATGGTCAGTTGGCCGATAAAGATGATCCGATTGTTATACCAGACGTTCAGCCAGATGCTTTTCAAGCCATGTTGGAATACATTTACTCGGATCGCATTAATATCAGTTCATTCGACAAGGCCTGTGAGTTGTGCTATGTGGCTAAGAAATACATGTTGCCACATGTGGTGGAGCAATGTACCCGTTTTTTGTGGTCTGACTTGAGTCCAAAGAACGCATGCCGGGCTTACGAATTTGCCAAACTTTTTGATGAACCACGCTTGATGCAAAGCAGTATGGAGGTGAGTAAAAATACTAGGTCAAGTTTACAAGCAATACTTTTTACTTATATGATTTCAATTGAATTAGTTAATAGCTGGCCATACTAGAGAAGTTTTGGCAGATCCCAGTTTCATGGATATTGAAATGTCCACGTTAATGGCTATTTTGGATCAAGACAAGTTGAATATTGACTCTGAATTGGATTTATTTAATGCCTTATTACGTTTCGCCAGTGAACGAGGCATGTTTAGAGAAGAATCAATACAGAGCAGTGTACAAAACGTTGAGCAAAATCCAACGGTGTCTCCTAATGCTGGGGGAGGTTTGTTGCAAGTCGAAGAAATAAAAATGGAGCCTGATGTTAATGCCATGATGCAGGGTCATGATGAGGATTACAATGATGAAAGTTTCCACCACAGTGTGCCCTCTCCTGATGTAGTTGTAGTGGACAGTGATACATCTGTCACTGATGCTTCTGAAATCGAAGCAGTAGTACCTATATCGGCACGAGCACAATCCGTTTCATACGAACAACCGACCACCTCTGCCGCTGCAGCTGCTGCAGCAGCAGTAAATGCATCTAATCTCAATTATTTTATGGAAACTCAACATTCAATAATAGACGAAGACATGTTGAAAAGGGCAGTCAAAAAAATTCGTTTTCTTACCATGACACCACAACAATTTGCTGAAGGTCCAGCACGCTCTAAACTATTGCAACAACACGAAGCTTTGGCTATACTTATAAAGATTTCTAGTCCATCCATTAATGACTGTCCAATGCCTGAGGGATTTTGCAGTTCCCGTTGCAGTCGCAACTATTATGAGCAGCGCAGTAGTCAGCGTGATTTACCCGGCTTCCATCATATTCATACACCCAATAATTTCCTACAGGGCAGTGGAAACATATGTAATTATGCCCCCATGGATGCTTCGGTGGATCATGTTCAGCCACAAGTTTTGAGCTCAAATCGAACTTGTAATTTACCAACGAATAATAATGCCCACAAAACTCGTGACAATGCCGGTGTGTCTTTGGTATCAGGTGGAGGGGATTCAGATGTTGCTACAAATGATACGCGACGTTCTTATTGTGTACGCACAGTAAATCCTCAATTTGACTATCGTAATACTAGTGTAACCGATTGTGGTTTAACATTTCAAGTTGATACAAATATATGGATAACAGGTAACACATTAGTAAACATGAATCTTTAAATCTAGAAATCATTTAATTTCTTACATTTGTAGGTGTCCAAGTGCCCACTCAAGTGCTTTGTGGTGAACTCATGAACTCTGCTGGTTTTTCCGAACGTTATACCGAAATTTTGTATGCCCACATACAAGACATCCAAGGTTCACGTCTTAGCTACACTCATTGCACATCTCGAGTTCGCTATGACTCTTTGCTAGAAATCTCATTCGATCGTCCGGTTTATATTTATCGTAATCAAATTTATAAGGTGTTTGTAGTCTTCAACAAAATCGGTTGGTATCCCATGTACACCTCTGTGCCGGATGTCATCTGCAATCGAGTTAAATTTCGTTTTAATGTTGGCGATCCCAGTGAGTCAGTACGTGATGGTCTAATACGGGCCATTGTCTTTTCGACACCACAAGACAATAGCAGACATGTAATTGAGTAAGAATTTGTTAACGGAACGAAAATCGAATCACGATTTTAGATATAAAGAAGACTTTATGGCAATATAAGCACAATTTGTTTAAAAAAAATAAATACATATACAACTTATTTTTGCTTAATTTAGCTATGCTTAAAGGAAATAATGCATGTTATGTTTTAGGTTTTATTTTATAAAAAAAAGTATTATGTAATTGGAATTCTCAGAAATAAATGTTTTGTTTTAAAATGTCCATGATAATTTTGTTTTAATTATATCGTTATGCGAGTGTATAGTCATTAAAGCTGATCAAATATAAATAAAAAATATAACTCATAATTAAAAAGAATGTTAACTTGAAAATCGCTTGTGTGTGAAGTAGTTAGATCAGTTATAGTGATAAAATGTAACTGTAACGTCTGAACCTGTTAAAAACAGAACTTTTACTTGAGATCTGCTAACAGGGTTGACTTTCAAAACCATTTAAATTGAAAAATAATTATTTTTTTGAATATAGCTCACAATATGTTATTATTTTATATAAAATAAACTTTCAACCGCTAAAATATTATTGGTTTGGATTTTTATGTTGAATTCGTGTTACACATTTTTAATGTTCTATAATCGCACTAAAGTGTTACGTTAATGCTGATATTACGGTTACATTATTTTAAACAAAATCGAGTAAATTTAAATATATGTATGTACCTTAAAATATTATTTCGCCGGAAATCATTTAATATATATTTTATATATATTTGCAAAACTATAACACTACCATATACCATAATATTATAAAATCAAATTTGTAACAAATTCGTCTGTTTATGAATCGTTTGTTAAGAAACTCTTCTATTTTATAAAAACAGGTTGTAATCTTTATTTTTTTATGCTAAACTCGTAACAATAGAGTCTGTTATTTGATTTCTCGGGGGCGAATGCAACGACAATAAAATGAAAATGGTTAAATTATGGATAATTCTAAGCATTAATTGAAGTAAACTGTATTAGTTCAATTTAGATTTTTTCAGAAACATAACTGGAAAACTATGTTATTTGTAGAGAATTTTGTAATGTACATTTTCAGGTTCTGTAGGGAAAATGTAGATTTTTTTAATGCATTGGGGCTTAGAAAAAGCACTGGCAACACTGCTTATACCAACAAACATTTTGCTTTGATATAAAAATGGAAATATATATTTGATTTATAAATTAACAATTTACACAACGTGGTTATGACAGTTGTACTACAAAACAGTTTCAAAAGCAACAGGCACTTTTTGTTAATCGTTTTGTTTATAAACGACACAATTCTATGATGTATTAGATGTCTACATTATTATTTAAAAAATAAAGCAAGCTAAATCTTAGGACTTTTATTAGGATTTTTACCTACGCAGGTAAGGTTATGTTTTGACAATTAACAGGTAAATAGCATTTTGGACATAAACATCTTTGTCTGTAGGATAGCTGTATGGAAAAATCTGCATAATTTCAGCGCAAAATTACTCATATTGTGTTGGTGTGAACGTCTTTTTTTAAGTTTTATATGCCCAATATATAGCCAAATTTCTATAATTGAGTGGCAACTCTATGTAATGCAAAAGTTACCAACTCTTCAGCTCAGAAAATACCACCTTTGTCAACTTATTTTCGAATCGGTATCGGACAACCTTGGCTTTAAAACAGCGAAAGGCAAACTCACACCACTACAGTTTTTAAATATTGTAGTTGTATGAGTTGAGAAAAAAACAGTAACTGAAATAAACAAGCATAAAAAGCGAAAAGCGTAAAACAACCTGCTTCTATCAATGCTCATGCGAGACTGACTGGTTTTGATTGTTTTTATACAATGTATGTGCTTGCGTACATGTGAAAACAAAAACAAGAGAGCTCATTTGAGAGCTCAATGCCTTTCGCTGCTTTAAAACAACATTTCACAATAACTTGTTTTGTTAACTTTGAAATTTAACAGGTACATTGTTATTGTCTTTAAAAGTCAATAAATAATATATAATCACCTGTGCAGCCACATAAATGTGACTTGCCGCGAACAATTAACTTAATAAACGTTAGAGATAACCTAGTTTCGCTCTATTGTAAAAATTTAATGTTAAAACATGAAAACTCGATTCCGCTTTAAACGAATCGTTTTGGGTTATTGTGATGCCATATAAAGTTTTAACGTCATTTTTTTTAAAGTAATTTTACAATCTGGCATTCCTTAAGATACCTTGTTTACCATACTGCATGTGGTAACTCTATGTAATTGTTTTTCATCAATTCCTTTTTGTGCTTTCGCGTTCATTTATTTATATACACACATAGTAAACAATAAAGAAAAATTTTCTATTTTTGTGAAAATTTTTATGGAAAATTAAAAATAATAATATAAAATTTAATACGTACAAAGTGGAGTGAAAAAATAATTCAATTCAACAATGGAATATTGGCAAAATGAATTTCATGAAATAAAAGATCGCGGCTTGAATTTGCTGCAGACAGAGAAATGGGCCGATTGTCGTTTCTTGGTTGGCGGTGCACCGCCCAATCAACGAATTATTGCAGGCCACAAAATAATCTTGGCCATGGCCTCACCCGTATTTGAGACAATGTTTTTTGGTCCACTCGCGGCCAAAGATGATCCGATTGTTATACCAGATGTTCAGCCAGATGCATTCCAAGCTATGTTGGAGTACATTTACTCGGACCGCATAAATATCAGTTCTTTTGATAAGGCGTGTGAGTTGTGCTATGTGGCTAAGAAGTACAAGTTGCCTCATGTGGTGGAGCAGTGTACACATTTCTTGTGGTCCGACTTGAGTCCGAGAAACGCTTGCCGGGCATTTGAGTTTGCAAAACTTTTCGATGAGTCTCGTTTAATGCAAAGAAGTATGGAGGTAAGTTTATATACATGTGGAATCCATCTACATTTTTTTCAAACTATATCACATATTCTTGTTATAATTCTATTTAGTTAATTGCTGGTCATACTCGAGAAGTTTTAGCTGATCCCAGTTTCATGGATATTGAAATGTCCACATTGATGGCTATTTTGGATCAAGACAAATTGAATATTGACACTGAATTGGATTTATTTAATGCTCTTTTGCGTTTTGCCAATGAACGTGTAATGTGTAGAGAGGAATCCCTTCAACACCCTGAGCAACATAGTGAACAGAGTGCTTTGGTGGTGGCCCCTAGTGATGTCGGTTTGTTAAATGTTGAAGAAATTAAAATGGAACCCGATGTAAATGCAATGATGCAGGGTCATGATGAGCATTACATTGATGGTAATGCGGATAACGTATCGTATCATCATAATGCGCCGTCTCCCGATGTGGTTGTAGTGGTGGATAGTGATGCCTCTGTGACTGATGGTTCGGAAAATGAAGAAGTGGCAGCATTAGCAGCACCTTCATCGGTTGCATATGAACAGCCAACATCATCTGCCGCTGCTGCTGTGGCCGCCAATCTTAATTATTTCATGGATGCCCAACGTTTAGTTGTAGACGAGGCAATGTTGAAAAAAGCCGTCAGAAAAATACGTTTTCTCACCATGACTCCACAACAATTTGCTGAAGGTCCAGCCCGTTCTAAACTGTTGCAACAACATGAAGCTTTGGCTATACTTATCAAAATCTCTAGTCCTTCCATTAACGACTGTCCAATGCCTGAAGGATTTTGCAGTTCTCGTTGCAGTCGCAACTTTTATGAACAGCGTAGTAATCAGCGTGATTTATCTACATTCCTCCACACACATCCGACAAACAACTTTTTTGGTGGTGGTGTTGTAAATGCAAACAATTTTCCTACCATGGATGCACCAATGGTTCATGTGCAACCACAAATTCTAAGCTCAAATCGCAATTCATTAGTTAATAATGCTCAAAAAACACGAGAGAATGCTGCAGTGTCATTAGTTACCGGTATGGCAGATTCCGGAGATGGTGCCACCCATGATTCGCGACGTTCGTATTGTGTTCGCACTGTTAATCCTCAGTTTGATTACCGCAATACAAGTGTTACCGATTGTGGTTTGACCTTTCAAGTGGATACAAATATTTGGATTACCGGTAAGCTTAAATTTAATATTATTGATGAAAAATCCAATTTTTATGGAAATTATTGTTGTTTTTGTTTACATCTTCAGGTGTCCAAGTACCCACCCAAGTACTTTGTGGTGAACTTATGAATTCTGCTGGTTTTACTGAGCGTTATACTGAGATTTTATACGCCCACATACAAGATGTCCAAGGATCTCGTCTTAGCTACACTCACTGTACTTCTCGCGTTCGCTATGACTCTTTGCTAGAAATCTCATTCGATCGTCCCGTTTATATCTATCGCAATCAAATCTACAAAGTTTTTGTAGTCTTCAATAAAATCGGTTGGTATCCCATGTATACCTCTGTGCCGGATGTCATTTGCAATCGTGTTAAATTTCGCTTTAATGTTGGCGATCCTGGTGAGTCAGTACGTGATGGTCTAATACGCGCCATTGTCTTTTCAACGCCCCACGACAATAGTAGACAAATACTGGAGTAAGAAGGAGTTGACAGTATGCATGCGAAATATGATTTTAGGAGTAAAGAAGACTTTATGGCAATATAAGCACAATTTGTTGGAAAAAAAAGTATTTTTCTTTATTTTACATTTTTTTTGTAATGAAATAAATACAAATTGTATTTTAAGTTTTATTTTATAAAGTATTAATTGGGATTCTCAGAAATAAATATTTTACTTTAATGTACTTTTTTGTGTTTTACTTTTATAGGGGTTTTATTAGAATATATATTCACCCTTATCGTGGTTGGCGTAAAAGTCTTACGTCTACGTCGTACTAGATTCAAGATAAAATGCAAACTGTTTCTTTAATCTAGTACGAAACTGTCGTAGGCATATGATTAAAACTACTTTACTGTTGCTAACTCTGGAAATAATGAACGCTATAGGTCTAACTAAATAACCAAACGTTTTGCACATATGGTTCGAATTTATTTTATTTTCTTGAAGTTGAGATATTTTCACTATTTTTTTTTATTAATATTGAGAAAATTAATTTTCGAACCTTTACTCTTAGATGGCCTTCAAATTTCGAAATTCGCTTCAGTTAGGTCTTTATATAGGTTCAAAGTTTATATATTTTAAAAGATGATTGCAAAAAAAAACTAGTTATTAAAACAATACTATAATATTAAAAAGCTATTAAAACTGTACTATAAATTTTGAGATATCTTTTGTTTAAGAAAATTGTTTGGTTCAAAAGAAAAGGATTTTTAGGGAAATATATTGAAACTAGGGTACATAAGCATTACTATGAGATCAATATTGTAAACATTAATAATACAATTGAAATTTGAAAATTTTTTTTACAGCAACTTCAAATTTTCTATGACACCTGTGTACCAAGTTTTAACAACTTTCCAACGGGTAAGTTTCCCCCTACTTTATTTTATATTCTAAATTAAAACAAATTTATAGTGTTACAATTTCAATTTCGATTTATTTTTAATTAAATGTATTGATATGGGATATATTTAACAAATCTTGCAAAATTGAAATTGAAAAACACTTTTTTAAACCATAATTTTTACTAATAAATAAAACATAATTCTTTTATTATTGCCTATTTTTTCATTTTTTTTTTTTAAAAGATTTTTATACAATTAGAAGAAATATTTCAACAAAGTAATAAAAGGGCTTAACCAATAGGAATATATTTATTTAAAAAAAAAAACATACAAATTATAAACAATTGATAAACTATTTACACAAAAATAAAACGGAAAATATTTAAAGGACGTGCTGTTTGAAATTTTAGAGAAAAAAGTTAAAGTTTTCAAAATTTGTTTTAAATAAAAGAATAAAAGATTTATTTGCCAAAGCCACCACCACATTTAGCGTGAGCATATTCGGGATCCTCACAGGTTAAAGTGGTTTCGTCAAATACTTTATCTTCGCCACAGGTGATAAGACGTGGATGACCCTCGACACAGGTGATTAAACGATGACAGTCGCCGGGTACAGCGAAACGTGGGAAAGGCCAGAAACGGGCAGCAGGTCCATCAACTTTGGTTGGGCACTTGAAACCAACAACAGCTGAAATTGTTAAAAAATTGGATAAATTATACATTTTTATAAAACTATCTGCCCAATTATGAATAATAATTCCCCGGGAGTTTTTTTCCCTTTTAGCATTTTTCCTATTCAAATTCAATGGGAAAAAACTACCAGGGAATTTTTTATTCATAATTGTGCTGTATATAAAAAAACAATAATAATATTTACCTTCTGGATTACAAGATTCCAATAACTGATCGGGCCAGTTGCAACCATGTATACGTTCATCATAAGCCAAACCAGCATCACATTCCTGTTCAATGGGCTCACCATGGGCACATTTAATATAAGTGGTGGAACATTCTTTCGATACGGGATAAATGCCAAATTGATACTCACAGCCAGGTGTTGAAATGGGTGTAGCTGTAGAGGAACATACATACATATGTATTTTATTTCATAAAATCAACTATTTTATCAACTTACGATCCCATTGTCTGCCTTTGCAGTCCACTGCCCAATTGTAGTTGCAATGATTGTGTACAGCACCTTTGCCATCGAATAACAAACCATTTTCACATGTTTCCAAAGTTATAGTGCCATTGGTGCATAAAAAGAATTGATCGCAGTGTTCGGTATGGGCATAAGCTTGAACGCCATGTTTCTCGGGACACTGAATAGAATCAACGGGAACACAATGTACTAAGGAGATTAAATTGAAAAATATTTTATTATATGTAATAACTTTAAATGTGTGTGGTTTTAATATACAAATAAGAAAGTATTAGAGAAAACATTAATTATCTAAAATAAAAAAAAAACGTTGAGTCAAAAAATCTGTTAAGTTTTATATAGTGCGCAAAAAACGAAATTATCACATCCTTTTTCGTTTTCGAAATCGATTTCCATTCCAAACCTGATAAAGAGGTTGCACAGTATTAGGAGAGTTAAACATTTAAGGAATATGTAGTGGTAATATCCCAATTCCCAAAAAACTTTTTAAAACCCCTAAAATTTGAAATCGAATTCAATGTTTCATATACTTTTTGGGGCCTTGTGACTCCCTCATGGTCCTTTGTTGAATATTTTGAAGTCAATGATTTAAATTTCATTTATCTCCTAATGACATTAAGTTCTATGGGGCCAATTAGTAGGTCACATAAATCAATGTTATTTTTCTAGGATTTTATATTAACGAAAATTGTCCTTCAGTCCAAACATAGATTTTTATAATTTATACGCTGAGAATAGAACTACTCGAACTGCTACTTTTGTAACTAAAGAATTAACTAGAGCCGTATATCAGTGGTATTAGAAAAGACAAATAAGATTTGCGATGGAAAATGTGTGAAATATAAAAATAAAATTTAAAATAGATAACTTTTAAATATTTCTCATGCATTATTTGTAAAATATGTTAAAATTTTAGATGTAAAATATCGAGTATACTGTTGAACGAAAATCATAATTTTGGAGGCGATTTAAAAACGGTTCAGGACAAATATTTTATAAATCATTTTAAAACTTTTTCTTTCTAAAACGTATGTATCAGAAAAACGTGAAGAAATAATATCGAAAACCTATGGCAAGTCGTAGTTTTCCAGGGGTTTTGAAAAAATAATGAGTATTATTCCTTAAGGAAATGATTTGATATTCCTAAAGCTGGGTTTCCAATGTAAGGTCAAGGGCTTTTCAATTTATACAGTCAACGGATACAAATGAACAACATACATAAATTACATGTCTACATATCTGTCTCTTCATGTGGCACCAGTTGGTTAAAAAAAACTAACCCACTAAATACACAATTAAACTTTGTCTCCATAAACAGGAACTTACATATATATATGTAGTATGTATTTGTGTGCAAAAATTGTACAACCAACAAAAAATATCGGAAGTATGAACTTTTTTTCCTTAACATACATACATACACCATGAATAACAAATAAAAAACTGCTAACCAAAATAACAAATGATGATGATCATCGTCTGCATCTTTTCACATTTCTTTAGTGTGAGTTTCCTTAATAAATCTGCATGTGAAAATAAACGTATAGTGAAAATGTCATTCCATTACACACGTTCATACATATTTCACATAGGTACCCAGCAGTTCTAGGAGACAGTCCCGAACTACTTCAATAGCTAAGTGACTAGTTATTTTAACGCGTGCTTGTCCTAAGCAGGAAGTCAATTGACCCTTATTGACTATAATGAGACTGTCTAATAGCTGGTCCAAAGTAATCAACGCATTTGATTCACATACTGGTTAAAAAACGTCAGTTACCTTACTAGCTACCTAAGTGGTGACTTGATCAGCTACAAAACTAGTTATTTTAACATGTACGAGTGCTAATTGACCTCAAATAGTTAGTTAAAAGACATAGCATAGGCAGTACAATAAACGATAGCTTGTAAACAAACCTTTCTTCGACAACTCTCCAATGAATTGCTTCTGGTGGGTTAAATAACTAATTTCTAAAGTGCAGTACAGAATAAACGTTTTAAGTGACTTCACTATAGGTTACTAAGAGACACTAAAGTGACTATTGACTTCATGCTATGTTACATGGGATATCAGTATACTTAAGTAAAAATAAAAATGAACTGTATGAGAATTATATCAACACAATTTGTATAAAACCAGTTTGAACGAATTATCACACAACACGTTTAAAGTGACTACACTCCAGATTACTTAGATACACTTAAGTGGCAATTGTCTTCACGCTAGATTACCTGGGATGTATAAAGTAACCAGTTGTTTTATCTCTGCACTACAAAGAACACATACGTGTCAAATTACCAAAATATATAAATTGAAGTCAGCCAAGTGATAAGACATTTGCAACGATTACAGTCTATAAGGGATACATTGACTACATGCTTAACTGCTGGGTATCTTGTTGACAGTATATCTACACAAACACCCAGACACTCTCTTCGATCGCTAGATTTTAAACGGGTTTGATGAAATTGCTCATCTTCACAACCGCTATTATCAAGTATTAAACAGTTATTTAATTTTATGTTTACTTTTAAATGCACGAAAAAGAAACAAGTTTGTTTTTTTTTCGTGTATTTTAAAGTGACGTAACAATTTGAAAATGTTGTTTGGATTTAGGAGGAAAAAAACTTAACTGAAAACCATGAATGAAATTCATAAATTAGTTTTTAAAGTGAATTCATATGTTAATGTTGAAATTTAAATTTGGGGGAGTGTTCCTGATGTGGAATGCCATGATACAAAAAATCAGGAAAAACATGCTTCTATTATATTCTTATTCAGTTATTGTAATCGCAGTTAACGGTTGCAGAAACAATTTCCTTTTTATACACACCACCAAAAAGATGGTGTTGGGGGTAAATTGGTTTTGTCATTCCGTTTGTAACACATTGAAATATATATATTCTGCGATTTAGTTATGCCGTATATAATCAATAGTTTGATAACTTTTGCATTTATCTTTATTTAATTACAGAAATTCCTAACACGTGGAAAATATGTTCGAAACATTTTGTTTTTCATAAATTATTGACTTTTGGTATTTTTAAAATTGCTTATAGGGCTATTAAATAATGACAGTTTTTTAAATCGGCTTTCCTTTTTAGTATTTTTTTAGATAAATCTGAAATTATTCTTAAAAAATTGTATAGGTTAAGGGAGTTTTGTTTCCTTAAATTAAACAATTTTGTTTAATTTCGGACACATACAAAATGTATACGAGTCCGATGAATTCTAAAGAGAAATAATATGAATACTTTTTTTTGGTAATAAATAGAAAAATAGACTCTATTTTACATGATTCGAGTTTAGATACATGTAACTTTTTATATAGATAGACATCAAACTCTTCCCTATTTTATTAGAAATATAACCGATCCTAAGTATGTATTTTCAATTACTATCTAAATATAAAATTTATTGATATTCAGATAATAAATAAATCTTATTTTTTTCAAATTTGTAAGCCCGAGGCTACGAACTTTAAGTGGCAGATACAATAACGAACCTATGTAAATAAAAATCAACTCTGAAATACTTTCAGCTCTGACTCAAATTTCATTATGATATCTTAAATCGTTCACGAGCTAGGGAATTAAGAATGCAATATCAATTAAGAATGCTTTGAAACTTCTATAAATTTTGAAATAAAGTAAAGTATACGAATTTTCAAAGATAATAGTCATGATTTATTCGTACTATTTTTTAACTTTTCATCAAATAAAATTTTCGAAGGTCTTGCAAACCTTAACTGAAGTTTGAATTTCAACATTTGAATTGAATTTAAGGTTAATTTGAATATTTTCAATCAAATATTATTCGCAAACCTAATTTGCAATCCATTTGAAACAAATTTGGGATTCTCAAAGTTTAAAAATTATTCTCAAACGCTTGACACTTGAGAAAAGGGTTGGTTTTCAAATACAACTGAAACAATTACTTAAAAATTGTGATTTAAAGAAAATAAATATATTATAGATATTTGCAATCCCCATCTGAAATCCATTTGAAAATTAGGTTTGAAAAAATATTGGCAATAAAGAATAAATTCCCCTTATGGATAGAAATCTAATACTATTCTAAAATTCTTAGCTCTTTCAGCCACGGTTTTATGTGTATAAGTTTATAACCAAAACAATTACATTTTAACTTTAATTAAGGTTCATTTATTATGAATAATAAGAAAAAATAAAAATACAGCTAAAGGTTTTTATAGAATGGGGTGGTTAGTATATTAACCACCATTAAAAATAATTATGATAAACTTTTTCGTAGTGTATACATTTGTTTGAAAGTGTATAAATCATTTTGACTAAATTTCTTGACCAAAACAAATGAAATAACTGTGTAGGTTAGATATATTCCAATGTTATTATATCATTTTCTATATCCCCATCTCCTGTGTAATCACCCGTCTCTTCCAATTGGTTCCTCATTTTTGTTCTTCCATAACAGTTTGGGTAGATAAGTCACCAACATAAGTATTAGCCAAAATTTCATATATCATATTTTGACTGGAGCTCAAAAGGTATGTCCCCGAGCACCTTGGATAAATGGTTTGCTTTCACATTATTCTCAAATTGGAAACTACTTTTAAGAATAACTAATAACACCGTATATTTTTATATGAAAGACATGAACAAATTCTCATTAATCTCTTTGGAATCAATTGTTTATCAAGCGATTATGTTTTGAAATAGGGTTTGATTTCTAATTATTCTCAACTTAATATTATACCTGAATGTTTACTGTGCTTAACACAGGGTTATCATAGGCTGAAAATATGTTACTCTTTTACGATGCTTATTGATTTAATCGGAAATTAGGCTCATAATGTAGTAAAAGAAAGAAACATCTTGTAAAAATTCACACTAACCTCAAAACAAATTTATAAAAATTTCGTATGAAACGTTTTGTTGGCACAACGACGATATATTTATACCCTTCACCTTCGTGAGAAGGGTATATATAAATTTGTCATTCCGTTTGTAATTTCCACAATATAATTTTCCGACCCTATAAAGTATATATATTCTGGATCCTTATAGATAGCGGAGTAAATTTAGCCATGTCCGTCTGTCTGTCTGTTGACATTAATTTTCTGAAGACCCCAGATATCTTCGGGATCCAAGTCTTCAATAATTCTGTCTTGCGAGAAGTTTCCTATTTAAAATCAGCAAAATCCGTCCATAAATAACGGAGATATGAGCAAAAATCAGAGACAACCTCTATTTTTTTTGCCTATTTTTGATCTATAGTCATAATATAGACAATATGGATATCTAATGATAGATATTTCAAAGTCCATTGCAACGATGTATATAAGGCTACAGTAAGTTGGACCTACAATGGGTCAAAATCGAGAAAAATATTTTTTAACCCGAATTTTTTTCACAAAAAACTCTTTTTTCACTAATAAATTAAAAAAAAATAAATTTTTAAATTAAAAAAATTTAAAAAAAAAATTGGAAAAAACTTTTAAAAAAAATTTCGAACATTTAAAAAAAAAAAAATGAGAATTTTTTAAATTTTATTTTAAAGTATAATTTGGTGAAGGGTATATAAGATTCGGCACAGCCGAATATAGCTCTTTTACTTGTTTTATATTAGACTTACAAATTGATTTAAAAAATAAGATCATTTGAATATTTTTCTTAATTAATGAATCAGAGATGCTGAGAATTACTTTTTGTTTATCTATAGTATAATTTAATACAGATCTTTTTGAAAATAGTTAAAAATAACTTATAAGAAATAGCAATATACGAAATTGTTGCTATCTTTTTAAGAAATACACATAGGATTCACTAAAAAACACTTAAATATTGTTTTCAGAAGGCTTTTAAACAATTTTATAAAGAAAAACTGTATTTTTAAATAACTTGAGTAGCGTTTATTACCGCAAAAGTAATAAAATATGCATTTTAAATGAAGGGCAAACAATTATTAGTCATGGGAATTAATTTAGTTTTAATTTAAACCGTTTGCAAAAATAAAAAAAAACAAATAAATAAATACAATAAGTAAAAAATAAACAAATAATAACTAGATAATATTTATTGCGAAATAACCTAAGCACACAAAACAAGTAATATATTTAATATTCTATACATCAGTTTATAACGAAAAATGACATAAAATCGAAAATCTACAATATGGTTTTCAGTTTTTTTTTTTTTTAAATAAATAACTTTCGGCACATAAAACACACATAAACATGAATATTTCCGACCAGAACACCATTTATGAACAAGTGAATGCTATAACCATAAAAAATTATGGTTTAATGTTTGTGGCTCGTTGGTGTCTTTATATACTTATTTCAAAGTCTGGTGTTTCTACTTCTAAAAGAATTTCAAAATTGTCTGCATATGGCAACAAAGTTTATGGGAAAAAGTGAACAATTGTCATATTGTTAACACTTTTCTTTTCAAATTCATGTCTAATAAATGTAATAAATAAGTGTTACTTGCTATAATACCTTAAAAAAAAACATTTAAATAAATAATAAGTAGCTGCATTTTTTTTAAACGCACTTTAGTGAATACATTAAGTTAAAACATTCTAATATTTATTTAGTTTGTTTTATTTTTGTATTTTTGGTTGTGATTTTAGCTGTCACTGTTTTTTGTTTTGTTTTAAAATCGAAAGGAAAAATCAAAGAAACCAGTCTTTTAGCATTTGAAAAAATCAAAAACTAGATTAAGTTTAAAACACTAGAAACACAATAAACATTTTAAAATTCGCGGCTCAAATTCATTCTGTAGCAACTAGTAAAGGCCGTTTAGAAAAAAAAAAAAAATTAAAAATAAAACACCACCACAACTAAAGCAGCAGCACCAGCACCAGCAGCATTTGAAACCAGATCATTATTACTTTTAAGTATAGAAAAAAGTGGTTTAAATTTGTTTGTTTTTTTTTTTCTTTCAAAGAACAATAACCAACTCAAAAAATTATGTAAAAATATAACCACAGCTTGTTATTTTATTTTGTTTTCTTAAAAAAAGAAACAAGTTTGAATTTATTATTAACTAAAAAGCTTTTTATGGTTCATATAGATCAATTTATGTATTTGCTTTAACTCAACAGGCTTTTTTTATAACTATAGAGTGCCAATAAACAGAGAGTTTTATTTAGAATTATAACATTTTGAAATTTTCATTTAGAGCAATTAATTAAAAAAACTTATTCAACTACAACTCAACACCTTTCGAATTAAGGGGTTTAGCTGGGGTTTTGCTTTTGTTTAACATATAAAATGGTTTGTAATATAAGACCAGCAGCTGTGGTAGCGTTATTTTTTAATGGCTGAGCTGAAATCATAAAATGTGTTAGAGAAAACAAAATACTTAAGCAACATACATACATGTAGTTTTTTGTTACAAATTGTTGGATCAGAAAGACTTATTCAATTAAACGTTAATTTGTTCGTTCAGTTAGCTCTTGTCTTTGCTGAACATTGTATTGATATCAGGAAAATAGGTTAGAGGGAGTAATATTACATACAGGGAACATTTTTGCTGGGGATTAATTATCTAAAGTACATTTGAGATACAAATGTCGAATGAACATCAAAAACGTTTAAAGTGGCAGTGTTTTATCGTTAGCTTAGTGACAAAATGTGCTAAACCCACTTTTAATGACAATTGAGATCTGAATATAATACGTAAGAATAAGTTTGCTTAAGAAATTGGTTTCTGGTTTTTATACTGTAATGTACTTAAGTGCTAAGTCCATTTTGTGGAGTTGTAATGTGCTAAGTCCACTGTTTTCAAAATTTATTAAATTTATAATGGCGCCAAACTTGTATTAAGTATTAGTTTATTATTCAAACTAATAAACTTTATTCATTTCATTTGAATAAAAAAAACATAAATAATAAATTGTTTAAGGAAATATTGAGTAGTTTTGAAATTTATTATACTGATATCGAAAACGTTCTTGCATTGCCTTTTAAAAGCAACGTTAGTGACAATAGAGACATTATATTTAATAACAAAGTAAAACAAAAGGGATTTTTCGCCCCGACCTTCGCCAATAATCTAAAAAAATCTAATTTTCGGATTTTTAAAAGTGTTTTTGGGAATTGTAGGATTCTCAATGTTTATATAAATAAAAAATTTCAACAAAAAACTGTGTAAACAAATTTTATTTAATAAAATTAGGGAATTATTGACGAGTTGTGCTTGATATTATTTCACATACATATTTACAAATTTAAACATTTTACAAACATCCGCTAAAATATAAAAATGTTCATAATTTTTTTGGATATTCCTGCTAAATTTGCTAATTTTAGCCATCAAATTCATTACAAAGAATAACAAGCTGTGAAACGCTTTCAAAAAAACCTAACTCTATTTTCAGAAAAAATCCAAGTATGATAAAATAAAGATTTCGCCATCACACATATAATTAAAACTTTCTGTACATGTTGAACTCTGACGTCACGCAACCCGTGTTTCTATCTATGTCATAGATGACAACTTGATAGGTAACTGAGAGCCAAAAATTTAAGTTTCAAGAGAATGTATTGCCATGTGTTTTTTTCTTTGACATTTCTCTCCTTTCGTTCTATGTATTTATTCTATGATCTACGTCATCTAAAGGGAAATCATGCGCAAGGCGTAATCTTTAGTTTAGCATTCTTGAAGAAAACCTAATTTTATGAATGTATTTGGTAAAATTTTGTTTATATGTTTTGATGTTTAAACCACCTAACAGGAAAAAGATGCAGAGGCCTTCAGCTACGTACACAGATTGTACAATACTGTCAGAAAAATGTTCAGAAAATGTCTAACAACGGTGTGAACTTACAATTTTTGTCTTACAACGTTGTCAGAAAAAGTATTTGTCAGTACATTGTCAGATCATTGTCAAAAACTTTTTATTTTCATATGTGCGAAGTTTATCCATCTGACAATGGGATCATTGTCAGACAAATTATTTCTATTTGCAACACTGTGCATATGTATTTAAAATAAACAAAAGTGGAGCAACCGTGTTCAGAACTGATAATTTTTGTTAGCAGATAAATTTATTGTTTGACAATTGTCTGACAATGAAATTGTAAGGTTTTTTTATAATCGTATAAACTGACAATTTACCTTTTGCTAATAATATTTCATTGGCAGTACATTGCGAGCACATTGCCAGATCTAACAACATTGTAGAATCTGACAACCGTGTGTACGTAGCTTTCCTAGAGTTCATATTTTGCAGACAAAAAGACACCGAGCTGCATTGCAAAATCATTTAAATTTTATAAGGCCTGTCATTGGAGAACAATGACTTGTCTACTTGCTTCTGTTAGAGGTATAATAGAAGGTCTATTTAGGATGATGCTGAGTATTTCATTTTTTGATGTATACTTTTTTATTCATTCACTTGTTATTAAAATGATATACATTCTAGAACATGAATGACTATCGGATCTTAAAGAATGTATAAACAGGTATTTTAGAAGTCCTCCAAAGTGAAGTCCTAACAATTTTTCACAATGGGTACTTTCGCCACAACTTTCAAACACTCATATTTGAAAAAAGCGATTTTATTACATTTAAATTTCTAAATTCAAACAATTCAATTTTGAAAAAAGCGATTTTATTACGTTTAAATTTCTAAATTCAAACAATTCTCAAATTTTTTAATGTATGTATATTTGACCTCTAATGATTTTATAAAGGTATTATTCTGTATTTTATTACATAATTTGTACAAAAAATTAGATTAACTTGAATTTTTTTATTTAGTTTTGATACCAAAATTTATAACTTTGTTTTCTTTTTTAGTTTTAAACTTAGATTAATACACATAGATCGGGAAATCTCAAGTCAAAAACCTAAGTCGTGAGAATGTATTAGTACATAGTTTTGAGGTTGTATTGGTGCTTTTTTAATTTTCACCAGACACACAGAGTTCTATAAAAATGTTTACATTTTAATTTATTTAAATTTTCTTCTGTTTTCAATACCAATAATAGAAACTCTGTTCCATAAATTAAATTCTACCACAGATAAAAAAAGTGTCAAAAATTAATAAAAAATAAATTTTTTCATTTGAGCAAAATTGACGCGTTTCGTAAATAAAAGTGTCCTGCAAAGTATTAAAAAAAATTGCCAAGAATTGTGTACAAGTGTAATAAAGCGGTTCGGTCTATATTTTGTCGGAAAGTCGAAGATAAAACTTAAAGTATTTTGATGTGTTTAATTCTCTCACAAGTATGGTGAATTCACATATCACAAGTACGTGTGAAGAGAGTAATAATTATTACTCTCAGCTTACTCTCAGTTGCGCCTCTAGTTGTACCCTATGGTTAGGTACAAAGTATAACAAGTAGTCCGACTCTTTGACAGCAGTACCTAACTCTAAACATGTGTTAGTGAAAAAGTACCTAAGTCTAAATATGTGTTAGTAACAAAAATGTATATGTGTTGGTGCCTTTTTAATTTTCACCAGACCTACAGAGTTTTATAAAATTGTGTAAAATTTCAATTTGTTTGATTTTCAGTACCAAAAATTGAAACTCTGTTCTATAATTGAAATTCTACCACAAATAAAATTATGTGTCAAAAATTTAAAAAAAAATAATTTTTTCATTTCATCAAATATAAAGCATTTTGGAAATAAAAGTGTGCTGGAAAGTGTTCAAAAAATTCATGAAATATTGTATATAAGTGTAATAACGTGGATCGACCTCTATTTAGTGGAAAAATCGAAGTCAAAATGTGAAGTATTTTGATGTGTTTAATTCTCTCACAAGGGTGTTGAATTCACACCGTGTCCGTATATGTGAGAGACTAATTTTAAAAAATAGAGAGTCGGACTACTTGTTATACTTTGGTTAGGTACTTAATATACTTAATACTTAACACGCATATAGAGTTAGGTACTGTTGACAAACTGTCAGACTACTTGTTATACTTTGGTTAAAACCATAGGGTAGATTCACACCACTTAGGTTTTTGACAACTGGACTAGGTCTTTGACAGCAGAGTTTCCGTTATATGTGTATTAATCTTCAACCCCTAAAAAATAAAAGAGAGAGAAGTTGTTGTTCTAGAAAAAATTACAGCCTTCTCTTCTTGTTATTCTTTGATACGAAACTGAATCTTTTTTTCAGTTTTATGATGAATTCACCTATATGCTATGTTTAAAACCTTCAAATATTTGCAACAAAATATGCATATGTGATATGAATGTGATGAAAAATAAGATTTGTTATGATACGTTTCCTTTTCAGATTTTTGTCTTATTTTAGCGAAATATGTAGTTTAACAGATAAAAAAAAAAAATAATTTTTGGCAATAAATTCGAAAACGAATTTATAATTTCATGGAAAAACGATATCATAAGGAATAGTAGAATTTAGTTCGTAAATACTATCATTTATAAAATGAGAACTATAGTTTATATCACATAGATGATATCGTTATAATATCGTTTGGTTTATTCTTGGCCTTCTATTTATATAATTTATAAAGTTGTTTAAATACATCTTTTAAATAGGATTTAAGTTACGATTTACAAGGGTTTGTCAAAAAAGTAGTTAAATCGAAATAAAATAAAAACTACCACACATTTGATATTTATTAATCATTTATATTAAGGTTAGCGGATTTTATTCAGAATGAGTTAAGCTATAAACAAATCTGTGGACTTTTGACAAAACAACTTAAGTGTTATTTTAAAATTTTTCAGGAGTGCGTAAAAACTGTTCAATTTGACTTTAATGAATTTCGAGAGCTTTGTATACTTCTTTGAAAAAAATAATAATGTTCTTCATGGACAAATAATAAAATAATTATCGATCAATTCGACAGTTTTTGTGCACTCCTGAAAAATTTTAAAATTAAACTTAAGTTGTTTTGTCAAAAGTCCACAGAAATGTATCATTTCATACAATGAATTAAAAAATACAATTTTTTATATTAGCTCTGTTCAATAACTAAAAGTTGTTACTAGTTAGTAACAATTGTTACTGGAAAAGCGTTCATTAACTCAAAAAACTAGCAAGTAGAGAAAAAATCAAGAGCGTATACATTTTAGAGAGTGTTCTCTCGTTGCAAACTATTACAAGTTCTATTTTGAACTCGTAATAGTTAGCAGCTTATATTTCATATGTTTTGTATTATTGTTTATTTATTTACAATTTTATTTTTGTGGTGAAAAAGTTTAAAAAACAAGAATTTTCAATAAAATTGAAGAAAATGTGAGTATTTATACATTTTAAAAGGAAAAAATATGAAAATTGTGTGTATAAATTTTTTGTTACTGGAAAAGCGTTCATTTACTTTTTACTATTTTTGAGAATTTAAGAGAGTAATTTTGTATATTTTGATTTTATTCTCTCGTTGCAAGTATTTACTGGGAAAGTAAATGAACAGACCTATTATAAAAAACATTTGAACATAAATTTAAATACAGCATAAAATATATTATTTGACTGATTTAGTATTCTTTACATAATTTTAAAAACGGTGTATTGAAGAACATAATTTTACCATCTGTAGTACTAAACTGATCCTTGCCAAATCGAAATTAAGAAAAACAAGTAAGAGTTTTATATTCGGTTGTGCCGAATCTTGTATACTCACCATCAATATGTGACAATAAAATATTGTTCTGATGTAGGGTTTATATGGGGGGTAGAGTTACTTATGGACCGATCCTCACAAAAGTTGGTAGAAATATTTAGGTTCCTATTAAACTTGTTTATGTCGAATGAATGTTCAAGTAATTTTCTGAGGGGTACCTTGTATGGGGAATTGTGACAAATGTTGATCGATTTTTGCTATATTTTAGAGTATAATTTAAGATTACTTAGAACTAATTTGTGCAAAATTTATCATAATTGCCGCATAATCAACATATTTACGACTGGTCAAACAGTATTCCGGGGGGACATTTGGGATAGGTGAAATAATACCAAACAAACCTTATAAAAAGAAAGTATTTGTGGAAAATCTAAGCTAGATCCTTTTGTTTGAGCCCTATCGTTACATACGGATGGACATAGCTAGATCGTCTTAGAATTGCATAAGGACCAGAATATATATACTTTTGTGGACATGCGATGTGAATATTTCGATGTGTTACAAACGGAATGACACATCAATATACCACCCATTTTTTTTTTGTGTGTAAAAAACAAAAGACAGAAAACATGTTAGAATTTAACAGTTGATCATTAAACAAAAGACGCAAACAATGAACTTGTTGGTTACTAAATAGTTTTAGAATTCGTTTAAAGCCAGGGTACGGACGCATGATGACTTAATTGATAAATTAAAGTGTGCAAATAAGGGAAGAGAGAGATAATTTAATTATATAAACAGGAGTACATAAATATTGAAGTATTTCGTAATATCGGTCACCAATTAAATATAAATGTAAAAAAAGAAACTAAACTGATGAATTCATCGGGTTTCTTAATTAACTAGTTTCAAAAAATAAATATTTAATTTATTCAAATTTCGATCACTAAAAAATGTCTTAATTTAATTCAGTTTGTATGCAAAGAAATCTGGAATTTCAATAAGTTTTTTTCGTAAATATTCATTATTTTACAATCAACTAAATATTACTAAATACAAAACAAACAAAAAAATAGAATGTTTAATTCCAAAAATTAAAAAAAAAAAAAAAAACTTAAAAAATGTAAGCAGTTTTTTTCATTATAAATACCCCGCCTTCTTGCAGTAAAGCCAACAATCTAATTTCAAACGCAAAAACCAAAAAGAATATGTAACAAAATAAATGCATAATAATGTTAGCTTGAAAGTAGGTAACTTAACAATTGATATGATTCGGTAATTGATTGTTAGTACAAAAAACAAAAAAAAAAAAAAAAAAAAAAAACAAAACTTAAAAAAAAGAATTGGTAACACAGTTAACAAATATATAGTACTACTGGCTACTACAGCAACAGTTACTGCTGGCTGCCACACAATATTGGCATAATTAAGTCATAAATATTTTTTTTATTTTTTTTTTTTTTTGAATGAAATCGTTCGGTTTGGTGCGGTTGCTGTGCCGTCTAGTACGAGTAATTTTGAAAGTAAAACTCTAAGTCAATTGCCTTAAGCCAATTGACCATAACACAACTAGTATTAAATTCTTTTTAATATTTTTCCAATCTTTTTCAATTTAATAATAAAAAAAAAAGCTGCCTTATATGAGTTTCATATTGTGTGAGTTGTTGTACTTACCATAAGAGACCATAAGGGCCAAAATAATAAATTTAAAAGCCATATTAAGCTTGAATTCTTTTTTTTTTCTTTCTTTATGAAATTAAAAGTTTATTGCGTTAAACAATTGAAACCGTTTATATTTTTGTTTGTTTGATTAAAAATTTGCATACGTTTACACGAAAAGTCAGTAACAAAATTTGTTTAGTAGTGTTAGTGGTAGCAGTAGCAGCAGCAGCAGTTACCGTTTCTTGTTGGCGAACGTTTTACGATAGAGCGTGTTAGTGTTGTGTTTTTTGTTTATTTTACTTCCGTGCGAAAAAGTACGTTTTAACGGTTACACGTTCCAAACTTAACTAAACATTGTTTTTAACTAAATAAAGTTTGCAAAGCTTGTCATTTGCCTGTGTACGAGTACTTTATATGCTTTTTGTTTATTTCTCTGTGTTTTTGTTGCTGTCGCTGTTATTTATTTGAATTCTCCCCTCTATAATTCCCAACGAATTATACGAAATATTTTATTGGTTTTTGTTTCAATTTAAAATTCATACTTTGCACAAATGCTGGCTGGCTAGCTTGCTGGCTGTCATATTATTATTATTATTAGCGTATGTGTTTGGAAATCACATTGTTGTTTTGTGTATCTTAAATCCACAAATGAAATGTATAGTTTAGGAAATCTGTTGGTACTTTAAACCAAAGATACCTTATTAAACTGTAAAGCTTTTTAACAAGGGATGATGTTTAACATATCAATAAATGTAACCTCATCCTTTATTACAACTTTAAATTTTAAACCATAATTTCTGATATGTTATAAATTACTATATTGTTATAAATGTGTTAAAAATTTCACAATTTATCAAAAATACTCTGCTCAAAATTAAAATAAATTCAAATTCAGTGAATCATCTAGTTTTAGTAGTTTCTAAAGCGATTTAAAATTTGTTAAAAGATATGAAAATAATATCCTTTGGACATTAAAATATTGTATAAACTAAACCGACATTAAACAAGTAAGATAGCTATATTTGGTTATGCGGAATCTTATCCAGATTACCAGATTATACTTTAAAATAAAAATCTATATATATAAAAATGAAATAGTCCATGTATGTAATGGCATCACGTGAGAACGGCTGGAGCGATTTTACTGATTTTTTTTAATTCGATTCGAAATTTTCAGAAGACGGTTTGTAAAGAAAAAAAAAAATTAAAAAATTCTAAATTTAAAATTTTAATATTTTTACTCCTTTTCACTTCTCATTTTTCTTAATAAGATAATTTTTTTGGAAAAACTTGAAGAACTAACATTAGCAAATAGCTACCGGGCGAAGCCGGTGTGATCAACTAGTTTTAAATATTTTTAAGTAAGGAAAATTTAAAATTTTTATTTTTTTAGTTTTTTGATGAAAAAAAAATTCGGTTTAAAAAATATTTTTCCCAATTTTGAGACCCATTGTAGATCCGACTTACTTTGGCATTTATACGCCATTGCAAAGGTCTTGGAAATATCTATTATACATAGATACAAAGTTGGTCACAAATCGAGGTTGTACCGGTTTTTTCTTTATATCTCAGCCATTTGTGGGCCGATTGTATCGATTTTAAATAGTAACGGAGCCGGGAGAATTCCCGATATACATGATTCATACATGTATGTAAGTTATTTGGAGGCTACGGAAAGTTGATTTCAACATAAAGACGGACTTGGTTATATATACTTCGCTATCTATAACGATCCAGAATATATATAATTTGTGGGGTCGCAATGAAAAATGTAGAAATTACAAACGGAATGACAAACTTATACATACCCTTGCCACTCATGGTGAAAGGTATAAAAATATAAAACTCTTTGGGTCAGTTGGACACCTTAAGTATCACATTTTTCTCTTTAAGATGGAGCTATAACCGGAATCACTCATGTAACTAGTTCTGTGTTTCTTATGGCCAAAAATGTATGGAACAGAAGGAACTTCGGCCATTTAACCATATGGGTCAGTTAGGAGGGTCTCTCGGACAACATTGATTACTGCACTCCTAGACCGTTCTTCGACATGGACTTTAATGTATCGATCAAGGATTAAAGGACTGATGGGACACAATCCCTCCAGGAGAACCCATTAGAGATAGAATACTTTTATATCGCACATACTGATACGTGTTTGTCTTTAAGACCACCGAAGCAGCGTAGCGTTCTTAAGGCTGAGATTTCAGCCGTTTGTGTGGCATTCAGGACGCAATGCTTACTCGACATCTAATCTAGTTATAAAATTCCATGCATCTCTAAACGAGATGGCGAATATTCTTCAGTTAGACTCTTCTAGATACCGGATCACCAAAATATCTCTGGACATTGCATGGCAGCTTCACTCATAAGCAATGAGATTGATCGATTGGTTAGTATACTGCTTTCATTGTACAAACGATGTGTCCAGGATGGATTCTATAATTATGCTTAAACCAGATGGTCGTTTGAGATTACATGTGCAACGACAAGGCATATAGGCCAATTATAACTGTCGAAGAACCACAGCACGTGATATACTAGATCATCCAATCTACTGCCCGTAGATTGGAAATTCAGAGCGAATTGTTAGCGAATCGACACAAAATGCCATATTAAAGTCACATTTCCCTTACATAATGTAGTAAATTAGAACTAGTATTCCACCATATTTACAAACAATCAACCACGTTACTAGTTTTTCGGTTTCTTTTCCTCTAGAGTTTTATAAGGTTATACCATGATATTTGGATACTTTTGCTACAAAGTTTCAATCTGAGACCCTACCGTTTTGCCAACCTGAAATATTAAAGATATCAGTATTATATATTAACGATCTAAATGGGGCTGTTTTGCAAGTAAGTCAATGACATATTCTGGTGTCCACATAATCATTTAACACTAATGCGCACTGCATGTCTACAAATTAGAAAATATTTGGTTATCGCAGATATTATTTTATCAGACATTATTTTAATAGACAATTTGAGTAATGATCTCGTTTAACATAGATTAAGCGTTAACCATATTATCTTGATAATTCTCAATGAAGCCTTCTGACTCTCCTTCGACTGGTCAATTCTTAGATGCTGTGTCCAATTATCAGTTTACACCAAATCTGTACTTTCCAAATATGGCGGAAACTGTAAGGTGGTAAATTAATACAATGTGGAAGAAGTGGCGAATTCGAACGAATTAATTAATTTGTATACCCTTTACCATGAGTGTAAGGATATACATATAAGTATATGTTTGTCATTTCGTCATTCCTTATTAATTACTTTGCCTTTAGGATCTAACCCTATCACCCATATAATCCCTATATCAGAGAAATATTTTATTGTTACATATTGATAGTAGGCAGGCGCGGATCAACCATTTGGGGGGGGTCTAAATCAAAATTTGTTCTACATTTTTCTTTTTTTCTTCTTTTATATATGAAAACTTTTCGGTTTTGGGGGGATTCCTACTTCACCCCCTCTGGATCCGCGCCTGATGGTGGGTGAATAATATATATAACACAATTACTTGTTAAAATTTTGACCTTGACTTTTTTGCGTTTTTTAGAAATCTCCTCAAAAAGTACTTAGTACGTTTTAATTACCAAAAATATTTATTTAAATACAATTTTCGTACCGTCTCCTAACAAAAAAAAAAATACAAAACGTATAAAATAAAAAGCTTAACATCCAATTGGTATGATTGAAAGTAAAAGCTTTTTAAACAATTTGAAGGTTTTCTTAACTCTGGTTGGCATTCTTGACGTATTTCTTCTATACAGCATGTTGCATGTGAAATGAGAGTGAAAACATGTTCGATTGCTACGCATGTGTAGAAAAAAATGCTGTTAAAGTGTTGGAGTGGCATGGTAGTAGGACGTACTGTTATTTATTACCATCAGCATACATTTTTTGTATTCCTTTTAAAGGTTGCAGTGATTATCTAGCCTGAGGTAATGGGTTGGTTGGTCGGTCGTTCGTTTGGTTTGGTTTGGTTTCTTTGGCTGTCTGGTTACTCATTCATTAATTCACTCATTCACCTATTGCAAAATAATGAAATGATATCAAAGTAATGGCCAAGTTGTTGCTGCTGTTGTTGTTTGTTTTTCATAGTTTCTTTGTTTTGTTTAATTTTTATTAAAGTACTACAAAGACACTTATTTGCCAGTACATTGTGTTTGAACATGACTTCATATTTATGTTTGTATGTTTTGCTGTAAGTTTGATTGACATATATTGTGTATTTTTATGTATCAACATTTTGTGCATAAACCTATTCACATATAACGATCATGTTACATAATTTTGTTGATAAATTGGCTTTTAACTATAAAGCTTTAAATACATATTGCTGTACCAATAAATGCATATACATACATACATACATAGTTTAGGTTTTTATATGTAGCTGTAATGAATGATTGCTTTACTGGCTTACACTGACTCGTAAATCGAAAGAGTAATTGATTCAAATATTATCTGCGTTTCACACATGTGTGTTTACATCCGATTTTTTATTTTTTTTGTTCGTTTGTTTTTGCTTTCGTGAACATTAAAGCCAACAACAGATTAGGTTTTTGTGCAAAGCAATATTTCGAAATAAATTGTAATAGTATAGTTTAATTGGTTTCAACACGACTATCCCATTTGACACATGAGCTTTTATATGGGATTTTAAATGCAACATTAAAGCTTTAATACTATGGAGCCAAATGTATAGTGTGTTACAGTGAACACTGTTGTTATAGATATGGTTTCAATAAAACTATGTATTTAAAATTTAAAATCAATTCCACAATTATCGCTATTTCAGTAAAATCAATTTGGCAGGTATATTTTTCTGTAATTTGATGTACATTTCAATAGTTATAGAACTGATTTTAAAGAATTTGTGCAAATATCGTGCATGACCTAAAAATGTACTTATCAAGAATTTTGATCTCTTTGTCACACTTTTCGGTTTGTTGTTAGAAAAATCTGTATTTTTGGAATATGTTGTTTTCGTTTATTATATTGGGTGTATAACTTAAAAATGCGGGATTTTTTTTTTTAAATTTTAGCTTTTATTTTGAAACATTTGTACAATAAGTATAAATTTATTCAAAGTATTGGCCATTGTTAGCTATGACCTTTTGCCATTGTTTTGGTAACATATGGATTCCGAGCCAAAAGAAATTCTCATCTTTTGAGGCCATGAATATCGGATACTCTGTTCGAAAGTGAAGCGTATCCCAGCTAGAGCATTCTGCATCGATCGAAACAAATAGTAGTCGGACGGGGTAAGGTCTGGACTATAAATCGGGTGAGCCAAAACTTTCAAACCACTTCATTCTAAATACTTTTTAACATGTGGCTGAGCGTTGTTATAATGGAATATTACTTTTTCGTGTTTGGCCACATATTCGGCGCGTTTTTAGGCTCGCTTCAAACGAATCAGTTGTGTTCGGTACAGGTTCCCTGTCTGTTTAGATTTCAGCAGCTCATAGTAGATAGGACCTTTTTTCTCCCATCAAATAAAGAGAATTACCTTAGCGCCATGGATATTTGGCTTTGGTGTCGATTCGGCTGGTTAGCCGGGTTTCTCATGCGATCTCTTACGCTTCGGGTTATCGTAATGGATCTATTTTTCATCGCATGTAATGATTCGGTGAAAAAATGATTTTCTTTTATAGCGTTAAAGCATAATTTCGGACAAAAACGTCTATCAAGGCCTCTCGGCTTCAATTCGTATTGGGTACTATACGAATTGAAGCCGTGCTTGGATGAATTCTGCTGCTTGCAAACGTTTTGAAATTGTTGCTTGAGTAGCTCTCAATGATTTTGCAAGCTCTTGTTGAGTTTAACAACTATCTTCATGGAGTGATGTCTCCAATTCTAGGTCTTTAAACTTTTTTGGCTGGCATAGGCGATCTTTGTGATCTGTGACAAAATCATCACTTCTGAACCTCACAAACCATCTCTCGCACGTTGAAACCGATGGAACACATTCACCATAAGCTTTTGTGAGCAATCAATGTGCTTCAGCCGCACTTTTTTTCAAATTAAAGAAGAAAATAATTATAGTGTTGCTTACACTATAATTTTTAATAATAAAGTGAGAATAAATGACAGATATGTACCCTTCAAAATGACATATAAGTTATGAAAACAAAACCGCGTTCAAAATATAAAAACGGATGTATTACAAAATTGGTTTTTAAAAAGCAGAAATATTTGTTTATTTTTTCATATAAGTATTGTATCTTGTATATTAAAATTTTAAATGTTCAAAGCATAGATAAATACATATAGATGGGGAAGAATACCTAACCTGTCTGTTGTCAAAAACCTAAGTGGTGAAAATGTTTTAGTAAAAACAAGTAAGAGAGCTATATTCGGCTCTGCCGAATCCTTCACCAAATTATACTTTAAAATAAAATTAAAAAAAAAAATTAATTTTTTAAACATTTTTTTTTTCGAAATTGTTTTTAAAACGTTTTTTCCATTTTTTTTTAATTTATTGTGATAAAAATTTATGACAAAAAAATGTATTTTTTGAAAAAAAATTCGGGTTAAAAAATATTTTTCCAGATTTTTACCCATTGCAGGTCCAACTATAGCCTTATATACATCATTGCAATGGACTTTGAAATAACTGTCATTAGATATCCATATTGTGTATATTTATGATTTAGTAATCGTGATATAGATCAAAAATAGAAGTTGTCGCTGATTTTTGCTATATCTCCGTTATTTATGAACGGATTTTGCTGATTTTAAATATAACAGACGGACAGACAGACAGACGTACATGGCTTAATCGACTCCGCTATAAGGATCCTGAATATACACATATGGCCAAAATAATAAGTACATGTGTTTTTTCCGCATCTTGTGATAAATTAAAAATTTATATTTATTTTAAATGAATTATTATTTTTATATTTAGTTAGTTAGTATTCTGATATTATACTGTAAAGTATAACGAAAATCATTTGTTCCTAGTCCCCATACAAGCTCACCCTCAGAAAATTACTTAAACATTCAGAATTGTCTTATAATAATTAATATCGTGATAAAATTGGACACAAACAAGTTTAATAGGAACCTTAATCTTTCTACCAACTTTTGTGAGGATCGGTCCATAAGCGACGCTTTCCCCAATATACACCCTACATCAGAAAAATATTTTATTGGTACATATTGATAGTGAGTATACAATACACTTACTTGTTTTTCTTAATTTCGTTACAAACTTTGTAATAAATAATTTTGGCAAGGATCTGTTTAGTGCTACAGAAAAACAAAAAATAAAGTATATTATTGTATGCTGAAGGCAAAATTAAGTTCTTCATCACACCGTTTTTGAAATTTTGTAAAGAATACTAAATTTTATCAAAGAATATATTACTTATATCGAGGGTCTATATTCAAAACCCTCTATCTTTGATTTTCACGAAAATTACTTTTTGATGGTAAAATGTTCGGTAAAATATGGTGTAATTTCATAACAAGCATATTTTTTTTTTTTGCTATTTTATTTAAATTTTTGTTATTTCTCTATCTTATACAATTTATTTTTTTCTGAATGCAAAACCCTCTATCTTTTCAAATAATTAATTTTCAAATATTTTTTTGGAATAATTTCTTCTTGCAATTCATGTTTTCTTACTATTTTTTTTCACGCCGAACATGAATTTTACATTTTTCAATAATTTATCAAAATAGCGATTGCCGATTCTGAATTGAATATTTTAGATTTTTGTTTTTGTAAAATATAATGTCCATAAATGGTTAAAGTTGGAGTTTGCTTTAAAAGTGTCTATATTTTTTTTATATAATGTTGTATAATTAGCCGTTATCTTAAATAAATCACGTTAAAAACTGACAGATAATTTAATGCAAAATCCTGTATCTTATCATTTTCATACATAAACACATTGAATATTTAGAGAAGAAAACCCCTCTATCTTTCATAAAGTCCCCAATAATGCAAAATTTTAAAAACCAATTATATGTGAGATTCAGTAGTTGCTTTAAAATATACCGTAGAATACCGAATTTTAATAACTCAAGTAATACGCGAAAAAAAAACAGTTTTTTGGCTCTCCTGTTGTGTTTTTTAAGATAGAGGGTTTTGAATATAGGCCGTCGATATGCTTTATTTAAACTTATATTGAAATGTTTTTTATAATACAACAAGTAATAGAGCTATATTCGGCTGTGCCGAATCTCATATATCCTTCACCAAATTATACTTCAAAATAAAAATTTTAAATATTTTTAGGTAAACAAAATTATTTTTTTTTTAATTTTTTGGAAAATTTTTTTTTAAATTTAAAAAAAAATTTTTTGTTTTTCAATTTTTTTTTTAATATTTAGCGAAAAAAACTTTTGGTGAAAAAAAAAAAATTCGGGTTAAAAAATATTTTTTCCGATTTTGACTCATTGTAGGTCCAACTTACTATGGTATTATATACGTCGTTGGAAAGGTCTTTGAAATAGGTCGTAGATATAGGTCAAAAATCGATGTTGTCCTGGTTTTTTCCTTATATATCAGCCATTTGTGGACCAATTTTCTCGATTTAAAAAAAAACCGAGCCGGAAGAATTCCGGAGATATTGATGTATGAATCGTGTATATAAGTTGTTTGGGGACTTCGGAAAGTTGATTTCAACAGACAGGCAGACAATTGGACATGGCTTAATCGACTCCGCTATCTATAAGGATCCAGAATATATATACTTTATAGGGTCGAAAAATTATATTGTAAAAATTATAAACGGAATGACAAACTTATATATACCCCTCTCACGAAGGTGAAGGGTATAAAAACTAGTTACCAGTCTATGTGTATTTCTCTATGGTATACGGAAACTAGAAAAAAATAAAAAAAAATACTCAAAATAGTTTAACATACGAGTGCTGTTTTGGTTTTCACGTGTTTTTTTTTACTAATACAATCTCACTACATGGGTTTTTGACAGCTGAGTTAGGTGTTTGAACGGAAAGAAATTCGTTCGAAAATTATAAAATATGTTTATAAAGTCGAAATCAAAATTTAATTCATTACTATGACGAACTGTTGAGCTAAAAGTTATATAAAAACATGGGGTAGTTAATTGATCATAGTTTTGGTTAATCGGAAATGTTAATTAAATAATCGATTAATTGACTAATCAGTGTATTGATTAATCAGAAAGTATGTTTATTCGATTAATCGCACATCCCTACTTTTTAATCGATTTATTATTCTGAAAATCATTTGAATGGTCCAATCGGCTAAATCCCTTTGAAAACATAATAAAATGGCAACACTGTGATGGAGGGTTATGTAAGCAACAACAAACTGTTGTACTGGGCTTTGTTTACTTTTAAAATGTGCATTTATGTATGCATGTAATTATGTACGTAAGAGTGCATACAATTTACATTCGCCTTAAAATATGCAGCAAAATTTCAGTTGCATTTGGTTACGTCGTATTTTATAGCATTACAATAAGTTTGTGTCTCAACTCTTTTGTTTTCCATACATATTACGATTATTAAAATCAAAGTTAACAATGAAAATTGTTTATGGAAAATGAAAACTGTATATTGAAAACCGTTTTTAACTTTAATAATCGTTTATGAATATGGATGTTATACATTGTGTGTAATAATTCATATAAATTATACTTGAAAATAAATTAATCCAATATTCTTTTATTTTAAATCGAAAAATGTTATTCATTCGAATAAAAAATAAATTTTTTATCTCGATTATTCGAACAATTTTTATTCGAATGACAACCCTACAACATATATATAAATTTGTCATTCCGTTTGTAATTTCTACATTTTTCATTTGCGACCCCATAAAGTATATATGTATATTATGGATCTTATAGATAACGGAGTTGATATAGCCATGTCCATGTCCATCTGTATGTTGAAATCAACTTTCATAGCCCCCAAATAATTTACATACATGATTCATACTTCAATCGGCCCAAAAATGGCTACCTTGATTTTTTACCTATTTTTTTTATCAATATCTGGATTACAATGTCATTAATATTGACAGTATGTATGATAGATGTATAATAGATATTTGAAAGTCATTTCCAACGATTGTGATTCGGACCCACAATGGGTCACAATCAGAAACAAATTTAAACCGCTTTTTTTCACCAATACAATTTTTTCATTGATAAATTTAAAAAAAAAATTTTTACCAAACAAATTTTTAATTTTTATTTTAAAGTATACTTTGGTGAAGGGTTTATAAGATTCGACACAACCGAATATAGCACTCTTACTTGTTTTTATATTAAACTTATTTGCAGATAACATTTTTTATAGACCTATATAAATCAAACATTTATGATCAATAAAGTCTTATTTCGGGAGGACATTTCGTTGAGGGCCAAGTGAAATGATGGACTGATTTCAGTTTCAATAGGCTTCGTTCTTTGGCCAAACAACAAACAATTAAAAAATCTTATCGAAATATTTTCAAAATTTCGACTAGAACTTTGCTCACAATGTTTCCCATGGACAAGCAGCCAGTCAGACGTACGGACATTGTTAAATCCACTCACAATATTTTATAGAAAATTCTTCTAAAATCAAAGGTTTTTTGACTATGAAAAAAAAAAAAAAAAAAATAGTGCGTACTAAAATTATTAAATGTTTTCAACAAAACCCAACTTGGTCCTACAAAAAGTTGGCCAAACAATCAAAGGTCTGCTATCAAACTTTTTCTAATGTTATTAAACAGTACCGGGAGAACTTGTCCGTTGATATAAATCTGGTAGAAGGAATGGTCCATATGATGTTTCTAAAGCCAAAAAATAGAAAGCATTTTCAAAAGAGATCCCAACACCTCCGGTAGGAAAGCAGCCCGGTTAGGTCAGTACTCGGACTATTTGGTACGAAAAGTTAAAGCCAATGAAGGTTTAAAAGCATACAAGGCTCAAAAAGTTCCTAACAGGAACTCTGCTAAAAATTTAGATGCCAAAAACAGAGCACGGAAATTGAAGTCAAATTTTATAAAAAAAAATATACCTGCTGTATAATGGATGACGAAATGTACGTATGGAAAATTTTTCACGGCTTCTAGGTCAATTTTTTTATGTTGCAGATGCTCGAGGGAATGTTGAAGAAAAGTTTAAGACCCAAAAGCAGACAAAATTTCCCAAAAAGTTCTTGGTATGGCAAGCAATATGCAGTTGCGGCAAAAAAGGCAAACATTTGTTAGAAAGGGCTCTATAAATATCGAAATTTACATCAAGGAATGTTTACAAAAAAGGATGTTTCCATTCATAAGACTTCTTAATGTGTCCACTTATTTTTGGCCAGATTTGGCATCTGTCACTATGGTAAGAAAGGTCTTGAGTGGTACAAGAACAAGAATGTAGTATTTGTACCAAGAGAGGCAATTCTTCCAAACGGCCTGGAGCTGAGTCCAGTAAAGAGATATTGGGCTCTTGTTAAAAGAGAATTGAAGAGCACAAAAAAGGTGTCCAAAAGTGTGGTAGATTTTAAACGGAGATGGACAACCTGTTCAAACAAAGTGACATACAGCACTATAAAAACCATAATGGAAGGGTTTTCAAAAAAGGTTAAAAATTTTATCATTAGTGATTAGAACTATAAAAATATATATATATATTTTTTTTTTGTAAATTGTAACAATAATTTCAATCAAATAAAAAAAGATTCAAAACTGTAAGTTTAGTGGTTTCATTGTTATTAACATTTCAGATACGAAAACAATTTCTTGTTAAATAGTACTTAGATTGAATAGAAATATTTCCATACTGTGTCGGGAAAAACTGAATTTTCTTTCAGAGCAATCACACAAATACATTTACAAATGCAACTTGTTTTCTCTCTATGCCTATCACTGATTCAAAAGTACGGAGCAATTCCAGCTTAGTGTCCCGAACTATCCAAACAGATCTCAATAGAAAACTTATACAATGGATACATATATTGTTTTAAATTTTTATATTTTTTTTATTTAAAAAAATTATATCTTAAAAAACTATGTATTTATGTAAATTAAGTTAAACTTATGTATTTGTATAGATGGGACAATATTGAGACTGTGAGGAAAATATTTCAATTATAGATAAAGAAGAAATATAAAGAAATTAAAGAAGGGAAGATAAAGTAGATAGAAATTTAGAAAGGGAAAATATGTAGAAGAGTTCAATAAAGTAAAAAGAGGAAGTTACTGAGAAGGAAGTATTCAAAATAGTATCAATAATTTAGAAGTTTAAAATTATAAAAAGAAACATTTGTGAATGTAGGATTAGAACAAGATAAAGTTTTAAGAAGAATGGTTTCATAAAGGACATTAGGTAAAACTAGATAAATTTTAATAAATGAAAACATTTAAAGAAGAAAGCATAAAAGAGATAGATCTCAAAAAAATTAGATATAAAAGGTAATAGGTTATAGAATAGATCAAGATAGAAGGAAAAGAAAAAATAAAAATCAGCATCTTAATAGAGTAAAAATAAAATAATGAGACAATTTCAAATATTAAAATAGTATTATAGAAAAAGAGTTGAAGAATTAAACAAGATTTCAGAATAGACAAAAGTAGAGTATAATATGAAATAAAGTTAAACAAGTTTAAGTTTTAAAGAGAAGTAGTAAAAAGTAGACTAAAAAATAGTGGAAAAAAGAAGATTACTTAATAGATTAATTCAGAGTTCAGAATACACAATTAAATATCAGATTTAATAAGAATCCAGTTAAATAAATAGTATATTTAAAGAGTTTTGAAAGAAAATAGAATTAGCTAGTAAAAAACATGAGGTAAAGTTAGGGAAATTAAAGATGAGTACTTAGGCAAGGATAGAGAAAAGTTTATAAGAGAAAGAGAGAAATTGTAGCAAAAAGATGAAATAATAGAACAGTAAAATACAAAGTGAAACGAAATATAAAAGGGAACACAAGTTTAAAGATAAAAAAGTACAGTTAAAAAGAAAAGTAATGAAATACTCAAAGTTTTAGCAGAAAAAGAAGAACTTCTGGAAGTTCAAAGTTATAGAAAAAGAGCAACAAAAAGCATTTTCAAAATATGCAATTTTAACAGTAAAGTATATCAAGAGCCATGAAAAATAGTGAGCAGTTTAAGATCATATAGTGTTTAAGGAAATATAGCAGATGAAAAGATAAAGACAGTTAGAATGTTAATTTTAAATAGTTTAATGATATTTTTTGTTGTTGTTTGTTGTTTTAAATATTTACAAAAGTTTCAAAACAAATGTTTACACAAGCTTCGACTTTTACAAAAACATCTTAATCAGTCAGAGCACAATTCAATCCCCAGCATTAAAAGGATTGAATTTAGTTAAAAAAAAAAAGAAATTATGACATTATAAAAAAAGAGAGTATAATTAAAATATTTTCAATTGAAGATTGAAAACCAACCTAAATGAGTTTTGAATAGATGTTGAACAAGGATGTTTTCAGTTTTGTTCAACCATTATAAACTATAGGAATAACCTAAATGACTACTAGATTTTGTTTTAAAAAAAATTAAACAGCTTAAAACTCTTCTATAAGAGAGTAAATGTTTCGAAAAGAAATCACTTAGTTTTTCTTATCATCAGCATCTTTGTACCAGTCCTCACAACCGGGAACATTTTCGGGAGCATCGCACATTTCACTTTCGTCATTGTACACTTCACCGGTTTGACAGCCCAAATCACGGGGATCTTCACCGTTCAAGCAAACGTAGAACTTTTGGCAATCGGTGGGATGGGGATATCTGGGATGAGTGACAACTTGACCGCGTTTATCGGTCTTAGGTTGATCCTTGGGGCATTCAAAACCGCTGGAAGATTTCTCTATTGTTTGTTAAAAAAAAGTAAAGCAATGTTAGTTTTTGATGACTATATAAAGTTAACTTTAATAATAATTACTTATGACAGCACCACAGTTTTCACGTTTAGCAGTATCGGGCCATACGCAGGTGCCGCTGTATTCATCGAAGTGCAAGCCAACAGTACATTTCATTTCGATGGCATCACCATCAATGCAATTGTAGAAAATGTTGCAGACAGTTTCATCGGGATGGGCGAAGAAACCATGTTTACGGGGACAGAATTTGCTAGATTTAGGTTCCTCTGCAAATGTGGGAAAGAATGGTTAAAATTTTGTTTTTATTTTTATTTTTTGTAACTTACGTAATTCAACACGATCACCGCAGTCTACATTGAAGGGTTGATCACATTTGTTGAGTTTGCGGTTCAAGGGATCGAATACCAAACCATCGGGACATAATTTCTCTTTGGCAACACCATCATCACATTCATAGTATTTATCACATTGAATTTCATGTTCGAATTGTCCATTGGGTTTGGGACATTGGTAAGCAGCGCCTTTAAATTAATAGATAAAGGAAATCATATTAATATCATACATATCCATAGTAAATGTATTAAAAGAGTAATAAAAAATAAAACCTTGATTTTTGTTTAAAATATTTTTCAGTTTTAAAGTGTTTTAATCGGAAATTTTTGAAATCTCCGTTTCATTAGCAAGTGAAATTTATGTTTTATGTTAATATTACTGTATATACCGAATTTTTGGCATTCAAATCGAAAAGTTTACAATTGTTAGACATATTTTTAGAGGTTGACGTATAGTTTGTTTTGTCATTTCATTACCCTATGTCTATACTTGACAAATATTTATCATAACACATAATGAGGTTTGTTAACAAGACAAAATTATCTGAACTAAGACTCTGACCACTTTGTTAGAGCTTTAGTTATGTGCGCTCACTTGTTCATGTTCATCGGTGTGGGGAAAACGTGTCGATGTTTATGTTTATAGTTTTCTTTGTATGAACAATTGATCTGACAATGTTATTCGAACAAGAATATAAAATCGACTAGAGTTGTTCACACGAGACAAATTGTCTTGGTTTGCTTAACTTGGCAAAACTATGACTCAAAAAGTTTCAGCTGTATAGTTTATCTTTTTAATCTTAGATCTTCTATTTACAATTTCCAAAGCACAAAATTGCATTTGCTGGCTACATAAATATGCTCTCAGATACTCTTTTAACTGATTCAACTAATACTTTTATTTTCTATATCTTAGATCTTGTTTTATTTAAGTGTGTTTGCTAAATATTATACAAATAATGTTAAAACTAAATAAGCGACTGATTTTAATATTTGTTTATAATTTCATCTAAAGAACTGAGAGTAAGCTGAGAGTAAAATAATTACTTCTTCTATAACACTGAGAGTTATGGCTGACGCAACAACAAAATACATTGATTAACATGTATTTTGTTAGATTTTTTGCCTCTCAGTAACGCTGTTATGCATATTATATTCTATGGACATAGGGCTATGAATAGACGTCAGATATTTAAATATTCTAATGTTAGAACAGAGCTTCGAATTAATTAATTTAAGCTTAATTCATTCCATAAAACCATTTTCAAGATTAAAAGTTATTTCGCTTTATTCAAAAGCTTTTATTTAAATAGAATTATTTCATTGTTGAATTAATTCATAATAAAATTAATTCATTCTGCCTTTGAATGATTAAATATTTGCTAATTTAATTCTAATGCAAAATTAATTGAAAATATCCTTAAGCTTTTTGTACAAAAATGTAATTATTCAATAAACTTTATTACGCTATTTCAGGTGCGGATCCTTGTTTGTAAATCAGAATTTGTTCTACATTTTTCTTTTTTTCTTCTTTTTTATATGAAAACATTTCGGATCCGCGCCTGCGCTATTTTGTAATACATTTTAAATTAAAGAAAATTTGAATGATTCAATAAGGAATTAATTCTATAAAGAATTAGTTCCCAAGTGAATGAATTTAATATGTTTGAAGTATTAAAGAATTATGACTAGAATTTTGTTCGTAATTGAATGCTTTAAAAGAAAAACTTTAATTTAATTTTGAAATTTGAATTAAGATTTTCACAAGATAATTTTGTTTAGTTTTGACACTATGAATTTGCCTCCAACTTCGTGTGAGTTGACAAAGTTTCACGATCAACAAATGATCAAACAAGTTTTGTGTTAGGAGAATCAGTTGAAATGGCTCTTTAAAAATTTGTTCTACATTTTTCTTTTTTTTTATATGAAAACTTTTCGGTTCCTATTTCACCCCCTCTGGATCCGCGCCTGCGCTATTTTGTAATACATTTTAAATTAAAGAAAATTTCAATAAGGAATTAATTCTATAAAGAATTAGTTCCCAAATGAATGAATTCAATATGTTTGAAGTATTAAAGAATTATGACTAGAATTTTGTTCGTAATTGAATGCTGTAAAAGAAAAACTTTAATTTAATTTTGAAATTTGAATTAAGATTTTCACAAGATAATTTTTTTTAATTTTGACACTATGAATTTGCCTCCAAGTTCATGTGAGTTGACAAAGTTTGACGATCAACCAAGTTTTGTGTTCGGAGAATATGTTGAAATGGCTCTTTAAACATGCACCACCAAATTTAACAACATTTAACAAAAGATCTTTTATTGGTTTGGAAAACTCATCGAACTATATAGCAAATTTGGAATCGTGGTACTTCAAATCATAGATCTATTTGTATTAAATTCAAACTAAACATTAAACGTCTCTAATGCTTATCTGGGAACGAATGTTTTCAAAACAAAGCTTGTTCGTAAAACTAAAATATTTCTCAAACTATAAAAAATAAAAAAACTTTCCTCAAAATCCTTCATGAAATTTTCGGTATGATTTCAAAATAATAGTCTCCATAGTTATATAAAAAAAAATGTTACTTTATGAAACACATTTCCTGCCCACTGTATACCACATTCAAATCTATGCAAACAAATTTCACTTTCATTACGTCTAACTCTACACCACACTTCCATACAGTACAGTACAATAACCTCATGCATTCCATTTTCAACAGCAGCAATACCACTCTCATTTAAACAGAGAAAAAGCCCAGGAAAACATTAAAAAAAAAATAGAAAACTAAAAAAAGTAATTGTGGCAGAAAAATGTAAAAAATTGCATAAATTACACGCTTTAACGCGAATCGCAAAACAAAACAAGCCAAGCCCCAATTTATACCAACGATGACTAATAATTCCGCTTTGGCATTAATAAATAAAAGTAAAATAGATAAATAAACTAGGTAAATGAATTTCTTATGGTTATTTTTCTATTTAATTACTTGTTTATTAGTACATACAAACATACTTAACCAACAATTATTTATTTATTTATTATATTTTTAATGTTGAACTTTAAAGGTGGGTTTTTGTTGTTAGCAAATCATGAAACTGCATACTTCAAATTGCATAATATGACAATTTGAAATAATACAAAACAAAAAAAAAAGCTTAAACCAGAAATCAATACAGCAACTCAAACAATATTTTTAACAAAATGTTAAGTTAACTCAAGTCAAATGAAATATGCACTCGTACAAGACGTGTTTTAATATCTATAGATTTCTTACTTAAAATTTGCTCAATAGTTGGCTTGTTGTTAGGTACAGAATGTAGTGTTTAGGAAAGATACCAACCAGACCTGCCAGAGACACACGTTTTTTTTTTTTTTTTTGTTTTTTATATTTAACTTTTGCAACCAGTTTCAAAATGTTAAAATTTTTAACGTGATAAAACGTTACTTGAACTATGATATTTAAGTTAAATGGCAAATGAAAAAATAAAAAAAAGTAATACCAACTGGTATGCAACAATTTATTGCAGAATTTTAAAACTAGTAGGTAATTAAATCTAATAAAAAATAATCAAACTTTTACTAATTTTTTTTTTTAATTTCTAATTAACATCAAATTAACTTTAATATTTATTTGTCGAATATTAAACAATGGTTTTTGATTTTTATTGTTTGTTATCTTATTTTAAGCTGTCTTTAATCTTTTTTTTTTTTTTTTTGAGGCCAATGTCAATTTAATTAACATAAATTTCTTTATGTGATTTTTGTTATAATCAGAAAAAAATTCAAGTTCATTATTAAGAAATTTGTTTGTATTGATTTGTAAACAAAATTATCATAAATAGTTTAATTTTAATGTAATAAAAAAATCAAGTTTCGCAAAAGGCTGAACAAATTCAAGGAAATATATTTCAAAGGCTTTTAAATTTAGAATATTTTAGGCCTATTTTAAGTAAATTAGTTTTTGTGAAAATACCAACAAAAACAGTTACCAAACATAGACTCAATTTCTCAATATTCTTTTAAGGTATTTTCAGACTACAATACTGAGTATTAATACTTGTCAAAATTCATGTATCATAATACAATTAATGACCATTATTACAACTTGCCTTTATGTTCGTAATAGTAAAAGTTAACTTTAAAGCAACCTTTTTCTATTGCTTAAAGTTACCTTTTGCTATTACGAACTTAAAGGCATTTTGTAATAATGGCCCTAAATCGCCTAAAAACATTTTATTCGATTTTCAAATACCACAAATGAATTTTTTGATTTTCAAAATCTTTTTATTTTCATATGTAAATAAAAGAAAACATGAAAGAAAACTACCATTAAAATATTTGTATACTATCGTGGAAACAAAAAATTTATTTCTTGACATACCGAATGATTTCAATAATATTTTAATTTTGAAATGTAGTATTGTTGTCTCTAAATACCATAGGATAACATATACATAGAAGCGTTACTGAGAAACGAAAAATCTAAGTCTTGCAACAACAAAATATATGTATGTATTTTGTTGTTGTTTCAGCCATAATACTTGGGAGAGAGCAAATATTTTTAAAATATTTTACTCTCAGTTGGGCCTCTAGTTCTACCCTATGCTAAATACCTTTATCAGTTTACGTTATGACATACTGTCTGTAAAACGACTTTATATCGTTAGAAAATAGTGTTTTTCTTAAAATTTGTTATGGCAAAAGTTTTGTTAGTCATAACTCCCTGTCTATACCTGATAAATTTTTATCATGATAAACGTCAAAATGGTTGGCGAGATCAATTATCAGGTATAGTCTTCATTTATTAGTATTATTGCTTTTGCTCAGACAACTTTGTCTTGACAACAAACGTCATTAACTGTTATAATAAATATTTGTCAAGTATAGACAGGGGGTAAAGAAATAGAAAATATTCATTGAGATAATTATTTCAATAAAGGTTCTAAATAATTAATTCTTAATTCAATTTTTAAAATCAAAACAATTTTTTAATGATTTTCAACACTTAGTTTTCAAATAATTTTAAACACCTTTCATTTTCTGAAGAAATAGTTGAAATTAACATTTCTTCTAAATTTACATTCAGCATAAATTGATATGCCATTCGTAACTAAGTAATCAAAATTCGTTAGTTAACAATATTTATTGTTAAGAAATATTCCGAAATAAATTTTACCAATTATTTTCGTTAAAAATAGTCGGTAGATAACGAAATTTTGTCGGTAGGTTAACGACAAATAAAATGTTCTAGTTAAGCCATAACGAGAAATCGTTAACTTCAAACAGTGAATATTAAATTCGTTAAAGCAACCGATATTTTTCGTTACTTATCGACATCGGTAGGAAAGTATAAAAAGTTATAGAATTGCGGAACAGGAAGGGAAAGTTGAAATATTGTTCTTTATCATTTGCCAGCATTTTAAAAAACGGTTATTAAGTCAGCTATGTTTTACAACAGACATTTTGCCACTAATAGTTCATATAAACGTTTTTCAATCATGAATTTAAATGTTAATGGAAACATAATTGTTCATATATTTTGATTCAAAACTTTTAAGCAATTAAACATATTTTGTTTTTTTTGTGCGAAATTTTAAATGTCGGGCAGATGGTTTTTTAGGTTGTACCGATTTTATTTCTTTTCAAATCACCATGCATTTCTGATGGACAAATAATATTTGCGGAAAACTTCATAACCTTAGGTTCTTTCCTCTAGGACCTATTATGCCTTCAACAGTTAGACCAGCGGACATAGCATGATCGTCTTAGAATTTTATAAGGATCCAGCATATATATACTTATGTGGGTCTAATTTATACAATTTTCATTTATGACCCCAAAAAGTATATGTATATTCTGGATTCTTAAATCAAGTTTCCCAAGCCCCCAAATAGCATACAGAAAGCTTTGCTAACGATTAGTAAATAAATTAGAAAAACTTATTTTTCTAGAATATGTCTAAAACAAATTTAAAAAAATAACTTTTTTTATTAAAAATTGCCAAAAACCGGCTTTTGATCCAAAAATAATTTTTTTTTTTTTAAATTTCAAAATTTTTTTATTAAAAAAATTCTGTATTCAAGACTTATCTATTTTTCGAAGACGGAACAGAATACAAAAAATCTTTAAAAATAAATACAAGTTTTGATCCAAAAAATCAAATATTTTTTTTTAAATTTCAAAATTTTTTTTTATTAAAAAAAATTCTGTATTCAAGACTTATCTATTTTTCGAAGACGGGACAGAATACAACAAATCTAAAATCTAAATACAAGTTTTATTATAAATGAAAACTTTAGGATTTGGGTATCAATATTTTACAGTAAGAAATCTATTCGATCTATGTCCCGAATATCAAGTAGTGATTTTTTTTTAGAAAAAAATTAAATCAACATTTACATATGCAAAATTTGAATAGATGAATTTAAAACTTGTATGAATTTAAAGATATATAATTCAACATTTTGTAATTTTAATGCGAAAATTTCTAAAACAGGAAAAGTAAGTTCCAATAATTTTGTTTTTTCCATTCTATTTTTACAATTAACATTTTATTGATATGTAGTTGTTTTTGTAACCGGTGCTTTGTATTTTGAGACAATTCATTAAGAAGTTGCGCTTCAAAATTTGCCAATTTTCAATACGATCGAAATGATTACAAATTTTGTATGAATCTTAAGAAAATGGTTTTCTGTAAGCAGTTGCCCATTATTGGGGGGAAAAAAACTTAAAAACTAAAATTCCCAGAACGCATCCCGATAATCAAACCCTAAATATGGCGATTGCCTTCTGAAAGTAAACTTCTATAAATTAAAATTTATTTACTTATATTTATTTTATGGAATTATTTATATTTTAATTGAAGTTCAAACCATAACGAAAATTGTATTTTGAATAACTAAATTGTATATTTAAAAACTGTAAATGTTTTTTTTTTTTTAAATACTATGACAATAGTTATTGTACAGATTGAGACTATTAAAAAAGTTTAGCCTTTAATTTTGTAAAAAAGTTCCACTAATTTTAAAAATATATTTCTTTAAAAATTTTGAAAAATTATTGAGAATTTTGAAAAATTTTAACATTTATATTAATTGAAAATAATAACATATTATCAAATATTAATTTTTAATAAAAAAAAATGTTGGATTAAATTTATAAAAAATTAATAAGATTTTTACTTTTGTTATATTTCAAAATCGTAAATTTTTTTTTTTCGAAATTTTTAAGTTAAAAATTTTCAAAATTGAATACAACAAAGTTTTTAAAACAAACTAAATATTTATTTTTATTTTCATACAATTTCGCAATAAATTATATTTTATAAAAACTATTAATGGAAATTTGTAAAAAAAAAATTATAAAGACTTCTTGTTTCGGCTAAATATACATTAAAATATTTAAAAACAATTTTATTACAACTTTTGTTAACTTTAGTATTACAAAGTAGCGTTACAGTTTTCCTTTTATAGTTTTATTTTTAGTCACTCTTTGTTTTTATCACAAAACTTTTATAAAAAAGAAAAATAATAAATTAATTAATTAGTTAAAACAACACTCACTTGCGTTGGCAATACACAAAGCGGCAACGATGGCACACACTACAAATTGCCTCATTTTAATTGATTTTATTTGTATTTATATATATATTTTTTTAAAATTAAAAATAAATCCTTAAAATTAATAGATTTATTTAAACACTAGTAGTGGATTTTCAGTTTAAGCGACTAAACTGAGTGGTAGTTAAACTTAAACTATCGTCCAAACGAAAAAGCCTCTTACTTTTGAAGACTAAATTTTGTACGCTGCCAACTACCATTTGCTGACTGTTTTCTGTTGTTGTTGTGTCTGTGGCTGTTTCTGTTGCTGTTTCGTAGATTCGGGTGTAAGTGGCTGAGGTGCGCGTGCGCTTAATGAAAACCACAAATACCGGGTTTAATTATCTGCTCTGCTGTTGTCACTATTGCCGCTGTTCAGCTTTAAGTACATATTGCGGTTTTGTTATTGTTATTTTTACTTCAGCCGCTGTTGCTGCTGCTGGTTCTGCAGATATTGTTGATGTTTTTGAGCCAGGTTTAATAACAAGAAAAATTATTTAGAAAGAGACAAAGAAGTGAACAATGAAAAAAAAACAAAATTATTTGTATGTGTGTTGAAAATTTCAATATTGAAATAAGAAGAAAGATAAAAAATAAAATAACAAATTCTGCAAAATCAACGTAAAGGTGTGTTGTGTTTGTAAATGCTAAATAATTGATCAGTATCAAAAATACTTGCATACACTGGTTATATGTGAGTTTTATTTGGAACAAATAAAAATTTTTATTTTTATTTTATTCAAAACTATCGATTTGTAACATTCATAAATTATTGTATTTCAATCTCGTTGTTATATCTAAGCAACAGGCATAATATTAATATTTTAATTATACAATAATCAGTAAGGATTTAAGCTTGTTTTATACAACTTGTTCAAAATTCGTTTATTTAAATTAATTTGATAAAGCCTAAATACATAAATCAAAATCAAGAAAACATTAGTTACATAAAATACTTAAATACCTATTTGAGCTTAACTATTTATGTGAAATATAAACTTAGTATTCTTTTCACATATAAAAGGTGTGTCAATAATGAAAATAAATAACAATTCTCAAAACCTATGTACAATTTTCATCTATTCACTGAGTAAAAGTAAAAATTTTTGAATACCGCAATGTGATCATAACATTTTTACCCCCTTTTTCATAATAAATTTTTTAATTTTATAAGAGGTTTTTAAAACAAAATTTCTATACAAAATTTGTTTTATAAACCTGTAGTAAATTTAAAAATTGATTATGAATAAGGCCTTTAATAACTTCTTCCAATAATAGCCACCATTTATTGGACACTTATGTAAGTCATACACTCATTACTAAACATTTAATCAAAACTTCGAATTAATTCAATTTAAACTTAATTATTAATTAATTTAAACTTTATTAATTAAATTTAAGCTTAATTCACTAAAATCTTAATTCAGAATTAAAAATGTGAGAAATTCACTCTATGAAACTATTCCCAACAAAAACAATTCATTAGCTTCTTTCAAAGGCTTTATCTAATATATAAAAATCTCGTGTCACAATGTTTGTGTTTGAACTCCTCCGAAACGACTAAACCGATTTTTATGAAATTTTGTATGTGTATTTTGGAGCTATGAGAATAGGTCGTAAAGTATATTTCATACTGCTAGGTCATGAGGGTGTCCCTATCCAGAATTTGTACTTACAATTTTTTTGCCAAAAACTTTTTATTCGCATTTTTTTATTAGGCATTCAAAATTACCTATAATCCCAAACCGACCCTCACCCACCCATTTTTTAGCCGAGATTTATTATTTAGTATGAGCAATATCCAAATATCAGTACATATTTACTATTTTTTATGAATTTTTTATATATTTTTGGTAGGTACGAGAATAGGCCGTAAAGTATATTTCATACCGCTAGGTCAAGGATGTCCCTATCCACAAATTTTTTTTTAAATATTTTTCGCCAAAAAAATTTGTTTGTATTTTTCTTCATTTGGCATCAAAAATACCTAAAATACCAAATTCACTTAGAATACATTCATTATTTTTTATTTAACAACCAAAATATTCACTAGAAATAATTTGTATGGCAGGACAACGTTTGCCGGTTCAGCTAGTTATATATAAATTACTAGCTTGACCCGGTGCGCTTCGCTACCCCTGTCGTAGTAAGAAAAATATGTAAGGATTTTATTAAAAAAAATCGGTTTTCCCCTGTTTATCCCTTTCTGGTCCAAGTACTGAAAAAAAGTTATAGCCTATTGACGCTTTCAAGTAAGGATCTATCTACGTTCCAAATTTCAATAAAATCAGTTCAGCCGTTTAGGCGTGATGCTCAAATAAACAAACAAACTTACAAAGTCATTTATATATTTATATAGATATATAAATATGCCATTCCGTTTATAATTTCCACAATATATTTTTCCGACCCTATAAATTATATATATTCTGGATCCTTATAGATAGCGGAGTCGATTAAGCCATGTCCGTCTGTCTGTCTCTCCGTCTGTCTGTTGAAATCAATTTTCTGAAGACCCCAGATATCTTCGGGATCCAAATCTTCAATAATTCTGTCACACTTGCTTTCGAGAAGTTTCCTATTTACAATCAGCAAAATCCGTCCATAAATAAAGGAAAGAAATTTCAATAAAATCGTTTCGGCCGTTTAGTATTTATTGTTTAAGAACTAAAGGTACCAATTTTACCGGTTTTCCCCCTGTTTACCACTTTCTGGTCCAAGTATTGAAAAAAGTTATAGCCTATTGACGCTTCCAAGTAAGGATCTATCTACGTTCCAAATTTCAATAAAATCGATTCAGCCGTTTAGGCGTGATGCTCAAACAAATAAACAAACAAACTTACAAAGCCATTTATATATTTATATAGATGAGCAAAAATCCGAGACAACCTCTGAAAATTTCATAAAAAAAAACAATTTATTGCATGCTTTGACAAAAAAGCAACAAAACGTACATATATTTGGATGTGTGTTGGTTTCATTGCTTTGCGCATATTTTTTTTGTGTTTGACAAAAAAACAACAAAACGTACATATGTTTGGATGTGAGTTGGTTTCATTGCTTCGCGTATTTTTTTTTTTTTGGTGTTCGTTTCGTTTGACGTTGTTGTTTTTATACTCTTCACCTTCGTGAGAAGGGTATATATGATTGTTATTTCGTTTGTAACTTCTACAATAAAATCTGTTCGTCAGCAATTAAATGTAAAATTTTTAAAAGTTTTCTTGATATATTTAGGATGCTATACGCTGAAAATGGGCAATTAATGAATCCACAACAAAGGGGAATGGTATATAAGATTCGGCATAGCACTCTTACTTGTTCATTTAAACTTTGACTGGTTAAATTGTTGTTTTTCTAATACAAATTCAATGAAAATTGTTATCTTCATTTAATTTTGTTTTTAATTTAATCATTTACAAAAAATTGTCTAAAGTCTATTTGTAATAGTTTTGAATTGATGAAAAATACTTACATTCAATAAATTTTATAAAAATATTTTGTGATGGATTTGATAAAGGAAACTTGAATGTTACGCTATGGAATAAATTCTATAAAGAATGAATTTTTAAGGAAATTAATTCATTACATTTGAATTAAGGCATTAAATAGTGGGTGTATGACTTGGAAATGTGGGATTTTTTTAATTTTAGCTGTTATTTTAAAACATTTGTATAACATAAATTTATTCAAAGTATTAGCCATTGTTAGCTATGACCTTCTCCCATCTTTATGGGTTCGGTACAGGTTCCCTGTGATGGTCTGGCTAGATTTCAGCCGCTCGTAATAGAAAGGACCCTTTTGGTCCCACCAAATACAGAGACATATAAAATCGTCCTTCAAGGTCTCTCAGCTACAATTCGTATGGAATATAACCTAAACGAGATATAATGGCTTTCTTTCTCTCTTTCTTGAATCAATTGGAATGACTATGTATGAATTTTAATATTAGCAAATTCATAAGAATTACATTTTTAGGGATTCTTTGTAAGGAACTTTCTCAATGTGTGAAAAATGACATCGAATGTTATCTGTTATTTTGGAAAATTTATTTATTAGTGAAATTTTTACAGTAACTAAATAGTTTGATAAAAAAAGTGTTTTCGTTATTCCGCAAAATATAACTCGATTTGTATTATAATGTTATCCATAATTGGTCAATTCACAAGGTCTCAGTCATATTGTCATAATGTCCTAATATATCACGACTCGGTGGCTCGGCTTTACCCACTCTTAGCATTCGGCATTGGTCTCTGCTGGTTCGTTACGATAACACAATAAACATAGCATAGAAGGTAGTATTATTTTACACCCACAGAAAAAATGAACACATCCGTGTACAATTTGACACCATTCGGTGTCAATAGTGTATCAACCACGTATGTGCACAAATCGTACACGAACGGTGTCAATTTGACAACGAAGAATTGACACCATACCGTTGCAGATTTGACACCATCCGTTGTCAATTTGTCACCATACCGTTGTCGATTTGTCACCATACCGTTGTCGTTTTGATACCATCCGTTGTTGATTTGATACCGTCCGTTGTTGATTTGGAATCGTGTAATCCCTTCCCTTTCCAAATTTTCCATAATATTTATGGAGATTAAAATAAAACATAAAATACCTTATTTTTCATTAATTTTACATTTATTTATTATAAACACATTTATAAAATCATGTTAGAATACTCGTATGTAAACAAATTGTGAATGGCTACTGTTTTCTGGTACTGTTGTACTTCCATATAGTCCCTTTATTCAGCTATCTCCTTATTGATCTTATTGGTTTCACTGCATTTATTTTGTTCACTTTTCATTCACAAAACCTTATTTATTTAGCACTCATTTAATAATTTGTACTTTTGCGTTCTAAATAACAAAAACTTAGTGATAAATACCAGTACGTTCGTCGTAATAAAAAGCAACTAGCTAGTTATTCACGGTGAGATGAGTCTTCGCATAATTTGACAACGTTCTGTTGTCGATTCGTACCCGTTTGTTTACAAATTGTAAACGTACGGTGTCGAAAAAAAGTGACACCGTATGGTGTCAAAATGACACCAACCGTTGTCGATTTTGCAACGTCGTTTTTCCCTCAGTGTAGGACATTTTTTGCTTGAAAAGCAATAAAAACCATTGTTAAATATTAGGATATTATGACAATTGTGAATTTACCAAATATTTTTTAATATTTTTTTTTTTTTTGAAATTTTTGTATTTTTTATAAACAACAGAATTTTAGTTTCGAAACTAACTAGAGGAATTTTACTTTCACAGCTATTATTCTTTCTTTAAACGTTATATACCTAAGTGTCGTCTGGTGGTTTATTATTTCAAAATTTACATCACTTGTTAAATCAATAGTTTTTTTTAATTACTTATAAAAATACCAAGCAATTAATTCTTAATTCAATTTCTGAAAATCAATTCATAGGCTTAATTCTAGAGTTTCGTGTTGGATTTTAAACGAAACCGCGGTTTTCATGTCTTAAATGTCATGAAACCCTGTATTTTTCTCAGCAAATAAATTTAAAAGCTTTTATTTAACTTGCAATGTTTGTTTGTTCAAAATTTGTAACTGCATTTTGAATACATACTCTTGATTAGAATTAAATGTTAGAAAGTTCGAAATCCAATTCGAAAATTTGAACTTATGTTCGAAAAATATTTAAAGCTTTTAAAATAATCATATACTCGAAAATTCGAAACCAACTTTGAAAATTCTAACTTATGTTTTAAAAATGCTTAAAGCTGTTAAAATAATCTCTAAATCATGAAGATTCTTAAAAACTAATTTTATTTGAGGCTAATTTCTTATATTTCAAAATTTTGAACTTAAAAATTTCGAAAAAAAAAATTAAAAATTTTAACGACTATATAACAAAAGTAAAAATCTTATTAATATTTTTGAAATTTAATCTATAACTTATTTTTTATTAAAAATTAATATTTGTTGTTACGAAAAATATAATATGACGTTATTTTAAATTAATATACAGTGGTGGCCATGAGGTTAGCACACTTCATACTTGCTGTTTTCTAAAGCAAATTATTTCATTTCATTGCAATTATAAACTAAAGTTTTTGGTAATTAGTGTTGTTTATGGTGTGATCAATAAGTCCCGTTACTTTTTTTTTGCATTCTATCGCTATTCTCTTTCAAATTTGCATTTTAGTGCAGTAATATGTAAAATAAGCTGGACACAATTTTAGCACATATAAGTATAATTAAATTTTTTAAAAGTTTTTTGAGGGTATAAATATTAATTGGTAAGTTTAGGTATTATTTAATCAATGAGGAAGACAAACTGACTTAATAAACATTATTTAGATATGGCTAAAAAAAAGTGGTGTACAGAGGAACAACGAAAGATTATTCAACAAATGAACTCGAGAGGAACAAGTATAAGTGAGATTGCTTATGCTTTGGAATGCTCCAGGAAGATGGTTTATAATGCATTAAGACATATTCAGAAATATAAAACATCTAAAAATGTTACACAGGCTCCTCGGCCCAGAAAAACTTCACGTAAAGAGGACTCTTTAATATACAGTCGAAGATCCTTTTAAGAGCTCCACCGTAATCCAGAGAGAAATTTCAGGAAAATATGGTATCAACGTGTCCAGCAGAACGATAAGAAGAAGACTTAATGAAAAAAATTTACGTGGATGCATTTCTCAGCATAAGCCACATGTTTCAAAAAAGAACATACAAGCTCGGTTGTCCTTTGCTCGTGAGCATTTGGAAAAGCCGTTAATTTTTTGGAAAAATGTCCTTTGGAGTGATGAATCTAAATTTTGTAGATTCGGATCGGATGGTAAGAGGTATGTATGGCGTCCTCCGAACATGCAACATAATCCAAAGTACACCAGTAAAACAATAAAACACGGAGGGGGTAATGTGATGGTGTGGGCAGCATTTTCTGGGTATGGTGTTGGTCCTATAAAAAAGATTGATACTCGTATGGACCAGTATGTATACCAGAATATACTTCTAAATACAATGATACCTTATGCAGAGGACAACATGCCACTTAGGTGGCACGTTTACGTTTAGTGAGGTGTTGCTTGGAATCGAACAATATCGACGTGTTAAAATGGCCAGCCCAATCTCCGGATCTCAATCCTATTGAGAACCTTTGGAATGATGTGGAGCAGCATGTAATAAGAGAAAAGCCTAAAAATTTGGCCGATTTATGGAAAGAAGTAGAAAAAGCTTGGAATGATATTTCAGTGGATCGCTGTATGGCCCTTGTAGAAAGTATGCCAAGGAGACTAGCAGCTGTGATCAAAAATAAAGGGTATCCAACTAAGTACTAAGTTTTTACTGAAATAAGTTTTTTTTGTTTTGTTACTTTTTTAATATGAATAAACTTTTTTATTTTGTGCTAAAATACTGTCCAGTGTTTTTTTGAGGTTATTCTATTCTGGATAGAAAAACGCAAAATATATAAAAAGGAATAATGCTGGACATGATGGGACGTGATCTTAGAAGGACAAGTAACACGCATGCAAAAGATATCATAAAAAAATTAAGAAATATAGGAAATATTTGCGTTTAAAAATAGCAAGTAGCTAGTGTGCTAACCTCATGGCCACCACTGTACATAAATATTAATAAGTTGGATAGTAATAATTACAAATAAGTAAAAAAAATAATCAAATTGAATTATAATAGTTAAGTTTTTCGAAGGTTCATAGCTTCGAATTAATTAATTCAATTTGAGCTTTATTCACTAAAATCTTAATTCGGAATTAAAAATGTCATTCATTCATCCATTCATTCCATAAATCCATTCTCAATACCTAATTCTTTAGCTTCATTCATTTGCCGCTTTTATTCAAAAGATAATTCATTCATCATTGAATTAATTAATAATTGAATTAATTCATAACTAAATTCATTAAACCTTTGAATGAATAAATTTTTGTGAATTAAAATCTAACACAAGTTGAATTAAAATATTTTTTCTTCATTGAATTGAAGAAAATTTAGTCATTAAATACATTTGAAAAGCTATTTTGTAATGGATTTGAAATCAAGCTAATTTTATTGATTCAATAAGGAATTAAGTCTATAAAGAATGAATTCTCAAAGTAATGAATTCAATACATTTAAAGTACAAAGGAAATGAAAATGGTATTAAGAATAAATTCCTTCGAACCTTTGATTTGAGGTCATCAAAATTACTGAAATAGAAATTAATTTCGAGCTGCACATAAAACTCTAAAATTAGGAAAATGCTTGTAAATACTGCTTTATAATATTACGTTTTTACATTTTTAAAACGTTGGTTATTTCCTTTAAATAAACTGGAAACTTTTGATTGCAAATAAAAGCAGTTTTAGTAGTTTAAAATTGTAACAACTCTGTATTTATTTAAAATGTACAACAACAACATTTCAAATAGTCACTCAGTGTCTTTATACACGTTTATCAATTCGCAGAAATGCACACACTTTATAATGTACAAACTTAAATGTATAAGACAGTTGATGTTAACTCTAACAGCGCCTATGATATACTCAACTCACGACTGCAACCTCTGCCACTATTCATACACACGTCATCTTTCGTGAATCTTCTACAATGCTCTTAACGGACAAACTAGTATGTTCGAATTCTAGAGCTTTCGTTGTGAATGTTAGCAGCTTAAACATTTAGTGTTGCCATACTTATAAACAATGCGAATAACCGCATGGTATCAACATTGTTGATGGACGTGTTTATAAATATGATGAATGCTGCAGGCAGTCGTTACGACCGTTAAATTCAAATCGCTATTGCAAATTCGTAACAATAATATTCAATAGAATTATAAACTTAATTGCAGTAAATATTTTTTTTGGCAAGTGTGTCTCCATACAAAACGATTCGCCTTTTTTATGTATAATGACTCAAAATACTTTGTATTCAATATGAAAATTACAAAAACGGAGCGTCAAACTTACCATCATGGAGAAGGCTAAGGTCTTGAAATCTTGTTATTAGAGTCCTGTCGACCCCCTTTTATTTCAGGTCAAAAACGGCGTGTCAAACTTACCATCATGGAGAAGGCTAAGGTCTTGACATTTTGTTATTAGAGTCCTATCGAACCCGTTTTATATCAGGTCGAACTGAAACTCAATATTCAGCCTAATAAAAATATGTTTAACGTATGAGCAAATAGTTTTTCTGAATGATTTTGAAATATCTTAGACCCTTTTCTGTTTGTTTTTTATTTCAGGTCAAAAACGGAGTGTCAAAATTACCATCATGGAGAAGGCTAAGGTATTGACATCTTGTTATTAGAGTCCTATCGAACCCGTTTTATATCAGGTCGAACTGAAACTCACTATTCAGCCTAATAAAAAAACTTGTTTTGGTTTATTTCGATAATTTAACTACCTATAATAGATCTCCAGTTTTTGCCCACCTACTTAAACCAGCCGAAACACTGTTCCCATTGCATCAACAACTAACAACTTCACTTTTATAAGTTTGTTTACACATGTAGAAGTCCAAGTGAAGAAATGAAATTGTGTGTATGTGAAGTATTTACAAATGCTTCATAATATTTTATGAAAATCACGTAAGTCCAACCAAGTAAGTCCTTTATTACTAAGCACTTTATTTTCTGTTTTTATTTAGGAGTGTATAATGTCTTGTCGTCACTTTGTTTATTTAAGATCTTTTGCGATATAAATATAAAACCACATAATACTCGTTTGAATTTCTGTTTAAACTCTTTTAAAAAACTACCTCGTAATTGTTATGATTTTTTTTGTTTCTTTCATTTTTAATATTATTATCATTCAAGCTCGGTGCATGATAATTAAGTTTAAATGTCATTTCTTTGTTATTAAGTGTAACTAAATTGAATTAAATGCATTTAATAATGTTTCCTACACATGAAATTAGTTTCTTCAATAGACCAACAAAAAGAAAAAGAAAGAGATTTCTTTCCCTTCATTTCTATTACTTAAGTACTACGTTTAACATACAGTGTTTAAAAGCCAATGATAGATAATTTAATTTTCGATTTATATCTGAAATGCGTATGGCATTTTTTATACGTTTTTTCAAATGTATTCGTTTAATTTCATTTTGGTTTCTTTGTAAAGTGTTTAGTTTTTTTAATACAATTTATATATTTTCTTATATAATGTTTAATGTGGGTGTGCAAAGTGTTTATAATACTCAGTCTGGAACAAAGAAAGCTAAAACTTTTTGTGGGAGCCATTATATTTATAAATAACCAGAGCTGTTCCCTGAACCTTTCTAATTGGTAATAAAAATGTGCTCGTATTAACTTCTTAATGAGAATTCATAAGAAATAATAAAGTTTCATCTTAATTATGGAGATTTTTTCAAAGTCCTTTTGTTTTAAAAGCAAAAAATGTGCACAAATTTAAGAGGCCGTAAAATCAAAAATTAAGTCATCTTTGCAAACACGTTTGTTTACATTTTGTTTTGCACAAATGGACTACTCGTTAACAGCTTTGAAAATATTCAAACTTGCAACGATTCAGGTCACTGGCGATAACCAAAGTTTGTTGATCACAAAGTTTTATTTTTTACATTCGAACTGTATCTACAAACAATTTTCATATTTTATTTAAATAGCTTTTTCTTTCACTTCCAACAGTCAGTGCATGAAATAATGAATCATATCAGGTGGCACTATGTAGAATAAAGTGCATAATAACAAGTGCAATTTTGAAGAACTATCATTTTATGCCCACGTAATTAAAATGCAAATTAAAAACACAAAATTTCATTAAATAAAGATGGAAAAATACTTCATTATGAAATACGTGCTAGGAATTTATTTATGTCTTAATAATTATCAGACTAAAAGTACCCAGTACTTGCTGGTTGATTTTGTCAGAATAATAGTAAGTACATAAGTATACATATTTAGGTTCTAATATATTAATATGTACAGTGGTAATGAAAATTATGTATTTATGTCAAAAGAAAGTTTTTAAAAAACATTTCTGTATATTTATAAACAATTAAGACACTGAACACATTTATCGTAACCTCAAACAGTATAATAATACGCGGGCTATAAGAATGGACTCTTAAGCGTTTAATCAGATAGACATTTTGAAAATTTATACTTAAAAGTGTGTTTATTTATTTTCGTTATAAAAAAAGGTATAAATTTCAAATATATCTGATAATATTAGCTAAAATAAAAATGTATGTGAATTAATTCCTAATAAAATAATAAGGGTTCTTATGTTAACGCTTAAATGCCTTGTAATCTGTAAATTTTTACACTCTGAACTGTCAAAAATTGTATGGCAATTAACAAGGCGAATTCATACAAGGTGGTGGCAGTTCTACAAAAACAACAATCGGTCTTAACAAATGTCAAAAAACAAAAATTAAAAATTAAACAAATATGTATTAAAACTTAACATAGTGTAGATAATTGAATAGTGAGGGCTTTACTTATTTATGTAAAAAATAAATATTTGGTTAATTAGCTTAGAATATGTAGATATTTAAATATAAACAAAAGCTTTGACAACTGTTAGAACTAAAAAGCGAAAAAAAAAGTTATCAGCTGATTGACTGACTCCACCTTGTATAAATTCGCCTTGGCAATTAATTTACACAACTCTGATAAGTTTGCGCGACAATTTAGACTCGCAAACTTGATAAATCAGCTGCTTTTATTTACTTTTATTTATAAAAAATAAAAATCTATTAAAATAAAAATGTATAGGTAGATGTCAACATTGTGTGCATTTGGAACAGAATGATGATCCGCAATCCGGATTACGCAAAATTAGGCTATTTTTCGATATGGATCGCGATCCATCAATACCTCATGCTACATGGTTCAATAAATATCGCGATACTGAATCGTTGTCAATACCACTCATGGTGAAGGGTATACATATCATTAGATTTTTTTTAATTTGTATTACGGACTGAGATCGTAAAATTCTTAACACACGTTTTTCATTAAAACTTTTAACCCAAGTATTATTTGATTTTTTTTTTTTTTTTTTGATAAATTTACCTTTGTAAAGCATGTCAGTTATTATGTTTAATGTCAATTATGTTAATTTGTTGTTAATCTGATTAAAATGAGTGACCAGAAAAAAGTACGTACTAAAATTATTAAACATTTTCAACAAAAGCCAACTTTGTCCTACAAAAAGTTGGCCAAACAATCAAAGGGGTGCTATCAAACAAAAAAATAGAAAGCATTTTCAAAATAGCTCCCAACACATCTGGTAGGAAAGCAGCCCGGTTAGGTCAGTACTCGGACTATTTGGTACGAAAAGTTAAAGCCAATGCAGGTTTAAAAGCGTCCAAGACTCAAAAAGTTCCCAACAGGAACTCTGCTAAAAATTTAGAGGCCAAAGACAGAGTACGGAAATTGAAGTCAAATTGTATACAAAAAAATGTACCTGCTGCATAATGGATGACGAAATGTACGTATGGAAAATTTTTCGCAGCTTCTGGGTCAATTTTTTTATGTTGCAGATTCTCGAGGGAATGTTTAAGAAAAGTTTAGGACTTAAAGCAGACAAAATTTCCCAAAAATTCTTGGTATGGCAAGCAATATGCAGTTGCTATATATACCGAAATTTACATCAAGGAATATTTACAAAAATGGATGTATCCATTCATAAGACTTCTAAATGTGTCAACTTATTTTTGGACTGATTTGGGATCTGTCACCATGAAGAAAGGTCTTGACTGGTGCAAGACCAATAATGTGGTATTTGTACCAAGAGAGGCAATACCTTCAAACTTACTGGAGCTGAGTCCAGTGGATAGATATTGGGCTCTTGTTAAAAAAGAATTGAAGAACACAAAAAAAGGTGTCCAAAAGTGTAGTCGATTTTAAACGGAGATGGACAACCTGTTCGAACAAAGTGACATAAGGCACAATAAAAACCGTAATGGAAGGGTTTTCGAAAAAGGTTCAAAATTTCATCACTAATGATTAGAACTATAAAACTATTTTTTTTTTTGTAAATTGTAATAATAATTTCAATCAAATAAAAAAAAGATTCAAAACAGTAAGTTTAGTGCTTTCATTTTTATTAACTTATTTGTATGTTAAACATTTTTCGATCTCAGTTTTTACAATTAGAAAAGTCTTACTGCCTGTTCCACGATGTCGAAAGAAAACTGAGTCGAAAAAATTTGTATGAAAAACACTCAGTTTTTAAAATTCTTTCGAATAGTTTTCATACAAACTTGTTCGAATCATTTTTCTTTCGACATCGTGAAACTGGCCCTTATTTAAATAATGAATTTTTTCTATTGAAAAAAAGTCTCATTAAAAATGATTTTTTTTCTATAGAAAATGTATAACTTTAAGAATAAATTTTTTAATATAAAAAACGTCTCTCTTAAGAATGAGAATTTTTTCTTTAATCTCTTTTAGAGGAAATTTTTTCCCATTCTAAAAGTCTCTTTTTCTCGCTGTGGGAATATTGCTCTTTTTAGGAAGTAGTAGGAAGAATTATGGATTTTAAACCATTTTTTATAAAAATAATTAACAATTGTATTTATAATAAAGACAATTTATATTTCGATTTATCAAAAAAACTATTTCTTGTTTTAAAAATAATGTTTATTGCATTAAAAATGGCATATTTTCCATTGTTATGACAAAATAGATAACATATGTATTATTATTCTTTTAAGACTAATAATTCATATTTAGCATTTAATGATTTTGATTTACTAGAGAAACTTTAGATAAAGAATGAACAAAAATAATTAATTTTGGTAAAAGAAATTAAGTGAAAATAAATAATAGCGGTATTCACAATGTAGAGTACTTGGCCTAGTAAACAAGCAGAAAAGCTATTTATTGACAAACATTTCAATTTCTAATGTATTTTGTTTTCATTTTTTTGATATTGTGCTCTTTTACTACATTACCAGGCCAAGTACTCTACATTGTGAATACCGCTAATGAGTAAAATCCATTTTGTATTTTCCCAAAAAATCATATTTGTCTATTAATGTCAGTCGTTGGAACGGTCTAAATGACTTAGTAATCAAGATATAGGTCAAATTTAGGTATATTGGGGTATTCGTGATTTTTTGCTTATATCTCAGCCATTTTTATACCCTTTACCAAAGTATATACAAGTAGTCCGTCTCTTTGACAACAGCATCTAACTCTAAACATGTGTTAGTAACAAAAATATACATGTGTTGGTGCCTTTTTAATTTTCCCCACACCTACAAAGTGTTATAAAAATGTTTTAAATGTTAATGCTATTCTAACCATAGAGAATAGACATAGAACGGAAACTCTCCTGTCAAAGACCTAACCATAGAGAAACAACAAATTTTGCTCAAAATAATCACACATCCGAGTGTTGTATGTCTGTCTGTTGAAATCAATTTTCTGAAGACCCCAGATATCTTCGGGATCCAAATCCTCAATAATTCTGTCAGACATGCTTTCGAAAAGTTTCCTATTTAAAATCAGCAAAATCCGTCCATAAATAACGGAGATATGAGCAAAAATCGGAGACAACCTCTATTTTTGGCCTATTTATTTTATCTATATCTCGATTACTAAGTCATAAATTAGACAATATGGATATCTAATGATAGATATTTCAAAGTCCATTGCAACGATGTATATAAGACTATACAAAGTTGGACCTACAATGGGTCAAAATCGGGAAAAATATTTTTTAACCCGAATTTTTTTTACAGAAAACATTCTTTTGTCATAAATTTTTTTCACTAATAAATTAAAAAAAAAAATTTAATAAATTGGAAAAAACAATTTTGAAAAAAAAATATTTGAAAAAAAAAATATTTAAAAATAAAACATTTTTTAAATTTTATTTTAAAGTATAATTTGGTGAAGGGTTTATAAGATTCGGCACAGCCGAATATATCTCTCTTACTTGTTTTTTACTAATATATTCTCAGCACTTAGGTTTTTGACAACTGAGTTAGGTCTTTGACAGGAGAGTTTTCGCTCTATGTATATTTCTCTATGGACCTAACTAAGTTGTCAGAAACATAAGTGGTGAGAATGTATTAGTAGAAAAAACTATGTGAAAACAAAAACAACACACGTATGTGTGATTATTTTGAGTAACTTTTTTGTTTGAGTTTTTTTCTAATTTCCGCTCTATGTTTCTCTTTGATTTTAACCATAGAGAATTATGTATACATAGAGACGAGACACTCTAATTTGTCAAACAAAAATACAACAAATCAACTAGCATGTATTTTGTTGCTGCAAGTTAGTTTTTTGAAAAATTCGTCTAGTCTCTATGTTACCCAATGACTTAAACTCTGTTGTATTGTTGAAATTCTATCACAAATAAAATTAATTGTCAAAAATTAATAATAAACTAATATTATTCATTAGTCCAAAATGGACGCGATTTGAAATAATAGTGCGATAAAGGTGTTTCAAAAAATTATAAAATTATGTGTAATTGTGAAATCGATAGCGATAGAAGGCGGAGTCGATATAGCCATGTCAATCTGTTTGTTGAAATCAACTTTCCGAAGGCCCCAAATAACTTAGAAACATGATTGATACATCAATATGTCGAGTATAGTCCTGGTTAGGTTGCTATCGGTTCATATGGTTGTACGCTGTACACAAGCAATAAAATCGATAGACGAAATTCTGTCCTACATTCATATATTAAAAGAAAATCATATATTTGAATGTGCTGTTTTTCTATAGTGCTTTGAGTGGAAATTTTACATGTTAAATTTCCACTCAAAGTACTCGTTTGGATTAGAAAAACAGCACATAAGTCCTTTTCGTTTAAAACTAGAGAAACTAGAAAAAAGCTCAAACAAACAAAATAATCTCATGTACGAACTTTGTTTTCACATAGTTTTTTTACTAATACATTCGCACCACTTACTTCTTTTACAACTGAGTTAGGTCTTTGACAGAAGAGTTTCCGATCTATGTGTATTTATCAGTGGTTTAAAATTTTAACTTTGTCTAATATAGTTACGCCCAAATTTATTTTATAAAATCATACACATAACTATGCATAGAGACGAGACACTCCATATTGTCAAACAAAAATATAACAAGTTTAGTATCTGCTCTATGTTTTGTAATGTTGAATTCCGTTCCAAAATGTACACTATTATACCTGTGCTAAACGTAGGGTACATGTCAAAGACCACTTTTTTTTATTATTTTATTATGAAAAACCTTTTAAGTTTTTATTTTCTCAGCTTTTTGTCTGTCAATATTCATTTCAAATTAATGAAGTCTAGTAAAAGACTACTAAGTGTGCGTGCATCTTCATCCAGCAGAGACAACAACACAAAATAACAACACCAACATCATCATCATCATTATAAATTGATACATATTTACAAATATGTATAGCAACAATACAAAAAAAAAAAACCTATAACTTTTACAGAAATTAGCTGATATAGTTAATAATTTTCAAGGTTTACAACTCGTACTCTCGTTTGGCAACCATAATACAAGAAATGTTACAAATACACATGTAAAAATATATACATACATACATGTGTATATACGGAGGTACATGAACTTAACTTTAAAGTGTGTAAAATTGTGCATAATCCAAAAACTAAAAAAAAAAATGGGATCGAATATGTTTATTTAATTTCAAAAACCTTTACCTAAAAACTTTACACCTATGCATAAATACGAGTATATTTTTGTATACGATCATAGTTATGAATACTCGTCTGTGTTGTTCTCGTTAACATTTAATTAAATATATCATTAATAATATAATTTAAACATTTATATATTCATAACAAACAACATCCAAATTATGTGTGAGTGGGGGGTATAAAGCCGCACTCTACACAAACATACCTACTTAACAACAATTAATATTTCATATTTTGCATGGTTCAATTTCAATATTGATAGATGATCGATGCAGAAATGTTCATGATCGATTAGTTGCTATGATTGATCAATACAATACAAATATATATATAATTTACACAATTGTGTAAACTAAAAATCTTTCTCTAGGTTATTTTATATAATTTCTTTGGGATAAGTTTAGGTGTAAATATCACTAATTTCATGGCTTTGAATAAATAAATAAATGGTTAGTTTATATATAGAAGTTTTAAAGAAGAACTATTCAACAGATTTTATATCATTTATTTCCTTCCTAGGTCTTATAAATAAATAAATTATCATAAAATGTTTAATGAAATATTTAATGTTTGACGTTGGCGTAATATTTTTGTTTGTATTTCTATTCTGCTTTTTGCGTAAATGTCGTCTATAGATTTTAGCATTTTTAATTTTTTGTTTTAAATTAGCATCTGTTTAACTTAGAATATTCTTAGTATTCGCGAGATGTCGCTTTATATAAACACATTTTTTCACAAAACTTGTTTAATGTGCCCTATAGTGTGCAATTCTTATAGAATAATATAAAAAATCATAAAAAATTTAAAAAATATAACACAACAAAATGGTTAAAACAAAGGCGTTATCTTTTCTAACATCAGATCTTTATCTAGTACAGAGTAACATTTAAAAAATTTAAAATCTATACCGAAAAAATAAAATATAAAAAAAGCTAATTTGTTGAAAGGTTATACTTTGGTTGAAAGTTTCTCTCACTAAAATGTACGAGTCCACTTGGTAAGAAACAAATGTACCTTAGTTTTTCCCTTTTCCACCTGTTTATGGCCAAGTTCCCATTTCGAGTTCCTGGTGGCTTATCGAGTTACTGCAATTATAATTGTATGTAGCAGTAACAGTTTCTTAAATATAATTGAAAATTTCAGAAAAATAATTAGTTAGAAACAAAGAATAATAACAAGAAGAGAAACGCTGTCAAAAAAAACCTAAGTCGGTTGTCATAAAAAACCTAACTCTATGAATGTATTGGTAACATTTTGTTTATATGTAATGGTGTTCAAACCACTTTCACCACACTCCTCAAACACACATAGTTGTAAAAAAGCGACCTTAAAAATTCTAACAAAATTTTATTACAATTAAATGAAACGGGTCAAACAATTCTCATATTATTTTATGTATATTTGACCTGTAAAGATTTTATAAATAGATTTTTCTGCATTTTCTTCCATAATTACTGCAAAAATTTAATTTATTCACATACTACTTGTATGTGAGAAGAGAGAGAAATTGTTGTTGTAGAAAAATTGAGAGGCTTCCCTTCTTGTTATTCTTTGGTTAGAAATTTCTTAAATTCAATTGAAAATTGTTTAAATGCATTTAGATACTTTTGAAACACTATTGGAATTTTTGTAGTTCCAGTTCAAAAAGACTGTATATAATTTTAAAATTTGATTGCAGTCATAAACCTAATTTTCAAAATTTCTTCGTTTATTCGATCAATTTATTTATATCGCTCATTTGCTGCAACAACGTCATAGCACAAAACCCGTGTTTTTTGAACTGAGTAATACAAAATATGAGCCTTTTTATAGTCTTTCATATTGTTTTATCAGTTTTCAAAAAATTCAGTTAATTTTTGTGTGAGAGTGTTTTTTGTTGTAAACATCAAAATTAAAATAAATGTTTTCTCATATATTTGACAAGTTAACATTTGGGTAAAATACAGATTAGAAATATATTAACATCTACTATTTAAATCTGGTTTTATTTTTGAAATCGCATTTGTTGTAAATTTATTTACAACAAATCATTCGTTTTTCTCAAAACCACTTTTTTTGAATTATGACGTTGTTGCAGCAAATGAGCGATATGTGAAAAATTGGTTAAAATTTTAAACCAGAACTTCATTAAGAACTTTTTCATCAATGTAGCTCAAAAATAGTTCGTTTAATACCATTTATATACATGATTTCTTTTAATATCGAGAGTAAAAGTGTTGTTTCTTTTCGTTGGTTTTTTTATGCTTAATTTATTTAGTCAAACATGTTTATCTTTAAAATTTTTATTTGTTTTAAAATACACCCGTTTATCAACCTATTTAAAATTATGCCGGTTTTTTCGATTTCAAGGACATTTAGCTCTCTGTTGTTGAGGCGATTACAATTGCAACATATTGGTGTTGCTGCTGCGACGATTGTCGATGTTTTCTGTTTCTGTGTTAAAAATATAATAAATTATTAAAGCGTATACATACATACATATGTATTTATATATCTATGTGTTTTTTATGCACTTTTCTGAATTCCGAGTAAAGTAGTTATAAAAAACAAAAACATTAAAGTTCGCATGCGTTTAACTTGATTTGAAAAAATAAAAATAAAAAAACTGGAGAAATAACAGTGTTTAACAAAAGTTTACAGTTTTTAAAAGGAATTTCTTCAATTATTTATATGTATATGAATTACAACAATCTATTAGTTTTATTGCATACCAACAGTATTAACAAAACATTTCCTGGAATGATTAACCGCAAAATTATTAACAAGTTACGTTCTATTTACGTCAAATATAAAACAAGTTATTGTCATTATTCAAGAGAATATATTGGATTCTTTTTTTTTTAAATAACTTGTAAGAAATTGATTTAGTAACAGTTTTTATTTTTTATAAAATTACTTTCTTAAGCATGTTATGACATAATTATTATGGCATTATAGAGAATAGACTAGTGAGACAACTCCACAGTCGTAAAAAACTATAGTTTGGTTCATATCAATACAAAAATATATGTGTGAAGACTAAGATGAACTAGTGATTTTCAAAATAATATTCAAATATCAATTTTTCCAACCTGAGTAGGTACTATAATTGAAAAATTGTTTTTATTTTCAAATTAGCATAGTTTTGTGTTACAAATAAGTTATAAAAATAATGTTATACTGACGATTTTATTTAGAAATTTCTCTTATACTGAATATTTACTATATATATTGAAAATAAATAAAAATATAAATATTTGTTTATAAAAAAGTGACCTCAAGCTCAACTAACTAAAAATAAAATTATTAATATAGAAAATACTGCTATACACAAGATTTTGTGTAGAAAATGCTGTTATCCAAAAGATTTTCTATAGCAACTATTGTTATATTCTTATACACAAGATTTTCTAATACAAATATTATTATACAGACGATTATCTATAAAAAATACTCCTATACTGAAGATTTACTATAGAAAATACTGCAGATAAGATTTTCTAAAGAAAATACTGTTATACACAAGATTTTCTAAAGAAAATACAGCTATAGACAAGACTTCCTATAGAAAATACTGTTATACACAAGATTTTGTATAGAAAATTTCTATAGCAACTATTGTTATATTGCAAATACTATTATACAGGGGATTATCTATAGAAAATACTCTTATACTGAAGATTTACTATAGAAAATACTGCAGATAAGATTTTCTATAGAAAATACAATAGTAGAAAAATAGATGGTAGTTTCCAAAGAATAAAAGAAGGGAAGGCTCTCTCTTTTTCTACAACAACAACTTCTTTCTCTTCTCACATACAGGTTGTATGTGAATTCAACACACTTGAGAGAGAAATTTTACTTCAAAACTTTTTCTTGAAAATTGCAATTCTAACACACTTTTTCACAAACACATAATATTTTTATAATTTTTTCAACATATTTATACTATTAAAGTAACCGAAACATGTATATTTTGCACAAACGAAAAATATATTTTTTTAATTTTTCTGACATTTAATTTATGGATGTTGAAATTAAAACTGAAAAAAACACATTTATACATTTTTAATTTGGTATTAAAAATGTATAAAAAATTCAAATAAATTTAATTTTTGCAGAAATTATGGAATAAAATGCAGTAACACCTATTTATAAAATCTTTCCAGGTCAAATATACATTAAATAATTTAAGAATTGTTCGAATTTTTTAATTTAATTTTAATACAGAATTTACAACTCTGTGTGTTTGAGGAGTGTGGTGAAAGTGGTTTGATCACCAATACATATAAACAAAATGTTACCAATACATTCATAGAGTTAGGTTTTTTATGACAACCGACTTAGGTGTTTTTGACAGCGTTTCACTTCTTGTTATTATTCTTTGCTTCTTGTTATTATTCTTTGGTAGTTTCATTCTCTCTTTATTTTTTAAAATTCTATATTTGACATTCGGATGAGGATATTGAAGTTTTCATAAAAATAGTAATGCCATATTCATTTTAAATTTTTCCTTACATTCTTTGGGAATACATCATTTTCATTAATTTGAATATGTATTAAAAAATATTTACTTTCAAATTGGGATAAAAGGATCATTTTCTAATGATGAATGATACATTACCCAACAAACGACAACAGTGGCTGGATATACGTAAAACTTGCAAAGAAGATTTTCCAAAACAGCCAATGGTGTGCTCCGACAATTTCCTTAAATGTAATATTTCAGTTAAAACAAACGTTGTGGCTATCCCAATGACCACAACGTAACTTCAAAATACTACTTTATATGTAAACATTTCTAAACGACTGCTTCGATGGGCATAGCTAAGCAGTATTCGAGTTTTAGATTTGAAAATGGAACCCACATGTGCTTCAGTGGCGGCGCTGAGGGGACACAAAGTAGGACACGTTCGACATGTAATTTTTTTAAACGAGTGCCATCCGATTGTTTTCCATCCGATTTCAAAGACTTTTTATATTTTCTGAAAGAACATGTACTATTTATAATTAAACCGCAATTTAAAAGATATAAAATATTTGAATAGTAATAAAAAAAATACATACTTTATACCTGGGGCATTTCACGTCAAGTGAACCAACTTTTAAAATCGATGTCTTCCGATCGGGATGAAATTTGCACCAATGTTAGTTCTATTGGATAGTAATTCGGACACAATTTTTCAACAAGATCGGCCAAGAACTCTCTGAGTTATAGGAGGTCAAAATTTGACATTTTGGCCAAACAGGTGTTTTTTCTTATCCATATAACTTATTACCTATTGTTCTTAGCAAAATGTGTCCCAAATAGTTTAGATAGCTATTTATGCAATCTTCCGAAAAAAAAAAATTAAAAAAAATTAATAAAATATTTTTGACTTTTTTTTAAAAAAATCAAAAACATTTTTGACTTTTTTTTTCAAAATGGGCCCTTTTTATTTTTTTTTTTTATTTTTTTTAAGAAAGCTTAGGTCTTTTCCTAAGCGACCTATATGGTCGCTTAGTGGGATGCGAGTGGGATATCTATCAAAAAAAATATTTTGTAACTCAAGATATGAAATTTTTTGACTTTTTTTGCAAAATCAAAAACTTTGTTGACTTTTTTTAAAAAAATGGACCCATTTTTTATTTTTTTTTTTTTGCTCAGAAGAAAGCTTATGTGTTTTTCTTTAACACCTTTTTTGTCGCTTAGTGGGATGCGAGTGGGATATCTATCAAAAAAAGGTTTTGTAACTCAAGACATAAAATTTTTTACTTTTTTTTTTGCAAAATCAAAAACTTTTTTGACTTTTTTTCCAAAATGGACCCTTTTTTATTTCTTTATTTTTTTCTCAAAAGAAAGCTTAGGTCTTTTCCTTTAAAACCTTTATGGTCGCTTAGTGGGATGCGAGTGGGATAACTATAAAAATAAATGTTTTGTAACTCAAGACAAAGGTTTTTAAATTGATTTTTTTCATATTTTCATATTTCAAACCTTAAAAAAAACCACTACAACTGACCGATAATAGCCACTGGAGGGGTGCAATGTGAGGCCGACCGCTATTAATTTTCCGCCCCCAAAATTTGTCTGAGTTTTGCATCTTGCGGCTTTTTTATTCAATCCTATAGGTAGTTTTCAGCGCAATAATTTATATTCGTGAGCGATTTTTGGAAGTGGACCTTATATGGGAGCTATGTCAAATTATGGACGGATCATCATGAAATTAGGTGGTGTTATTAATGTCTATATGAAAGTTATTTATGTTGCATTTTATGTGTATACCAACATTTTTAGGAGATTTATGCTAGTTAAAGTGATTATCGGAAGCAGGCATTATATGGGACCTATGACTAATTATGGACGGATCATAATAAAATTTGGTGACATGAATTCCGTATATATAAAACTTATTTGGAGAAAAAATTGTGTAGATACCTATATAAATTAAACATTTGTGACCGATAAAGTCCACTTTCAGGAGGACATTTGTATGGGGGCTAGGTGAAATAATGGACCGATTTCAGCCAGTTTCAATAGGCTTGGTCCTTGGGCCGAACAAATTATATATACCAAATTTTATCGAGATATCTTCAAAATTGCGACCTGTACTCTGCGCACAAGGTTTACATGGACAACCAGCCAGCCAGACGGACGGACGGACATCGTTTCGTCGACTCAGAAAGCGATTCTGAGTCGATCGGTATACTTTAAGGTGGGCTAGACTAATATTTTTGGGTATTACAAACATCTGCAAAAATTTAATATACCCTCGCCACTATGGTGGTGTAGGGTATAAAAAGTGATTTTTATTCCTGAGATTAACATATTATGGGTATTACAGTATCGAGGCTATGAAATTTTAGTTAGGTTGTTACATACCATCGGAAAAGCTAATGTGTCTAGTTTCTTCGCGTAAGTTTAATTCTTAAGGTTTACACACAAATATGAACAAAATCAAAATAGTGCATATGCTAAAAATTTAAAAACCTTTGTCTTGAGTTACAAAATATTTATTTTGATAGATATCCCACTCGCATCCCACTAAGCGACCAAAAACGTTTTAAAGGAAAAGACCTAAGCTTTCTTTTGAGAAAAAAAAATAATTAAAAAAAGGCTCCATTTTGGAAAAAAAGTCAAAAAAGTTTTTGGTTTTGCAAAAAAAAAAGTAAAAAATTTTATGTCTTGAGTTACAAAACCTTTTTTTGATAGATATCCCACTCGCATCCCACTAAGCGACAAAAAAGGTGTTAAAGAAAAACACATAAGCTTTCTTCTGAGCAAAAAAAAAAAATTAAAAAATGGGTCCATTTTTTTAAAAAAAGTCAACAAAGTTTTTGATTTTGCAAAAAAAGTCAAAAAATTTCATATCTTGAGTTACAAAATATTTTTTTTGATAGATATCCCACTCGCATCCCACTAAGCGACCATATAGGTCGCTTTCTTAAAAAAAATAAAAAAAAAAAATAAAAAGGGCCCATTTTGAAAAAAAAGTCAAAAATGTTTTTGATTTTTTAAAAAAAAAGTCAAAAATATTTTATTAATTTTTTTAATTTTTTTTTTTCGGAAGATTGCATAAATAGCTATCTAAACTATTTGGGACACATTTTGCTAAAAACAATAGGTAATAAGTTATATGGATAAGAAAAAACACCTGTTTGGCCAAAATGTCAAATTTTGACCTCCTATAACTCAGAGAGTTCTTGGCCGATCTTGTTGAAAAATTGTGTCCGAATTACTATCCAATAGAACTAACATTGGTGCAAATTTCATCCCGATCGGAAGACATCGATTTCAAAAGTTGGTTCACTTGACGTGAAATGACCCACCTATAAAAATTGTCAACGCGTTTTAATTATAAGGAAGCGAACGTTATGAATTGAATACTAAATTATAAATTACACATTTTTTTGTAAAAAATGTTTCGAAATCAAAATCATATTTAGGAATGTGGCAACGCTTTTTATAATGCTCACAAAAAAAGGAAATGTACAATGGTACTCCCGAGACTCATTTGATATTTTCAAACAATTTTCAGTATTTTATGCATAAAGCCTACTTTACAAATTTCTATAGACTCAGAATTCTGCTATAGCTAACTATTTTCTATCATCATGTATATAACAGTGTTTTCTATAGAAAATCTTCGGTATAACATAATTTTCTATACAAAATATTGTGTATAACTGTATTTTCCATGATAAAAATATAGAAGGTAGTTCCAATCATAGATAAATACACATAGATCGGAAACTCTCCTGTCAAAGACCTAACTCAGTTGTCAAAAACCTAAGTGCTGAGAATGTATTAGTAGAAAAAACTATGTGAAAACAAAAACAATACTCGTATGTGTGATTATTTTGAGTACTTTTTTTTGTTTGAGTTTTTGGTTCCAATCATAGAGAAACATAGAGCGGAAACTAGAAAAAAACTCAAACAAAAAAATTACTCAAAAATGTTACACATACGAGTGTTGTTTTTGTTTTCACATAGTTTTTTTTTTACTAATACTTTCTCACCACTTAGGTTTTTGACAACTGAGTTAGGTCTTTGACAGGAGAGTTTCCGATCTATGTGTATTTATCTATGATTGGAACTACCTTCTATATTTTTATCATGGAAAATACAGTTATACACAATATTTTGTATAGAAAATTATGTTATACCGAAGATTTTCTATAGAAAACACTGTTATATACATGATGATAGAAAATAGTTAGCTATAGCAGAATTCTGAGTCTATAGAAATTTGTAAAGTAGGCTTTATGCATAAAATACTGAAAATTGTTTGAAAATATCAAATGAGTCTCGGGAGTACCATTGTACATTTCAATATGAAATATTATCAAAAAAGTAAAGATCGCATCAATTTTTGCATATTTGATATGGATACAAGACACTTTTAGATTTCTACAGATTATTGGTCTTAAGAGTTTTCAACAATTTTCTTTTAATTTTAGATTGTTTAACTAAAAAATTATTACATGTTTAAAAAAAGAGGACTCACTCAATTTTTTGGAATTTACTAAAAACATGTAAAAACCATTTATATTAGTTAGTGTGATTCAAGTTATTTTTTTCATATTGCTTAACAAAAATTCACTTTTAGCATTTCTTTTTTTGATTTTTGTCAGTCAAATTTTATGTGGATACCAATATTTGTATGAGATTTATGCTCATCAAAGTGATTTTCGGAAGTGGGCATTGTATAGGAAATATCTTAAAAATTGCGACCTGTACTTTGTTCACAAGTTCAAATGGACTGCCAGCCCACTATGTTGGTATACAAATTAAACATACCACATTTCAAATTACAATGATTACTTCTGGTATATAAAATAACTATTTTCTAAAGTGCAAAATAAAAGCTTAAAGTACCTACATTTTAGATTTCGTTGAGACACTAAAGTGAAAAATTACTGCACGCTTGATTATCTGGAATGTATAAAGTAACTTAATGACTTCTCTCTGTAGTACTAAGAGCACATACGTGTTAAATTACCCAAAATATATATAAATTGGAGTCAGTCAAGTGATCAGACATTAGTGAAATTACTCTATATAAGGGATACATGGACTACTTGTAAAACAGCTGGAAATATTTGTGAAACATTTTTCGAATTAAGAGTTTATAGAGAATACAACCTAAAGTTTATGTAATGAAAAATAAAAAAAAATATATCGATTAAATTACAAAATTGTCCATTCCATATTCAATAAAAATATTGAATTCATCATTAATCCCCTTCACCATCCGCTTGATTGGCTTCATCTTCCTCTCTTCGAAGCAGACTCAATTCCGATGGCGGCAATGATCCCACATCGGTATTTTGCAAAAGATCAGCAAATGTTTCTAAGCCCCAATCGCAATCACCCATTAATTTCTCTTCGACCATAGTTTCATACCAATACCAACGTTCTGTATTGCCACCCAATGATTTATTAAGATGTTTGCGTCGTTGTTGGCCACGATGTAAGAATTCTGCATAATCGATATTATCGAAACTATCAAAACCATTAAGTATGTCATTAGCTTCGTTTTCAATTAATTGATAGGTTTCCACAGACTGCATAATACTATCCACCGATGATTGTATCATATCGCTGCGTTGTAAATCTGGTATCTCTTGTGGGCAAATACGCAAACGTACTGCGGCCACTTCATCGCCCACCCGTTTGAGAACTTCAGCCAAGGATACTTTTTTGGCCAATTCATAGGCGAGACGTTCTTTTTCCAAGGCAGTTTGTTCATTCAATTGTTTTTCATTAACACGTTTGCGTGACATCAAAATACCCAGAAGACGATTGAGATTTAATTCGTACCATTGTTTTTTCATGCGCTCCGTGTATGTTGTATGAGCGGCTGGCTCAGCAGCTCTTTAAAAGATTAGAGACATATATTAATTAATATATATATATTTAAATATTTAATTAAACATTTTAATACTTTTTGGCATCTTCTTCCTCTTTGGCTTTACGATTGGCCATTAGTAAAGCCTCCTTTTCCATGCGTTCCATTTCTTTATGGGTGTCACGTTCTGCTTGTAGTTTTGCTTCTATGAAATCTTTATTCTTTTCATAGTATTTTTGTTCCCAAGCTTGTATGTCTTTTTTGCGAGATTCTTCTTTTAAAATGTATTGTTTCATGTCCTCTACTTCTTGGTTCATAGCCTGATAAAGGCTTTTGGGTAATTTTACCATACGCAAACTACTATTGTAGTCTCCAATACCCAATAACTTTTCCGGCTCCGAAGGTTTGTGTTCGCAAATGTTGGTAACTATACCACCACCCAAAGTATCATTTAAGCAGGCATCATCGTCCCGAGCTAAAATTATTTCCAATTAAAATTATATTAAAAGAATCATAAGTTTTACTCTCCACTTACACAATATATCCCAAGCCTCAAGACTGCCATCAATACGCGTGAGAAATAATACTGATGGTCTTGATTCACTCCATGCCACTGCGGTCAAATCACACTGACGTTTGCGCCAAAATATCGGGGAATAATTGTAGTCCTCTTTCCACACAGCAAACACGGTACGACCAATCGATACAAAAAGCCAAGGAAAAAATGGATTTCTTTTCATAGAGATGACCGGGCCATCATGAACACGAGCAAAATTTACCGAAGTAGTAACAACTTCACGACCATCGGCATCGGCGTAGAGACCCGACCATGTTAAACGTTCTATGCGGCCATAAAATGAAGCAGTTATACACGATTGCCTCACTTCAGACACATCAATTTCCTCCGATTCTATGGCATAATTATACTGATTTTTGGCGGTTTTTGCGTCTCTATCTTTGATTTGACATTTAAATACTGGAGTATCGGCTATTACCGCAGTTATTGGCTCATTAAAGACCACTGTAAATATCGGCATCAAAACTTTGCCTTTATACGAAGATTCACTCTGTGTCAGTGCCTTTGGCAGATCACGCCGTAAGCCGCTACTTACTTTTTTACCCGCCTGAGCATCTAAATTCCAAAATGCTATAGTACCATCCAAAGATGTGGTTATAAAATAACGATATTTTGTTAATTCACTAGGATCGGTGTAAACTTTGCCAAACGAATTAACAAAGCAATGACTGCTAAGCCAATGTATAGATGTTATGGTGCCCTTTTGAGAATTCTCCAAACTCGACACGGTAGCCGGTGCTACTAATATATCTTCGTTAATTTGTACAGTCCACTTAAGGAATTCATTCATTAGTACACGATAGCGGTTTTGAGAGGATGACAACATTTCTTCGTTGTCTAGTTTTTCGGCACGATTTTGTAAATCCCACAGAATAATTTGACCATTAGTGGCACCGCCCAACAACACATTGGGCTCATAAGGACAAAAGGATAATGTTATTATCTCTAAGGGGGATTCAAATTCCAGTTTATAATTAAGATTATCACTAAAGCTCCACATTAATATGGGTTTGGGTTCCAAGACGGTTCGTTGTATCACATCATAATGGCTGTTAACTGTTCTGAAACAATTGATGGCGATTAAAAAGACAACTAACTTTTAGAATTTATTGCTGAGGGTCTCACTGGCATTACCCGAATCTATGGTGGCCGCTGTACTAAATGTATAAGAGGTTACAATAAGTCCAGCTAGAGCGGGATACCAATCGTAACCGCTTAGATATCTATGTTGACTTTTAGCAATGTTGGCAAAACACAAGGTCTCTTCCAGACATGGTGAGGTATAGTGCATGACGCATTTGTCTGATATATAGGGATAGTCATTACTGTAAGTAGAATATTAAATAGTTAAAATGTTTGGAAAATCCTATATATTTAAACATTTTATTCCCCGGGGGCAAACGGATTAAAGTTCAGTGCAAATTTGTATTAGATATTCAAATAGGGCACCTAAATTACAATCTAGTTTAAAATTCTGAATCTCATTTATTCATTATGCTAACAAAACTATTTGTATAACTTACCGATACATATCAATTTGATTAAACTCCAACGTTTTTAGCAATAACTTAACACTATCTGAAACTTCTGGAGGTGGTTTGGATTCTTTTGGAGGCTCTGGAGTTGCAGTTTTACTTACAGTCTTTTCTTTAGATTCCTCTTCCTCAGACTCCTCATCCAGACCGTCATCTTTATATCAAACATTACAAACATTAAAAAAAAACGTAATTATAGTAATAGAAGCAACTTCACCCACCATCTTCATTTATCTCATACAGATACTGAGCCCAAGCATTTGTGGGAAATGTTGGATCGGTTTGTTGTTCTATATCAATGCGTGGAAAAGATGATTGTATGCCCACTGTGATGCGACGACGAGAAACATTTTCAAAGCGAGCATTTTCCGAAGGTATCAATTCGACATAACCATCTCTAACATCTTTTGTCAAACGAAATGTAAATTCTTTGTCAGCTGGTATGGTCAAGGGATAGACACTTTGTATTTCAACATCCACTGGCTCGTGATAACGCTGGGCAATGGTTAAATTCACCTCATCTTCACTGCCCAGCGAAATCCATTTACGCTGTTGTCTCAACAATCGTTTGCTAATAATTAAACGTTCAAATGTCTCCAGATTGCGTATTATGGCCAGAGCCAATTTTGCATCGTCTGGATTTACATATAAAACAAAAGGATCTCCCGAAGGTGTTTCATCCATGTCTTGTGTGATTAATGGCACATAGCCCACAAGAATATGACTGTCAAGATCATAACCCTGAAAAGCATTATGCAACAATTGGCCATTTGACAGGTCATCAAAGAGATTGTCGCGTAAAGTTCTATAGGGAATTTGTTTCCAGGGAAATTCTTGTGTAACATTAACACCCACTACTAGATTAAGAAGTTTTTGATTGGATTCTTTGATCATCATCTCCTGGCAACTGGGTAAAGTTAACAAGGCCTCCCAAGCTAGGTTGCTATCAAAGGAAGTTTCCGTCAGTTCATACTCATTTTCCGGTGGCGTCCACTGTAAAACTTTACGATTTATTCGCATGAATCTTTATTCAAAGAAATATTTTGTTTAGTTACAAATAATTTGTTTTTGATGAATGTTAAGAAATCTATACTTACTTAGTTCTTTCATCTTCCACTGGTTCTGATGGCTCTTCCTCCGTATTTGTAATGTCTGCCATATTTATAAATTAAATTCAATTATTTTCTTTGATTTTTTTTTATAAATATGTGTTTTGTATTAATTTGTTTATTTTTACTATTTACAACTGACTTTTTTGATAGATTATAAACAAATTTAAATCACCTTGCCAACATAGATAAATTGTTATTGGCATTCGTTTTTCCGTTTCCTTTCTAATATGCACTGTGGTTCCGATTGCACAAAAATAGACCCCATATTATTTAGAATTATTAATTCTGTTTATTAAAAAGGCTTCAATTTAGCATATAAGTTTTAAAATTGGAAATTTTTTGGTGAATGAGTCAATGCTAAGCAGGTATTTGAAAAGATTCAAAAAAAAATTATATGAATTCCAATCAAACTTCTCCTGAACATCCATACATATTCAAATAAGAGGTAAAAACAAGGAAGAGTGCTATATTCTGTGCCGAATCTTATATACTCTTCATTAAAGATAAACCTTAAAGGTATATAATAATTTAATAGTCGATTTAAATGTATCTTAAAAATGTTTAGTTAATAGAGAACAGAATTAAAATTGTAAAATTATAAGAGGAATGATGGTTTTTCAGAGAATTAACCGATTTGAAGTTTATGAGTAACCTTTCATTAAACAACAGAGATTTCCATAAATCATAAATAGAGAATAATAAATCACACCAACAGAATACTTCATTCATTCAACAATATCAACAAGTCCTTTATTTTTTTCGCGAAAAATTTCAGTAAATATTTTTAAACAATTATTTTTCATTAGTACTTGAAATTTGTTAATTTAAAAAAATATTTAAACAAATTGGGGAAAAATTTGGATTTGCTATAATAAGCAAAAAAAAAAAAAATCAATTTAAAAAATCAATCAATACTAAATTTTAAAAATTAGATAAAAAGAAAAGCTGAAAGTGAAAATATACCGACCTCTCAAGCACGCAAAAATATCTGTATAGGAAAAACACAATTTATAAATAACCTCTCATGGTTAGTGTTTTAAATTAACACCATTTTATTATTTATTTTTTAAATAAATTTTCGTTTTAAACGAATTATTTCCGTTTTATTAAAAAAATAATTAAATAAATAAAATTTATTAAAAAAAGCGTAATGTGAGTGAAGACACAACAAACCCAACAACCCACCACTAAACTGTTAGCTAATTCAACAACCACTAGTAAATCGCTACAATTTTCAACACAAATAAATATAGCTATTTTCCAGCGATTTTAGACAGTGTATTTTGAAGCAAAAACTTACCATCACTGACCAGAGATGTCATCAATGTTAATAGAAAGAGACAGCTATATTGAACACAATAAGAGACAACGATAATTTTAATGATTAATTGTAAAACTCGCAAAAAGTTAGGAAGATTTGTCGTTTGTGCTCCAATAAAAATATGTTAATTTAAGTACTTAAAATCTCGAAAAAATTTCTAATTTTATAATAAAAAGTTAAAAAAGGTATATACCAAGCCCAACAATAAAAATATATTAATTTAACAAAATATTCTACAAGAAAATATGAATTTTCTTTGTGTGAAAAAAATTGCATACATTATCGAAAGGTGCAGCACATCGCTGCTGCAGCGAAGTCGTCGCTAATATTGTTCAAAAAATTTCACACCGACTTGTAAATTTTAAATGGGATTGAAGTTAGATTTAAAGCCTCCTGGCCCTTTGTTAAGGGCTTATTAATCTTATGGGAAATTACTTAATATTGAGTCAGATTGAATGAAGGTTTGTAGAAACATTTGAAAGCTTCGCTGCAACTGCAATACACACACAAACAGCTGTCAACAGCAACGCAATCCAAAATGAACTAAAGTTATTGATTATTTTTCTTCTTCATACCAGTTAAAAAAAATGATGTGATTAAAAATTTTAAAAGAAAAAGTTTTAATCTTAATAAATTATAAGAAATTCTTAAGAATTTAGAAAATAACTAAATTATTGTTAGTTCTTGTGATAAGTTATTAAAAAAGATGAGAAAATATGTTAACAAAAGTGTTTTTTAATGGTGGTGACATCATCATTAAAGCCTTAATTGACGCATTTTTTTTAACTAATTTAAGTTACACCTTAGAATTGTTAAGAAAAGTTTGTTAGTCAAGTTTTGTATGTAGAAATTTTGGAAAAGATAATAAAATTATAGTGCAAAATGTAGTTAAATTAACAATACTAATATTTCCAAAAAAAAAAAAAAAATATAGATTTGTTTTGAACTGAAGACAAAAATATAAACAATAAAAAGAAAGGGTGCTCATTTACCTCCTTAAACCGATACAATCGTAAATATCTTATAAAATAATTATTCGATCTCAAACACTTTTATATCATTTAAAGGTCTGAATACCAATTGCGATAAACACTTATTTTTTTCCGAAAGCGGTTTTTATATTTAAAGGCCTTAATACCAATTTTTATTATTTTATTTTTATATTATTTTTTTTTATTTTAACCGAATTATTCGACCACTTATGGTCTAGTTACCCGGCGCCTTTTGATTATGTTTTGTAAATTCATTTAATGGAATATAACTTTAATAAATAAATACGTATTATTTTTAATTTAATTTTATAGCTACGATAGACATTAAAAAAATACCTCGAACAAGTTTTTACCTCCGAATTTTGAAACATTTAACATTGGCTAATGTCGTAAATATCTATCAAATCGTAACTTATATTAAACATTTTTTTTGAAATTTTCAATAATTTATATTCGTGAGCGCTTTTCGGAAGTGGCCCTTATATGGGAGCAATGACCAATTATGGACCGATCACCATGAAATTAGGTGGTGTGATTAATGTCTATATGAAAGTTATTTATGTTGCATTTTATGTGTATACCAACATTTTTAGGAGATTTATGCTCGTTAAAGTGATTATCGGAAGCAGGCCTTATATGGGAGCTATGACTAATTATGGACCGATCATAATAAAATTTGGTGACATGAGTTCCGTATTTGTAAAACTTATTTGGAGAAAAACTTGTGTAGATACCTATATAAATTAAACAATTATGACCGATAAAGTCCAATTTCGGGATTGGTCATTGGGCAGAAAAAATGATGCGTAACAAATTTTATCGAAATATATTCAAAATTGCGACCTGTACTCTGCGCACAAGGTTTACATGGACAGCCAGCCAACCAGACAGACGGACATCGTTTAATCGACTCAGAACGTGATTCTAAGTCGATCGGTATATTTTAAGGACGGTGTTAGACTAATGTTTTTGTGCATTACAAACATCTGCTCAAATCCAATGTACCCTCCCCACTATGGTGGTGTAGAATCTAAATTTTAAACTTATTTTTAATTTAGCTTCTTTCGTTTTATTTTAATGCAAAATCAGTTTTTGAGGAAAATTTTTATTATGGAATCATCGATTTATTATTTTAATGAAGAAACACTTATTTTAAAAATTAAAACTTTTAATTTACCTTTTCAATAATTTTATTTCAGATTACCAAATCGACTTAACTTTCCTATAAATATCTGCAAACACCAATTCTAATTTCATTACCACCAATTGTCACAAAACACAAAAAGCCAAACAATTTCAAACAAAATGGATCGTAAAGCAGAATTAGAACGCAAAAAGGCACGCTTGGCAGCTTTGCGCGAGGAGAAGGACAGACGTCGCCGTGAAAAGGAAATGAAAGATATGGAAGAAATATCTGTGAGAGCTGACAAAGATCAACGGAAGTAAGTTAAAATATAAAAAAAAATCATGAAATCCCAAAAAAAAACAAATACGATTCAATTATTATTTTCCAGAGATTTAGATGAAATGCTTTCATCATTGGGTGTAGCACCCGTTTCAGAAGTTCTAACCTCTTTGTCGTCGGTTAATTCATTAAACTCTGATAATTCAAATACTCAAACACCCGATGTTAGTTTGCAAACAAATATGAATGGACCCAGGTATATTTGAGTTTATTTTTAATTACATATATACATAACATACATTAATAACAATTTTGTATTTTATTTATTTTAGTGCTATCAAAAAACCTTTAAATTTGAGTGTTTACAATGTTCAAGCTACTAACATTCCACCAAAAGAAACTCTTACTTATTCAAAACAAACTCAAACCCAAAGTACTGGCGGTCATGAACGTGATGGTACGTATTTTATATGTTTACTTGTGTTTTTATAGTTTCGTTATAAAATTTATGTATTTAAAAAGTTCCCTTTTTAAAGTATACATACTAACATTTTTGATATTTGGAATGTCTTTTTTTTTTTTTTGTCCTGATTATGTAATGCTGTTTATTAATATTTGTCATATTATTTCATATTCATTTTCATGAATATATATTTAGTTGAAAATGATGTGTATAATATGTTAAACTTTTACACACAACTATATCACATTGGCTAGTATAGATTTTATTTGGCAGATAAGAATATAACACATTATGTCTTTGTGTTTAGTATATTCCAGTTGGACGTTTGCCTTTTTTTCTAGATATCATACGATATTTTAAAGGCAGGCTATTCCATAATTGTATTTGATGTCGAAAAATGTTTTCTTTCGATTCGAATTTTAGAGAAACACCCCTAATTAAACCATTCCCACTTATACATATGCATCTAAATTTAAACAAATTTCAAATTAGCAGTTTATTTGGTTTATTTTTACATTCTCAAGAAAAAAGTTTAATGAGCAATGTAAGGCCAAAAATAAAATTCTTTGTACCTAAGTTCAAAATTTGGACAATGTCAGTATTTATTCAATGATTTATACACAATTTCTAACTGGATGCTAAGTTAATTTCATGTATATGAAATGTAGGCTAAAATCGTACGTATATGATTTTATTTATGGGGGCATTTACATTATGACTTTAAGTCATGACTTAAAATCAAGGGCTTTTTTTGTACTAGCAAATTGTGAAGTCTACACAAAAGGCAAGTTTTCTGTTTTTCATGACTTTTTTTAATATTCAGCTTTGAGCTCTTTTCTGATTGGTTATTGATACGATTACATGCCAAAAAAAGGCAAGCATGGTTGGAAAAAAAGGCATCGTATAAATGAATGGAGATTTTCGTAGGGGTTTTAAAAGAGAAACAAAAAAAAAGACATGACTTTAAATCAACGTGTAAATGTCGACTATATTACGAAAGGTTAAAGGTCATTATCATGTTTTCAGCGACCTAACTAACATGTATTTTTTTAATTTTAAAAGTGTGCGAATATTAGTTTAAAAAAGTACTTTAAAAAAAAGCAAATTTTCCAAATATAAATGTTCTTTAAAAAATTGCTTTTGAAATAATTTTTTTAATAGATTTGTATTTTTTGGTATCATAGCAAATTTCCCAAACAAGATATAATTAAAGAAAAAGGACATATATTGCTAGAATATAATATTTTCTTTGTATTGAAATGCCCATTTTGTAAAAGTCCAAAAATTTGGTAAATAATTTATAGAAAAAATTTGCTAGTACATTTCATACAAATAACTTTCTTACGTTTGAAAAAAAATCTTTTAAAAAATCAATATTTTTCGTTGTCAGTGGCAGAATTTGAATGAAAGCAGAACAAGTAAACAATTAAAATTTCCCCGAACTTTTATTTGTATATACAGATTTCAATTAATCGTTTGTATTCGATTTACCAGTCACTAATTCAAACTGTTGGGCAATAAAATTGATCGGAATCTTGTTTTGTTATCATATGTTTTTCTTAAGTAATTTGACATTTAAAAATGAATTTGTTTTCAAATCATTATCCATTCAATAACAAAACCAAAATGTTTGTTGCTTTTGTATCATAAAGGGCTTTATCAAGATGAAAAATGTTATAGCAAACGCAGTTGACAGTTGTTAGGGTCTCACAGTAACATAATAAATTTATAAATATACTTCATTTCGTTTGATGAAGACTTATGCTATGTTCACACTTGGGATTTTAAACGCTTTTAAGCAAAATGTTGATTAAGTTAATCAAAGCCGTTCACATTACATTTAGGATGATTAAGTTGACAAATAAAAAAACAACAAACAAATTTATATTTCTTTAATGGAAATTAATACTTTAATAAAGTTATCACCAGATTATTTAAACTTATTAATGATGGAATTGTGAACATTGGTGTATTTTTTAAGATTGTTTATGAAAGGTACGTTCATTGTGGCCGATGCTCCATCATAATCAGTTTGTGGTATGTTCAGGTGATTCTACGTAATTAAGAAAATGATTAAGTCTTAATCATATCAATTTGAAGTGATTAACAAATCATTTAAATGTATGGATAATCATATCGATTTTGAAGTGATTAAAGCTTAATCACGTTTGAGGTGATTAACTCTGCAAATGTGAACATAGCATTAAATTCATTTCATTATCTTTGATTATAATTTTTCAAAGTAGTCTATTTTTTTGTTGTTTTTTATTAATTTTGAACTTTATAATACAAAAAAAATTAATTAGCGAAATTAACATTACACTTTTTTATTTTGAATGATAATCTATGTATGGCAAACATTTGCATGATTTTATATTATATAAATATTCCTATTTTAAGTCCAAAATGTTGAATGTTATAAAGTTATAAAAGTAATGAGTTGTTAAAAAAACAAAATAATTGAGAATTAAAGGATTTACTCTCTAAAACTATTAAGTATTTGGTTTTTGGTCATACCCAATAATTTTTTTTATTGGGATGGCTTAACAATATTGGAAATTCAAACTAACTCCCGTTCATAATACGGGTATAATTGATATTATAATTATTTCAAATTTTAAATAAATTATATATTACCTTAAAGATGCAAACATTTTTAAACAACAAATTTAAGAAATGTTTAAATGTTTTATGTAAATCAAATTTTTTAAATTATATAACTATGTATGTAGTATGTATTTAGTTTTCAACAACTTGTATTTTATAACCTCGTAAAGTAAGTCTGTATGTAGCTGTTGATTTAAATGCTAAAATTTCTATTTAAAACCCGCCTAACAATACAATAAAAATACTATATATTATCTAAGAAACAAAACAATTATTTTGAATAAGATGAAAAACGTAGTGAAATAAAATAACAAATACAGTTCTTTCTTGCCACTCCTCACCTCTATCAGGATATATGGAGGATTGGTGGAGACCACGCAAAGGTACTGGTAATACTAATATTTATAAATTTTTAACTAATTACAAACTAATACACAATTTTATTTGCTTTTAAGTTTCTGACGTTAATTTATATTTATCTTCTTTTATATGCTATAGAGAGAAATGAATTTATTTTCATATAATTTTTTTAAATTAAAATGCACAAGTATATTTTTAAATTCATATTTTTTTTTTTACTTATTAAGTAATTAAAATGCTTGCCATTTTATTTATTAAGTATTCACTATATAAAAGAACAATAAACCAAAAGGCTTTCAAGTATTTTAACAGGAATAAAATATAAGCAACAAGTTATTTATATAGCTTCTAATTCGTTATTGATATTTGTGCACAATTCGACAGTTTTTCGTCTTAAAACTTTACCATTAATGCTTTTGGCAATTCATTTATAAAATAAACCCCACCACGTAAATATTTAAAATGTGCCATTCTATCGCTTACATGTTGAAATATTAGTCCACCTGTTATCTTGCTTCCCGGTGTCCTAACAATGGCAGCAGCTGGCAAATGTGTATAAATTACATATGGTTTAGCAAAAATACAAACTTCAACTATATCGCTTAGTTCTAGAATGACAACTTCAATTTCGGTGGGATAAAAATGATAGTTGTTGTATTTTAAAATATCCTTTATACGATCAGTTATATAGAGATCCCTTTTATCGTTGAAATAAGCCAAATCACCACTATGCATCCATCTGTCGGTATCATAAATATGGGTTGTAGCTTTCGGATTACCATAATAACCTGGACATGGCCATACAGTTCTTGTACATATTTCACCAACTTCACCCGTACCAAGATTTTTATCGTTATCATCCATTATTTTAACTTCTGCATTGGGAACCAGCTGTCCGCAATTACCATTCTCAGTAGCTACAAGTTGCAACATTTGCACAAACTTCAGTTTGACCATAAGTCACAGCAATTGTGAATTGACCAATTGGTTGATCACTAATAATGCGTGTTAAGTTTTTAGCTGTATTAATAAGTAAAAATAATGGCCTGATATCCAGTGCAGTGAACTAAAACATAAAAATCGCCCCTTAGCAGAGTCCAAACCAAAGCTGAAATAATTAAAATTTGTTAAATAATATTAAAATGGATTATGATTTTCTTTCAAAAAATGCTTACATCTGACTCATAATTCTAGAATCTGTCATGCAAACACTTTTGGGTAAATAAGTAGTTCCGGAAGAGCACAGAATTACAGCAAATTGATTAATCCCCAGTTTTAAATCAACGCATCTATAAAAACATTAATTTTGTTAAATTTTATTAAACATTTTTGTATAAAAATTTACTTACTTGAATTCCTGTTCTCTTTGAGTTTCTTCTAAAAGATCTCCTAATTTTGGTACATTTTCTCATCATTTATGGTGTAAATCTCTGAGGAATGGAGATTACATTCTTCAAATACTTCTTTTACAGTATATAAATCAGAGCATCAAACAATATTAACCTGGGTTTTATAATAGAATACATATGTTTAATGCCATCTGTTAATAAACAAATGTAGATTCTAATATTAAAAAGAGATCAAGGCACACACACATTATTTTAAATTACTTTACATCATAGCTTTATCAAAACTTGTATGCAAAATACTAATGACTAGACCTCTAAAAAGTCAACCAAACACTAAACAAGCCAAATAATCACTATTTGCTGCACTTATATCCACTATTTCACCTTGTTCTATTTTTAAATCTTCTAAATTTTTTCTATTAGTCAGTTCAGCTTCCTGCTGGTAAGATGTGAAATCTATAAAAAGTAATAAAGTAATAGTTTTAATGTAAACTGATTATATCCTGGCCAATACCTTCCGGATTCCTTTGTAAACTTTTTAAATTCACCATACCTACTGAGTTTTGGGAGCCATATTGTGTATATGTTTTATTTCCACTCCATATTTTCTCCACCTCATTGTAGGTTGTTTTCGCCTTACTTGCCATATCACGCACTCGTTACATGCAATTGTTTAAAAATGTATAAATGTTAACCCTTTTATAATAACTTGCTGTAGCTGATAATCTAATTTCCAGATTATGAGCATAGTAATATATACTATGTTTATGATATTTTTTGAAAGGTATTTGTTATGTTAAAGTATTTATCAAGCAAAGTCAGTTAACATTCAACATCTGAATGGAATGTTATTTCAAAATATCTGGACTTTGAAATTCCCGTAATTTCATACAATTAATCATAGACCTTTGTATGGAGATTATATTAAATAACTAACTTGACCCTAAACTAAAGGTACCAATTTTACCCGTTTTCCCCCTTTCTGGTCCAAGTATTGAAAAAAGTTATAGCCTATTGACGCTTCCAAGTAAGGATCTATCTACGTTCCAAATTTCAATAAAATCGATTCAGCGTGATGCTCAAACAAACAAATAAACAAACAAACTTACAAAGACATTTATATATTTATATAGATAATCATGCTATTGGAGAAGAGAACAACCAATCGATATTATGATATTTTTTTTTACAAACACAAACTGCTAAACCTATTGGTTTGTCTGCAGAAACACCCAGAATATTTTACGAGATAAGAACCCCACAACACTCAGACTTATAGTTCAGCACATTATTTTCTTTATATCTACAACATCTGAAATAATTTTAGAATAAGAAAAAAATATAAAAAATAGATTACAAATAATAGAGGGATATTGAACTGTGTGCTAATTCTAGCATTCGTTACGAGCGAATACTTATTCGAACGTGCGGGATTTTTTTATATCGAATAAAATGTATATAAATTTATATTGATTACGAATGAGAAACAATCGTTTTATTAACCTAAAACACTCCTCTTATAACTAATGTTTCTATAAATTCTGGGCGGTTACCGCGTAACTTTAAAAACAAACAAAAAAATTCCAAGCGTTTTGCGTGTCTGCAGATACACCCAGAGTCTCTGGCGGGAATCGAACCCGCAACCCCCAGATTGATAGTCCAGCACACTATCGTGTAGTTTATCGGGCACCTTCAATCCGAAAACGGAAATGTTCGAAATTGTGTGCTAAATACATTGTAATTCGAAAAGATTTCCTTTCGAATCGAATTAGGGAGTAACCCCCCAGACCTGTAAATGACGCATTATGCTTTTAAATGATAATAGATCAGTCCTATTAAATTTAGACCGAAATTATTACATAAAAAAACAGTCACGTATTCCGAGAACAACTTTCTATTCAATACATATGGATCAAAATAGAAGCTCGTGCTATGATACATTTGAGTTAAATTCATTGCTTGATATGCTATTTTTCAACTCTCCCACAAAGTAAACTAAAATAAAAGTTTTTTTATACCGGGTTTTTGTAAATCAATCGAAAAATTATGCCTAAAAATTAACTAGAAGAATTTTTTGAATATTCGTGTTATATTAGTAGATTTAGAATTCCATATTTTTTGGGGTTTCTTTTGCTGAAAAAAGCGGTTATTTGCAGAAAAATAAGATGTTTAGGTGGAACTCTTAAACCAATTTTTTCATTTCATTGCCAATCATGTGCTAAGTAAGAATCAACGAATTAAATTTTATTAAATTTCGGGTTTTTATATTTAGAATAGTGTTGTAATGTAGTTAAACTGTGGTATTTATGTCATTAAATAGAAATAGCGACAAGTAGTAACAGTTTTGTAACTTAATTGTGATGTTATAAACATTTGAACTCCCATATTAATTCAAAGCATCAACTACATATGAAATCACTTTTAAACATCTCAGCATCATAATTTTCACCAAAAAAATAGTTTCGTTCACAAAAAAAAAAAAAAAATACATATATAGGACCTGATTCAGAAAAAAGAACAAGTTTTCACATAATTTTTGAGTGTTATGCATACAAAAATTTGAGAATTCTTTTCTGTTCGTGTTTCTGAATAAGGAAGTTAATTTTTTATAATATTTTATAATAATATTTTCATCAACAAAAAAAATAAAAAAACTCATCAAATAAAAATCGAAATACATATTTAAAAAATTACTAATTTAAAAACTGGTTCGTGCTAATCCTTAAAGAATAAATAAATACTAGTTTCAGTTTAAAATTTAAACATTGTCATTTTGGTTTATTGTTCGAATAATCGACATATTTTTTGTACATACAAAAAAGTACAATACACAAAATTGAATTTATTTGCAATAATTTTATTTTTTATAAATTATTTACTAATTGAAAATTATTTCTTTTCTTCTGTTCTGTGCAATTTTTTAGCTCATGCTACGGATTATTATGGTGAGTTTGATGATTTGTGTAAAATGTATTCGATTGTAGAATTATGTAGATTTTTTTTTGTTAGTTTCTTTGATTTTTTGTTTATCAATCTCAAATTATGTGTAGTTTATTAGTTTTTGAACATCATCTTTCAGTTTCTATATTTAGCTTAGTAAATTTGTTTATATATGTATATTGATTTTTTTGTTTCGTTTTAATTTTTTTTACAACTTCTAAATATTGTTAACTTAAAATACGGTTAACAATTTCAATAAATATATATATTTTTAATTTTGTATATAAAATATTGTATAACGTATAGAAAACAAGAAGTCACCAACAATGATTTATTTTTCTCCACCCATTTTTTATAATTTCAATTGACAAATTAACATATTAATAAATATTTAATTTCGTTATTAGTTTTAAACAGAAGTTTTAGCAGTTTAACAACCAGCAGTTTCATAATTAAACACTTCAAGTGGTTAATTGTGAAATTGTTTTTTTTTATATTTTTCAATTAGAATTTTTTATTTATTTATTATTATTAATATTTTTTTGTTAAACTAGTTTAAGTTAATTAATAATTTTTAAGTTTCAAAAATCATTCATTCTTAAGTTTTTAACATTTACATATAATTATTATTTACGTTTTTGAACACTATGAGTTTGTGTTTAACCCTTTCAAAGTTTTAACCACAAGTCATTAAACAAAATTAGGGGTGAATTTCACTACTGCATGTTTTAAATATTCTCAAATTCCCAGAAAAACGCTAGATATTTTTTTTATTTTTAACTTGATTTTTTTTTAGTTTAATATTTTTATAGAACTTTTTTGGGGTTTAATCATTAAATTTTACTATTTTTTCTCTTTAACTCAAAATAATGACTACAAAAATACCAAAAAAAAAAAAAAAAAACCTAAATCAAAATCAAAACCGCATTGTGATTATAATTTTCTATTTTTCAAGATGAATACAATCTTAATCCGGGTTTAGAATGGGAGGATGAATTCACAGGTAGGTACTCTTTGAATTTTTGCAAACAGTGACGGAATCGACATGAAGCAAAATAGGAACGTCAAAATTCTTTTAACTTGAATACTGGTAACTTAGGATCGCATATTTAATTAAACAAACAAACAAAAAAAGAAACCTAAGTTAAATATTTTAACATGCACTTGATATTCCTCTTTTTCGAAATTTTTAAAATTTATTTTTAGACCTACTCTCTATACATATATTCTCTCTATCTTTCTTTCGACTGTTACGTTAAATTCATACAAAATTTAAATAAATTCATAATTATATGTGTTAATGCTTTTGTAAATGTTATTTTTCATATACATAGTTACATATCTGCATATAAAGATATACTTATACATTTTTATATACATATTATATTCATATACATACATACTCGTTTCTTATTATGTATAATAATCTGTTTTTGATTATTGTTGCCTTGCTTTAAAATCAATTTCGAATTTTATGTATTTTAACTTCTAATTCAGTCTGTGTACACATGTATGTTTTACGCAAAATATTTAAATTCAAATACGAAATATGAAGCATTTTTAAATAATTTTATATAGGCCTGTTAAACCTTTTTACATGAAATACTATAATCAAAACGACCTAATATTAGATTTATAAGGATGAAAATAAAGAAAAATATTGACAAATACCAAAAACCGACATATTAAGAAAAAAAAAAAATAGCTTATGAATTATTCGCAAACGAAGTAAACCCCCAACTAACTTACGAACATGTATAATACATCAATATATCGGATATGCTGCAGCAAGATCGGAACAAAAATCATATTTATAAAGCACAGATCTGCCAGAGATAATGTCACAAAAAATGTCGGTTCATAGGCGAAATCCCCTGGACTTTTTCACCAAAACACCTATTTACAAATCGACTCAGCTATCTATAATGATCCAGAATATATATAGTATTAGCTTGACCCGGTGCGCTTCGCTACCCCTATCGTAGTCTATGTTGGAAATTTCAATAAAATCGTTTCGGCCGTTTAGTATTTATTGTTTAAGAACTAAAGGTACCAATTTCACCGATTTTCCCCCTGTTTACCCCTTTCTGGTCCAAGTCTTGAAAAAAGTTATAGCCTATTGACGCTTCCAAGTAAGGATCTATCTACGTTCCAAATTTAAATAAAATCGATTCAGCCGTTTAGGCGTGATGCTCAAACAAACAAACAAACAAATAAACAAACAAACTTACAAAGACATTTATATATTTATATAGATGTACTTTATGAGGTTGCAAATGTAAAAATTATTTTGATAATTCGGGCTAGAAGTAGAAAAAAAAGAGAAATATTTATAGAAACAATACCACATAAGAATTATATTCGAATTTTAAAAATGCTTCATGTTTCCACATTTTATATAAAGCATGCATTAACACAGTTTTCATTTCGATTAATTGTCAATAACACCTAAAAAATATAAACGTTTCAGCAAAAAAAATTAATAAATAAAACTAACAAATTTCCTAACCCCCCTCCAGGAACTTACCTTAGAAACTAAAGCATCCTTTTTGCAAATTCTAAAATCATGTGTTTCTAAATGGTTACAAGCATACATGTCATTGAGGGAAATTCTAAATTGTGTATAGTAAATTATAAAGGCTGCTTTCTCTAATATTCTTATACACCCATCATTAGTTGTTAAACACATAAAATGTTCATATATTTAAGGATAAAGTGAATATATTCCCAAATTATTTATTTTTATTTTAAATTTAAACTAAAGTAATCATAAGATATGTTCGTTGATTTTAATAATATATACACACAGCCTCAAAAATGAGTAAACACCATAAAATATTTGATTTTTTAAGATAATGAATTCTAAAATATATTCATCGATTAAAATGTAAAAGTTTCGGTTTGTTAGAGATTATGCTGAATAATATATTCGGTTCTGAACAAAAAATTTTTATAATGATTTTCATGATCTTAAAAAAAATCAAAAAATTCACTGGTGTTTACTCACTTTTGAGGCTGTGTGTATATATGACATTCGAAATCAAAATTTGTTTTAAAAATCGAGGAGACACATAGAGAGGAAACTCTAAACAATGATGCTGGGAAAGCATCCCAGCACGCTCAAATGATGGCTCTTTCATTTGATATCAAATGTAATTTAAAAGTTCTCATAAAATGTTAAGATTATTTGAGAAAAAAACCATAATTTTCAAATGCTGTCTTATAATTTTTTTCAGAAAGGCTTTGATTTTAAATTATTCTCAATTTAAATTCAAAACTCCGTGTTTGCTAGGTTCTATACAGTTTTTAAACCACTAAACTGACTTTGGTTCTTGGCAATTGTATTTCATCTCTATGTGTCTTCCCTATGTCCAGAGTATTTGAAAATTAGCAATAAGTAATTTTAACTATTTTTAATATTTATAGAAATTTTCAATTATTCTGAATTTACATTTAAATTTGAAACAAAATCAACGAATTCGTCTTAGCTAAAGGGTGGCCAAATTTGAGGTTATGAAGTAAATTGGCTTAAAAACACACTTTTTTTGACAAATTTAGTTTTATTGCTACCAAATGTAAGGTAGAAATATGGGAATTAATAATAGAATATGATGCTGGGCCTCTTTCACAACATTTCGAACCAATGTTTGCCAAAACGCTTAGCTTATCTCGTCAATGCCAGGCCAAATTTCATTTTTCATAGCATCAGTTGTTTGTGGCTTGTTTACTTATGGGTCAATTATGAATGGCAAACGAACTTCAGTTGCGTTGACAGTTGCTTGAATGGTATTACATATGGCAATTGGCAGCTATCATTTCTGTTGCCAAAATGGCAACCAGAAATTTGTTGTTGCCCTCTGGCAACGCAACTAAAGTTCGGTTGCCATCCATAATTGACCCATTAAATCCGGCCTTTCAAATTGCGTAATATTCCAGCGGTGTTAAATCGCAAGACCGAAGCGGCCAATTGACATCGTCAACAACTGAATTGTTTGGCTAGCGGTGGCGTCGTCTTGCTGAAACTAAATATCACTAATATCAACTTACAGCTTGATTACAATTGCGACCACAACCACTGTCGACAATGAGTTTACATATATTTTGTATGGATGAATTAAGATGTCGTCATCTGACAAAGTACATTTTGTTTTATTTTTGCAGCTTTATGTAAAATTTTTTTTAATTAGTCGTCAAAAATGAATTCTGTTCCAGCGGTTCCAATTGTAATGATGCTGTTAGTTTGTTTACATAACCGAAGATGATTTTCTTGAAAATTTTCAGGTTTTCAAAAGGCCAATTCACAAACATTTTATGCGTAAAAGCGTTCCAAAAATGTTTCCAAATTTGTGATAAATAAATGTCATGTAATCTTTGACATCATTTGACAGCCAATTTACTTTATAACCTCAAATTTGTCTACCCTTTACTGTAAACTTTTTATAAATTCTAAAATTTCAGTAAAAACAAAAATTTAGTAACCAAAAAAATTGTAAATTATTGAAATTGTTTGGCAATTTAAAACTGTATAAAAATTTTTAATACATGTTCCTAATTTGTATTCATTGATCGGTGTATGATTTCTACATAATATCTCCCTTCATATTATCGATATAAATAATTTTCAAAATTTCATCGAAACACCAACCAACCAACAACACCTCCTCTAAAACAAATAAAAATAATGGAAAATTTTCTCTAGCACTTAAAGCATACATAAATTGTATTTATTTTTTAAGTAATTTCTATATAATAATTATTATAAAATAACAACAAAAAGAAAATATTCATTTTATTTTTTTTTTTTTTACATATAATACTACTTACTACAGACCAGCTATTAAAAATAATAAAACATCAACAGTAATTTATTGAAATTAAAAAATTGGGTGGAGAAATTTTTTATACATACAAAAACAAACAAACAACAAACGTACATTTAATTTAAAATACTATGTGTTATTATTGAAAAGTCAATTTGATTTGTAAAATAATTACTATATAGTATAAAATATCGTACATATTGGCTTTAAAATGTGCACTGCATCAAAACCAACAGTTAATTAATAATCAATCATTCAAATTAATTACTTCTTCTGTACAATCTAAATCTAAATTAAAATTTTGAATTTATATGTACATACTTATAAAAATTTATACTTTTGGTTTGTTTTTGGTGTTTTGTTTATGAATAATAATAAAAACATATTTGTAAACATTGGCATTTTAGGTCTAACCTCTTTTAGGTGTTAAACAATGATACTTCTTTCCAACTTTAATGCGTGTTTGTGTGTGTCTAAAATTAACAAAATTGTTTTGATAATGAACAAAAAATCTAATACTTTTTATTTCCTCAAGCATCTTAAAAACACAAAATATCATGCACTCGACAAGGTAATTTTGTATAAAAAACAAAGAAAGCCATCGAAATATTTTTCTAAAAAACTGTGTGTTTGTGTCCATTATAAATTTGTTAACATTTTTCTATTATTATTTTTAATTATTTTGCACTAATTTTTTCCAGCTTGTTTTTTATATTAAAAATACAAGTTACATTAAATTATTACCATTTTGCAGCTTTAATTGAATTCAAAAATTCATTTTGTATATTATTCTGTTCATATTTTTGTTCTTTTTAACACTTATGCACGCATTCTTAATAAACAACAACAAACAAATAAATACATACATATTTATTAATTTGTGTTTTTAACTGTATTTAAATAAAATTAACAAAAACTTGTACATACTACTTAAAAATTGCCCACAGTGCAGAATTAGGTTTATGTATAATTTTTAATTTAGGCAAAATATCTCAATGCATTTATTCAATTTAAAATTAAAAAGTTTATCCAAACAATCAAAATATTAAAAGGATTTGATAAAATGTTCAGTTGGTATGAAACAGGATGATGTCCCCCAAAACGACACAGTAACAATAGGTGGCATTTAATTTTTGTTATAAAAATTTTAATTGACGAAAATTATCGAAAAAATCAGAATGTAGACTTTTAATATTCAATCCATAGAGAATTATACATAGAGTCGAGACACTCCGTATTGTCAAACAAAAAAACAACAAATTATTTGTCTGATACAACAACAAAATACATTGACTAACATGTATTTTGTTGTTGCAAGAGATAGGTTTTTGACAACAGTCTTAGGTTTTTGACAATTCCGTCTCGTCTTTATGTTACCCTATGAAATTAAAAATGTCTACTTTTTATTTCAAACAAATATTGAAAAAAATTCAGATTTTCAGATATTTCGTTATGAATTTGAAAAATTGTATGTATTACCATACGAGGAGGGTCAAAAAGTCCGCGACTTTTTGAATTTCCCGGCTCTTAATTGAAAAGGCAACATTGCTCCAGTCAACAGGCATCTGTCAGTTGACTCCTGTCAAAATTTGAACAAGCTGCGTCATATAGTTTGTGTTTGATCGCCATTGATAACAGACTACCTCGTAATTTGATGAGAAATTGGAAAAAGTGAATTTTGTCTGCTTATTAAGCATTATTATTAGCGGAAAAAACCCTCACTCAAATAAATGCTAAGCCTGATAAATACTATTTCAATGGTAAAAAAGTGGTTTACTGAATATCGTTGTGACCGTACAAGGACGGACGCAAAGAATTAGGCTACGAAATGCTTCCTCTTCCGCCCTATTCTCCCGATTTAGCCATGAGTACTTGATTCCAAACATGAAGAAATGTCTCGGCGGAAAGAGACTCCAACGATGAAATCACCTCACAAAAAATACCTATTTTGATGAACTTCACAAGTCTATTTTATTTGGAAGGCATAGAAAAATTTAGAGAAACGTTGGATAAACTGCATAGAGCTCAAAGGAGACTAAGTTGTCTCCTGTGTTTCATTCAAAATGGCACGTACTTTTTTTACCCACCCTCGTATAATAAAACCATATTCAACTTATTTAGTAAGTACCTGTAATTACCGATATCATTAAAAAATCGTTCCCGAAATAACAACAAATATCGTTAAAGCTAAAATTAAATAACAGCAAATACCGAAATAATTAAAATTAACGTTAATTTTATCTTGTCACTGTCTCGAATCGATAGCCTCGATAGCCAACCTAGTACGAGTTTGGCAAAACAGTATTGATGCCGGCAATGTAATTTGTAAAATCTAAAAAAAGGTTTAAAGTGGAACAATAATAAAGACTTTCGAGGAATACTTATAAAAAATTACACAGCCACGTATGTGACGAAAATCAATCGATTTGAAAAAGGAGTGATGAATTTCAATAAATTTCAAGAAAAAAAATTTTAACCAACGGTGTATATTCTAGCAGAATAAAAACCAGGACTATAGAAAAAGCATCTAATTTAAAAGAATTTAATAAAGTTGTCATTAATTCAAATCTATACAAAAGAGATTAATAAAATTAATTGAATGAGATTCTATTTTTCTTCAAATTTAGAATTTTTTTTTCAATTTTAATTAAACAAAAGCTTTTGTGGAGTGGTTTTATGAATTAAACTTTTGTAATTCTGAATTATGCTTAAATTTAATTAATTCGATCACATACCGCAAAGGCTTTTTTATCGAAAAATTATCAAAGAAACTTTAAATTGTCCCATTTCTAGATAACTACACAAAAATCGCTTACGCCCAAAGCTGTTTCATTGGTGAATTAGTTTTACTCTCCAATGAACGTACTTATTCGCCCGATTATAGACGGATTCCTAAAATCAATTAATGAACTAGTTTCGAAGTTCACAACTTTTTTTGTCGGTCACGCATATTTTAGAGTGAATGAATGGAGACCCAAGTTTAAAATAATTACTTTCCAACGATCATGATCAACAAATATTGACCAACGATAAGCTAATTCAGGGAAATTTGTTTTTTCCCCAACTTTTCTTAATAGTCGGTAAAATTGGAATATAACGTATATATTTGTGATTTCAGTATATGAATTTTAATAGCGAAGATATCAAGCTTTAATTGAAGGTATAACATGTATATGTAAGTGCTCAAATTATTAAACTAAATCTTTTCCGCATAGCCGGTAGAAAATTTGTTTTCCAAAATTGGATCATAGTCGTTCCATTTTAATAAGTCGTATTACATACATCTTTACATACGTAGCCTTTAATATATATAGTCTATTACATATATTGTCCATACAAAATACAGTTTCCCAGATATAGCCATTAAAATTCTACAAAATACTGTTTGAAAGACTTTGAAGCCCGCCCACTAGAAAATAGGCGTGGCGGATAAAAATTTTTATTTTGTTAACCCACAACTAAAAACTTTATTAATGGTATTTTTTTCTAAACTTCCTAAATACGAAAGCAATTTTTTGGCCCACTGTTTTCTGTTAATATTGGTTAGAACTGTGCATTATCTGTTTATCTATTTAATAAGAGTTTTTAAAAGAAAAGGTAATGAATTGAATTTGCAGGACATTATTTATATTTTGTTTAAAAATGTTTGATGACCAGATAATATTGGAAGTGATAGTATTTAGGGAATTCGTTTTATTTGCTACATTTAAGAGGGTTTACTGCAGTTTTCAAAAAAAAAAAGGTAATATTCAAAGAAAAAAATAATAAAAATGACTTGAATTCAGATGACAAACATGGTAAACGAAATTTATCTTCTACTTGATATGAACCTTAGAAAATAATATTTATTATTGTTTTATTATTGAATGCCTACATTGAATTGATTGTAAATACTAAAAAAAAATACAGAATATTTAAAATTACTATTTCATTCCATTTAGCAACACACACTACTATTATAATAATCACCTTTTCAATAGGCTTTTGCAACACATGGCTTTCTATTGAGTAATGAAATGCTTTTGTTACTAAAACACAGTGCACAAAATTTATTCCAATCAATGTTAACTTGGAAGAGATCTTGTTTATGCCAAGATAATTAAAACGAAACCAAAAGATATCTTTTAAAAGTGTAACAATAATAAAAATTAAATTCAAATTGAAATAATAAATACAAAACGAAACAAAAAATAGAAAAAAAAAAACAGTAGTAGAATTTGTTCCTGTTCTGTCGATTGTCATGTTCCTTTAGCTGTGTTAGTTTTTATACCTTAAACAGTGCTTGCATTTGATGCCCAAGGAGATGACGAAGAGAGTTCTCTACCACATTTGGATGGATTCACTTCAAAATTGCCACCCGGTTACTTGACGCATGGTTTGCCGACAGTGAAGGATGTTGCACCAGCCATCACTCCCATGGAACAAAAGAAAGAGCAGGAGGAAAAGAAAGAGAGTATGAATTAAACAAATATCAGTTGTTGTTTTTTATTGGTTTAAAAAAAATGTATTTATTTCAGTTAAGGAACTATCGGAGGAACAAAAACAGATGATTATCTTATCGGAGGACTTCCAAAGGTTTGTAGTACGTGCCGGTCGCATTATGGAGCGGGCTATATCGGAGAACGTTGACATCTATTTGGATTATATTGGTGGCGGTGAAAACGAAGAGGCAAATGATGAAAAATCGCATGCACGTCTCTCTTTGAATCGTGTTTTCTATGATGATCGCTGGTCGAAAAATCGTTGTATTACATGCATGGATTGGTCTACACATTTTCCCGAATTGGTAGTGGCTTCCTATCATAATAACGAGGTAATTGACAATGATGACATTATCAGTAATTATAATTTTCACTATGAGTAGTAAGGGTATATATAAGTTCATCATTCCGTTTGAAATTTTTAATTTTTCATTTGCGACCCCTTAAAGTATATATCCAGGGTCAAAATTGATAGCGAAATCGATATAGCCATGTCCGTCTGTTCATCTTACATACATAATTCGTTTGGTTGCTATTTAAATCCGGGAAAATCGGACACATATGGCTGAGATATAAGCAACTAAACCACGACTACCTCTATTTTTAATATAGTTTTTTTATCTATATCTGTATTACTAATTCATTAACCATAAAATTTGTTCGGCCAAAATAGTTTTCAATATTTATCTTAAAGTGTACATTGGCGAAGGGTATATAAGATTCGGCATGGACGAATATAGATCGATTACTTGTTTTATATTTAAATAACTGATTTCTTTGGATTTTAGGAAAGCCCCAATGAACCGGATGGCGTTGTCATGGTTTGGAATACAAAATTCAAGAAGAACACACCTGAAGATGTATTCCATTGTCAAAGTGCTGTCATGTCAACTTGCTTTGCCAAGTTCAATCCCAATCTTATTTTGGGCGGCACTTATTCCGGTCAAGTTGTACTCTGGGATAATCGTGTACAGAAACGTACCCCCATACAACGTACACCCCTTTCAGCTGCAGCTCACACCCATCCCGTTTATTGTCTACAAATGGTTGGTACACAAAATGCTCATAATGTCATCTCGATTTCATCCGATGGCAAATTATGTTCGTGGAGTTTGGATATGTTGTCACAACCGCAAGATACTTTAGAATTGCAACAGAGTCAGAAGAAGGCCATAGCCATTACCTGCATGGCATTCCCGGCCAATGAGATTAATAGTTTAGTGATGGGCAGTGAAGATGGTTACGTTTATTCGGGTAAGTTGCAAGTGTTTTTACAGCCAAATATAGTATTGTAATTGGTATTTGTTTTTGATGGCAGCATCCCGTCACGGTTTACGTTCTGGTGTCAATGAAACATTTGAGAAACATGTCGGCCCTGTTACTGGCATCTCGACACATTATAACCAATCCTCACCTGACTTTGGCCATTTGTTCCTTACATCTTCCATCGATTGGACCATCAAACTGTGGTCGTTGAAGGATACCAAACCTTTGTACTCCTTTGAAGATAACTCCGATTATGTTATGGATGTAGCCTGGTCTCCCATTCATCCTGCTCTCTTTGCTGCTGTCGATGGTAGTGGTCGTCTTGATTTGTGGAATCTGAATCAAGATACCGAAGTACCCACAGCATCTGTGGTAGTTGATGGTGCCCCAGCTTTAAATCGTGTGTCGTGGATGCCAAATGGCCAGCATGTCACAGTGGGTGACGATGGTGGCCATTTGTATGTCTACGATGTGGCAGAGCATTTGGCGCAACCATCAAGGGATGAATGGTCTAGATTTAATGCTACTCTAAATGAGCTCAAAATGAATCAAAACGATGAGGTTTAGGGAGAAGAATAAGAAACTGTAACGAAAAAGAAGATGAAAAAGAAAACGAACAAAGCATGATGAATTATATTTATACAGCTTTTAAAAAAGACTTTTATATAAAGTTGTTTCAAATGGCAATTTTACAATTATTTAGCATTATTATTCTTTCAGTTTCTTCTTTTAATTTACTTTTTTTTTATTCAAATATTTTAACACATTTCATTTTCTTCCTCTCCCTCCTGTTCTTGGTATTTGATCTTGTTCTTATTTCGTCCCTTTATTTTTTTTTTTTAATTTCAGTTTTAAATTGTAGCTCTACTTTATATTATTTTATTTCTCCTTAAAGTATTATTGTAAGTTCATTAAAAATGAAAGTTTTCCCCCTACATAAATTAACAAAAAACTAAAAAAAAAAACTAATAATAAATTGTTAAACAATTTTAATTTGTATTAAATTTTTTTGTACATTTTTTTTAAACAAAATTTAAAACAATTATTTTGTATAACAGTCTTATCTTTTATGGTATTATATTACGACTTTAAATATAATTTTCTAAATATTAAATCTCTTCAAAAAGATATTATAATCGGATAACGTAAATCGGTTAATGGCAGTTATTCTCTAAGAAAATGTAGTGACAAACTCTATAAAAATACAATTAAATGTCCCTCAAAATATACAAAAAAACAACTAATATTGTATGAAGAAGAATAAAGTCTACAAAAAAAAAACTGAAATTACGTATTAAACAGATCTACATAAATATTTATTGAAACAAAATTATAATAAATATACATATATGATTTATTGGAAACATTTTTTGTAGGATTTTTTACTGTCAGCGTATACCTTAGTTCAATACCTTTCTAATGACACCATTTTTATTAAAATTGGTTGGAAATTACCAAAATTGTGTTGTTTTATTTTATATGACATTTGTATTTAATGTATTTTCTGTTTTTTGCTCTGGCAATGCTGTACATCAACATGGACACATTTTGTTGATGTTGGCAATGCCGACATTAATGTTCTGACAGCGCCATCTATTGAGCGACACAATTTTTTTCAAGCAAAATAAAAACATGTCGTCCAATAGATGGCGCTGTTACTTGGTAGATCCAGGGTTGCCAACTCTACTAATTATTGAAAAATATGGGATTTCTTCAAAACGTCATATCTCAGGATCTACTGCACCGATTTAAATAATTTTGGACTCAAACAATTGGAAATTACTTCTAGTTTGTGTTGACATATCGTATTAGATATTTAATCTCTTTCAAATGCCATGAATGTGTGCAATTTCTTTATCCATGGATTTACTGAACCGATTTGAGACATTTTTGGCTCATATAAAGGACAACATATTTGTGGTTTTTGTAAAACTCAGTTTGCCAGGGATATCAAGTATTAATATAAATTTTAGGTATAATTTTAAGCTTAATCATGAAAGTTATTTATATTCATAGTATTTTTGATAATAGCAACAGAAAATCAGTTAATAATAAACCATATTGAAGTATAATAATATATAAAACAAACTTGATTTTTTTATACACTACATACACACAAAAAAATAATCGAGGCTATATTAACTAAGCTTAAATAGTTAATTTCTTTTTATATGAAAACTAAAAACTAAGTTTTATTATCTATGCCAATAGGTAATTCAAACAACACACTTTACCTAAAATCTATGTTAATATAACTATTGGAATTAGTAATTTGATATTTGGTATATTTTTTGTTTATTTTATTGTCAATTGAAAATATTTTTGGTGCAAAAGGGTATGTATGAAATTATCTAAAATTTTAGTTATATTAACTAAGAAACTTTGTAAATGCCATTCTACCCTTGCGCTTAGTTAAATTTATACTATATTTTTAGGAAATATAACCTATGGATTTTTTTGTGTGTAGAAACTTACCAGTCTTCATTCTTTCTACTCGTTTTTAGAGCATCTACGTTAATGTTAAAGAAAGCCATACATTTTCAACAAGATGAAACAATATAAAAATAACTTATTTATTTTAAAATGTAATAAAATATAGTCAACAGCTTAAGTTATAAATTGTTTGTCCATTTTATCATCTATTGTAAATGTTAATGTAATATCAGAAGCATACATTACAAATCCTCCTCTGATGTTGGATTTTTTGCTCTATATAGTTCCGTACACAACTCCGTTACTTTTCGGCGAAGAACTTTACCCGAAATGGTTTTAGGAAGCTGCTCAACAAAATAAACTCCACCGCGCAGATGTTTAAAATTTTGCAACTTAGTGGATTGTTTATAGACCTCTTCCTCTGTTAAAGTACTATTAGCAGCTTTTACAACTGCAGCAGCTGGTAAAAAGTTGCACATAACATCGGGAATACCACAAACACACACTTCCACAATATCCGGTAATTCGAGTAAAACATGTTCAATTTTCGTTGGATAGAAATGGAAGTTGTTGTACTTTAAAATGTCCTTTTTACGATCGATCACATATACACAACCGTTATCGTCCACATAACCTAAATCACCTGTATGCACCCAACGTTCTGAATCATATACTTCCGATGTTGCCTCAGCATTACCATAATATCCCGACCATGTGTACGGTGTTCTAACACATATTTCACCTACCACAAACTCTTCTAATTTTCTACCATCATCATCGATTACTTTTAGCTCCCGATTGTCAAACAGCTGTCCACAATTACCCTTGCTTATAGCTAATCCTCCTGCAATACCACCACATACTTCACTCATGCCATAACCATTGTAAATTGATGCATGTGGTAAGTGATTTTTCAATTTTCCCACTAATTTAAAGGGCAGCGGACTACCTAGCATAAAGTATAATTTTACACTTGTCAAATAATCTTTATCGAATTTCGGTGAAGCCAACATTAAGGCCAATTGATTTGGTGGTGCCAAAAGCAATTCAACATTATAAAGTTTAATAATTTCTAAAGCATCTTCGGGATTGAAAGATTGGTAGCTAATAATACGAGTCATATTCTCAATGGTACCAGTGATGAGCGCAAATATACCAGAAATCCAGTAAATGGAACTGAAGCAAAGAATACTGGGGCTGGGTGGTAATGTGCTAAAATAGTTATAAATAACAAAAATAATTGTTAACATTTTAAATAGGAAAATTGGAGAATATTTTGATGAAACGATATGAAATGGTGAATTTTTTTTTTACATTTACTAGCTTTGAAAATGTCCAATACAACAAATAAACAAAATAATGGAAAATAGTAAAACTAGCAGCTAAACGAACTGACTGAAAGTAAAAGAGTTCACCCAAACACATACAGTGCCGGTCAAAATTATAGCACCACAGAACCTTAAAGCAATTAACACGGGAAATATTTTTATTTCCATAGTAATTTTAATTAAATATATTATAAAATCGTTAATTAATCTCTATTTCTTCTATGAGTAAAGTTTTCTTTAGGAAACTGTCGGAAAATATAGAATATTTATGTTTTCGCTTAAAAAAATCGCCATAAAATTATAATTTGAATCTTTTTATATCGAATTGAGTAAAATTAACAAAAAAAAAAAATATATATATTTTATAATTTTTTTAGTAACAAAAAAGTGGTGTATGTGAGCTCTAGTTTAAAAATTTATGATTTCTGAACATAGAAATTAGCTGAATTCAGAATAAAAATATTTATAGATATTTAGAAAAGGTATTAAAAAATTATGCGTTCAAATAAAAATAAAAGTTTTAGGTTGCAAAACCGCTTATAGCTTTTAATCATAACACTCTTGGCCCACCGTTTAGAAAATCAGGCCTTTATGTTCTCTACGGTGGTCAAAAGTGACGACTAGTGTTGCAGTTATTCGCTGACCATTACGAGAACAAAATTTAAATCCTAGAAAAATTTCACCAATAACAATATTACATCTTCTATTAAAGGTAAAATTTCCAAAGCCGCTTACCATTCTTCAACATTCAAGTACCAAAACAGTTTTTCTTCAAATAATTAAACAAATTATCCAATTTCAACCAAAATGTAAGATAATATGAATAATACACACAGATTTTAAAATTATAGTTTGATCGTAGTTTTCCTACTATAACATTCGAAGAATATGTGGAATAAATAATTCAATCTTATATGATCAAATGCTTGATAAAATCATTCTCAGATATTAATCAAAGAAATTATGATATTAGTAATGATCTCTGGAATGATAAATTTATATAAATTTGGGTTTCAAGCTAAAAGGTCAATATCGTGGCAAATGATGTGATATCCCCCAAACATTTTTTTAAATAGATGACCAAGAGTCACGAAAAGGGAAAAAGGAAACCAAAAACAGTTAAGAATGTATTTTGGGGAATAAAAAAATATATTTGGCATACAAAAATTGCTAAATTTTAGAATATTTATCTGTAGGCCGTGGTCGGCCTCTTGTTTGCCATAAAATACGAAAATAAAAGACAGCAATATTTTAATTTTAGTAATAACGTGTTAAGAACGTTACAAACCATAATAATTGTTTCTAAAGTAAATTTTGACCTGGTTAATTTTTGTTTATTTTAATCGATTCCTATCTTGGTCCTATTTTTTTGACTGATGAATTTCTTAGGTATTTATATATTATGTAGTTTTTCTTTAAAATTTGCATCAAATTTTCCAAATTATTTTTAATGTTTTGAAAGTTTATTGAATTAAGTGTAAATTTATACAAAAACAACAAAAAACAATTTAACAGTTTTTACGTAATATTATTATATAACAATATGAATGTCGTGGTGCTATTATTTTGACCGCAGTTGTATGTACAATACTTGAATGATAAATATTTTTTAATTCAAATCTAATCGAAACTTTAAGAAAACATTTTTCAATTCAATTTGATTTTGTTTATATTTGAATGGAAATATTATTTTTAATTCAATTTCCAAAATGAAAGAATTCTATAAAGAATGATTTCTTAAAATAATGAATTTAATACATTTGAAGAACTAAAGAATTAAGCCGATGAATTAAATCGTTATGAATGCTTTAGTATATATAAATGTATGATGGAATACTTACAGTATGTTTAAGATACTGGCATGAGATTCACATACACCTTTTGGAAGGCCCGTAGTACCGGATGAACAAATGATTACAGCCGTTTGATCATAACCATCATCTAATTCAACACATCTTAAACAAATAAAATAAAAAATTTTAATTAATCAAAATTTAAACAAAAATCTATATATCGTAAATCTATATCTTTATTGTGTATTTAGATATAAGGATTATATACATAAGTATATAGAGTATCTCACCTAAATTCATTTTCAGTTCCAGTTTCTTTTAAAAATCGTTCCAAACTTGGTACACCTTCAATGTGATCACAGACTGTAACAATTTTGGTTGATGCCAAACCACATTCAGCAAATGATTCCTTAATTTTATCATAAGCAGAACCGTCACAAAACATAAGTTTCGGTTTAGTAATTGAATAAATATGTTTAATTCCATCTGAAAACAAACAAAAAATATGGTTAATTTCTTAAAGCTGAGCCAGCATATTAGAGTTATAAAACTAACATTTCATACAACATGTTTTATTTTTATTAATATATATTCGATATATATGTATGCAAGAACCTAACTCTTGCAACAACAAAATACATGCTAGTCAATGTATTTTGTTTTTGTATCAGACATATGAATTGTTGTATTTTTGTTTGACTAATCGGAGTGTCTCGTCTCTATGTACAATTCTCTATGTATGTATGTATGTATGCATTAAAATAAAAACTTTAGAATTATTTAAAAAATTTTGTGAAATCTAGTAAAATTTTTGTTTAGACGATGAAATTGTATTATAGATACATGAGTGAGTATTGTAGTCTGAAAATACCTTTATGAATATGGGGGTTATTTGTTTAAATAATTTCTTTAAAAATAGCCTTTATAAATTAGTATGATAATAATAAGAACAAGTAAAAAAGTATTATCGATCAAGTCCGACGATATAATACCATACACTGTGTAAATGCATGAATAAATAGATACAGTACATGAATAAAGAAATTATATAAATGAGCAAAACATTTTTCTTTTAAAGTTTCAGTAATTTACATTAGTGAGATTTTCGGAAGAGTTATTATATAGGAGCTATGAGCAATTATGGACCGATCGCCATCAGATTAGGCTTTTTGGTTTATTTCTATACGAAACATAAGTTATATTTGGATTCCAACATTTTTAAGAGATCTACGCTAGTTAATGAGATTTTCGGAATTAGGACCAATCATCTTAAAATTAGGTAATATGACTTCCGTAAATATAAAACTTATTTGGAGTGAGATTGTGTAGATACCTATATAAATTAAACATTTATGACCGATTAAGTTCTATTTCGGGTGGACATTTGTATGTTGGTTATGTGAAATAATGGACCGATTTCAGCCAGTTTCAATAGGCTTCCTGCATGTGCCAAATTCGATCAAAATATTGTCAAAATTGCGACCTGTTCTTTGCCCACAAGGATTACATGGATAGCCAGCCAGACGGACATCGTTTAATCGACTAAGAAAGTGATTCTGGGTCGATTGGTATGCTTGATGGTGGGTGTTAGACTATTATTTTTGGGCGTTACAAGTATTAGCACTAGCGCATAATACCCTACTCACTATGGTGGTGCATGCATTGTAAAAGTAAGTGAATTTATGAAATGAAAAATTTACAAGAGATCTTGGACCACTGATGATTACTGAGGAATGCCGTAGCGGGATAGAAAATGTTTTCTAATCTGTTAAGTGTATAAAATACATTTTATTTTAATATGTTCTGGCTTGAGTTTATTTGTTTGAAGTACTTCAAAGAATAGAAAAAGAAATCTGTACATTTGGTAATCTGAAATGTATTTGTGAAGCTCTGACAATTTTGTCACAACGATGCAATAACACTAATAAATGGAGACTGATAATTGTTTCGCTTGGCAACTATTTTGAAGTATATCATGACAAAAATCTATCAAGAATATACACGGGATAACATTTTTAATGGAAAATATTGGCATTGAAGACAACATTTTTTTTTACATATGCCAATCAGTAGTCCAAGTTTGGAAAAATGTTTATGTGTACCAAGGAATATTCTTGAATAATATGAACAACCTCTTAAAAATTAAGATTTTTTTAGTATTCCTTTTAGTAGCCAACACGATTTTTATCATTTCAAATTATACTTGAAGTGGACACTCCAATTAATTTAAATTAAAAAGTTTTTTATGTTCAGATAATGGAAATTTTAACTTACCTTTATCAAAACAGGGGTCTAAAGTGCTGATAGTTAAACCCCTAAACATGCAACCGAAAACCAGAGGTGCCAAAAAATCACTATTGCCCGCACATATGCCAATTACTGTACATTGTTTAATTTTAAGTTTTTCCAAATGTTGAGCCACTCGTATGGATAATGTTAAAATTTCCTTATTCGTATATTTTTTATCCGAAGGATAACAAATCTGTTAAACAAACATTATTTTTTATTTTTTTTACACTTTAATAAATTTTTTTGTCACAGCTTCATTTATGTACCTGTGATATATGATCAGGATTCTTTAGCAATGCATCGAAAATCACTGAACCTATAGAGCTTTCCGAATCAAAACGTGATTTGGTTTTCCGGCCGTACCATATTTTATTTGTTTTATCATAAGTTGTTTGATTTTCTAAAACCATTATCAGTTTATTAAACAGTTTATTTTTGCGTTATAAATAAATATGTATGTGAGCTAAGTGAGTTGTTTGCCGATACTGAATGCTAATTGCGAAATGTATTGTTAGAAATACTAAATTTATGTTTGTTTGTTTTTATTTATTTTTTGATAAGTTTACACAAACAATGTTGTATAGTCAGCTGTTTGTAGTAATGTACAATCGCTATAACGTGTTTAGCAGAGTAAAAATTACTTGTGGGATTCAAACGGTCTGCTATTATGTGATTATGTCCACATATATTATGAGAGTTTAAACAAACTATTGTTGTTCTTCAAACAAAAAAAGTGTTATTTTATGACAAAACAATAAACATAGTTCAAAAAGTCTTATTAGTCTAAAACAATATGACCTAATAGCAGACAGTTTGAATCCCCCAACTGTATCTTAAAAATAAAACATTTAAATAATTGTCGACCACATCAAATTCTCTGGAAAAATTATATGTACATTAGGGCTATAACAAAATTTTGGTGCTAGCGTGGTGCTAGCGCAAAATATAGTGTTATTTACGATAACATTTTTTCGGGTCATTTTGGAAGAAAAACCTCACCCACAAAAACGATTTTTTAAAGTCAAAATTTTCTCAAATTTGTATTACTTTTTTATAGTTTTGTGTGTGAACTTTTTTGACAACCGCGAAAAAGTAACACCATTTTTATAAATAACTTTCAATGATATTTGTAAAAATTGTAAACAAGTTATAGCCCTAATGTACATGTTATTATCATGAGAAATATACTTTATACGAATATTATTCATAATACTATCAAAATTGGTGTCATGCTAAAGCTTTCATGTAGCTTGATACCAAAATCCTGTGGACTTAAAATTCTATAAACCAATATACGTATACTTTCATAACCTAAAAAAACATTCGTAAATATTTCACATTACATTTCGGAAATATTAAGAATATAAAAGCAGGGTTCAGAAGAATTCATGTATGAACACTTAAATTTATGCATTCATGATAAATTGTCATGAATGAAATTTGCAAATTTTTTTTTTATGCTCACATTCGAAAATGAGTTGCTAAGAATTTTTTGAATTTTAATCACACATAAATGAATACACTGTTTTTTTTCTTTAAAGTACATATACGTATATGAATAGTGAGAAATAAAAAATCTCCAATGCTCAAAATTGAGAGGCTTTCTCATCGCGCTCATTAATGTTCATACACATTAATGTTGTTGGTTTTTTTTGTATCATGTATGTTTGGTCTTCTTTTATATTCATGTGTGCGTTGTTTGTTTTATTTGTATCTATTCAATGAAAAAAATAAATAAATGTTAAAAATACTGCGCATTTTACATGTTCCAACTTTGGATGCGTGTAACTTTTTAAAGGGACGAGATAACTGTTAGCAAGTTGTTTTTATTTTATTTAGAATTTTATCAGCAATATAACTGATTTTTAAAAATAAAAATTCGACCCTCCGTAGGCCCGCCATGTCTAAAAAACAAAAAAAAGATCGGGCAAAATTAAAAAAAATAAATAAATAAACCCAAATATTTCTTCAACTAAAAGAGATAACCTACACGTGTAAGCGTATTTTTTGTAGATCTTCTCAAGGTCTATCTATATTTTAAATTTCAGCTCATTTGGATCATAAATGGATTTTTGGCGATTTTTTTTGTAAAATGTGAGACACGAGGTGACCAACTTTGAGGGGCCACGCACTTTCCCCCATTATCCCTAGGAAGCTGAACAACTGAAAATCGAACCGAAAACACCTCAGCTCCAACCATATGAAATTTCTTAACAATGTATTTACTAGTTTGCGAGATACCGAATTATTTCCAAAAAAATCTTTTCTAAACCTCTGTTGAACAATGCAAAACAAAATTACGCACATTCTTATTATCTTTATGTATGCAGCGTAAATAAACAAAATTTTTTCATGTTTTTGCTTTTCATTTTTGAACAGTTGTGTAAAATAAAACTTGATGCTCTTCATTTGTGAACAATTTAAAAAAATTTTACTTCTCAAAAATGCTCATGTGTAGGAAAAAAATTCCTATTATTTTCTCATTTCTGAGTGAAAATAAAAAACAATACAAATCCTATCATACATGAATGAATAAAACAAAAACATTTGCTGTCTCTTCATACATGAAGTGAACATAACACAACAAAAATTAAAATTGTCTTTTCATGAACATGAGTGACAAATGAATGAATATTTGGTACTCTGTATAAAAGTAACATTTAACCCAAATACAGGTTTTAAAATCAGCAAAACATCATTTTAAGAAAAACTAAAGCAAGTGATTTTTAAGTAATATGAAGGAAAATATAATTTTTAACCGATAATAATTTTGTCGAAACCGTACAAAAAATTAAATTAATATTGTTTATTAATAATAAGGCTGGTTATATTTAATTTATGTATTATAAAATTTAGTTTCAATTTTAAAGTACTGCACCTTTAAGTCGTTGATAATGTTGCCATTTCTTTTATTTACCAAATATTGTGTAATACATTTTGATGTGAAAATCAATGGTATTAACACAAACAAAATCTGTCAAAATCAAGTAACCTAAGTCCATAAGAATTTCACAATTAAATTCGGTAAAAACATATCTTTCGATAAGGTGCGTGTCAAAATGATAAGGTCACATACTTTACGTTCTGTTTATCCATCTGTTATTCAGATAAGAATCGTCTCACTCGATTACTGTTAGTTGAATTTATAAACCGAAATATCAACAAGTAAGAGTGTTATATTCGGCTCTGGCGAATGTTGTATAGCCACCATCAATATGTGACAATAAATTATTTTTCTGATATAGGGGTTACATGAGCGGTAGGGTCAGTTATGGACCGATCCTCACAAAAGTTGGTAGAAATATTTGGGTTTATATACAACTTGTTTATGTCCATTTTCATCACGATGCTAGTTATTATAAAACAATTATGAATATTCTATTCATTTTCTGAGGGTGACCTACGGACAAATGTCCGATTTTCGCCATGAAAAATTTTGCAACATATTTATGACCGCTCAAACTGTATTCATGGCGGGACATTTGTATGGGGGCTAGGTGAGATCATGGACAGATATTGTCCATTATCAATACCAAAGAAATCTTATACAGAGAGCATTTGTTGAAAAATTGGGCCCTATCGTGTTTTCAACAGACAAACAGACAAACGGATCGTCTTAGAGTTTCATATGGACCCAGAATATATATGGGGCATTTCATGTCAAGTGAACCAACTTTTAAAATCGATGTCTTCCGATTGGGATGAAATTTGCACCGTAGTTAGTTCTATTGGATAGTAATTCAGACACAATTTCTCAAGAAGGTCGGTCGAGAACTTTTTGAGTTAGAGGGGTTCAAAATTTGACATTATGGCCAAGCAGGTGTTTCTTCTCATCCATGTAACTAAAAACAATAGGTAATAAGTTACATGGATGAGAAAAAACAACTGCTTGGCCAAAATGTCAAATTTTGACCCCCTCTAACTCAGAAAGTTCTCAACCGATCTTGTTGAAAAATTGTGTATCGGAAGACATCGATTTCAAAAGTTGGTTCACTTGACATGAAATGCCCCATATGTATACTTTTGTGGGTCTGCGATGAGTATTTCGATGTGTTACAAAAGGAATGACAAAATCACAAATCGTTCGTTTTGTGTTTGGCAAAATTATTTAAAAGATGTTGAAAATTACGGTAAAAATAAAAATTATTTTTGTGTTGAAATTCGCATAGCTTAAATAGCTTCAAACACTGTACGAATCGGAAATATTAAAGAGCCATTAAAGCACACTATATATGTATAATAAATGAATTGTAATTGACCAATAAAAATGAGAATATTAGGATGAAACGCTTGGAATTTGGAAGAAATAACATATGACAACAAACTGGCATCAGATACCAATTTTTTTTTTTTTTTTTTTCTTTTAAAGGAAGACTTTTGGTAAGATTTGAAAAATTAACCCATGTATTATTCATAGAGAATGTTCGGTGGCGATTCCCTAATGCTTTGGGTTGCGTTAAGCAGAATCATAATTATATGATTTCCTGGAGTTCCAGGTTTGTTTTCATATCATTTTGGATAAAAATAGCGAAAACTAAACTCAACTAAAACCTAATTTGTGCAACATGTATTGTCTGTTATGGAATCGACGGCACGTTCACTAGATAAATGATATGTAGTATAATTCGGCGGGATATAAGGTTAAGACCGCATTTATAAAATAATAAATAAAAATACTTAATGTAATGTATAATAATGTGTACTGACTTTATAATTTTGACACGCACCTTATATCAATCGATTAGTCTAATCAAATAGTCGTAGTACTTGACAATCAATCGATTAACATTTCAAGTACATATTTATATAAATCTTAAGTTTAAGATAATCCAAGACAATTTATATTTGCCATGTGTGGTATGGGTATACATAAGTTTGTCATTCCTTTTGTATTTTCTTGAAATCAACTTTCCAAAGCCCCCAAATAATTTACATACAAGATATAGTCCTGGCACATATATAAGCTAAAAACGACTACTTAAATTTTTTACATATTTTTTATCTAGTATGTATATCTGGATTACTAATGGCCGTAATTTCAACAAATAGATATCTATCAGTGCTTAGTTACTTATGGAGTAAAAATATTTGGTAATTTTTACCCGTAGATATTGATTTGAAATTAATGTCATGTTACCTTTTAGGTAAATTTATCTGCTTGGTATTTTACACCATAGATATCTATTTGTTGAAATTACGGGCATAAGTCATAAAGGTAAACAATATGGATATCTAATGGTAGACATATCAAAGAACTTTCCAACAACATCGAAATTCTGACCGACAATGGATAAAAATCGGAAAAAATATTTTTTAAACCAAATTTTTTCATCAAGTTATTTTTTTTCTTGTTTTCCACAAAAAATTTTTATTAATTAATTTTTTAGTAAACTTTTTTTTTCACCTTCAAATTTTCTTCTTTAGAAATTGATTTCAGTCTTTATCTTAAAGTATACTTTGTGGAAGGGTTTACAATACTCGGCACAGCCGAATGTAGCACTCTCACTTATTTTTGTTTATATTATATCTGTTCTTTAAATTTTCCATATTTATTAAGTTTTAACTTATACAGAAATTCCGTAATTATCAACATAAAATACAAGTTTCATTTCTATTTAGAAATTCAAAGCTTATAATCTGCTAGAAACAAATCAAAAAAAGTAAACAAATAAATGAAGGCTTGTCATGTACAAACTTTTTATTAATAAAATTAAGGGGGGGTGCTATGACTTAACAAAAAATATGTTTACAGTGCACTCGCGATAATATGAACAAATTAAAACCAGGCCAGTTCACTTTTGCAAGATTGTTCATATTTGCGAATGGCATCTAATACCCATCTACAAACATTTTTCTCATAAAAATAAAAGTTTATTATATTAAATTTTCTATTTATTGTTTATTGGATTTAAAAAAACAACAATTTATTTTGAAAGAAGAAAAAAACTCAAAGTTATTATGCGAAAAAATCTGTGTGAAGATCTTTGTACTTTTCATTTAACATAAGTCCGCTAACAGGGATCTTTTTGTCTCTCATATTCAAAAACCATAGGTTTAATGCATTTTCCATTTTTGGGTACTCGGAAGGACGCACAAATCCAATATTTTTATTGTTAACACATTTAATAATAGTATTTTTATTTATTATATTCCACATTTTCCTACTTGTTCTAAAATTTCTTTTTTTCTTTTAAAGTTAAAAAGTTATGGTTAAATTTATGTTCAAAAAATTAATATGGAATTCCAGCTGATTGTGTGCACTAACTAAAACGTGTATGTTAGAAATTTTGATTGACAGCTGAAGACAATTTAAAAGCAAACAGCTTGGAAAATCCCCAAATTAATATGCAGTTGAATTAGAATTTAGCTACTACCCTGTTGATTTAGATTTCAGCTTTGTGTAGATAGATAAAATCCATTAAAAAAACAAAAATAAGCTGTTCATATTTTTAAGCTTTTGCCTAGGTTCATATTTTGGAGTAGCCAATGGAAGTAAAAAAGTGTTCATATTATCGCGAGTGCACTGTAATTAGTAGATCAACTATGCAAATTTGATTTTAAAGTTATATTCTGATTAACAAATGTTTTAACAAATAAAGTTTTCCACTTCCACGCATGTCACCATGCGATTAAGAGGTAAAAACTACTAGTTTTTCTAGCTTTTAATATTTCATTATTTATGTGTGTATGTTATCAATCGAAAAATACATATATGTATGTAGTACGTACATGCATTAGGGGTATAACCAAATTTTGGTTCAAACATCACGTGATGGTCAATATCGAGTTATTTACGAAAACATTTGTTTCGTGTAATATTGGAAAAAAGAACCACATCCAAAAATTAAAAAAAAAAATAGTTTCCGAAATATTCTCGAAACGGCATGACAGACTTTCTTACTCATGGTGAAGGACATACAAATAAAATCTACATTTTAAACTTCTGTTTTTTTACATTTGTTCTTAATAATTTTTAGTAGTCTCTTTGGATACAACAGTGACATTTTCATATTTGGAAATAAATTCGAAAGTTATCCCCCTAAGGTATATATATGTATGAATACATTGTTCTACAAACATGAACTTTTCACGTGAGATTATTTATATTCTTTAAGCATACTTATAATCAAATATAAATTCGCAAAAGCTTCTGCATGTTTTTTTAAATATTTATTTTATCACTCAGCATTCATTAACGAATTCACAGTTGCTATGCAACAATAAACACTTCTCTCAATCAGTTAAATACAGATTGAGCTAATATATGTATAAAGATATTATTAAGATATGTACTCAAGATAAATATTTTTTATCGGCAATATGTCTAATAAAAGTATCTAGTCAAATTTCTAAAAGGGAAATTTCTAGTTGGCCGAAACATTTTCATTTCATAAAAAATATATCAATATATCGTTACCTTAATATAGAAAGGCCCTAACTCGTGTTTTTTTTTCGTTTATTTCGATAAATGGTCCGCTCTTATATCATATTTAACCAACAAATCTCGACTTAAAAAAACACGAGTTAGGACCTTTCTATATTAAGGTAAAGTATTCATGAAAATTTGTTATTGATGCCAAAATATTCAGCAAACTGGCACACATCTGTGGTATAAATAAAAAAATCTATTTGCATTTTTATTGACATTTTTGTAATTTCTCTATCTTAACAAAATTATATTTATGAATCTCTATTTTTTGGAATAATAACTTCTTAATTCAATTATTTTGTATAATTTACGTTATTTTCGTAGTTATCATAATTCTTCCAAAAATATTACGTAAAAAAATGAACAAACTTGTCCGATCATTTAAATACATACAATTTTATTTTAAAATCGTTGTACGCCGCACAGTGTTATAGAAAAAAAGTGGGAAATAAATCTGTAGCTTCTAAACGCTTAGTCCGATTTTAATGAAATTTGACATGCGCAAAGAAGAAGTGTTGTCGAGTTTAATTTTTTGAATTTGGAACTCATGGGCCTACCACTGTTATTTACATTCATAAAAATGTTGTTATGTAGGCAAACATATTAATTTCTATGTTACAAGCACTGTTGCCTGATTTGAAGATTTATCAGCATTTTGGCGTTTTTTGATGGTAAAAATGGCAAAGTGCGGTTTACACGCAGCAGCATCATCGGACCTTATTTCAGCAAAATTCGACGTCAAGTACAGTGCGGTGGCCATATGCCCGAAATAATTTTATACCCTTCACCATGAGTGGCAAGTGTATATATAAGTTTGGCATTCCGTTTGTAATTTCTACATTTTTCATTTGTGACTTTACAAAGTATATATATTCTGGATCGTTATAGATAGCGGAGTCGATATAACCATGTTCGTCTGTCGGTTGAAATCAACTTTCCAAATCATCTAAATAACTTATAAACATCATTGATACATCAATATATCGGGAATTCTTCCAATTCGGTTGCTATTTGAAATCGGCCTGAGGAGACAACCTCGATTTTTTGCCTATTTTTGATCTATATCTGGATTACTAAGTCATTAATATAGACAATATTGATATCTAATGATAGATATTTCAAAGTCCATTGCAACGATGTATATAAGGCAATAGAAATTTGGTCCTACAATGGGTGAAAATCGGAAAAAATATTTTTTAACCCGAATTTTTTTTTATCCAAAAACATTTTGTTGGCATAAGTTTTTTTAAATTTTGGCATCATAAGAAATGTGCGTTTAATGTACTTGTTTTTTATTGCAAAAATTTGGGTTTATTAAATTTTTACATAAAATTTTAGTATTGAGTTTAAATAAATTCGCCAAAACGATTTTGTTCAGTTTTTCGAAATTCAATATACATATTTCAAATTTTATTAAAATTTTTTGAAACCTATTTTTTCCTTGATCTGATGTTAGCTATACTTAGAGTATCTATCTATAAAGTCATTACAATTTCTTAGTTACATGGTGTCAACATGTGGCCATCGATATTTTTAATTAAAATAAATATTCAAGTAATTAGTGCGATACAAAATAAAAACGTAAGTCTTTTTATAAAATGTATATTTACCGCAGTAACGTCTAAATTTAAAACTTTCTGAGTCAAGTGGTTTTCTATTACAAACGAGTACATTAAATAAAATTAATATAAAGACTTTTTAGTATTGTTTAAAAGTGGCTGTTAGACGAAGCAAATACATTTTTATTGAAATAATAATAATAGATTTAAATTTGTATCTCAATTAAATTTCATCATGGATCAATCGAATACCAAAACATCTAATAAAAATTACGAGAATCAAATAATTCTTAGAAAAGCGAAATTGGAAAAAATGCGCAAAGAAAGAGAATTATTGCAATTTGAAAAATTAAAGCGTGACATGGGAAGACAAGATAATGTTGAGGAAATTCGTTTAAAAAAAGAAACTCGCGAAAAGGCGAAACAAATCAACGATTCGTAGGTTTTAATTATCCTCAATTTCCCAATGTCTGGTTATTTTTTATCGTAACGATATCTAAATGTTTTCATACAAATACAATAGATTATAGTCGGGTGGTAAGCACGACTAAATGATACATACTTTTAATTTTTTACGAGTCAATACATAGAGTAGAGCATAAGTAGAGCCTAATTTTATTGCTTCACTACATTTAAAGTAGATCATAATGTAATTCCTTTATTTGTGCTGATATTTGTGTGGATAGAGTGCTTTTTGGAAGTGAAACTTACATTGGAACAATGGTCAATTCTGGATCGATTCTTACTAAATTTTGCATTGAGTTTTCATTACATACAAAACTCATTTATATTGAATGTAAAATCACTTTTCGAGTGCATTTGTATGGGAGCCAGGTGATAATGCACCAATCACAAGCAGAGTTCTTCTTCCTTGTGTCAAAGCAAAAATCAAAACAATATCTGTCAATAATTACAGACAGACGGAGATGGTTACTTTAAGGTGTTAAACCTTTCGTATTCGCTGATAATCATCAGCGCAAATCCACATATGTTGACAGGGAGCTTATCGTTATGAAAAACAATAACCAGACATTGTGAAAACGGGAAATAAACTCTTAACTCTTTTTTTTAGAGAAATTGATCAAATAAACCGCGAAGTAAATAAATTTAATGAAAATTTTAAAAGTAAACAGACTGTAGTTCTAGAACCACAAACAATAAGGTAAGAACTATGTGGGGCCTCATTTTATAAAACTAAATGTTTTCACAATATCGAATGGGAGATTTCGTTCGTATTCTAAGCGAAAGAACAGTGATTTGGGTTTCCCTAACTTCATATTTATGTGGACGAATCAGTTTTCTTTCGCTTAGAATGCGAACGAAATCTTTCATTCAATATTGTGAAACAGTCTATTAGAGTCAGAAATTTGTATGATTTTTTTTTAAATTTTAGTATTTTCCTATCTTGGATTCTTTTTACAAAATGGGGCCCAAGGATTTTATACTTGTTTATAGGTTCTTAATTATTAAATTGTTTTCTTTTTTTATTGGCTATTTGATTAATTAAATAGATTAAGTGACAAAATGCTTAAGTTGAAATGCTGTAATTTGCCAATAACGGAAATTCCACCCATAGAGACTGTAACTCACTCAAAACAGACCCAAACCGATATCTCACGACTTTATATACACAACGATGGTAAGTATGCAAATGATACCAAGTAACAATTGGGGTGTGCCGAATCGTATATACCCTTCACCAAAGATTACTTTAAAATAAAGATTGAAAACAATTTTTGATGAACAAATTTTTATCCATTATCGGTCCGAATTTCTATGGCGTTATATACGTCATTGGAAAGGTCCATCGTTAGATACCCATATTATCTACAGGGTGGTACAAATACAAGTATCTTTTTAAATCATATGTTATTTTGAAACTAATAGATTGTTTATATTTAAAATATTGACTATCAATCAGTATCATATCACTCCGAACGCAATTTTGTGCAAAAAGACTGACTTTATAGTGACAAAACTGTCCTATGATGCGCACCGACCAGAATGCGGCGGCTGTGAACGAAAGTGTGCAACTTAATCCAAGAACATCGAACGTCATTTCAGTCTACGGCGAGCGCTACAGAGCCATGATTACGGAATTTTTATGGGCTGAAATGGAAGATATGAACTTGGATATTCTTTGGTCACACAGCCCATCAAACAATCGATCTTTTGCGCACTATGTTCGATAATCGTGTTATCAGCCATCTTGGCGATGAAAATCTTGTAGGGTGCCGTTGAAGACCCATGTTATGCGAATAATCCAGAAACGATCCACAGCCTTAAGGAAAATGGGTCTGACATAATTGATACCGTGTTCCATAACTAATGGTAATATTTGTTATTACTAATAATGCCATAATATATCAAATAAAATTAAGTTTAGTTAATTTTTAAAGAGATATTTATATTTGTACCACCATTTATTTATGTTAATAACTTTGTAGTCGTGGTTTTTTGTTTATAATTCAGCCATTTATGGGCTGAATTTAAAAAGCAACCGAACCAGGACAACAGCAAATATATATGTAGATTTATCAATCATGTTTGTAAGTTATTTGGGAGCTTCGGAAAGTTGATTTCAACATATAGATGAACAGAAGGACAATCCGGAATATATATACCACAGATTACACAGATATGAAACAAATGACACTAATATCGAACTGTACGGTTATTTTGACGTTCTACTACCACTTTTCAATGGTTCAGAGCGAGAGAAAAAATACAATTTTCAATAAGCAACGAGTGTGATATATATTTGACCCTTTTTCCAAATCACAACAATTTTGACATTTTCTTTTGTTTGTTTTCTATTGCCATATTACTGGAACCAGCTGATTCATATCTATGTAACCTGTGATATATACTTTATGGGGTCGAACGAAATGACAAGCATGAGGATTTTTATGAGATTATATGTACATTGTAATTTGCAAATATTTTCTTTTTAATTTCACTATGTAACAGTTTCACTAAATAAAGATTACGAAGATGATGATTTAGAGTATCAAGATGATGTGACACCCCTAAGATTGATGTGCAAGTTTTCATCAAACTTACCACCTGGTATTCTAAGTCCCGGATTACCCAAATTAATGGATATCCCACCGGCATTAACACCAATAGATAAAGAAAGTCCCTGGAGTTTTTTGAAAGAGAAAAATAAAAGTATGTTGTAGCTTAATAAATAAATTTCCATATGCAATGAATTTTGCTACATGTTTGTTTTAGAAATATTGGAAGCACAATGTGAAGCTATGATGTTATCAGAAGATTTTCATAAATCTCTTAAGCGTGTTAGCGTTGTCATGGAAAAAGTGATAAGCACAAATAAAAATATATATGTTGACTATATTGGCGGTGTAAATGATGACAATATATATGGCAGCAATTCAAAGGGTTTATTCAGCTTAAATCAAGTTTTTTGTAATAAAAATTTAACAGAAAATCGTTGCATTACATCTATAGACTGGTCCACACATTGTCCGGATCAAATTGCAACAGCGTACTATAAAAATGAGGTAGGTTATCGGTTTAAAATTTAATTTAACCTCAATCAAGATTTTTAATTCTATATTTTAGGAAACTTCTTTTGTTACTGGTGAGGATGTGATTATTTGGAACCGTAACATTAACGATCAAACGCCAGAACATGTATTCCATTGTCATAGTTCGGTGATGTGTGTGTGTTTTTCAAAATTCAATCCTAATTTAATAATAGGTGCTACCTATTCTGGACAAATTGTTTTGTGGGACAATCGTGTGAAAACGTCCATACCGATGCAATGTACAACATTGAATTATAAAGCTCATACTCAGCCTATATATTGTTTGCGTGTAATTGGTGACGATAGCTCTCATAATATAATATCTATATCATCAGATGGCAAATTATGCTCATGGAATTTGGACATGTTGGCGTTTCCGCTTGATGTCATGCAACTGCAATTAGATGTATCGGAAAAAATAAAAAAGCCAATTGCAGTTAACTGTATGGATTTTTCCTCAGATGGTACTAATAGTCTAGTATTAGGTGGAGAAGAAGGTTATGTTTATTCAGGTAAAATCAACATATCGCTCATTTGCTGGAACAACGTCATAATACAAGAAAAGGCGTTTAGAGAAAAACGGCTTTGAATGATTTATGACATTTTACTATTTCTTAAATAAATGTTTAAAAAATCATGAGATTTTAGAAATAAAACCTGATTGAAATAGTAGATGTTAATATCCTTCTAATCTGTATTTAACCCAATTTCTTTCTTGTCAAATATACGAGAAACCATGAATTTTGATTTTGATGTTTACAACAAAAAAAACTCTCACGAAATAATTGACTTTTTTGAAAACTATTTGAAAGACTATAGAAAGGCGCATATTTTGTATTACTCAGTTCAAAAAAACACGGATTTTGAGTTATGACGTTGTTGCAGCAAATGAGCGATATGTACAATATTTACAAGTACTTTACTTTTGTATGTGCTACATTTTATTAGTTATATCTTGTACAAAATTTAACATTATATGAAAATTGTAATATGGTGATACATGATCATATATCGTTCTCAAATCCTTGGTTTTAAATATTGTTGAAATCTATCAATAATACTTATTTGGTAGACGTGCGTTTGGACTTAGCACATATTCGTTTACTTATTTTGTTTTTTAGTGGATTTATCAATTTTTCTTATAACATGGTTTTTATTTCTATCGTTTTTATGGATTTAAAGTCTCTATTATCACTAAAGTTGCTCTTAATGAAGCAACTTTTTTAATATCATCGGTCAAAATATCAAAATTATCCAATATTTTCTTAAACATTTATGATTAACGTTTTTTATGTGCTACTTAATGAATAAACCAATAATTAAAACAAGTTTGACGCTATTATATGTTTAATAACGTAATTATGCTCAATTATATTTGATAATAATTAATAATTTTGAAATTTTTACAAAATAAAATGTACTTAGAGCACGTTTGCATACCAAAAAATGGACTTAACACTTTTGTATACCACAACGAGAAAAACGATGTAATTGTAAACTTTGCTTACGCAAACTGTGTATTTTTACTTATTAAAATCTCAATTTTCATATATATTGAACTTTGCACAATTGCACTCTAAGCGACCGAAATGTATGTTGATGATTCCAGAAGGCCTACTGATTATATAAATATAAATCAATTATTTTATAGCTTTTCGTTATGGTTACGAGTCGGGTATTAATAATCGTTATGAAAAACATGAAGCTCCGGTCACTAGCATCTCGGCGCACTACAATCAAGCATCAACAGATTTTGGCAATTTATTTCTTACTTCATCCATTGATGGCACCATCAAATTGTGGTCATTAGACAGCTCCAGGCCTTTACAAACTTTTAAAAATAACTACAATTATGCTATGGATGTTGCCTGGTCCCCTGTGCATCCAGCTCTATTTGTTGCGGCCGATGGTAGTGGACATTTAGATTTATACAATCTTAATGAAAATATTCATGAACCCACAAAATCGATTACTATTAAAGGCGAGACTGCCATCAATCGTATATCATGGAATAACAATGGGCAACATGTTGCAGTTGGTACTGAGAAGGGTGAATTGTATTTATACAACATTGCCGAGGATCTGGCAAATCCGGTAAACGATGAATGGTCTACTTTTAGTAATACACTTCGTGATATATACGTAAATTATGACATTGAATGTTCCGAATAAGTTAAGTAGTGAATATAAATTTAAATATTAGGATTAAGATTTTAAAATGTACAAAATATTTATTATGTTAAATTACATGTGTATTATATATAAATAAACTTATTAACGGAGCTACGAATTATTGGGTATATGACTTAAAAATTCGCGATTTTTTAAATTTTTAGCTTTTATTTTGAAACATTTGTACAATATAAATACATTCAAAATGAAGCGTATCCCAGAGAGAGCATTTTGTAAGGCGGGTGAGCAAAACTTCCCAACCAATTCATTCTAAATACTTTTTAACAGGTATTGCAACATGTGGCCGAGCGTTGTCATAATAGAATATTACGGTTTCATTTCTGACCGCATATTCTGGGCGTTTTTGGTCTGTTTAGATTTGAGCAGCACAGATTTCAGGCCATTTTTGCTCACACCAAATACAGATGGAACACATTCACCATACGGATTGGTGAGCAATCAATGTGCTTTAGAGACAAAATTCGAATCAAAAAAAAGTTTGTTGTTTAAACAATAATATTTAATAACTAATTGAGAATAAATGACAGATATGTACCCTTCAAAATGACATATAAGTAATTAAAATCAAAAACCGGCATATGTTGTAAATCCATTAAATTTAAGCCTAATTCAGCCATAAATCCATTCCTAAAATCTAATTATTTAGCTTCATTGAAGGCTTTTATTTAAATAGAATTCATTCGTCATTGAATTCATAAAGGGGCCCATAGACACATACTGCCGATGAACCCTTCGTATACGTGTGTGATTGATATTTTACTACACACTTATCAATCATCATTTAAAAATAAAAATTAAAACAAACATGCGTTTGAGAACAAAAAAAAATATTATTTTCTATTTTCCAGTAATTCAAACGTCAAATTTAAAATTAATATTTCAGAAAAATTAAAAAATTCATGTTATTGTTCATTTGAACAACTGTCAGCAGTATGAGTTCATTTCAAAATCAAAACTATTTTGATTTTTCATACTGCAATGTCTGTGTGTCGCATACATAAGCAAAAATTTAAAATTTACCAACACATGCTTATTGCATGAGCATGAGCAGTATGTGTCTATGGGGCCCTTAATGGAATTAATTTATAACAGAATTGATTAAATTTTTGTTAAGTCAAATCTAATACAAATTGAATTAAAATATTTTTTCTTCATTCTGTTTTGTTTTTAATCATTTACAAAATGAATTGTTTTTGTCCTTTGTAGCATGATGTAATAAGTAAGGTGAGAGCGTTTCGACAACAAACACAATATTTCTTGCTGACAAGTGCATAGGTTTTGTAAATAATCTTTGACAAAACCGTTACCAAGCATATTAACTAAAAAACGGCCGTTAAATTTAAATTATATTTGAAAAAGAAGAATGGTTTAATAGTGCTTTATCCAAGGCGTATTAATCAGGTGAGAGCGTCTAGGCAACAAATGCAACAAAGACAATATTTGTTATTTGTCAAATGATTGAGAATGTCAAAATATGTTGTGGCACAAAAAAAAAAAACAAACAAAAATATTATGTTATTTTGGTCATCCATTGGACTTTTGAGAACCCAATTTCACTGCTACTCACCCGATTTTAATGTTTCATGAATTTTCTTGCTGTTTTTTACAAACTTTTTCGTTTATAACCAATTTCAAAAGATTTGAATTTTTTTTTAATATTTTCTACACAAATTATAATTTTCTATTTACAATATTTTTTTTTTCAATAACAACAAAAAATATAAAGAAAATTAAACAAACTCAAACTCAACATAAACAAACAAAAAATAATCAGCTGTGTTCGTAACTTCACTTATTAATACACCTTGGCATAGGGTAACATAGAGACGAGACGGAATTGTCAAAAACCTAAGTCTGTTGTCAAAAACCTATCTCTTGCAACAACAAAATACATGTTAGTCAATGTATTTTGTTGTTGTATCAGACATATGATTTGTTGTATTTTTGTTTGACAATTCGGAGTGTCTCATCTCTATGTATAATTCTCTATGCACCTTGGCTTTATCCAAATTTTCATTCACGTTTTTTTATTTAAAACATTTTTCTAAATAAATTCAGTTTGACAAAACCAAAGCACTTACAAAATAGATAAATAAAAATCAGCTGTGTTGTTGATTTCACCTTACTTAGTGCATCCTGATATGTTGATTTGAAGTGATGAAAAATGTAATCATTCATTACATTTTTAAAGCCAATTTATAAATTGTTTATGCATATGGGGGTAAATCTATAAAGAATGAATTCTCTAAGGAATGAATTCAATACGTTTGCAGTATTATGAAATTAAGACAACGAATTAATTGGTGGTGAATGCTTTAAAAAACGATTTTTAAGATTTTTCGCTTATATCAATGTTTGATTTTTTTAGAATTAATATTTAATTTTTGTCAGGAGTCAACTGAGATGATTGTTGACAGGAGATAAGTCACAGACTTATTGACTCACCCTCGGAATATTACTCATTTCGCGCAAATCTATGTTGATTTTTGGATTGAAATTAAATTATACCAATTCATTGAGAACTCTACAGGAACTATCAGCCTGTGTAAAATATTTACACATAGTATAAAAACACAAATTTCTAAAATTAATATACCGCGGATTTTAATATTTGCATTTTTTTTTTGTATACAGGAAGCAGTATTGAATACTTTCAAAATCGAAATACAGTGTGAAATATTTAAGGGTATTTTTTGAGGTTATTAAAGTATATAATTGCTTTATAAAATTGTAAGTCCTTAACATTTTTGAATATTCGTACATCGTGGCAGTTGTTTCGCTGCACCAGATATAAATAAAATAAATTAGATTTTTGTTCATAATATTCTAATCATTTTCGCCAATTCTTTATTAGTTTCAAACGGTCATGTTATATTCATGATGATCAGCCATCAACAAGATATACATACCATAAATTGTTGCAAATTACATATTTTAAAGAATGTTATTTGAGTAATGTCTGCATACATCTATTTAAAAATAAAACTAAAAAATACCACCATAATTAGCTATAGACTAAAAAATTTCCAAAAAAATCTAGTTACTATAATTTTAGGTGGATTCTAAATTTAAAAACTGTTAGTACAGATATTAAGTTAATGAAAAAATTCTTGTAAGTTTCAGAGCCTATTTTTAAATTTTTCACTTTAAATTACTATAAATTTATGTGGTGAAAGTAGTAACCTAAGAAAACAACATATCGGGCATTTTCGTGGTTCGTTTGCTATTTGAAATCGGGAAATTCGGCCACAAATGGATGATATAAAAAAACACGACTACCTCGATTACTCGAATTAGTCATGTACATAGATAATGTGGATAACTAATGAAAGGCATTTCAAATGCCTATCCATCAACGTACATAACGTCATATAAAATATTTTTCTTCAAACATTTTATTAATTTGTAATACATGTGGCCATTTGGCCAATAACAATATTATATTACTTTTATTTATAAAAATGTATTCACATTAGTCCCCATCCTATGAAACATTTGCTACAAAACTTTTTTTTCAACAAACAATTTATTTGGTCCAACATTTTATTTTTCACCAAAAAATTTATTTTTTTTTATTTATTGAAAGAATACTTATTTTTTCTTCAAAATCTTTTAAATATCTTATAGCTATTTATTAAATTTACATATTTACAGAGTTATTGATACATGATATTTAAAGTCTTTTGACCTCAACACTATCGTTTATTACAAGAACGTTTGAATGATAACTAAGTCGTTTGAGCTGTATCTATTAAACTCCTGTTTAACCTAAGGCTTAGATAAAACTTTGTGAATATTGTCATTGGTGACTAACCAGGGAGCGTTTACTATATCATTCAAAGAGTTTTCGATTGATAATGTTGTAAAATTTCAACATTGGAGTGGCTGACGTTGCCCCATAACTCTACTTCATATGTCCATATAGGTTTTAATATTGCTTTATAAAGTAAAACTTTGTTCTCCAAACATAATTCCGAGTTACTACCCAGCAACCAGTACATTTGTTTTGTTTAGGTGAAAACCCCTCTAACCAGACGAAGGCCAGCTACTTCACTCAGCGTGAAGGTAACTTAAAGTATAACTTGATTTGTAACTTGTTCAAAATCAATTTTTTGTTTCTCCAAACGATTCTTTCTGCCCTTTTCCCACTCAACAGGGTGAGCTGTTTTACGATGATGATGGTATTTGGAGTTAATTTTAAAGGTTTTCGGACAATCTTGACACTGATACAACGCTTCACCTGTATGAGTGGCAATGTGTTCTTGTAAATTTTTCGGTCTTTTAAATCCCTTATCGCAATGTGGGCATTTATGTTTTCTTTCGATTTCGTGTACAAATTTTCTATGGTTCATTAGACCGCGTTCACTACCTGAGACTTTTCCACATATACTGCAAACGTACACGGTAGAACCATCGTTATGATATGCAGCTTTATGACGTTTTAGATTTGTACTCGATGCTAGTTCCGTACCGCATTCGTCACAGGGAAATTTAGGCTTTTCAATACCTTCATGTTCTTTCAGGTGTTTTTTTAGTGCTCCAATACCGTGCAGCGTTTTACCGCACTGATCACAAACTCTATTATCATTATGGACCAATTTAATGTGAGCTTTAAGTTGAACTTCCAGAACATATGCTTTGTCACATTCATTACATTTAAAATCTTTATTGCCCGTAACATGCGTTAACAAATGACGTTCTAAATTTTGTTTTTGTTTAAAAATCTTTTGACATACAGTGCATTCAAATGTGTGTTGTGTTCCCTCGTGAATAGTTCTTTTATGAAGTTTAAGATTGAATTTACTGGTACTAAGTTTACCACATATGTCGCATTTATGCAAATCCGGATTAATATGGAGACGTATGTGTTCAACCAAAGCACAGCGACGATAAAATGTACGTTCACAGCATTTGACATAACATCTTGCATTGTGTTTGTCCTTAAAATGCAGCTTTAACAAGTCGAAATTGGAAAATATTTCACTACAAACATCACATTCTAGTTGTGATTTCCATTCCGCTATAAATTCATTATGTTTTCGAAATTTTTCTAAGGCTGGATGAAGGCGAGTATTATTTTCAGGGTCTTTAGGCGTTGTCTTTTCTTTTATTGCTAGAGTTTCATCACCATTATCATCATTGTCAGAAGCTAATTTTGCAGTTTCTTTTGACTTTCGAACTCTACGAGATTTTGGTTTACTTTTATTGTCTAAATTATTACACAAATTGGTTACTTTATCCTGTTTTTCATTGTCTTTTTCTTTATTGCTTTTTAAAGACTTTTGGGCTTTAAATAATTCGCTTAAAGGTTTCTTGTAGCACTCGTCTTCGTCTTCATCATCATCAACATCACTAACCAATTCAGTATCGTCTCCTATGGGATTCTGATCATATTCTGAATCATCTTTAAATTGTACCAACTCTCCATTTGCAGTAGCGACGTATTCATCATTCAATAGCACAGTGACTTGTTCTTCTTCTAGTTTAATGTGCAACGGTGATTTCTGAATATTGGTCTGCTCTAGTGACGACCTTGTTTTTAGTACTGTTAGATGAAATTCATGAAAGTCCTTTATGTGTACCCAACAGTCCAGACAAAGTACCCTACTCTCTCTAGAACTTATTGTATTCATGCATTCTGTGATTAACTGAAATACAACAACATTTTTATGAGTTTACAAACATAAACACAACACTTAACATGACCAATCTTTACCATCGGATCAAAATATTTGACCGTAATTTCATAGATTTCATTACATTCCCCCCAATCATTTTGTAAAGCTTTGTAGTCACTGCATGCTGTGCAACACAAACAACAACATAATTTTAAAGACATTTTATTTCTAAAAATAAGTAATACAATTTATTTAGCTTAAGAAATAAGTGAACTTTTATGCAAACACTTAGTAACTCAATGTTGCCATATAGTTCTGAGACTTATAGTACCCTTAATAGAGATGCCAAACTGTATGTTTGTAAATAAAAATGAGGGATAGAGTTTTTAAGGAACTAATTCTTTGGCACTAGTAATTGGTTCTAGACCAATCTATAGACGACTTATTAGTTCCGAACCCATTAAAAGCTTTGATTTTTATTGTAAAAATATAAAAATTTCCAAAAATTTAAATCATTGACAAAATAATTTAAATTTTTTTGTATAAATACAAAACCATAGGGTAACATAGAGACGAGACGTAATTGTCAAAAACCTAAGTCTGTTGTCAAAAACCTAACTCTTGCAACAACAAAATACATTCTAGTCAATGTATTTTGTTTTTGTATCAAACATATGATTTGTTGTTTTATTTTTAATTTTCTGACGAGAAAATTAAAACTCCTCAAATGACTTTTATTTTATGACGGAAAAAATAAAACTCCTCAAATGAGTTTTTTTTCTGACGAAAAAAATAAAACTCCTCAAATGAGATTTTTTTATGACGGCTATTTAAAAGTCTTCTTTTAACAGTTTCATGCGAACTTTTATTTTTGCGTTGAAAAATAACTGTTAAATGTGGAGTTGATATCATTTTTGTAATATCATCATAGATTCTGAAAGAGCACGTCAATACGAATCTATTGGTATATAACAATATAGGTCTCTGTTGACTCAAACATAGAGATTTTTTGATTTCAAATTTTCTGGATAACCGTTATTTACGGTCCCTGTGCAATATAAATATAAAAAATCATTAAGGAATTGGACAAATATGTAATGGAAATGTTGAAAGTAATACAACATTACGTTCTGCTGTAATATTTGGAAACCGATTCTTTTCAATATAATTGCCTATTATGTGTTTTTAACTTATAATAAAGATACGTCTTCTATGGCTAATTCTTTAAATCAACAAAACTTTCTTTAAATTCAAAAAATCGAAAAAAAAATGCATTCATTTTAGAACTAGTTCTAGAACTAATAAAGTTTTTCCTGGGATCATAAGAAATTACAGCTATAAATAAAAAATTTTATTGAAATGTTTTTTTTTTTTTTTTTAAATAGTTCCCCATCGTTTCTTTAGAACCAATTCAAGAGGTGACAATTTCAAACAAAAATCATTGGTCGCAACTCTAGAACTAATAAAGTTTTTCCTGGAATCATAAAATAAGTATACCTACATACAGCTATAAATAAATAATTTTATTGAAATGTCTATTTAAAAAAAAAACGAGGTTGAATCTTAACAATGTTCTCTACGAAAGCAAAACAAAAATTAAGCCAACTTTTTGACACAAATTGAAAATTTGTTTAATTTTAAAAAAGCCTAAATTTAGGACATTTTTGGCAAACTACTTACATAAAATTCGAGTTTTAAAATGTTTATTTTGAATTAAAAAATATTAAAAACTTACTATACTAAGGGCCATTATTATAACTTGCCTTTATGTTCGTAATAGTAAAAGTTGACTTTAAGGGTACCTTTTAATATTGCTTAAAGTTAACTTTTACTATTTCAAACATAAAGGCAAGTTGTAATAATGACCCTAAACAAAACAAGCAGTTGGCCTGTGATTTCTTTTTACACGAAACTTATTTTTTCTAAATTTTGTAGGAATACCATTATTCTATAGACCCATATTCCGAGAAAAAATATATATGGGGGATTGGAGAAATCATGGACCGATTCTTACAGTATTCAACAGAATTTGCCCTTTTATCATGAGAACAACATGTGCAAAATTTCATAGCATTAACTACAATATAAATTTGCAGAATAAAAATTTGTGAAAAACATATTTATTGGTGGTTTTCTGACATTTTGGTCCATAACTCTGCTTCAACTGTAGCGGTTTGCTGTATCTGTGTTTTACACAGACAGAAAGACGAACATAGCTATATTGAGTTAAAATTTCAAAAGGATCAATAAACTATATACTTAATGGAATATTTTTTTCAGTGCTACACAGATTTATATACAGTGTTGGAAAAAATAATAGAAACGAAAGCATTTTTTTTTAATTTTGTAAGTAAATTAGTCAAGTTTAGTTTTGTTAAAAAAATGTATATGCAGTTTTGTTTATCAGACACACAACATAAGAAAAAACATAATCATTCCTCTTTTCATTAATATTTTAACACACTATATGACTAACAATGTAAAGAGTCAATATTTTTGCTGGAAAAAATAATAGAAACGCGTAAAAGGATTCAATTTTTAGAGGCACATCTTTTTATTTTTGTTAAAAAATTGTTTTATTTTAATATTTAGAGGCTCTACCTTTGTTTTTCACAACTTCATTGCATCTGCGACTCATGGAATCAACCAATGTTTTTGAAAACGTCCTTGTCAATTGAAAACCACTCTTCCTGGTTTTTTTCCCACAATTCGTCCTTATTTTTCCGACTGATGCCCTCCAGCTTCCTCTTGAGCACTCCCCAAAGGTGTTCTATTGGTTTAAGGTCCGGTGACTGTGAAGGCCATTCCATGTCTGATAAACAAAACTGCATATCAATTTTTTTTAACAAAACTAAACTTGACTAATATACTTACAAAATTGGAAAAAAATGCTTTCGTTTCTATTATTTTTTCCAACACTGTATATGTACCCTCATTCACAAATTTTGGTAGTGGTTTGTAAAAATCACAAACTAACAACACATATAAATACACCAAAATATGTTCCTTATATGTATATAGGGGCCAATTTAGTCAAAACTTCGAACATGCCCATATTTAGTCCTAATATTTTTTTCTTAGATATAATATTTGCTTTTGTTTTAAATATTTGTATTATTACTTTTTTCATACTTGTTACCAATTCTTCAAACACGTAAAATCTTTACAAATGAAACACAAAACCAAAATTTTTAAGCTACTTACCATTTTTTTTAGATACTATCAGCTGACCTCAAATTGGTAGTTGTAGACACTTTATTTGCTCTACCTTCCGCCCATTCTATGGGGTGCATTTTTTTGCGGTGGTGGTGCATATTGGCATTAACCTTAAATGTCTGAGGACAGTGCGGGCACTTGTATAAATCTTCTCCAGTGTGGGTAGCCATATGTTCGCGTAAAACATGTGCAACTTTAAAAGCCTTTTCACAAATGGTACATTGAAATTTACGCTCTAATTGATGGATATACCTTATATGACTTTGCAAACCCATTTGGCTAGAAGCAGTTTTCCCGCACTCATTGCAAGCATAAACCTGCGATGATTCATGAATAGTTTTGTGACGCTTTAAACTAAATCTTGAAGTCAGTTCAGCATTACACTGATCACATGGCCATTTTGGTTTCTTAACGCCAGCATGTTCAAGCATATGTTGTTTAAGAGCTGCGCCACCATGTATCGTCTTTCCACATTGATCACATACTCGATCAACGTTATGAACTGCCCGCTCATGAATTTTTCGACGTTGCTCTGTAGAAAATCCTTTATCACATTGGCTGCATTTATACGTCTGATCGGTGTCATGTGTTTCGATATGTGTTTTTAGTGCTCCTTTTTTAGAAAAACGCTTTTGACATAAGGAGCATTCAAAGCTACGTTCTTGTCCTTCGGCAGTATGTTGATCACGCATGTGATAATTTAAATTTCGGCTAGTGAGAAACACCTTTTCACATTCATTACATTTGAATGTATTTGAATCCATGTGATACCGAATATGTTCAACTATATGAAAACGTTGCACTAATTTGCGTTGACAACAGGAAACATAACATTTCAGCTGGGGATGTTCTAAACTAAAATGCTTTCGCAACAATGTAAGGTTGTTAAAATTATGATCGCACAGATCACATTCCAATGACGGTTTCCATTGTGCAATAAATGCATCAATTTCATTTCTCTTTTCTTTAACTGACTTTTGGTTATCATTTGATGAAACAAATGCATCAGGATCTGCAACATAATTATCGTTGTCGCTTTCGTTATCGTAATTATTGTTTAATGATAAATTGGAAGAATCATTTAGAATTTCTGTGTTTATTACGTCAGTATCCTTTGTAAGCTTTTCATTCTCATTTTGTTTGTTTTTAACCTGGGCTTTTCTCTCTAATTTTGGTCTACATTTTTCCGGGGATTGTTTTCTTTTTTCTTTATTTTTTGCTTGTCTTACACAATTTACAGACAAATTTCCTTTATCTTGTTTCTTAATCTGTTTGCTCCTTTTTCTTGTCTGTTGGGGCAATACCTCCTTTAAGTCCATTGTGAAGGTGTTATCATCTGCCATGATGCTATCGAATGAGTTAGAATCATCATTTTTAGCAGCTATAATATCAGTATTTTTTTCACAAAAACATAGTATATTATCAGCAACAGGCTCTATTTCTGCTGACAAACCATTTTCCATTTTAATATTAGCTACAATTTCTTTAATATCTTTTTCAAATTCCATTTGAGCATTGAGAACTGACTTTTGGAAGTTATGGAAGTCATAAATGTGCTGCCAACAATTTATGCATATTCTCATTGAGAGTTGTGGATATTGATGGGAGTTGAGAAACTAAAAAAAATATTAACATGTTTTTAAAGCAATTTACAATTTACATACATATTAAAAAATATAAATTTCTCTTACCATGGGATCAAAATATTTCACAGTAATTTCGTAGACTTCATTTACTTGGTTAAGTTCATTATATAGATTTTTAAATTCGGTTTGGGCAGAAACACACAAACGACATAAAGTTGTTGCGGACATTGTTGAAATTTAATACAATTTAAATAAAAGACAACTTCTTAAATATCTAGCAGTTGTAAACAAATTTTGTTATTTGATTCACTCATTACGCAATGTTAACAAATATTTTGTTTACGAATGATGGCCAAAATATAGAAAGAAAAACAAAACATAACGCTACATTTACTTCCAACGAATTTGTATATCGTGTGTAGGGTGGCCTAAATATAGAAAAAAAAACGAATTTTAGATTTTTAGTGAAATAAAAATTTTACATAAAATTTTTGGCATTTATTTTGAATTGAACCATTCAAAGGTCAATTTTATTATGAATTAATTCCATTATGAATTTATTCAACAATTAAGTAATTCTATTCAAATAAAGCAAAGGTTCGAAAGAATTAATTCTTATTATTTTAACCAGAGTACCAAATATTCATTCATTTGTCACTCATGTTCATGAAAAGAGAATTTTAATTTGTTATGTTCGCTTCATGTATGAAGAGACATACAATTTTTTTGCTTTGTTCATTCATGTATGATAGAGATTTTTTATTTCTCATTATTCACATACGTATATGTACTTTAAAGAAAACAAGTAAGAGAGATATATTCGGCTGGGCCGAATCTTACATACCCTTCACCAAACTATACTTCAAAATAAAAATTTTAAATATTTTTAGGTAAACAAAATTAACTTTTTTTTCCAGCTGTTTTTTTTTTTATTTTTTTGAAAAAAATTTTTTTTTTCGATTTTTTTTTAAATTTAAAAAACTTTTTTTTTTAAATTTAAAATTTTTTTTTTTTTAATATTTAGCCAACAAAACTTTTGGTGAAAAAAAAATTCGGGTTAAAAATTTTTTTCCGATTTTGACCCATTGTAGGTCCAACTTACTATGGTCTTATATACGTCGTTGGAATGGTCTTTGAAATATCTATCATTAGATATCCATATTGTCTATATTAATGACTTAGTAATCCAGATATAGGTCAAAAAATAGGTAAAAAATCGAGGTTGTCCTGGTTTTATCCTTATATCTCAGCCATTTGTGGACCGATTTTGCTGATTTTAAATAGCAAACTTCTCGAAAGCATGTCTGACAGAATTATTCAAGATTTGGATCCTGAAGATATCTGGGGTCTTCAGAAAATTGATTTCAACAGACGGACAGACAGACAGACAGACAGACAGACAGACAGACAGACGGACATGGCTAAATCGACTCCGCTATCTATAAGGATCCAGAATATATATACTTTATAGGGTCGGAAAATTATATTGTGGAAATTACAAACGGAATGACAAATTTATATATACCCTTCTTACGAAGGTGAAGGGTATAAAAACAGTGTGTTTATGTGTGTTTAAAATTCAAAAAATTCTTAGCTACACACAAAAAATTATTCGAGGTAATATTACCTTAGTTGGCATAGTTAAATTATTTTTATATGAAACTAAATAAATAAGTTGTATTACCTATGCCAATAGTTAATTTATACAATACATTTTAACTAAAAACTATGTTAATTCTACTATTGTTGTTAGTTATCTTCTTCGAACATTTTGGAGTGTGTTTTTTCAAACTTATGTCAATTTAATTTTGAAAATACATCTTGCAGACTAATTAGATCTTTCCATACTGACCGGAGACAATTTACAGAGGTCCAAGGTAGAGTGTCTACTATTTCAGAAACTTTTAGAGGCATACCCCAAGGCTCTGTGTTAGGACCATTATTATTTATGACATACGTTAATGATACTTTTTCACAGGTAAAATTTTGTACATGTTTCGCCTATGCTGATGACATATAGTTGATCGCAAGTGATAATGGAAATGATATTGACCATTTAATCTTAAATGTTAATAAGGATTTACAGTCTATCATGAAATGGTCAAATAAAAATTGTTTAAGCATCAACCCTGCAAAAACTCGGGCATTACTTTTTTCGTATAATAATCATCCAAATATTATGCTCTCTTTGGGAAAAAATCCAATACAATTTGTTTCACACATCAAATCTCTTGGTATATATTTGGATGATAATTTAGATTTTGGAGTGCATATAAATCATATTGTTGCATCAATATCATTCATTTTGAGAAAACTCGCCCGAAAAGATGTATGCATAATAAAACAGAATTTTAGATATAAATTACTTTTATGCTATTTTTTATTTATTACATAATTTTAAAGTAAGTGTTGCTCCCTAATATTTTTAGATAACAACTTCATTTGATACCAAATTAACGTCCACTTTTGTTATGATCGGTTTATTCATTCTGCCTTCCGCCCATTCTTTGGGATGCGCCTTCTTTCGATGATGATGCATGTTGGCATTAACTTTAAATGTCTTTGGACAATGAGGACACTGGTACAAATCTTCTCCCGTATGGGTAGCCATATGTTCTCGCAATACAATGGCAACCTTAAAGCCCTTGTCACAAATGGTGCATTTAAATTTACGCTCTGCTTGATGGACGTATTTTTTGTGACTACGCAAAGCCGTCTCGGTGGGAGCTATTTTACCGCATTCACTACAGACATAAACCGTAGAGCCGTCGTGGTGAGCCACCGTTTTGTGACGTTTTAAACTGGAACGGGAATTTAGTTCGGCATTACACTGATCACAGGGCCATTTACGTTTCTTAATGCCAGCATGTTCGAGTATGTGTTGTTTTAGAGCATAAACGCCGTGTATTGTTTTGCCACATTGGTCACATACACGATCAACATTGTGGACCATACGTTCATGAATCTTACGGCGTTGTTCGGTAGAAAAGCCCTTTCCACATTCGTTACATTTAAAATCTTTCCCCGTATCATGTGTTTCCATATGCGTTTTAAGTGTACATTTTTTAGCAAACCGTTTCTGACATATCGAACATTCAAAGGGACGCTCTTGTCCTTCGGCCGTATGTTTCTCATGCATATGCTTATTCAGATTTCGACTATTAGTAGAGACTTTGTCACAAATTTTGCATTTAAACGTTTCTGGATCTATGTGGAAGCGTATGTGCTCGACAATATCAAAACGATGTTTTAATTTGCGTTGGCAGCATGAAACGTAACATTTTTGTTTGGGATGCTCAGTACTAAAATGCTTTCTTAAAAAGGTTAAATTTGTAAAAACTTGATTACAAATGTCACACTCCAATTCTTGTTTCCATTCGGCAATAAATGCATCAATCTCTTTCGTTTTTTGTTTACCCGTCTTTTGTTTGTCATTGGATGAAACAAAGGCGTCCGGGTCGTCCTGGTGATGATTATTTTCGCTATCATTATCGTCCTGATCAATGTCATAATCATCGTCATCATCATTTGAGGATTCATTAGAATCATGATCATTGTTTTCCGAATTCTGATTAACATCAGTGTCTTTAGCAGAATTTTCTATTTCAGATTCCGCTTTTACAGGCGGACTTTTATTGTTCAAATCTTTTGTTTTTGCTTTGCGTTTTATTGTAGTTTTTGTCTGAGGTGTGCTTTCTTCTGTGTTGTTCTTGCTTCTTGGTTTTCTTGTGCGCTTTACGAGGGAAATATCCTTTTCAATATCTTCTTGCCTTTTCGGTTTTCTTCCACGTTTTTTTCTTGTGCTTTTGGGCAAACTAGTAATCAAGGGCTTTTCGTCATCCGTTGAAAAGGGATTATCGTCCTTGATGTCGTCCACATCTAAATCGGGTAAAAATATTTCACTTTTCTCCTCTACATCCACATTAACATTATTAAAAACATCATGGTACAACTCCCCCGTATTTTGTCTATTGATATGATCTGCGCCAGCTAACAAATCATCCTCCACTTTAATATTAGTAACAATCTGTTTAAATTCTTGTTCTAGTTTTGTTTGAGCATTGAGTACGGTCTGTTGGAAAGAATGAAAATCACTAATGTGATGCCAGCATTTCATACATATTACCATAGACAGTTGTGGATATTGTTGCGAGTTAAGAAACTGGAAAGTAATTGTATTTAATAACTAAACCAACACATTCCGAATATATCAACTAAAAAACCTGTACATACCATGGGATCAAAATATTTCACAGTAATTTCGTAGACTTCATTTCCCTGGCCAAGTTCATCGAATAAACTCTTGCTTTCGGTGTAGTCACAGATACACAAACGACACAAAGATGTTGTAGACATTGTAGTTACGGAAATTTTATTAGTTTTACAATAATTACATTTATTCAATAAAATAATTTTCCTAAATTTATTATTTTTTTTTTCTTTTTCTGTTGTGTTTGTGTTATTCACCAAAAAATGCTAACAAACATTTTGTATTTACGTACACGAGTGAAAGCAAAGACAAGAAATTAATCTATATACAGGGTGCGAACTATGGACAACGTGTTTAGGCAAGCCATATTATCAAATGATGATGCCAGGTTTTTACACCGTATCCCGTTTTTGACAATTTTGTTTGTATTGTTAGATCTGTTTCGTGTTGATAGAATGTTTGTATGCTCTTAGTTTAGAAGTTATGGTACTTATTTAATAGAAAATTTCTCCTATATTATCTGACCATTATGGATAACATTTAATAGTGGTACAGATTATTAACATTGGGAATAGTGATCAAAAATCCGGTAAATTAAAAAAATCGGTTAACGGTTTAACCGAAAAAGTGTGTTTTTGAAAAAAACCGGTTTCGATTTTTACCATTATATAAAAACTGGTTAACAGGTTTATATTAAACTTGTATTCAATATTGAAAAGGTCTACCTACTTAAATTTAGTTGTGTAGACATGTTTCATAAGAAAAAATAAATAGATTTTAACATACAATTTTACTTTTTGTATTGCCTGTTTCAGTAAATGCGAACGAATATTTTCTTTCTTAATTTGTATTGATAACAACAAATATTTACTGAAACAGGCAATTAATTTTTTCAGAATAATGAAATTAGTAAATAAAAGCAATAAATAAACTGTTTGGCTTTGATTCCATGTGTAATTTCATTACTATCATAAAAATCATTAATTTGGTGTATAATATACATAATTTGTTTACATTTGCCATCTTTTTAAATTTTTTAATATTTAAAGCTTTAACTTTATGCAATTACATATTTTATATCTTGTTATACCCTTCAACTTCGTGAGAAAGGTATATATAAGTTTGTCATTCCGTTTGTAATTTCCACAATAAAATTTTCCGACCCTATAAAGTATATATATTCAGGATCCTTATAGATAGCGGAGTCGATTTAGCCATGTCTGTCTGTCTGTTGAAATCAACTTTCTGAAGACCCCAGATATCGGGATCCAAATCTTCAATAATTCTGTCAGACATGCTTTGAAGAAGTTTCCTATTTAAAATCAGCAAAATCCGTCCATAAATAACGGAGATATGAGCAAAAATTCGAGACAACCTCTATTTTTTATCTATATCTCGATTACTAAGTCATAAATAAATATAGACAATATGGATATCTAATGGTAAATATTTCAAAGTCCATTGCAACGATGTATATAAGGCTATAGTAAGTTGGACCTACAATGAGTCAAAATCAGGAAAAATACTTTTTAACCCGAATTTTTTTCACAAAAAACATTTTTTTGTCATAAATTTTTTTATTTTAAATGCATATTTATATAAATTAGTATGTATAAGTATTTAGTTCTTTGGTTTTATTTCAAATATTGTGTGCTTGACTTAAAAATGAATGGCGTATCTTTTGAACGCAGTTTTTGGTTTTAATAACTTATATGTCATTTTGAAGGGTACATATCTGTTATTTATTCTCACTTGCTTATTGAATATTATAGTGTAGTCAAAAATGTCGAATTTTGTGCCAACAAAGCGTGTTTTGGTGAATGTGTTTTATCGGTTTCAAGCTGCGAGAGATGGTTTGTGCTGTTCAAAAGTGCTGATTTTGACACGGAAGACTATGAATTGGAGACAATACTTCATTAAGTTTGTCAAACTCAATATGAGCTTGCAAAATCATTGGGAGTTACTCAATCAGCAAATTCAAAACTTTCGCAAGCAGCAGGATTCATACAAAAGCTGGGAAATGGGTACAATACGAATTGAAGCCGACAGACGCTATAAAAGAAAATAATTTTTGCACCGAATCATTACTTGCGATGAAAAATTAATCCATAACAATAACCCGAAGCGTAAGATATCATATATGAAGCCCGGCCAACCAGTCGAATCGACACCGTATCCAAATATCCATGGCGCTAAGGTAATGCTCCGTATTTGGTGGGAGCAAAACGGTCCTATATATTATGAGCGGCAGAAATCTGACCAGACCACCACTTGGGACCAGTACTGAACGCAACTGATTCGTTTGAAGCGAGCATTGGCAGAAAAACCTTGTGAAGTTTTGCCTCAACCGCGTTATAGTTCAGACCGTTCCCTGTTCGACTACTATTTGTTTCGATCGCTGCAGAACGCTCTCCCTGGCATACGCTTCACTTTGGAACAGAGTATCCGATATCAAAAGATGAGCAGTTCTTTTGGCTCGGATTCCGTATGTCCCGGTCCACATTGTGAAACATTTGCTGCACAACTTTTTTAAATTCTCTTTTGGAACTGCATTCGTGTCCACACAGTGAAGTTTTTGCTTTTCAGTATTTGACATTTCTGTACAGAAAGAATATGAACGAATAAATGTGAATGACATGCTCAACAAAAACTTCATGTACATGAAGCAGAGTACCCTTTTTCATTCCTCTTTCCCCTTTCATCGACAAGCTCAAATGTTTTGCAGCAAAAGTTTCACAGTATGGATGGGGACTATGATGCCAGAAAGATGGGAAAAGTTCATAGCTAACAATGTTTTAAATATAAAACATATAAAAACTTATTTTTATTTTAAATGCATATTTATGTATATAAATTAGTATGTTTTCTTTAAAATATTAAGGGTCCTCATGTAAACGCTTAATGCCTCGTAAACTGTGGAATCTGTGCATTGATAACTTTGCGCGACAATTTAAATTTATTATGCATAAGAAATAAAAATCAAATAAAATACAAATATTTTGTACATGTGAAAATTGTATGACTTTGGAACAGAATGATTGGATTGGATATATGGAAATATTAACCAACAGCTAGAACAAAAGCAAAATCTGCCAAACAATGTTTACCATTGTTTGTTCCAAAGATTTCACTTTCATTAGAAATTTTTCGAATTTAAATTTATACAAATTTCTAAAACTTTTTTTTAAGCATTTGTTGAATTTATTTTTGTTTGACATTTTTATCAAATAAACATTTTCTGTATAAAATTGTACAAAATTTAAAAGGTGGGTTCATGAAACACGTCGCGCAAATTTGCACATTTGCACAAATGGGAAACTTAAGCGTTTAAATGAGTACCCTTATTATTTTTTAATATTTTACAAGTAAAATTAAACTCTATACAAATAACAGACTTTCTTACTTAAACTTCTGTAACCCATATCAAACAGTAGTCAGAAATACTGTTCACAGTATTTTCGAATACGTATAAACTAGACTATAAATATTGTAAAAAAATAAAGGTACTTTCATTAAGCGCTTTCTATCGAAATTTTGTATTCCTTTAAATGGCCTTTCAATGCCATTATGTGTGGAATATAACATCGTGCAAATATTCACAGCTGAGGGCCGATATTATAGCTTCTTTGCATGCCTAACGGGGTCAAATTGAAATCTCTGTTGTCAGTTCACATGACCAGCACATTAGATGACCATGCTCTCAAATCGCTCATGCAGAATGTCCAATATGTCTACACTTAACATTCATTGTTAAGGTTAAAAAAGTCGTACATACAGTTAATATTTTTTATAAACAGAATGTATCGAAAGCACGTTTTTTCCAAAATTTCATAGATATAATAACTTATTTATGGCGTATTTGTGGTTCATTTCAATAAAATTTTTATATAAAAATAAACTTAAACAAATTTGAAACAGGAACACAAAATACAGATTTCGGTGTCATTGGGTTAATTCAAACACTTTTGGTAAAAGACAAAATTTTGTTACAAAAATCTCAAAAAACTGAGTTATATTGGGATAAAGGTATCATTTTGATAATTTCTTTTTCTAAATTGACCGATGAACATTACTGCTGCCGCTTATCCAATAAATATGTGTTGGTAAAAACGAACACCAATTTTTTTTTTTTTGATTTTTATATTATATGAAAAGTTATTTATAAAATATATGAAAAATTTTATATTAAAAATGTTCAATCTGTATCGTATCCATGGGATATTTAAACCTTTATATTTTGTAAATAATTTTTTATATATAATCAAATTGTGGTCTAATTGGAACCGATTATGGCCAATTATTTTTCTGGATTTCCCGGTTACCCCAGAACATACCAACTCAATTTCCCGATTCCCGGGAATCAAAAAAGTTCGGGAATTTAAAAACCCTAGTTGACATATCCCTCCATGATTATTTAGCAAAAGAAACTGAATAAATGACAGCCAATTTGACAGATTTAGCTTCAACAATGAGGTCGCCATCAACTGTCAAAGTTCGGAAGTCCATACTGGCAGAACCTTTATAAGCAAATAATAATATGAAAATGAAGTAAAACATAAAAGTGGCTATAAGTCGGTAAATAGTGGTCCAAATGGAAAAAGGACGATCATCTGTGATCATTTACATTTTCAACCCAAAATCGATTTTATACATGAAAATTAAGTAAAACACAAAAGTGGCTATAAGTCGGTAAATAGTGGTCCAAATGGAAAAAGGACGATCATCTGTGATCACTTACATTTTCAACCCAAAATCGATTTTATACATGAAAATTAAGTAAAACATAAAAGTGGCTAAAAGTCGGTAAATAGTGGTCCAAATGGAAAAAGGACGATCATCTGTGATCATTTACATTTTCAACCCAAAATCGATTTTATACATGAAAATTAAGCAAAACACAAAAGTGGCTATAAGTCGGTAAATAGTGGTCCAAATGGATCACTTACATTTTCAACCCAAAATCTATTTAATACATGAAAATTAAGTAAAACATAAAAGTGGCTATAAATCGGCAAATAGTTGTCCAAATGGAACAGGGACGATCATCTGTGATCACTTACATTTTCAACCCAAAATCAATTTTATATATGAAAATGAAGTAAAACATAAAAGTGGCTAAAAGTCGGTAAATAGTGGTCCAAATGGAAAAGGGACAATCATCTGTGATCCCTTGCATTTTCAACCCAAAATCGATTTTATATTTGATTTTATATTTTATATACGAAAATGAAGTAAAACATAAAAGTGGCTATAAGTTGGTAAATAGTGGTCCAAAAGGAAAAAGGACGATCATCTGTGATCACTTATATTTTCAACCCAAAATCGATTTTATATATGAAAATGAAGTAAAACACAAAAGTGGCTATAAGTCTGTAAATAATGGTCCAAATGGAAAAAGGGACGATCATCTGTGATCACTTACATTTTCAACCCAAAATCGATTTTATATATGAAAATGTAGTAGAACATAAAAGTGGCTATAAGTCGGTAAATAGTGGTCCAAATGGAAAAAGGACGATCATCTGTGATCACTTATATTTTCTTATACTTTCATATAAAAAATCGATTTTATATATGAAAATGAAGTAAAACATAAAAGTGGCTATAAGTCGGTAAATAGTGGTCCAAATGGAAAAAGGACGATGATCTGTGATCACTTACATTTTCAACCCAAAATCGATTTTATATATGAAAATGAAGTAAAACATAAAAGTGGCTATAAGTCGGTAAATAGTGGTCCAAATGGAAAAAGGACGATCATCTGTGATCACTTATATTTTCTTATACTTTCATATAAAAAATCGATTTTATATATGAAAATGAAGTAAAAAATAAAAGTGGCTACAAGTCGGTAAATAGTGGTCCAAGTGGAAAAAGGACGATCATCTGTGATCACTTATATTTTCTTACACTTTCATATAAAAAATAGATTTTATATATGAAATTGAAGTAAAACATAAAAGTGGCTATAAGTCTGTAAATAGTGGTCCAAATGGAAAAGGGACGATCATCTGTGATCACTTACATTTTCCACCCAAAATCGATTTTATATATGAAAATGAAGTAAAACATAAAAGTGGCTATAAGTCGGTAAATTGTGGTCCAAATGGAAAAAGGACGATCGTCTGTGATCACTTACATTTTCAACACAAAATCGATTTTATATATGAAAATGAAGTAAAACATAAAAGTGGCTACAAGTCGGTAAATAGTGGTCCAAATGGAAAAAGGACGATCATCTGTGATCACTTATATTTTCTTATACTTTCATATAAAAAATCGATTTTATATATGAAAATGAAGTAAAACATAAAAGTGGCTATAAGTCTGTAAATAGTGGTGCAAATGGAAAAGGGACGATCATCTGTGATCACTTACATTTTCAACCCAAAATCGATTTTATATATGAAAATGAAGTAAAACATAAAAGTGGCTATAAGTCTGTAAATAGTGGTCCAAATGGAAAAAGGGACGATCATCTGTGATCACTTACATTTTCAACCCAAAATCGATTTTATATATGAAAATGTAGTAGAACATAAAAGTGGCTATAAGTCGGTTAATAGTGGTCTAAATGGAAAAAGGACGATCATCTGTGATCACTTATATTTTCCTATACTTTCATATAAAAAATCGATTTTATATATGAAAATGTAGTAGAACATAAAAGTGGCTATAAGTCGGTAAATAGTGGTCCAAATGGAAAAAGTACGATCATCTGTGATCACTTATATTTTCTTATACTTTCATATAAAAAATCGATTTTATATATGAAAATTAAGTAAAACATAAAAGTGGCTATAAGTCTTTAAATAGTGGTCCAAATGGAAAAAGGGACGATCATCTGTGATCACTTACATTTTCAACCCAAAATCGATTTTATATATGAAAATGTAGTAGAACATAAAAGTGGCTATAAGTCTGTAAATAGTGGTCCAAATGGAAAACGAACGATCATCTGTGATCACTTACATTTTCAATCTAAAATCGATTTTATATATGAAAATGTAGTAGAACATAAAAGTGGCTATAAGTCGGTAAATAGTGGTCCAAATGGAAAAGGGACGATCATCTGTGATCACTTACATTTTCAACCCAAAATCGATTTTATATATGAAAATGAAGTAAAACATAAAAGTGGCTATAAGTCTGTAAATAGTGGTCCAAATGGAAAAGGGACGAGCATCTGTGATCACTTACATAAAAGTGGCTATAAGTCTGTAAATAGTGGTCCAAATGGAAAACGGACGATCATCTGTGATCACTTATATTTTCTTATACTTTCATATAAAAACTCGATTTTATATATGAAAATGAAGTAAAACATAAAAGTGGCTATAAGTCGGTAAATAGTGGTCCAAATGGAAAAAGGACGATCATCTGTGATCACTTATATTTTCAACCCAAAATCGATTTTATATATGAAAATGAAGTAAAACATAAAAGTGGCTATAAGTCTGTAAATAGTGGTCCAAATGGAAAAGGGACGATCATCTGTGATCACTTACATAAAAGTGGCTATAAGTCTGTAAATAGGGGTCCAAATGGAAAAGGGACGATCATCTGTGATCACTTACATTTTCAACCCAAAATCGATTTTATATATGAAAATGTAGTAGAACATAAAAGTGGCTATAAGTCGGTAAATAGTGGTACAAATGGAAAAGGGACGATCATCTGTGATCACTTACATTTTCAACCCAAAATCGATTTTATATATGAAAATGAAGTAAAACATAAAAGTGGCTATAAGTCTGTAAATAGTGGTCCAAATGGAAAAGGGACGATCATCTGTGATCACTTACATAAAAGTGGCTATAAGTCTGTAAATAGTGGTCCAAATGGAAAACGGACGATCATCTGTGATCACTTATATTTTCTTATACTTTCATATAAAAACTCGATTTTATATATGAAAATGAAGTAAAACATAAAAGTGGCTATAAGTCGGTAAATAGTGGTCCAAATGGAAAAAGGACGATGATCTGTGATCACTTACATTTTCAACCCAAAATCGATTTTATATACGAAATTGAAGTAAAACATAAAAGTGGCTGTAAGTCTGTAAATAGTGGTCCAAATGTAAAAAGGACGATCATCTGTGAGCACTTATATTTTCTTATACTTTCATATAAAAAATCGATTTTATATATGAAAATGTAGTAGAACATAAAAGTGGCTATAAGTCGGTAAATAGTGGTCCAAATGGAAAAAGGACGATCATCTGTGATCACTTACATTTTCTTATACTTTCATATAAAAACTCGATTTTATATATGAAAATGAAGTAAAACATAAAAGTGGCTATAAGTCGGTAAATAGTGGTCCAAATGGAAAAAGGACGATCATCTGTGATCACTTATATTTTCTTATACTTTCATATAAAAAATCGATATTATATATGAAAATGTAGTAGAACATAAAAGTGGCTATAAGTCTGTAAATAGTGGTCCAAATGGAAAAAGGACGATCATCTGTGATCACTTATATTTTCTTATACTTTCATATAAAAACTCGATTTTATATATGAAAATGAAGTAAAACATAAAAGTGGCTATAAGTCGGTAAATAGTGGTCCAAATGGAAAAAGGACGATGATCTGTGATCACTTACATTTTCAACCCAAAATCGATTTTATATACGAAATTGAAGTAAAACATAAAAGTGGCTGTAAGTCTGTAAATAGTGGTCCAAATGTAAAAAGGACGATCATCTGTGAGCACTTATATTTTCTTATACTTTCATATAAAAAATCGATTTTATATATGAAAATGTAGTAGAACATAAAAGTGGCTATAAGTCGGTAAATAGTGGTCCAAATGGAAAAAGGACGATCATCTGTGATCACTTACATTTTCTTATACTTTCATATAAAAACTCGATTTTATATATGAAAATGAAGTAAAACATAAAAGTGGCTATAAGTCGGTAAATAGTGGTCCAAATGGAAAAAGGACGATCATCTGTGATCACTTATATTTTCTTATACTTTCATATAAAAAATCGATATTATATATGAAAATGTAGTAGAACATAAAAGTGGCTATAAGTCTGTAAATAGTGGTCCAAATGGAAAAAGGACGATCATCTGTGATCACTTATATTTTCTTATACTTTCATATAAAAAATAGATTTTTTATATGAAAATGTAAGTGATCACAGATGATCGTCCTTTTTCCATTTGGACCACTATTTACAGACTTATAGCCACTTTTATGTTCTACTACATTTTCATATATAAAATCGATTTTGGGTTGAAAATGTAAGTGATCACAGATGATCGTCCCTTTTTCATTTGGACCACTATTTACAGACTTATAGCCACTTTTATGTTTTGCTTCATTTTCATATATAAAATCGATTTTGGGTTGAAAATGTAAGTGATCACAGATGATCGTCCTTTTTCCATTTGGACCACTATTTACAGACTTACAGCCACTTTTATGTTTTACTTCATTTTCATATATAAAATCGATTTTGGGGTGAAAATGTAAGTGATCACAGATGATCGTCCTTTTTCCATTTGGACCACTATTTACCGACTTATAGCCACTTTTATGTTCTACTACATTTTCATATATAAAATCGAGTTTGGGTTGAAAATATAAGTGATCACAGATGATGGTCCTTTTTTCTTTTGGACCACTATTTACGGACTTATAGCCACTTTTATGTTCTACTACATTTTCATATATAAAATCGATTTTATATATGAAAATGAAGTAAAACATAAAAGTGGCTATAAGTCTGTAAATAGTGGTCCAAATGTAAAAAGGACGATCATCTGTGAGCACTTATATTTTCTTATACTTTCATATAAAAAATCGATTTTATATATGAAAATGTAGTAGAACATAAAAGTGGCTATAAGTCGGTAAATAGTGGTCCAAATGGAAAAGGGACGATCATCTGTGATCACTTACATTTTCAACCCAAAATCGATTTTATACATGAAAATGTAGTAGAACATAAAAGTGGCTATAAGTCTGTAAATAGTGGTCCAAATGGAAAACGAACGATCATCTGTGATCACTTACATTTTCAATCCAAAATCGATTTTATATATGAAAATGAAGTAAAACATAAAAGTGGCTATAAGTCTGTAAATAGTGGTCCAAATGGAAAAGGGACGATCATCTGTGATCACTTACATAAAAGTGGCTATAAGTCTGTAAATAGTGGTCCAAATGGAAAACGGACGATCATCTGTGATCACTTACATTTTCCACCCAAAATCGATTTTATATATGAAAATGAAGTAAAACATAAAAGTGGCTACAGTCGGTAAATAGTGGTCCAAATGGAAAAAGGACGATCATCTGTGATCACTTACATTTTCAGCCCAAAATCGATTTTATATATGAAAATGAAGTAAAACACAAAAGTGGCTATAAGTCTGTAAATAGTGGTCCAAATGGAAAAAGGGACGATCATCTGTGATCACTAATGTGTCGATTATGGATGGCAACCGAACTTCAGTTGGGTTGGCAGAGGGCAACCACAAATTTCTGGTTGCCATTTGGTAACAGAAAATGATGCTGTCAGTTGCCATCTGTAATACCATTTAGGCAACTGACAACGCAACTTAAGTTCGGTTGCCATCCATAATCGACCCATTACATTTTCAACCCAAAATCGATTTTATATATGAAAATGTAGTAGAACATAAAAGTGGCTATAAGTCGGTAAATAGTGGTCCAAATGGAAAAAGGACGATCATCTGTGATCACTTACATAAAAGTGGCTATAAGTCTGTAAATAGTGGTCCAAATGGAAAACGGACGATCATCTGTGATCACTTATATTTTCTTATACTTTCATATAAAAACTCGATTTTATATATGAAAATGAAGTAAAACATAAAAGTGGCTATAAGTCGGTAAATAGTGGTCCAAATGGAAAAAGGACGATCATCTGTGATCACTTATATTTTCAACCCAAAATCGATTTTATATATGAAAATGAAGTAAAACATAAAAGTGGCTATAAGTCTGTAAATAGTGGTCCAAATGGAAAAGGGACGATCATCTGTGATCACTTACATAAAAGTGGCTATAAGTCTGTAAATAGGGGTCCAAATGGAAAAGGGACGATCATCTGTGATCACTTACATTTTCAACCCAAAATCGATTTTATATATGAAAATGTAGTAGAACATAAAAGTGGCTATAAGTCGGTAAATAGTGGTACAAATGGAAAAGGGACGATCATCTGTGATCACTTACATTTTCAACCCAAAATCGATTTTATATATGAAAATGAAGTAAAACATAAAAGTGGCTATAAGTCTGTAAATAGTGGTCCAAATGGAAAAGGGACGATCATCTGTGATCACTTACATAAAAGTGGCTATAAGTCTGTAAATAGTGGTCCAAATGGAAAACGGACGATCATCTGTGATCACTTATATTTTCTTATACTTTCATATAAAAACTCGATTTTATATATGAAAATGAAGTAAAACATAAAAGTGGCTATAAGTCGGTAAATAGTGGTCCAAATGGAAAAAGGACGATGATCTGTGATCACTTACATTTTCAACCCAAAATCGATTTTATATACGAAATTGAAGTAAAACATAAAAGTGGCTGTAAGTCTGTAAATAGTGGTCCAAATGTAAAAAGGACGATCATCTGTGAGCACTTATATTTTCTTATACTTTCATATAAAAAATCGATTTTATATATGAAAATGTAGTAGAACATAAAAGTGGCTATAAGTCGGTAAATAGTGGTCCAAATGGAAAAAGGACGATCATCTGTGATCACTTACATTTTCTTATACTTTCATATAAAAACTCGATTTTATATATGAAAATGAAGTAAAACATAAAAGTGGCTATAAGTCGGTAAATAGTGGTCCAAATGGAAAAAGGACGATCATCTGTGATCACTTATATTTTCTTATACTTTCATATAAAAAATCGATATTATATATGAAAATGTAGTAGAACATAAAAGTGGCTATAAGTCTGTAAATAGTGGTCCAAATGGAAAAAGGACGATCATCTGTGATCACTTATATTTTCTTATACTTTCATATAAAAACTCGATTTTATATATGAAAATGAAGTAAAACATAAAAGTGGCTATAAGTCGGTAAATAGTGGTCCAAATGGAAAAAGGACGATGATCTGTGATCACTTACATTTTCAACCCAAAATCGATTTTATATACGAAATTGAAGTAAAACATAAAAGTGGCTGTAAGTCTGTAAATAGTGGTCCAAATGTAAAAAGGACGATCATCTGTGAGCACTTATATTTTCTTATACTTTCATATAAAAAATCGATTTTATATATGAAAATGTAGTAGAACATAAAAGTGGCTATAAGTCGGTAAATAGTGGTCCAAATGGAAAAAGGACGATCATCTGTGATCACTTACATTTTCTTATACTTTCATATAAAAACTCGATTTTATATATGAAAATGAAGTAAAACATAAAAGTGGCTATAAGTCGGTAAATAGTGGTCCAAATGGAAAAAGGACGATCATCTGTGATCACTTATATTTTCTTATACTTTCATATAAAAAATCGATATTATATATGAAAATGTAGTAGAACATAAAAGTGGCTATAAGTCTGTAAATAGTGGTCCAAATGGAAAAAGGACGATCATCTGTGATCACTTATATTTTCTTATACTTTCATATAAAAAATAGATTTTTTATATGAAAATGTAAGTGATCACAGATGATCGTCCTTTTTCCATTTGGACCACTATTTACAGACTTATAGCCACTTTTATGTTCTACTACATTTTCATATATAAAATCGATTTTGGGTTGAAAATGTAAGTGATCACAGATGATCGTCCCTTTTTCATTTGGACCACTATTTACAGACTTATAGCCACTTTTATGTTTTGCTTCATTTTCATATATAAAATCGATTTTGGGTTGAAAATGTAAGTGATCACAGATGATCGTCCTTTTTCCATTTGGACCACTATTTACAGACTTACAGCCACTTTTATGTTTTACTTCATTTTCATATATAAAATCGATTTTGGGGTGAAAATGTAAGTGATCACAGATGATCGTCCTTTTTCCATTTGGACCACTATTTACCGACTTATAGCCACTTTTATGTTCTACTACATTTTCATATATAAAATCGAGTTTGGGTTGAAAATATAAGTGATCACAGATGATGGTCCTTTTTTCTTTTGGACCACTATTTACGGACTTATAGCCACTTTTATGTTCTACTACATTTTCATATATAAAATCGATTTTATATATGAAAATGAAGTAAAACATAAAAGTGGCTATAAGTCTGTAAATAGTGGTCCAAATGTAAAAAGGACGATCATCTGTGAGCACTTATATTTTCTTATACTTTCATATAAAAAATCGATTTTATATATGAAAATGTAGTAGAACATAAAAGTGGCTATAAGTCGGTAAATAGTGGTCCAAATGGAAAAGGGACGATCATCTGTGATCACTTACATTTTCAACCCAAAATCGATTTTATACATGAAAATGTAGTAGAACATAAAAGTGGCTATAAGTCTGTAAATAGTGGTCCAAATGGAAAACGAACGATCATCTGTGATCACTTACATTTTCAATCCAAAATCGATTTTATATATGAAAATGAAGTAAAACATAAAAGTGGCTATAAGTCTGTAAATAGTGGTCCAAATGGAAAAGGGACGATCATCTGTGATCACTTACATAAAAGTGGCTATAAGTCTGTAAATAGTGGTCCAAATGGAAAACGGACGATCATCTGTGATCACTTACATTTTCCACCCAAAATCGATTTTATATATGAAAATGAAGTAAAACATAAAAGTGGCTACAGTCGGTAAATAGTGGTCCAAATGGAAAAAGGACGATCATCTGTGATCACTTACATTTTCAGCCCAAAATCGATTTTATATATGAAAATGAAGTAAAACACAAAAGTGGCTATAAGTCTGTAAATAGTGGTCCAAATGGAAAAAGGGACGATCATCTGTGATCACTAATGTGTCGATTATGGATGGCAACCGAACTTCAGTTGGGTTGGCAGAGGGCAACCACAAATTTCTGGTTGCCATTTGGTAACAGAAAATGATGCTGTCAGTTGCCATCTGTAATACCATTTAGGCAACTGACAACGCAACTTAAGTTCGGTTGCCATCCATAATCGACCCATTACATTTTCAACCCAAAATCGATTTTATATATGAAAATGTAGTAGAACATAAAAGTGGCTATAAGTCGGTAAATAGTGGTCCAAATGGAAAAAGGACGATCATCTGTGATCACTTATATTTTCTTATACTTTCATATAAAAAATCGATTTTATATATGAAAATGAAGTAAAACATAAAAGTGGCTATAAGTCGGTAAATAGTGGTCCAAATGGAAAAAGGACGATGATCTGTGATCACTTACATTTTCAACCCAAAATCGATTTTATATACGAAATTGAAGTAAAACATAAAAGTGGCTATAAGTCGGTAAATAGTGGTCCAAATGGAAAAAGGATGATCATCTGTGATCACTTATATTTTCTTATACTTTCATATAAAAAATCGATTTTATATATGAAAATGAAGTAAAACATAAAAGTGGCTACAAGTCGGTAAATAGTGGTCCAAATGGAAAAAGGACGATCATCTGTGATCTCTTATATTTTCTTACACTTTCATATAAAAAATAGATTTTATATATGAAAATGAAGTAAAACATAAAAGTGGCTATAAGTCGGTAAATAGTGGTCCAAATGGAAAAAGGACGATGATCTGTGATCACTTACATTTTCAACCCAAAATCGATTTTATATACGAAATTGAAGTAAAACATAAAAGTGGCTATAAGTCGGTAAATAGTGGTCCAAATGGAAAAAGGATGATCATCTGTGATCACTTATATTTTCTTATACTTTCATATAAAAAATCGATTTTATATATGAAAATGAAGTAAAACATAAAAGTGGCTATAAGTCGGTAAATAGTGGTCCAAATGGAAAAAGGACGATGATCTGTGATCACTTACATTTTCTTACACTTTCATATAAAAAATCGATTTTATATATGAAAATGAAGTAAAACATAAAAGTGGCTATAAGTCGGTAAATAGTGGTCCAAATGGAAAAAGGACGATGATCTGTGATCACTTACATTTTCAACCCAAAATCGATTTTATATATGAAAATGAAGTAAAACATAAAAGTGGCTATAAGTCTGTAAATAGTGGTCCAAATGGAAAAAGGACGATCATCTGTGATCACTTATATTTTCTTATACTTTCATATAAAAAATCGATTTTATATATGAAAATGAAGTAAAACATAAAAGTGGCTATAAGTCGGTAAATAGTGGTCCAAATGGAAAAAGGACGATCGTCTGTGATCACTTACATTTTCAACACAAAATCGATTTTATATATGAAAATGTAGTAAAACATAAAAGTGGCTATAAGTCTGTAAATAGTGGTCCAAATGGAAAAAGGACGATCATCTGTGATCACTTATATTTTCTTATACTTTCATATAAAAAATCGATTTTATATATGAAAATGAAGTAAAACATAAAAGTGGCTATAAGTCGGTAAATAGTGGTCCAAATGGAAAAAGGACGATGATCAGTGATCACTTACATTTTCCACCCAAAATCGATTTTATATATGAAAATGAAGTAAAACATAAAAGTGGCTACAGTCGGTAAATAGTGGTCCAAATGGAAAAAGGACGATCATCTGTGATCACTTACATTTTCATCCCAAAATCGATTTTATATATGAAAATGTAGTAGAACATAAAAGTGGCTATAAGTCTGTAAATAGTGGTCCAAATGGAAAAGGGACGATCATCTGTGATCACTTACATTTTCCACCCAAAATCGATTTTATATATGAAAATGTAGTAGAACATAAAAGTGGCTATAAGTCGGTAAATAGTGGTCCAAATGGCAAAAGGACTATCATCTGTGATCACTTACATTTTCTACCCACAATCGATTTTATATATGAAAATGAAGTAGAACATTAAAGTGGCTATAAGTCGGTAAATAGTGGTCCAAATGGAAAGAGGACGATCATCTGTGATCACTTACATTTTCAACCCAAAATCGATTTTATATATGAAAATGAAGTAAAACACAAAAGTGGCTATAAGTCTGTAAATAGTGGTCCAAATGGAAAAAGGGACGATCATCTGTGATCACTTACATTTTCAACCCAAAATCGATTTTATATATGAAAATGTAGTAGAACATAAAAGTGGCTATAAGTCTGTAAATAGTGGTCCAAATGGAAAAAGGACGATCATCTGTGATCACTTATATTTTCTTATACTTTCATATAAAAAATCGATTTTATATATGAAAATGAAGTAAAACATAAAAGTGGCTATAAGTCGGTAAATAGTGGTCCAAATGGAAAAAGGACGATCGTCTGTGATCACTTACATTTTCAACACAAAATCGATTTTATATATGAAAATGTAGTAAAACATAAAAGTGGCTATAAGTCTGTAAATAGTGGTCCAAATGGAAAAAGGACGATCATCTGTGATCACTTATATTTTCTTATACTTTCATATAAAAAATCGATTTTATATATGAAAATGAAGTAAAACATAAAAGTGGCTATAAGTCGGTAAATAGTGGTCCAAATGGAAAAAGGACGATGATCAGTGATCACTTACATTTTCCACCCAAAATCGATTTTATATATGAAAATGAAGTAAAACATAAAAGTGGCTACAGTCGGTAAATAGTGGTCCAAATGGAAAAAGGACGATCATCTGTGATCACTTACATTTTCAACCCAAAATCGATTTTATATATGAAAATGTAGTAGAACATAAAAGTGGCTATAAGTCTGTAAATAGTGGTCCAAATGGAAAAAGGACGATCATCTGTGATCACTTACATTTTCCACCCAAAATCGATTTTATATATGAAAATGTAGTAGAACATAAAAGTGGCTATAAGTCGGTAAATAGTGGTCCAAATGGCAAAAGGACTATCATCTGTGATCACTTACATTTTCTACCCACAATCGATTTTATATATGAAAATGAAGTAGAACATTAAAGTGGCTATAAGTCGGTAAATAGTGGTCCAAATGGAAAGAGGACGATCATCTGTGATCACTTACATTTTCAACCCAAAATCGATTTTATATATGAAAATGAAGTAAAACACAAAAGTGGCTATAAGTCTGTAAATAGTGGTCCAAATGGAAAAAGGGACGATCATCTGTGATCACTTACATTTTCAACCCAAAATCGATTTTATATATGAAAATGTAGTAGAACATAAAAGTGGCTATAAGTCGGTAAATAGTGGTCCAAATGGAAAAAGGACGATCATCTGTGATCACTTATATTTTCTTATACTTTCATATAAAAAATCGATTTTATATATGAAAATGAAGTAAAACATAAAAGTGGCTACAAGTCGGTAAATAGTGGTCCAAATGGAAAAGGGACGATCGTCTGTGATCACTTACATTTTCAACCCAAAATCGATTTTATATATGAAAATGTAGTAGAACATAAAAGTGGCTATAAGTCTGTAAATAGTGGTCCAAATGAAAAAGGGACGATCATCTGTGATCACTTACATTTTCAACCCACAATCGATTTTATATATGAAAATGAAGTAGAACATAAAAGTGGCTACAAGTCGGTAAATAGTGGTCCAAATGAAAAAGGGACGATCATCTGTGATCACTTACATTTTCACCCCAAAATCGATTTTATATATGAAAATGAAGTAAAACATAAAAGTGGCTGTAAGTCTGTAAATAGTGGTCCAAATGGAAAAAGGACGATCATCTGTGATCACTTACATTTTCAACCCAAAATCGATTTTATATATGAAAATGAAGTAAAACATAAAAGTGGCTATAAGTCTGTAAATAGTGGTCCAAATGGAAAAGGGACGATCATCTGTGATCACTTACATTTTCAACCCAAAATCGATTTTATATATGAAAATGTAGTAGAACATAAAAGTGGCTATAAGTCTGTAAATAGTGGTCCAAATGGAAAAAGGACGATCATCTGTGATCACTTATATTTTCTTATACTTTCATATAAAAACTCGATTTTATATATGAAAATGAAGTAAAACATAAAAGTGGCTATAAGTCTGTAAATAGTGGTCCAAATGGAAAAAGGACGATCATCTGTGATCACTTATATTTTCTTATACTTTCATATAAAAACTCGATTTTATATATGAAAATGAAGTAAAACATAAAAGTGGCTATAAGTCGGTAAATTGTAGTCCAAATGGAAAAAGGACGATCGTCTGTGATCACTTACATTTTCAACCCAAAATCGATTTTATATATGAAAATGAAGTAAAACATAAAAGTGGCTATAAGTCTGTAAATAGTGGTCCAAATGGAAAAGGGACGATCATCTGTGATCACTTACATTTTCAACCCAAAATCGATTTTATATATGAAAATGTAGTAGAACATAAAAGTGGCTATAAGTCGGTAAATAGTGGTCCAAATGGAAAAGGGACGATCATCTGTGATCACTTACATTTTCAACCCAAAATCGATTTTATATATGAAAATGAAGTAAAACATAAAAGTGGCTATAAGTCTGTAAATAGTGGTCCAAATGGAAAAGGGACGATCATCTGTGATCACTTACATTTTCAACCCAAAATCGATTTTATATATGAAAATGTAGTAGAACATAAAAGTGGCTATAAGTCTGTAAATAGTGGTCCAAATGGAAAAGGGACGATCATCTGTGATCACTTACATTTTCAACCCAAAATCGATTTTATATATGAAAATGTAGTAGAACATAAAAGTGGCTATAAGTCTGTAAATAGTGGTCCAAATGAAAAAGGGACGATCATCTGTGATCACTTACATTTTCAACCCAAAATCGATTTTATATATGAAAATGTAGTAGAACATAAAAGTGGCTATAAGTCTGTAAATAGTGGTCCAAATGGAAAAAGGACGATCATCTGTGATCACTTACATTTTCTTATACTTTCATATAAAAACTCGATTTTATATATGAAAATGAAGTAAAACATAAAAGTGGCTATAAGTCGGTAAATAGTGGTCCAAATGGAAAAAGGACGATCATCTGTGATCACTTATATTTTCTTATACTTTCATATAAAAAATCGATATTATATATGAAAATGTAGTAGAACATAAAAGTGGCTATAAGTCTGTAAATAGTGGTCCAAATGGAAAAAGGACGATCATCTGTGATCACTTATATTTTCTTATACTTTCATATAAAAACTCGATTTTATATATGAAAATGAAGTAAAACATAAAAGTGGCTATAAGTCGGTAAATAGTGGTCCAAATGGAAAAAGGACGATCATCTGTGATCACTTATATTTTCTTATACTTTCATATAAAAAATAGATTTTATATATGAAAATGTAGTAGAACATAAAAGTGGCTATAAGTCGGTAAATAGTGGTCCAAATGGAAAAGGGACGATCATCTGTGATCACTTACATTTTCAACCCAAAATCGATTTTATATATGAAAATGTAGTAGAACATAAAAGTGGCTATAAGTCGGTAAATAGTGGTCCAAATGGAAAAAGGACGATCATCTGTGATCACTTACATTTTCACCCCAAAATCGATTTTATATATGAAAATGAAGTAAAACATAAAAGTGGCTGTAAGTCTGTAAATAGTGGTCCAAATGAAAAAGGGACGATCATCTGTGATCACTTATATTTTCTTATAATTTCATATAAAAAATCGATTTTATATATGAAAATGAAGTAAAACATAAAAGTGGCTACAAGTCGGTAAATAGTGGTCCAAATGGAAAAGGGACGATCGTCTGTGATCACTTACATTTTCAACCCAAAATCGATTTTATATATGAAAATGTAGTAGAACATAAAAGTGGCTATAAGTCTGTAAATAGTGGTCCAAATGAAAAAGGGACGATCATCTGTGATCACCCACAATCGATTTTATATATGAAAATGAAGTAAAACATAAAAGTGGCTACAAGTCGGTAAATAGTGGTCCAAATGAAAAAGGGACGATCATCTGTGATCACTCTTATTTTCTTATACTTTCATATAAAAACTCGATTTTATATATGAAAATGAAGTAAAACATAAAAGTGGCTATAAGTCTGTAAATAGTGGTCCAAATGGAAAAAGGACGATCATCTGTGATCACTTATATTTTCTTATACTTTCATATAAAAACTCGATTTTATATATGAAAATGAAGTAAAACATAAAAGTGGCTATAAGTCGGTAAATTGTAGTCCAAATGGAAAAAGGAAGATCGTCTGTGATCACTTACATTTTCAACCCAAAATCGATTTTATATATGAAAATGAAGTAAAACATAAAAGTGGCTATAAGTCTGTAAATAGTGGTCCAAATGGAAAAGGGACGATCATCTGTGATCACTTACATTTTCAACCCAAAATCGATTTTATATATGAAAATGTAGTAGAACATAAAAGTGGCTATAAGTCGGTAAATTGTAGTCCAAATGGAAAAAGGACGATCGTCTGTGATCACTTACATTTTCAACCCAAAATCGATTTTATATATGAAAATGAAGTAAAACATAAAAGTGGCTATAAGTCTGTAAATAGTGGTCCAAATGGAAAAGGGACGATCATCTGTGATCACTTACATTTTCAACCCAAAATCGATTTTATATATGAAAATGTAGTAGAACATAAAAGTGGCTATAAGTCTGTAAATAGTGGTCCAAATGGAAAAAGGACGATCATCTGTGATCACTTATATTTTCTTATACTTTCATATAAAAACTCGATTTTATATATGAAAATGAAGTAAAACATAAAAGTGGCTATAAGTCGGTAAATAGTGGTCCAAATGGAAAAAGGACGATCATCTGTGATCACTTATATTTTCTTATACTTTCATATAAAAAATAGATTTTATATATGAAAATGTAGTAGAACATAAAAGTGGCTATAAGTCGGTAAATAGTGGTCCAAATGGAAAAGGGACGATCATCTGTGATCACTTACATTTTCAACCCAAAATCGATTTTATATATGAAAATGTAGTAGAACATAAAAGTGGCTATAAGTCGGTAAATAGTGGTCCAAATGGAAAAAGGACGATCATCTGTGATCACTTATATTTTCTTATACTTTCATATAAAAAATCGATTTTATATATGAAAATGAAGTAAAACATAAAAGTGGCTATAAGTCCGTAAATAGTGGTCCAAAAGAAAAAAGGACCATCATTTGTGATCACTTACATTTTCAACCCAAAATCGATTTTATATATGAAAATGTAGTAGAACATAAAAGTGGCTATAAGTCTGTAAATAGTGGTCCAAATGGAAAACGAACGATCATCTGTGATCACTTACATTTTCAATCCAAAATCGATTTTATATATGAAAATGAAGCAAAACATAAAAGTGGCTATAAGTCTGTAAATAGTGGTCCAAATGGAAAAGGGACGATCATCTGTGATCACTTACATAAAAGTGGCTATAAGTCTGTAAATAGTGGTCCAAATGGAAAACGGACGATCATCTGTGATCACTTACATTTTCAACCCAAAATCGCTTTTATATATGAAAATGTAGTAGAACATAAAAGTGGCTATAAGTCTGTAAATAGTGGTCCAAATGGAAAAAGGACGATCATCTGTGATCACTTATATTTTCTTATACTTTCATATAAAAACTCGATTTTATATATGAAAATGTAGTAGAACATAAAAGTGGCTATAAGTCGGTAAATAGTGGTCCAAATGGAAAAAGGACGATCATCTGTGATCATTTACATTTTCAACCCAAAATCGATTTTATATATGAAAATGAAGTAAAACATAAAAGTGGCTACAAGTCGGTAAATAGTGGTCCAAATGGAAAAAGGACGATCATCTGTGATCACTTACATTTTCACCCCAAAATCGATTTTATATATGAAAATGAAGTAAAACATAAAAGTGGCTGTAAGTCTGTAAATAGTGGTCCAAATGAAAAAGGGACGATCATCTGTGATCACTTATATTTTCTTATAATTTCATATAAAAAATCGATTTTATATATGAAAATGAAGTAAAACATAAAAGTGGCTACAAGTCGGTAAATAGTGGTCCAAATGGAAAAGGGACGATCGTCTGTGATCACTTACATTTTCAACCCAAAATCGATTTTATATATGAAAATGTAGTAGAACATAAAAGTGGCTATAAGTCTGTAAATAGTGGTCCAAATGAAAAAGGGACGATCATCTGTGATCACCCACAATCGATTTTATATATGAAAATGAAGTAAAACATAAAAGTGGCTACAAGTCGGTAAATAGTGGTCCAAATGAAAAAGGGACGATCATCTGTGATCACTTACATTCTCAACCCACAATCGATTTTATATATGAAAATGAAGTAAAACATAAAAGTGGCTACAAGTCGGTAAATAGTGGTCCAAATGGAAAAAGGACGATCATCTGTGATCACTTACATTTTCAACCCAAAATCGATTTTATATATGAAAATGAAGTAAAACATAAAAGTGGCTGTAAGTCTGTAAATAGTGGTCCAAATGGAAAAAGGACGATCATCTGTGATCACTTACATTTTCAACCCAAAATCGATTTTATATATATATCATCTGTGATCACTTACATTTTCAACCCAAAATCGATTTTATATATGAAAATGAAGTAAAACATAAAAGTGGCTGTAAGTCTGTAAATAGTGGTCCAAATGGAAAAAGGACGATCATCTGTGATCACTTACATTTTCAACCCAAAATCGATTTTATATAAATGAAGTAAAACATAAAAGTGGCTATAAGTCTGTAAATAGTGGTCCAAATGGAAAAGGGACGATCATCTGTGATCACTTACATTTTCATATAAAAAATCGATGTAGTAGAACAGAAAAGTGGCTATAAGTCGGTAAATAGTGGTCCAAATGGAAAAGGGACGATCATCTGTGATCACTTATATTTTCTTATAATTTCATATAAAAAATCGATTTTATATATGAAAATGAAGTAAAACATAAAAGTGGCTACAAGTCGGTAAATAGTGGTCCAAATGGAAAAGGGACGATCGTCTGTGATCACTTACATTTTCAACCCAAAATCGATTTTATATATGAAAATGTAGTAGAACATAAAAGTGGTTATAAGTCTGTAAATAGTGGTCCAAATGAAAAAGGGACGATCATCTGTGATCACCCACAATCGATTTTATATATGAAAATGAAGTAAAACATAAAAGTGGCTACAAGTCGGTAAATAGTGGTCCAAATGAAAAAGGGACGATCATCTGTGATCACTTACATTTTCAACCCACAATCGATTTTATATATGAAAATGAAGTAGAACATAAAAGTGGCTACAAGTCGGTAAATAGTGGTCCAAATGAAAAAGGGACGATCATCTGTGATCACTTACATTTTCAACCCAAAATCGATTTTATATATGAAAATGTAGTAGAACATAAAAGTGGCTATAAGTCTGTAAATAGTGGTCCAAATGAAAAAGGGACGATCATCTGTGATCACTTACATTTTCAACCCAAAATCGATTTTATATATGAAAATGAAGTAAAACATAAAAGTGGCTATAAGTTGGTAAATAGTGGTCCAAAAGGAAAAAGGACGATCATCTGTGATCACTTATATTTTCTTATACTTTCATATAAAAACTCGATTTTATATACGAAAATGAAGTAAAACATAAAAGTGGCTATAAGTTGGTAAATAGTGGTCCAAAAGGAAAAAGGACGATCATCTGTGATCACTTATATTTTCTTATACTTTCATATAAAAACTCGATTTTATATATGAAAATGAAGTAAAACATAAAAGTGGCTATAAGTCTGTAAATAGTGGTCCAAATGGAAAAAGGACGATCATCTGTGATCACTTATATTTTCTTATACTTTCATATAAAAACTCGATTTTATATATGAAAATGAAGTAAAACATAAAAGTGGCTATAAGTCGGTAAATTGTAGTCCAAATGGAAAAAGGACGATCGTCTGTGATCACTTACATTTTCAACCCAAAATCGATTTTATATATGAAAATGAAGTAAAACATAAAAGTGGCTATAAGTCTGTAAATAGTGGTCCAAATGGAAAAGGGACGATCATCTGTGATCACTTACATTTTCAACCCAAAATCGATTTTATATATGAAAATGAAGTAAAACATAAAAGTGGCTATAAGTCTGTAAATAGTGGTCCAAATGGAAAAGGGACGATCATCTGTGATCACTTACATTTTCAACCCAAAATCGATTTTATATATGAAAATGTAGTAGAACATAAAAGTGGCTATAAGTCGGTAAATAGTGGTCCAAATGGAAAAGGGACGATCATCTGTGATCACTTACATTTTCAACCCAAAATCGATTTTATATATGAAAATGAAGTAAAACATAAAAGTGGCTATAAGTCTGTAAATAGTGGTCCAAATGGAAAAGGGACGATCATCTGTGATCACTTACATTTTCAACCCAAAATCGATTTTATATATGAAAATGTAGTAGAACATAAAAGTGGCTATAAGTCTGTAAATAGTGGTCCAAATGGAAAACGGACGATCATCTGTGATCACTTACATTTTCAACCCAAAATCGATTTTATATATGAAAATGAAGCAAAACATAAAAGTGGCTATAAGTCTGTAAATAGTGGTCCAAATGAAAAAGGGACGATCATCTGTGATCACTTACATTTTCAACCCAAAATCGATTTTATATATGAAAATGTAGTAGAACATAAAAGTGGCTATAAGTCTGTAAATAGTGGTCCAAATGGAAAAAGGACGATCATCTGTGATCACTTATATTTTCTTATACTTTCATATAAAAACTCGATTTTATATATGAAAATGAAGTAAAACATAAAAGTGGCTATAAGTCGGTAAATAGTGGTCCAAATGGAAAAAGGACGATCATCTGTGATCACTTATATTTTCTTATACTTTCATATAAAAAATAGATTTTATATATGAAAATGTAGTAGAACATAAAAGTGGCTATAAGTCGGTAAATAGTGGTCCAAATGGAAAAGGGACGATCATCTGTGATCACTTACATTTTCAACCCAAAATCGATTTTATATATGAAAATGTAGTAGAACATAAAAGTGGCTATAAGTCGGTAAATAGTGGTCCAAATGGAAAAAGGACGATCATCTGTGATCACTTATATTTTCTTATACTTTCATATAAAAACTCGATTTTATATATGAAAATGAAGTAAAACATAAAAGTGGCTATAAGTCCGTAAATAGTGGTCCAAAAGAAAAAAGGACCATCATCTGTGATCACTTACATTTTCAACCCAAAATCGATTTTATATATGAAAATGTAGTAGAACATAAAAGTGGCTATAAGTCTGTAAATAGTGGTCCAAATGGAAAACGAACGATCATCTGTGATCACTTACATTTTCAATCCAAAATCGATTTTATATATGAAAATGAAGCAAAACATAAAAGTGGCTATAAGTCTGTAAATAGTGGTCCAAATGGAAAAGGGACGATCATCTGTGATCACTTACATAAAAGTGGCTATAAGTCTGTAAATAGTGGTCCAAATGGAAAACGGACGATCATCTGTGATCACTTACATTTTCAACCCAAAATCGCTTTTATATATGAAAATGTAGTAGAACATAAAAGTGGCTATAAGTCTGTAAATAGTGGTCCAAATGGAAAAAGGACGATCATCTGTGATCACTTATATTTTCTTATACTTTCATATAAAAACTCGATTTTATATATGAAAATGTAGTAGAACATAAAAGTGGCTATAAGTCGGTAAATAGTGGTCCAAATGGAAAAAGGACGATCATCTGTGATCATTTACATTTTCAACCCAAAATCGATTTTATATATGAAAATGAAGTAAAACATAAAAGTGGCTACAAGTCGGTAAATAGTGGTCCAAATGGAAAAAGGACGATCATCTGTGATCACTTACATTTTCACCCCAAAATCGATTTTATATATGAAAATGAAGTAAAACATAAAAGTGGCTGTAAGTCTGTAAATAGTGGTCCAAATGAAAAAGGGACGATCATCTGTGATCACTTATATTTTCTTATAATTTCATATAAAAAATCGATTTTATATATGAAAATGAAGTAAAACATAAAAGTGGCTACAAGTCGGTAAATAGTGGTCCAAATGGAAAAGGGACGATCGTCTGTGATCACTTACATTTTCAACCCAAAATCGATTTCATATATGAAAATGTAGTAGAACATAAAAGTGGCTATAAGTCTGTAAATAGTGGTCCAAATGAAAAAGGGACGATCATCTGTGATCACCCACAATCGATTTTATATATGAAAATGAAGTAAAACATAAAAGTGGCTACAAGTCGGTAAATAGTGGTCCAAATGAAAAAGGGACGATCATCTGTGATCACTTACATTTTCAACCCACAATCGATTTTATATATGAAAATGAAGTAAAACATAAAAGTGGCTACAAGTCGGTAAATAGTGGTCCAAATGGAAAAAGGACGATCATCTGTGATCACTTACATTTTCAACCCAAAATCGATTTTATATATGAAAATGAAGTAAAACATAAAAGTGGCTGTAAGTCTGTAAATAGTGGTCCAAATGGAAAAAGGACGATCATCTGTGATCACTTACATTTTCAACCCAAAATCGATTTTATATATGAAAATGAAGTAAAACATAAAAGTGGCTATAAGTCTGTAAATAGTGGTCCAAATGGAAAAGGGACGATCATCTGTGATCACTTACATTTTCAACCCAAAATCGATTTTATATATGAAAATGAAGTAAAACATAAAAGTGGCTATAAGTCCGTATGGAAATGGAAAAGGGACAATTATCTGTGATCCCTTGCATTTTCAACCCAAAATCGATTTTATATTTGATTTTATATTTTATATACGAAAATGAAGTAAAACATAAAAGTGGCTATAAGTTGGTAAATAGTGGTCCAAAAGGAAAAAGGACGATCATCTGTGATCACTTATATTTTCTTATACTTTCATATAAAAACTCGATTTTATATATGAAAATGAAGTAAAACATAAAAGTGGCTATAAGTCTGTAAATAGTGGTCCAAATGGAAAAAGGACGATCATCTGTGATCACTTATATTTTCTTATACTTTCATATAAAAACTCGATTTTATATATGAAAATGAAGTAAAACATAAAAGTGGCTATAAGTCGGTAAATTGTAGTCCAAATGGAAAAAGGACGATCGTCTGTGATCACTTACATTTTCAACCCAAAATCGATTTTATATATGAAAATGAAGTAAAACATAAAAGTGGCTATAAGTCTGTAAATAGTGGTCCAAATGGAAAAGGGACGATCATCTGTGATCACTTACATTTTCAACCCAAAATCGATTTTATATATGAAAATGTAGTAGAACATAAAAGTGGCTATAAGTCGGTAAATAGTGGTCCAAATGGAAAAGGGACGATCATCTGTGATCACTTACATTTTCAACCCAAAATCGATTTTATATATGAAAATGAAGTAAAACATTAAAGTGGCTATAAGTCTGTAAATAGTGGTCCAAATGGAAAAGGGACGATCATCTGTGATCACTTACATTATCAACCCAAAATCGATTTTATATATGAAAATGTAGTAGAACATAAAAGTGGCTATAAGTCTGTAAATAGTGGTCCAAATGGAAAACGGACGATCATCTGTGATCACTTACATTTTCAACCCAAAATCGATTTTATATATGAAAATGAAGCAAAACATAAAAGTGGCTATAAGTCTGTAAATAGTGGTCCAAATGAAAAAGGGACGATCATCTGTGATCACTTACATTTTCAACCCAAAATCGATTTTATATATGAAAATGTAGTAGAACATAAAAGTGGCTATAAGTCTGTAAATAGTGGTCCAAATGGAAAAAGGACGATCATCTGTGATCACTTACATTTTCTTATACTTTCATATAAAAACTCGATTTTATATATGAAAATGAAGTAAAACATAAAAGTGGCTATAAGTCGGTAAATAGTGGTCCAAATGGAAAAAGGACGATCATCTGTGATCACTTATATTTTCTTATACTTTCATATAAAAAATCGATATTATATATGAAAATGTAGTAGAACATAAAAGTGGCTATAAGTCTGTAAATAGTGGTCCAAATGGAAAAAGGACGATCATCTGTGATCACTTATATTTTCTTATACTTTCATATAAAAACTCGATTTTATATATGAAAATGAAGTAAAACATAAAAGTGGCTATAAGTCGGTAAATAGTGGTCCAAATGGAAAAAGGACGATCATCTGTGATCACTTATATTTTCCTATACTTTCATATAAAAAATCGATTTTATATATGAAAATGAAGTAAAACATAAAAGTGGCTATAAGTCGGTAAATTGTAGTCCAAATGGAAAAAGGACGATCGTCTGTGATCACTTACATTTTCATCTGTGATCACTTATATTTTCTTATACTTTCATATAAAAACTCGATTTTATATATAAAAATGAAGTAAAACATAAAAGTGGCTATAAGTCTGTAAATAGTGGTCCAAATGGAAAACGGACGATCGTCTGTGATCACTTACATTTTCAACCCAAAATCGATTTTATATATGAAAATGAAGTAAAACATAAAAGTGGCTATAAGTCGGTAAATAGTGGTCCAAATGGAAAAGGGACGATCATCTGTGATCACTTATATTTTCTTATACTTTTATATAAAAAATCGATTTTATATATGAAAATGAAGTAAAACATAAAAGTGGCTATAAGTCTGTAAATAGTGGTCCAAATGAAAAAGGGACGATCATCAGTGATCACTTACATTTTCAACCCAAAATCGATTTTATATATGAAAATGTAGTAGAACATAAAAGTGGATATAAGTCTGTAAATAGTGGTCCAAATGGAAAAGGGACGATCATCTGTGATCACTTACATTTTCAACCCAAAATCAATTTTATATACGAATATGAAGTAAAACATAAAAGTGGCTATAAGTCGGTAAATAGTGGTCCAAATGGAAAAGGGACGATCATCTGTGATCACTTATATTTTCTTATACTTTTATACAAAAAATCGATTTTATATATGAAAATGAAGTAAAACATAAAAGTGGCTATAAGTCTGTAAATAGTGGTCCAAATGAAAAAGGGACGATCATCAGTGATCACTTACATTTTCAACCCAAAATCGATTTTATATATGAAAATGTAGTAGAACATAAAAGTGGATATAAGTCTGTAAATAGTGGTCCAAATGGAAAAGGGACGATCATCTGTGATCACTTACATTTTCAACCCAAAATCGATTTTATATATGAATATGAAGTAAAACATAAAAGTGGCTATAAGTCTGTAAATAGTGGTCCAAATGGAAAAGGGACGATCATCTGTGATCACTTATATTTTCAACCCATAATCGATTTTATATATGAAAATGAAGTAAAACATAAAAGTGGCTATAAGTCGGTAAATAGTGGTCCAAATGGAAAAAGGAGGATCATCTGTGATCACTTATATTTTCTTATACTTTTATATAAAAAATCGATTTTATATATGAAAATGTAGTAGAACATAAAAGTGGCTATAAGTCTGTAAATAGTGGTCCAAATGGAAAACGGACGATCATCTGTGATCACTTACATTTTCAACCCAAAATCGATTTTATATATGAAAATGAAGCAAAACATAAAAGTGGCTATAAGTCGGTAAATAGTGGTCCAAGTGGAAAAGGGACGATTATCTGTGATCACTTACATTTTCAACCCAAAATCGATTTTATATATGAAAATGTAGTAGAATATAAAAGTGGCTATAAGTCGGCAAATAGTGGTCCAAATGGAAAAAGGACGATCATCTGTGATCACTTACATTTTCAACCAAAAATCGATTTTATATATGAAAATTTAGTAGAACATAAAAGTGGCTATATGTCGGTAAATAGTGGTCCAAATGGAAAAAGGACGATCATCTGTGATCACTTATATTTTCTTATACTTTCATATGAAAACTCGATTTTATATATGAAAATGAAGTAAAACATAAAAGTGGCTATAAGTCGGTAAATAGTGGTCCAAATGGAAAAGGGACGATCATCTGTGATCACTTACATTTTCAACCCAAAATCGATTTTATATATGAAAATGAAGTAAAACATAAAAGTGGCTATAAGTCGGTAAATAGTGGTCCAAATGGAAAAAGGACGATCATCTGTGATCACTTATATTTTCAACCCAAAATCGATTTTATATATGAAAATGTAGAAGAACATAAAAGTGGCTATAAGTCGGTAAATAGTGGTCCAAATGGAAAAAGGACGATCATCTGTGATCACTTACATTTTCAACCCAAAATCGATTTTATATATGAAAATGAAGTAAAACATAAAAGTGGCTACAAGTCGGTAAATAGTGGTCCAAATGGAAAAAGGACGATCATCTGTGATCACTTACATTTTCAACCCAAAATCGATTTTATATATGAAAATGAAGTAAAACATAAAAGTGGCTGTAAGTCTGTAAATAGTGGTCCAAATGGAAAAAGGACGATCATCTGTGATCACTTATATTTTCTTATACTTTCATATAAAAAATCGATTTTATATATGAAAATGAAGTAAAACATAAAAGTGGCTATAAGTCTGTAAATAGTGGTCCAAATGGAAACGGGACGATCATCTGTGATCACTTACATTTTCAACCCAAAATCGATTTTATATATGAAAATGATGTAAAACATAAAAGTGGCTACAAGTCGGTAAATAGTGGTCCAAGTGGAAAAGGGACGATTATCTGTGATCACTTACATTTTCAACCCAAAATCGATTTTATATATGAAAATGAAGTAAAACATAAAAGTGGCTATAAGTCGGTAAAAAGAGGTCCAAATGGAAAAAGGACGATCATCTGTGATCACTTATATTTTCTTATACTTTTATATAAAAAATCGATTTTATATATGAAAATGAAGTAAAACATAAAAGTGGCTATAAGTCGGTAAATAGTGGTCCAAATGGAAAAGGGACGATCATCCGTGTTCACTTACATTTTCAACCCAAAATCGATTTTATATATGAAAATGAAGTAAAACATAAAAGTGGCTATAAGTCTGTAAATAGTGGTCCAAATGGAAAAGGGACGATCATCCGTGTTCACTCATATTTTCAACCCAAAATCGATTTTATATATGAAAATGTAGTAAGTAAAACATAAAAGTGGATATAAGTCTGTAAATAGTGGTCCAAATGGAAAAAGGACGATCATCTGTGATCACTTATATTTTCTTATACTTTCATATAAAAAATCGATTTTATATATGAAAATGAAGTAAAACATAAAAGTGGCTATAAGTCTGTAAATAGTGGTCCAAATGGAAACGGGACGATCATCTGTGATCACTTACATTTTCAACCCAAAATCGATTTTATATATGAAAATGAAGCAAAACATAAAAGTGGCTATAAGTCGGTAAATAGTGGTCCAAGTGGAAAAGGGACGATTATCTGTGATCACTTACATTTTCAACCCAAAATCGATTTTATATATGAAAATGTAGTAGAATATAAAAGTGGCTATAAGTCGGCAAATAGTGGTCCAAATGGAAAAAGGACGATCATCTGTGATCACTTACATTTTCAACCAAAAATCGATTTTATATATGAAAATTTAGTAGAACATAAAAGTGGCTATATGTCGGTAAATAGTGGTCCAAATGGAAAAAGGACGATCATCTGTGATCACTTATATTTTCTTATACTTTCATATGAAAACTCGATTTTATATATGAAAATGAAGTAAAACATAAAAGTGGCTATAAGTCGGTAAATAGTGGTCCAAATGGAAAAGGGACGATCATCTGTGATCACTTACATTTTCAACCCAAAATCGATTTTATATATGAAAATGAAGTAAAACATAAAAGTGGCTATAAGTCGGTAAATAGTGGTCCAAATGGAAAAAGGACGATCATCTGTGATCACTTATATTTTCAACCCAAAATCGATTTTATATATGAAAATGTAGAAGAACATAAAAGTGGCTATAAGTCGGTAAATAGTGGTCCAAATGGAAAAAGGACGATCATCTGTGATCACTTACATTTTCAACCCAAAATCGATTTTATATATGAAAATGAAGTAAAACATAAAAGTGGCTACAAGTCGGTAAATAGTGGTCCAAATGGAAAAAGGACGATCATCTGTGATCACTTACATTTTCAACCCAAAATCGATTTTATATATGAAAATGAAGTAAAACATAAAAGTGGCTGTAAGTCTGTAAATAGTGGTCCAAATGGAAAAAGGACGATCATCTGTGATCACTTATATTTTCTTATACTTTCATATAAAAAATCGATTTTATATATGAAAATGAAGTAAAACATAAAAGTGGCTATAAGTCTGTAAATAGTGGTCCAAATGGAAACGGGACGATCATCTGTGATCACTTACATTTTCAACCCAAAATCGATTTTATATATGAAAATGATGTAAAACATAAAAGTGGCTACAAGTCGGTAAATAGTGGTCCAAGTGGAAAAGGGACGATTATCTGTGATCACTTACATTTTCAACCCAAAATCGATTTTATATATGAAAATGAAGTAAAACATAAAAGTGGCTATAAGTCGGTAAAAAGAGGTCCAAATGGAAAAAGGACGATCATCTGTGATCACTTATATTTTCTTATACTTTTATATAAAAAATCGATTTTATATATGAAAATGAAGTAAAACATAAAAGTGGCTATAAGTCGGTAAATAGTGGTCCAAATGGAAAAGGGACGATCATCCGTGTTCACTTACATTTTCAACCCAAAATCGATTTTATATATGAAAATGAAGTAAAACATAAAAGTGGCTATAAGTCTGTAAATAGTGGTCCAAATGGAAAAGGGACGATCATCCGTGTTCACTCATATTTTCAACCCAAAATCGATTTTATATATGAAAATGTAGTAAGTAAAACATAAAAGTGGATATAAGTCTGTAAATAGTGGTCCAAATGGAAAAAGGACGATCATCTGTGATCACTTATATTTTCTTATACTTTCATATAAAAAATCGATTTTATATATGAAAATGAAGTAAAACATAAAAGTGGCTATAAGTCTGTAAATAGTGGTCCAAATGGAAACGGGACGATCATCTGTGATCACTTACATTTTCAACCCAAAATCGATTTTATATATGAAAATGATGTAAAACATAAAAGTGGCTACAAGTCGGTAAATAGTGGTCCAAATGGAAAAAGGACGATCATCTGTGATCACTTACATTTTCAACCCAAAATCGATTTTATATATGAAAATGAAGTAAAACATAAAAGTGGCTATAAGTCGGTAAATAGTGGTCCAAATGGAAAAGGGACGATCATCCGTGTTCACTCATATTTTTAACCCAAAATCGATTTTATATATGAAAATGTAGTAAGTAAAACATAAAAGTGGATATAAGTCTGTAAATAGTGGTCCAAATGGAAAAAGGACGATCATCTGTGATCACTTATATTTTCTTATACTTTCATATAAAAAATCGATTTTATATATGAAAATGAAGTAAAACATAAAAGTGGCTACAAGTCGGTAAATAGTGGTCCAAGTGGAAAAGGGACGATTATCTGTGATCACTTACATTTTCAACCCAAAATCGATTTTATATATGAAAATATAGTAGAATATAAAAGTGGCTATAAGTCGGCAAATAGTGGTCCAAATGGAAAAAGGACGATCATCTGTGATCACTTACATTTTCAACCAAAAATCGATTTTATATATGAAAATGTAGTAGAACATAAAAGTGGCTATATGTCGGTAAATAGTGGTCCAAATGGAAAAAGGACGATCATCTGTGATCACTTATATTTTCTTATACTTTCATATGAAAACTCGATTTTATATATGAAAATGAAGTAAAACATAAAAGTCGATTTTATAAATGAAAATGTAGTAGAACATAAAAGTGGCTATAAGTCGCTAAATAGTGGTCCAAATGGAAAAAGGACGATCATCTGCAATCACTTCTATTTTTTTAATCTTTCATATAAAAAATCGATATTATATATGAAAATGAAGTAAAACATAAAAGGTTCTATAAGTCTGTAAATAGTGGTCCAAATGGAAAAGGGACGATCATCTGTGATCACTTATATTTTCAACCCAAAATGGATTTTATATATGAAAATGAAGTAAAACATAAAAGTGGCTATAAGTCGGTAAAAAGAGGTCCAAATGGAAAAAGGACGATCATCTGTGATCACTTATATTTTCTTATAATTTTATATAAAAAATCGATTTTATATATGAAAATGAAGTAAAACATAAAAGTGGCTATAAGTCGGTAAATAGTGGTCCAAATGGAAAAGGGACGATCATCCGTGTTCACTTACATTTTCAACCCAAAATCGATTTTATATATGAAAATGAAGTAAAACATAAAAGTGGCTATAAGTCGGTAAATAGTGGTCCAAATGGAAAAGGGACGATCATACGTGTTCACTCATATTTTCAACCCAAAATCGATTTTATATATGAAAATGTAGTAAGTAAAACATAAAAGTGGATATAAGTCTGTAAATAGTGGTCCAAATGGAAAAAGGACGATCATCTGTGATCACTTATATTTTCTTATACTTTCATATAAAAAATCGATTTTATATATGAAAATGAAGCAAAACATAAAAGTGGCTATAAGTCTGTAAATAGTGGTCCAAATGGAAAAGGGACGATCATCTGTGATCACTTACATAAAAGTGGCTATAAGTCTGTAAATAGTGGTCCAAATGGAAAACGGACGATCATCTGTGATCACTTACATTTTCAACCCAAAATCGCTTTTATATATGAAAATGTAGTAGAACATAAAAGTGGCTATAAGTCGGTAAATAGTGGTCCAAGTGGAAAAGGGACGATTATCTGTGATCACTTACATTTTCAACCCAAAATCGATTTTATATATGAAAATGTAGTAGAATATAAAAGTGGCTATAAGTCGGCAAATAGTGGTCCAAATGGAAAAAGGACGATCATCTGTGATCACTTACATTTTCAACCAAAAATCGATTTTATATATGAAAATTTAGTAGAACATAAAAGTGGCTATATGTCGGTAAATAGTGGTCCAAATGGAAAAAGGACGATCATCTGTGATCACTTATATTTTCTTATACTTTCATATGAAAACTCGATTTTATATATGAAAATGAAGTAAAACATAAAAGTGGCTATAAGTCGGTAAATAGTGGTCCAAATGGAAAAGGGACGATCATCTGTGATCACTTACATTTTCAACCCAAAATCGATTTTATATATGAAAATGAAGTAAAACATAAAAGTGGCTATAAGTCGGTAAATAGTGGTCCAAATGGAAAAAGGACGATCATCTGTGATCACTTATATTTTCAACCCAAAATCGATTTTATATATGAAAATGTAGAAGAACATAAAAGTGGCTATAAGTCGGTAAATAGTGGTCCAAATGGAAAAAGGACGATCATCTGTGATCACTTACATTTTCAACCCAAAATCGATTTTATATATGAAAATGAAGTAAAACATAAAAGTGGCTACAAGTCGGTAAATAGTGGTCCAAATGGAAAAAGGACGATCATCTGTGATCACTTACATTTTCAACCCAAAATCGATTTTATATATGAAAATGAAGTAAAACATAAAAGTGGCTGTAAGTCTGTAAATAGTGGTCCAAATGGAAAAAGGACGATCATCTGTGATCACTTATATTTTCTTATACTTTCATATAAAAAATCGATTTTATATATGAAAATGAAGTAAAACATAAAAGTGGCTATAAGTCTGTAAATAGTGGTCCAAATGGAAACGGGACGATCATCTGTGATCACTTACATTTTCAACCCAAAATCGATTTTATATATGAAAATGATGTAAAACATAAAAGTGGCTACAAGTCGGTAAATAGTGGTCCAAGTGGAAAAGGGACGATTATCTGTGATCACTTACATTTTCAACCCAAAATCGATTTTATATATGAAAATGAAGTAAAACATAAAAGTGGCTATAAGTCGGTAAAAAGAGGTCCAAATGGAAAAAGGACGATCATCTGTGATCACTTATATTTTCTTATACTTTTATATAAAAAATCGATTTTATATATGAAAATGAAGTAAAACATAAAAGTGGCTATAAGTCGGTAAATAGTGGTCCAAATGGAAAAGGGACGATCATCCGTGTTCACTTACATTTTCAACCCAAAATCGATTTTATATATGAAAATGAAGTAAAACATAAAAGTGGCTATAAGTCTGTAAATAGTGGTCCAAATGGAAAAGGGACGATCATCCGTGTTCACTCATATTTTCAACCCAAAATCGATTTTATATATGAAAATGTAGTAAGTAAAACATAAAAGTGGATATAAGTCTGTAAATAGTGGTCCAAATGGAAAAAGGACGATCATCTGTGATCACTTATATTTTCTTATACTTTCATATAAAAAATCGATTTTATATATGAAAATGAAGTAAAACATAAAAGTGGCTATAAGTCTGTAAATAGTGGTCCAAATGGAAACGGGACGATCATCTGTGATCACTTACATTTTCAACCCAAAATCGATTTTATATATGAAAATGATGTAAAACATAAAAGTGGCTACAAGTCGGTAAATAGTGGTCCAAATGGAAAAAGGACGATCATCTGTGATCACTTACATTTTCAACCCAAAATCGATTTTATATATGAAAATGAAGTAAAACATAAAAGTGGCTATAAGTCGGTAAATAGTGGTCCAAATGGAAAAGGGACGATCATCCGTGTTCACTCATATTTTTAACCCAAAATCGATTTTATATATGAAAATGTAGTAAGTAAAACATAAAAGTGGATATAAGTCTGTAAATAGTGGTCCAAATGGAAAAAGGACGATCATCTGTGATCACTTATATTTTCTTATACTTTCATATAAAAAATCGATTTTATATATGAAAATGAAGTAAAACATAAAAGTGGCTACAAGTCGGTAAATAGTGGTCCAAGTGGAAAAGGGACGATTATCTGTGATCACTTACATTTTCAACCCAAAATCGATTTTATATATGAAAATATAGTAGAATATAAAAGTGGCTATAAGTCGGCAAATAGTGGTCCAAATGGAAAAAGGACGATCATCTGTGATCACTTACATTTTCAACCAAAAATCGATTTTATATATGAAAATGTAGTAGAACATAAAAGTGGCTATATGTCGGTAAATAGTGGTCCAAATGGAAAAAGGACGATCATCTGTGATCACTTATATTTTCTTATACTTTCATATGAAAACTCGATTTTATATATGAAAATGAAGTAAAACATAAAAGTCGATTTTATAAATGAAAATGTAGTAGAACATAAAAGTGGCTATAAGTCGCTAAATAGTGGTCCAAATGGAAAAAGGACGATCATCTGCAATCACTTCTATTTTTTTAATCTTTCATATAAAAAATCGATATTATATATGAAAATGAAGTAAAACATAAAAGGTTCTATAAGTCTGTAAATAGTGGTCCAAATGGAAAAGGGACGATCATCTGTGATCACTTATATTTTCAACCCAAAATGGATTTTATATATGAAAATGAAGTAAAACATAAAAGTGGCTATAAGTCGGTAAAAAGAGGTCCAAATGGAAAAAGGACGATCATCTGTGATCACTTATATTTTCTTATAATTTTATATAAAAAATCGATTTTATATATGAAAATGAAGTAAAACATAAAAGTGGCTATAAGTCGGTAAATAGTGGTCCAAATGGAAAAGGGACGATCATCCGTGTTCACTTACATTTTCAACCCAAAATCGATTTTATATATGAAAATGAAGTAAAACATAAAAGTGGCTATAAGTCGGTAAATAGTGGTCCAAATGGAAAAGGGACGATCATACGTGTTCACTCATATTTTCAACCCAAAATCGATTTTATATATGAAAATGTAGTAAGTAAAACATAAAAGTGGATATAAGTCTGTAAATAGTGGTCCAAATGGAAAAAGGACGATCATCTGTGATCACTTATATTTTCTTATACTTTCATATAAAAAATCGATTTTATATATGAAAATGAAGCAAAACATAAAAGTGGCTATAAGTCTGTAAATAGTGGTCCAAATGGAAAAGGGACGATCATCTGTGATCACTTACATAAAAGTGGCTATAAGTCTGTAAATAGTGGTCCAAATGGAAAACGGACGATCATCTGTGATCACTTACATTTTCAACCCAAAATCGCTTTTATATATGAAAATGTAGTAGAACATAAAAGTGGCTATAAGTCTGTAAATAGTGGTCCAAATGGAAAAAGGACGATCATCTGTGATCACTTATATTTTCTTATACTTTCATATAAAAACTCGATTTTATATATGAAAATGTAGTAGAACATAAAAGTGGCTATAAGTCGGTAAATAGTGGTCCAAATGGAAAAAGGACGATCATCTGTGATCATTTACATTTTCAACCCAAAATCGATTTTATATATGAAAATGAAGTAAAACATAAAAGTGGCTACAAGTCGGTAAATAGTGGTCCAAATGGAAAAAGGACGATCATCTGTGATCACTTACATTTTCACCCCAAAATCGATTTTATATATGAAAATGTAGAAGAACATAAAAGTGGCTATAAGTCGGTAAATAGTGGTCCAAATGGAAAAAGGACGATCATCTGTGATCACTTACATTTTCAACCCAAAATCGATTTTATATATGAAAATGAAGTAAAACATAAAAGTGGCTACAAGTCGGTAAATAGTGGTCCAAATGGAAAAAGGACGATCAACTGTGATCACTTACATTTTCAACCCAAAATCGATTTTATATATGAAAATGAAGTAAAACATAAAAGTGGCTGTAAGTCTGTAAATAGTGGTCCAAATGGAAAAAGGACGATCATCTGTGATCACTTATCACTTCATATAAAAAATCGATATTATATATGAAAATGTAGTAGAACATAAAAGTGGCTATAAGTCTGTAAATAGTGGTCCAAATGGAAAAAGGACGATCATCTGTGATCACTTATATTTTCTTATACTTTCATATAAAAACTCGATTTTATATATGAAAATGTAGTAGAACATAAAAGTGGCTATAAGTCGGTAAATAGTGGTCCAAATGGAAAAAGGACGATCATCTGTGATCATTTACATTTTCAACCCAAAATCGATTTTATATATGAAAATGAAGTAAAACATAAAAGTGGCTACAAGTCGGTAAATAGTGGTCCAAATGGAAAAAGGACGATCATCTGTGATCACTTATATTTTCAACCCAAATTCGATTTTATATATGAAAATGTAGAAGAACATAAAAGTGGCTATAAGTCGGTAAATAGTGGTCCAAATGGAAAAAGGACGATCATCTGTGATCACTTACATTTTCAACCCAAAATCGATTTTATATATGAAAATGAAGTAAAACATAAAAGTGGCTACAAGTCGGTAAATAGTGGTCCAAATGGAAAAAGGACGATCATCTGTGATCACTTACATTTTCAACCCAAAATCGATTTTATATATGAAAATGAAGTAAAACATAAAAGTGGCTGTAAGTCTGTAAATAGTGGTCCAAATGGAAAAAGGACGATCATCTGTGATCACTTATATTTTCTTATACTTTCATATAAAAAATCGATATTATATATGAAAATGTAGTAGAACATAAAAGTGGCTATAAGTCTGTAAATAGTGGTCCAAATGGAAAAAGGACGATCATCTGTGATCACTTATATTTTCTTATACTTTCATATAAAAACTCGATTTTATATATGAAAATGAAGTAAAACATAAAAGTGGCTATAAGTCGGTAAATAGTGGTCCAAATGGAAAAAGGACGATCATCTGTGATCACTTACATTTTCAACCCAAAATCGATTTTATATATGAAAATGTAGTAGAACATAAAAGTGGCTATAAGTCTGTAAATAGTGGTCCAAATGGAAAAAGGACGATCATCTGTGATCACTTATATTTTCCTATACTTTCATATAAAAAATCGATTTTATATATGAAAATGAAGTAAAACATAAAAGTGGCTATAAGTCCGTAAATAGTGGTCCAAAAGAAAAAAGGACCATCATCTGTGATCACTTACATTTTCAACCCAAAATCGATTTTATATATGAAAATGTAGTAGAACATAAAAGTGGCTATAAGTCTGTAAATAGTGGTCCAAATGGAAAACGAACGATCATCTGTGATCACTTACATTTTCAATCCAAAATCGATTTTATATATGAAAATGAAGCAAAACATAAAAGTGGCTATAAGTCTGTAAATAGTGGTCCAAATGGAAAAGGGACGATCATCTGTGATCACTTACATAAAAGTGGCTATAAGTCTGTAAATAGTGGTCCAAATGGAAAACGGACGATCATCTGTGATCACTTACATTTTCAACCCAAAATCGCTTTTATATATGTAAATGTAGTAGAACATAAAAGTGGCTATAAGTCTGTAAATAGTGGTCCAAATGGAAAAAGGACGATCATCTGTGATCACTTATATTTTCTTATACTTTCATATAAAAACTCGATTTTATATATGAAAATGTAGTAGAACATAAAAGTGGCTATAAGTCGGTAAATAGTGGTCCAAATGGAAAAAGGACGATCATCTGTGATCATTTACATTTTCAACCCAAAATCGATTTTATATATGAAAATGAAGTAAAACATAAAAGTGGCTACAAGTCGGTAAATAGTGGTCCAAATGGAAAAAGGACGATCATCTGTGATCACTTACATTTTCACCCCAAAATCGATTTTATATATGAAAATGAAGTAAAACATAAAAGTGGCAGTAAGTCTGTAAATAGTGGTCCAAATGAAAAAGGGACGATCATCTGTGATCACTTATATTTTCAACCCACAATCGATTTTATATATGAAAATGAAGTAAAACATAAAAGTGGCTACAAGTCGGTAAATAGTGGTCCAAATGAAAAAGGGACGATCATCTGTGATCACTTACATTTTCAACCCACAATCGATTTTATATATGAAAATGAAGTAAAACATAAAAGTGGCTACAAGTCGGTAAATAGTGGTCCAAATGGAAAAAGGACGATCATCTGTGATCACTTACATTTTCAACCCAAAATCGATTTTATATATGAAAATGAAGTAAAACATAAAAGTGGCTATAAGTCTGTAAATAGTGGTCCAAATGGAAAAGGGACGATCATCTGTGATCACTTACATAAAAGTGGCTATAAGTCTGTAAATAGTGGTCCAAATGGAAAACGGACGATCATCTGTGATCACTTACATTTTCAACCCAAAATCGATTTTATATATGAAAATGAAGCAAAACATAAAAGTGGCTATAAGTCTGTAAATAGTGGTCCAAATGAAAAAGGGACGATCATCTCTGATCACTTACATTTTCAACCCAAAATCGATTTTATATATGAAAATGTAGTAGAACATAAAAGTGGCTATAAGTCTGTAAATAGTGGTCCAAATGGAAAAAGGACGATCATCTGTGATCACTTACATTTTCTTATACTTTCATATAAAAACTCGATTTTATATATGAAAATGAAGTAAAACATAAAAGTGGCTATAAGTCGGTAAATAGTGGTCCAAATGGAAAAAGGACGATCATCTGTTATCACTTATATTTTCTTATACTTTCATATAAAAAATCGATTTTATATAAGAAAATGTAGTAGAACATAAAAGTGGCTATAAGTCGGTAAATAGTGGTCCAAATGGAAAAGGGACGATCATCTGTGATCACTTACATTTTCAACCCAAAATCGATTTTATACATGAAAATGTAGTAGAACATAAAAGTGGCTATAAGTCTGTAAATAGTGGTCCAAATGGAAAACGAACGATCATCTGTGATCACTTACATTTTCAATCCAAAATCGATTTTATATATGAAAATGAAGCAAAACATAAAAGTGGCTATAAGTCTGTAAATAGTGGTCCAAATGGAAAAGGGACGATCATCTGTGATCACTTACATAAAAGTGGCTATAAGTCTGTAAATAGTGGTCCAAATGGAAAAAGGACGATCATCTGTGATCACTTATATTTTCTTATACTTTCATATAAAAAATCGATTTTATATATGAAAATGAAGTAAAACATAAAAGTGGCTATAAGTCGGTAAATAGTGGTCCAAATGGAAAAAGGACGATGATCTGTGATCACTTACATTTTCAACCCAAAATCGATTTTATATACGAAATGGAAGTAAAACATAAAAGTGGCTATAAGTCTGTAAATAGTGGTCCAAATGGAAAAAGGACGATCATCTGTGATCATTATAATTTCATACAAAAAATCGATTTTATATACCCATAAGTCGGTAAATAGTGGTCCATATGGAAAAAGGACGATCATCTGTGATCACTTATATTTTCTTATACTTTCCTATAAAAACTAGATTTTATATATGAAAATGAAGTAAAACATAAAAGTGGCTATAAGTCTGTAAATAGTGGTCCAAATGGAAAAAGGACGATCATCTGTGATCATTATAATTTCATACAAAAAATCGATTTTATATACCCATAAGTCGGTAAATAGTGGTCCAAATGGAAAAAGGACGATCATCTGTGATCACTTATATTTTCTTATACTTTCATATAAAAAATCGATTTTATATATGAATATGAAGTAAAACATAAGTCTGTAAATAATGGTCCAAATGGAAAGGGGACGATCATCTGTGATCACTTACATTTTCAACCCAAAATCGATTTTATATATGAAAATGTAGTAAAACATAAAAGTGGCTATAAGTCGGTAAATAGTGGTCCAAATGGAAAAAGGACGATCATCTGTGATCACTTATATTTTCTTATACTTTCATATAAAAAATCGATTTTATACATGAAAATGAAGTAAAACATAAAAGTGGCCATAAGTCTGTAAATAGTGGTCCAAATGGAAAAAGGACGATCATCTGTGATCACTTATATTTTCTTATACTTTCATATAAAAAATCGATTTTATACATGAAAATGAAGTAAAACATAAAAGTGGCCATAAGTCTGTAAATAGTGGTCCAAATGGAAAAAGGACGATCATCTGTGATCATTTATATTATCATATAAAAAGTCGATTTTGTATATGAAAATGAAGTAAAACATAAAAGTGGCTATAAGTCGGTAAATAGTGGTCCAAATGGAAAAAGGACGATCATCTGTGATCACTTACATTTTCAACCCAAAATCGATTTTATATATGAAAATGAAGTAAAACATAAAAGTGGCTATAAGTCTGTAAATAGTGGTCCAAATGGAAAAAGGACGATCATCTGTGATCACTTACATTTTCAACCCAAAATCGATTTTATATATGAAAATGAAGTAAAACATAAAAGTGGCTATAAGTCTGTAAATAGTGGTCCAAATGGAAAAAGGACGATCATCTGTGATCACTTATATTTTCTTATACTTTCATATAAAAAATCGATTTTATATATGAAAATGAAGTAAAACATAAAAGTGGCCATAAGTCTGTAAATAGTGGTCCAAATGGAAAAAGGACGATCATCTGTGATCATTTATATTATCATATAAAAAGTCGATTTTGTATATGAAAATGAAGTAAAACATAAAAGTGGCTATAAGTCGGTAAATAGTGGTCCAAATGGAAAAAGGACGATCATCTGTGATCACTTACATTTTCAACCCAAAATCGATTTTATATATGAAAATGAAGTAAAACATAAAAGTGGCTATAAGTCTGTAAATAGTGGTCCAAATGGAAAAAGGACGATCATCTGTGATCACTTACATTTTCAACCCAAAATCGATTTTATATATGAAAATGAAGTAAAACATAAAAGTGGCTATAAGTCTGTAAATAGTGGTCCAAATGGAAAAAGGACGATCATCTGTGATCACTTATATTTTCTTATACTTTCATATAAAAAATCGATTTTATATATGAAAATGAAGTAAAACATAAGTCTGTAAATAGTGGTCCAAATAAAAAAAGGACGATCATCTGTGATCACTAATATTTTCAACCCAAAATCGATTTTATATATGAAAATGAAGTAAAACATAAAAGTGGCTATAAGTCGGTAAATAGTGGTCCAAATGGAAAAAAGACAATCATCAGTGATCACTTATATTTTCAACCCAAAATCGATTTTATATATGATGTTTATGATGTTTATGCGTAAAATGCATTAGCGTTAACTACCCATATTTAAAGGTCCTGCACTGTACAAAAACTTCCAGTCGACGGGAAGTTTTTGTACTCTCGCTTGCTCTCTTTATAAAGGTGTATATTATCCGTATGACTTTAAAACAAAAAAGAAATTGTAACTAAATTTACTTACCAACCAACCCCAAAGAAAAAAGGTTTGTATAACCGAAATAAATTATTATTGAAAAGTACATCTACTAATCCCCGTATTTCATTTTTTCATAAAAAATTTGTTAAATTTATTTACACTACACCCCAACATTTTTGGTCCAATCGAGCCGGATTGGCAAATCGTAAATAAAGTTAACAAATAATATCTTTACAGAGTATATACTCCAAAACAACCCCCGTGGAATTCACAAAGGTAAACCCCCAAGTTGATCTACAAATTTGTTCTTGCTGAAGAACAATTCAACCCCCAAGCACATCTTTAACTTCCAAATAAAAACCACAGCACATCTTTAACTTTTAAATAAAAGTAAGTGTCGATGAACTTTTTATTTTTATTTATTTAAAGTGCCAAAGAGATTACAAAAAAAAAAAGTGCAACAAAAGTGTATACAGTTATTATTGTGTGAACAAAACAAATTTCCCTCAGTAAAGTGAAACGAAATCCACACAAATCAATAATTTTAGTTATTGAGTGTAAATCTAAAGAAAAAATCAAAAATATACACTAAACTCATTTACAAATACAACATAGTTCAAGACGATCACACGCAACTTGAAGTTGTAAATGTAACTAAACCTTAAACACACTTCGTACAAAATCACATTCAAACCTTACACAACTTTAAGTTGTAAGTGAAGAGCGAACATAAGAGAGTGTTTTAACATATAAGTTTTTACTGAGCTCAAACCACACACAACTTAATGTTGTGAATAAGTGTAACAAAAGAAAGCAAAAGAATTAAACAAAAAGTGTTCGAACATTTTTGTACATACGCATATAAAAAGAAAAACAAATTGTAAACAAAACAAAAGAACTGTTTTCTACATCTTTTGTATCTAGCTTTTTTTGTATCGCAGTATCGGTGAATAAGATAAAATATTCATAAACATTGTGTAACCCAGTCAACAATTTTATGTAGAAATTTACTGTAAGATTGTAAACAATTTTTTTTGTGTGTTTTTGGGTTGAAAATATTATAGTGTCCCAAATAAACTTTTTTTTTTAAATAAATCAAATTAAATTAAAACAATTTAATTAAAATAAAAGAAAAAATATATATATATTTTATAAACCTTTCTTTTTTTTAATATTATTAAAATTCGCTCAATTTTATTTAAAAAAAAAAAAAAACCCTTTTCACTCTTAAGCAATACCAACTGTATACAAATCATTTTTTTTTTTTGTTCATATATCCGTTGATCTCAAACGAATTTGCACATTTTTATTCAACATTCCATATATATTTCAACTTTGCTGAATATCATCATTTGTATATTTTGCATTTTTTATTATTGGATTTTACGTACAATATTGGCAGTTTTTAGACTCTTTTTGAATTTTATTTTCGACGTTAGTACAATTATTGGTAATTCGGTTGTTAAACAATAATCGCTATCTTTTTGTCGTTTCGTTATCTCTGATTATCGGTACACCTTATTTTCTCTCTACGATTCTTCGAATTTGGTGTTTTAATATATACATACATATATAAAACATTTCTTTTTTTGAATTTTGCTCATTTTATTTTTAAATTTCTCTCGTTTCTGAGATTTCATAATGTCGGTGCTCGATTCTTTTATTCGTGCTTCGGATCGCGTGGTTGAATTTCAGGCCTACTTTGATACACTTTCCACTGATGGTCACTCCCTTCATACTTTAGAGGTCCAAAAAGATGAAATTGTTCGTCTATGGTCAGATTTTAGGTCATGTTATGATGAGATTCTTAATAAATTCAATGAGTTAGAGGAAGAAGTCGAAATCGAAACCTTAAAATCGCGATTTTATTCAACTTTCGAAGCTCACGTCAAAGTTCTATCAAAGTCCAACGAACTTTTAGATGCTCTTTGTCAGAGGGCTAGTGCTAATACGGCTGCAGATCCTGTTACCGTCCCTATAATGGATAATTCACCCCATATTACATTGCCTCCTTGTGATACCGAAGTATTTCATGGTGACTACCAGTCATGGCCAACATTTCGTGACATGTTCACGGCTTTATATCGGAACAGCAAACGGTTGTCACCTGTTGAAAAGATGTGTCACTTAATTAAGAAAACACAAGGCGAAGCTCGTGAGTTACTTAAGACATGCCCCATAACAAACGAAGGGTTTGAAATGGCTTGGCAAAATCTGGTCTCTAGATACGAGAATAAGCGAGTTCTTATAAACGCTCAATTAAAAACACTTTTTAACATTTCCCCAGTCTCGAAAGAAACGAGTAGTAACATTAGACGTATTCAACGCACAATTAACGATTGTGTTACAAACTTGTCCCTTCTTAAAATAGATACAGCGAACTGGGATATAATCTTTGTCTACATATGTTCTACATGTTTACCGGAAGTTACTCTCAGTCTATGGGAACAATCGTTACCAAATAGCACAGAGTTGCCAACATGGAAACAAATGGATAGTTTCTTGACATCAAGGTTTCAAACTTTAGAATCAGTTGCTGACATTCGTTCCACTTTTGTAAACCCCAATAGTTCCAATAATAACAAATTCTCTAATCCGAAAAAGCAAAATGTCTCAGATAAAAAGATGCTGAATAGCTACAACACCAGTGTATCTATTAATAAATCTGGAAAATGTTCCATCTGTTCTGACGTACACCCCCTAAGACTTTGTCCTTCATTTCTTGGAATGGCTGTTGAAGAACGTTTTGCGATCGTCAAGAGACAAAAGCGTTGTACCAATTGTCTTGGAACTTCTCACGAGTTCAAGAAATGTAGAAGTCAATATGTTTGTCATTTATGCAAACAAAAGCATCATTCTTTGCTTCATCGCACTGAGAGTTCTAACCCCCAAACAGCCACTCGAACAGTGGTTTTACCCCCGAATTCAAACTCTGGTGACTCTCGTGTAATTAATCCCCCTCATACATCGAATTATACCACTAACCCATCAACTTCTGCTGAAGCTGCAGCACAAATGCGACAAACGTATTCAACTCAAATACAGTCCACTACTAATTCAACAGTTTTACTCGGAACAGCTCTTGTCGATATTTATTCAGACAATCTGAAATATACAGTTCGAGCTTTAATCGACTCTGCATCTGAGGCTACTTTTATTTCAAAAAGACTTCAAAATAAACTCTTATTGAAAACTCGATCTTCACAAACTGAAGTTCATGGCTTGAATGGAGCCTTAACTGCGACATCGACACAGTTATGCTACATTCGCATTGGCTCACCCATTGATAACATGTTTGAAACATCTACAGATGCTTTCGTCGTTAAGAAACTCACTGGTGAACTCCCCTATTACCCCTTATCAGCTCTTAAAGATCATGAATTCTCCGATTTGAGACGGGCTGACGCACATATTCATAAGTGTTCAGAAATTGAATTACTTCTTGGTGGAGACATTTACCCTAAAATCTTACGAACTGGTTTGCGATGGGACAGTACACAATCGTTAGTAGCACAACAAACAGTTTTCGGATGGATTATCACTGGCAAAATTGCGACGCAGAATAATATTCGTTCGGTCTCTTCTTTTTACAATGAAGTTGCGCTAAACAATCAGCTTCAAAAATTCTGGGAGCTCGAAGAAGTTCCAAAGAAGCCTCGTCTTTCAGAAGAAGATCTTCATTGCGAAAACGTGTACCAGTCTACGACGTATCGTGATAACAATGGACGCTTTGTGGTTTCATTGCCATTTCGACGCGAATATCCCGAAGATATAAACATTGGCTCTTCTCGTCATATTGCCCTCTCTCAATTTATTAGAAATGAATCTAGACTGATAAAAAATCCCCAACTAAAATCCGAATATGATCGAGTCATTTCTGAGTACTCATCACTCAAACAAATGATAAGTGTCAGCCCATCGAGTGTCAATTCCACATACTATTTACCCCACCATGCAGTTCTGAAACCAGAAAGCACCACCACCAAGTTACGTGTAGTCTTTAATGCTTCGAGTCCGTCATCGAATGGAAATAGTCTCAATGATTTACTCTACCCTGGTCCTATTCTACAGGCAGATTTAACCATTCTGATTCTGCGTTGGAGGCTTTTCAGATACGTTTTCAATTCTGATATTGAAAAAATGTATCGGCAGATACTTGTGAATCCTTCTCACACCCCATTCCAGAGAATAATTTTTCGTAATTCCACCCATGAAGATCCTCAAGATTTCGAACTAAACACCGTAACTTTTGGTGTAAACTGTGCCCCTTACCTGGCTATACGTACGTTGCTTGAATTAGCTAAAACATGCGAAAAAACAAACCCCGCAGTTTCCGATATCTTACGGAATTCTATGTATGTTGATGACGTATTAGCTGGAGCTCATACTCTATCTTCCGCCTTAAAATCTAGAAACGAACTCATCGATGTCCTTCAGGCAGCGGGTTTCTCCCTGCGTAAATGGACAGCGAATCATGATTATCTATTAAAAGGTATCTCTCCTGATCATCTTCTGGGTACAGAGTTCCTAAAGTTATCAGATTCTTGTACCACTAAAACTCTAGGCTTGCGATGGAACGCTGGAACTGATCACTTCTATTTTCGACTAAAAGACCACCCCGATCGAAACTCAGTTACGAAAAGATCTGTTTTGTCAGAAATTGCTAAACTTTTTGACCCCGCCGGTTGGCTGTCGCCCAAAATAATTGTCGCTAAGATAATCATGCAACAGATCTGGAAGGATGAGACAAACTGGGATGAAGACCTGAAAACATCAACTCTTCAACGATGGCGTGAATTTTTAGACGACTATTCAAATATAGAAAATATACAAATCCCCCGCTTCGTAGATTTTGACCCGTCGTATTCAATCGAACTACATGGCTTTTGTGACGCTTCGGAAAAAGCTTATGCCGCAACTTTGTATCTGCGAGCAGAAAACCATGGTTGCGTCTCTTCACATCTGTTAGTCGCCAAGACTAAAGTGGCACCAGTCAAGTTTGTGTCATTACCCCGTAAAGAACTTTGTGGAGCAGAACTACTGGCTACAATGATCGACTCTATTCAGTCTCAACTTAACCTTCAAAATCTTCAACTATATTTGTGGACCGATTCAACAATAGTCTTGGCATGGCTACAAAAACCCCCTAATCGATGGAAAACTTTCGTTGAGAACAGAGTTTCCTCCATCGTGGAAAAAGTTGGCAGTCAATCTTGGTCTCATGTTGACTCTAAAAACAACCCCGCCGATTTGGCAACCCGTGGACTCACAGTATCCCAACTCATGTCAAGTGATTTATGGTGGCATGGACCTTCGTGGCTCAGATGTCCCCAGAGTGAATGGCCAACAAGTTCCAGTTTTAACACTGACGAAGAGGCAAAACCCGTTCATGTACACGTTAATCAGGTCCAAAATACAGATATTTTGAGGGATTTTTCAGATTTTCCAAAAGCTATGCGTGTTATATGTCAGATATTTCGTTTTTATTACAGGTGTAATCGAAGTCAACGTCATAATTTAGTAACTACCGATGAATTAACACGAGCTGAACTAGATCACGCAAAATCTCGAATGATCATAGCATGCCAAAAGTTATACTTCGGAAATGATTATAACTTATTATCTCAAGGCCTAGAAATTCCTCGAAAAAGTAACATTTTAACGTTTAACCCGTTCATAGATACCACTGGTATAATGAGAATAAATGGTCGATTGGCTAATTCCCCGCTATTAAGCTATGATGAACGGTATCCGATATTACTGCCATATCATGGACGCTATACCAGATTATTTTTGATATATTTGCATAAATATGCTATTCATGGCCAGAACGCTCTCTTGTATAGACTAATGCGCCTTTATTATTACGTTCCTAAGCTCAAGGTTCTAATCAAAACAATAATTTCCCAATGTCGTACATGCGTAATACAAAAACGTCAGAAAAGTCAGCAGATAATGGCGGCTTTACCCCCAGAGAGGACAACTCTTTCTCGCCCATTTGATAACACAGGTGTCGACTTCGCTGGCCCCTTCGATATTAAGACTTATGCAGGCCGTGGTTGTAAAGTAACAAAAGGTTACGTATTAGTATTCGTCTGTTTTGCAACAAAGGCTATACATCTCGAAGCCACCAGCGAAATTTCGACTCAAGCCTTCTTAGCTGCGTTTGCACGATTCTTTTCTCGTCGTGGTTCACCAAGTGCTATATATTCAGACAATGGTACTGCATTTGTTGGCGCTTCCCATATATTGGACGTTGACAAAACCAATTTTATCTCCCTTGTACGTCGGAAATTACTTGATAAACATACGTTTGCTTCGCTTGAATGGCATTTCATTCCTCCAGGTGCGCCACATATGGGAGGACTCTGGGAAGCCGGAGTCAAGAGCTTCAAGATGCACTTAAAACGAATCTCTCATAGTCAGAGTTTTACATATGAAGAGTTCTCTACTTTATTGGCTCGAATCGAATCATGTTTAAATTCCAGACCACTTAGCCCTAGTAGTGAAGACCCTGCATATCTGTGTGCTTTAACCCCAGGACATTTCCTTATCGGTAGTCCATTATTGTCACCCCCCGAACCTAATTTAACTGATCACTCATTGAGTTATGTTAATCGATGGCAAAAATTAAAGGTTCTACATCATCATTTTGCTCAAAGGTGGAAAGAAGAATACCTCAAGGAACTCCACAAACGTTTTAAGTGGAAATACCCCCAGCGTGATTACGCTGTCGGAGATCTAGTCATTATAAGAAGAGATAATTTACCCCCAAATCAATGGCGACTTGGCCGCATTGAAAAAGTTGTTCGCGGTAAAGATAACCGAGTTAGAGTCGCCGAAGTACGAACTGCCAATGGCATCGTTACTAGGCCTATCGTAAAATTAGTTTTACTCCCCAATCCCGAACAACACTAATAACTTATTTTTTCTATTTATTCACAGCTACTACGATGTCCAGTCAACGCCGTCGAAGTCTCTCACCGTTGGAGGAAAAGGACAAAAGTCACCATAAACGCTATCGTCACGAATCGTATGATTGCCGTTTATGTCGCAAAGATCACCCCCTCAGAAGGTGTATCAAATTTAAATCCATGAATGTCTCTGAGAAGCTAAAGGTCGTCAAACGTTATCGGTATTGTGAAAATTGCTTAGGCCACTCACATCTGATAAACCGCTGTCGCAACACTGATCGTTGCCGCCAATGTAAGGGCAAGCACCACACTCTACTCCACCGCCATAAACGTTTGAACGAGAAAAGATCTGACGCCGACATCTCTAAAAACCACTCATCCTCCGTAATCCGTAATATTACGTTTCTTCCGACTGTGATATTAAAAATGGAACTGGGAGATAAATATCATAATGTCCGAGGTATACTTAACCCATGTGTGGAAGTCAGTTCCATAGCTGCATTTCTCGTGGAACGATATAAGTTACCCGAAGAAAAAATTGGTTCAGATCGATGGTGTAAACTAAAGATACGCCCACGTTTCGATGATGGTATTAGTTTCAATGTGACGGCTATGGTGACCAGTGATCTTCCCCGAAAACAACCCAAAGAGAAGATTGATGATAGAGTTGCTTCTCTTTACTCCAATCTAAGACTGGCCGACCCTAATTTTTATGTGGATTTGGACATAAACTTTGTTCTGGGCGCTGATATTTATCCCCGTCTTGTTCGACCCAGCATACAGCCAGAATCAGTCGGATCTCCAATGGCTCAAGACACCACCCTAGGCTGGGTCATAATTGGAAAATTTGGCGTCTAGGGGCAAATCCTTTTTTTGTTGCTGTATATACTAGTATATCTATACATTTATTTGAACTTTTTTTGAATTGATTAGTATACATATTGAGAAATGAATTGTACAAACAACAAGAATTATTATCATTTTGTATAATGTAAATTTATTATTTAAACTTGAATTCTGTATCTAATCTTATAGTTATGTATCTCTGGTTTTAAAGTTGCATGATAGCAAGGGGGCCGGGATGTTTATGCGTAAAATGCATTAGCGTTAACTACCCATATTTAAAGGTCCTGCACTGTACAAAAACTTCCAGTCGACGGGAAGTTTTTGTACTCTCGCTTGCTCTCTTTATAAAGGTGTATATTATCCGTATGACTTTAAAACAAAAAAGAAATTGTAACTAAATTTACTTACCAACCAACCCCAAAGAAAAAAGGTTTGTATAACCGAAATAAATTATTATTGAAAAGTACATCTACTAATCCCCGTATTTCATTTTTTCATAAAAAATTTGTTAAATTTATTTACACTACACCCCAACAGTAGTAAAACATAAAAGTGGCTATAAGTCGGTAAATAGTGGTCCAAATGGAAAAAGGACGATCATCTGTGATCACTTATATTTTCTTATACTTTCATATAAAAAATCGATTTTATACATGAAAATGAAGTAAAACATAAAAGTGGCCAAAAGTCTGTAAATAGTGGTCCAAATGGAAAAAGGACGATCATCTGTGATCATTTATATTATCATATAAAAAGTCGATTTTGTATATGAAAATGAAGTAAAACATAAAAGTGGCTATAAGTCGGTAAATAGTGGTCCAAATGGAAAAAGGACGATCATCTGTGATCATTTATATTTTCTTATACTTTCATATAAAAAATCGATTATATATATGAAAATGAAGTAAAACATAAAAGTGGCTATAAGTCGGTAAATAGTGGTCCAAATGGAAAAAGGACGGTCATCTGTGATCACTTACATTTTCAACCCAAAATCGATTTTATATATGCAAATGTAGTATAGCATAAAAGTGGATATAAGTCTGTAAATTGTGGTCCAAATGGAAAAAGGACTATCATCTGTGATCACTTACATTTTTAACCCAAAATCGAAAGTAAAACATAAAAGTGGCTATAAGTCGGTAAATAGTGGTCCAAATGGAAAAAGGACGATCATCTGTGATCACTTACATTTTCATATAAAAAATCGATGTAGTAGAACAGAAAAGTGGCTATAAGTCGGTAAATAGTGGTCCAAATGGAAAAGGGACGATCATCTGTGATCACTTATATTTTCAACCCAAAATCGATTTTATATATGAAAATGAAGTAAAACATAAAAGTGGCTATAAGTCTGTAAATAGTGGTCCAAATGGAAAAGGGACGATCATCTGTGATCACTTACATTTTCAACCCAAAATAGATTTTATATATGAAAATGAAGTAAAACATAAAAGAAAATAGATTTTATATATGAAAATGAAGTAAAACATAAAAGTGGCTATAAGTCGGTAAATAGTGGTCCAAATGGAAAAAGGACGATCATCTGTGATCACTTACATTCTCAACCCAAAATCGATTTTATATATGAAAATGAAGTAAAACATAAAAGTGGCTATAAGTCTGTAAATAGTGGTCCAAATGTAAAAAGGACGATCATCTGTGAGCACTTATATTTTCTTATACTTTCATATAAAAAATCGATTTTATATATGAAAATGAAGTAAAACATAAAAGTGGCTATAAGTCGGTAAATAGTGGTCCAAATGGAAAAAGGACGATCATCTGTGATCACTTATATTTTCATATAAAAAATCGATTTTATATATGAATATGAAGTAAAATATAAAAGTGGCTATAAGTCGGTAAATAGTGGTCCAAATGGAAAAAGGACGATCATCTGTGATCACTTACATTTTCAACCCAAAATCGATTTTATATATGAAAATGTAGTAGAACATAAAAGTGGCTATAAGTCGGTAAATAGTGGTCCAAATGGAAAAAGGACGATCATCTGTGATCACTTATATTTTCATATAAAACATCGATTTTATATATGAAAATGTAGTAGAACATAAAAGTGGCTATAAGTCGCTAAATAGTGGTCCAAATGGAAAAAGGACGATCATTTATGATCACTTATATTTTCTTATACTTTCATATAAAAAATCGATTTTATATATGAAAATGAAGTAAAACATAAGTCTGTAAATAGTGGTCCAAATGGAAAAAGGACGATCATCTGTGATCACTAATATTTTCAACCCAAAATCGATTTTATATATGAAAATGAAGTAAAACATAAAAGTGGCTATATGTCGGTAAATAGTGGTCCAAATGGAAAAAGGACGATCATCTGTGATCACTTACATTCTCAACCCAAAATCGATTTTATATATGAAAATGAAGTAAAACATAAAAGTGGCTATATGTCGGTAAATAGTGGTCCAAATGGAAAAAGGACGATCATCTGTGATCATTATACTTTCATATAAAAAATCGATTTTATATATGAAAATGAAGTAAAACATAAAAGTGGCTATAAGTCTGTAAATAAAGGTCCAAATGGAAAAAGGACGATCATCTGTGATCACTTATATTTTCTTATACTTTCATATAAAAAATCGATTTTATATATGAAAATGAAGTAAAACATAAAAGTGGCTATAAGTCTGTAAATAGTGGTCCAAATGGAAAAGGGACAATCATCTGTGATCACTTACATGTTCAACCCAAAATCGATTTTATATATGAAAATGTAGTAGAACATAAAAGTGGCTATAAGTTGGTAAATAGTGGTCCAAATGGAAAAACGACGATCATCTGTGTTCACTTATATTTTCTTATACTTTCATATAAAAAATCGATTTTATATATGAAAATGAAGTAAAACATAAAAGTGGCTATAAGTCGGTAAATAGTGGTCCAAATGGGAAAATGACGATCATCTGTGATCACTTACATTTTCATATAAAAAATCGATGTAGTAGAACAGAAAAGTGGCTATAAGTCGGTAAATAGTGGTCCAAATGGAAAAGGGACGATCATCTGTGATCACTTATATTTTCAACCCAAAATCGATTTTATATATGAAAATGAAGTAAAACATAAAAGTGGCTATAAGTCTGTAAATAGTGGTCCAAATGTAAAAAGGACGATCATCTGTGAGCACTTATATTTTCTTATACTTTCATATAAAAAATCGATTTTATATATGAAAATGAAGTAAAACATAAAAGTGGCTATAAGTCGGTAAATAGTGGTCCAAATGGAAAAAGGACGATCATCTGTGATCACTTATATTTTCATATAAAAAATCGATTTTATATATGAAAGTGAAGTAAAATATAAAAGTGGCTATAAGTCGGTAAATAGTGGTCCAAATGGAAAAAGGACGATCATCTGTGATCACTTACATTTTCAACCCAAAATCGATTTTATATATGAAAATGTAGTAGAACATAAAAGTGGCTATAAGTCGGTAAATAGTGGTCCAAATGGAAAAAGGACGATCATCTGTGATCACTTACATTTTTAACCAAAATCGATTTTATATATGAAAATGAAGTAAAACATAAGTGGTCCAAATGGAAAAAGGACGATCATCTGTGATCACTTATATTTTCATATAAAACATCGATTTTATATATGAAAATGTAGTAGAACATAAAAGTGGCTATAAGTCGCTAAATAGTGGTCCAAATGGAAAAAGGACGATCATTTATGATCACTTATATTTTCTTATACTTTCATATAAAAAATCGATTTTATATATGAAAATGAAGTAAAACATAAGTCTGTAAATAGTGGTCCAAATGGAAAAAGGACGATCATCTGTGATCACTAATATTTTCAACCTAAAATCGATTTTATATATGAAAATGAAGTAAAACATAAAAGTGGCTATATGTCGGTAAATAGTGGTCCAAATGGAAAAAGGACGATCATCTGTGATCACTTACATTCTCAACCCAAAATCGATTTTATATATGAAAATGAAGTAAAACATAAAAGTGGCCATAAGTCTGTAAATAGTGGTCCAAATGGAAAAAGGACGATCATCTGTGATCACTTATATTTTCTTATACTTTCATATAAAAAATCGATTTTATATATGAAAATGAAGTAAAACATAAAAGTGGCCATAAGTCTGTAAATAGTGGTCCAAATGGAAAAAGGACGATCATCTGTGATCATTTATATTATCATATAAAAAGTCGATTTTGCATATGAAAATGAAGTAAAACATAAAAGTGGCTATAAGTCGGTAAATAGTGGTCCAAATGGAAAAAGGACGATCATCTGTGATCACTTACATTTTCAACCCAAAATCGATTTTATATATGAAAATGAAGTAAAACATAAAAGTGGCTATAAGTCTGTAAATAGTGGTCCAAATGGAAAAAGGACGATCATCTGTGATCACTTACATTTTCAACCCAAAATCGATTTTATATATGAAAATGAAGTAAAACATAAAAGTGGCTATAAGTCTGTAAATAGTGGTCCAAATGGAAAAAGGACGATCATCTGTGATCACTTATATTTTCTTATACTTTCATATAAAAAATCGATTTTATATATGAAAATGAAGTAAAACATAAGTCTGTAAATAGTGGTCCAAATGGAAAAAGGACGATCATCTGTGATCACTAATATTTTCAACCCAAAATCGATTTTATATATGAAAATGAAGTAAAACATAAAAGTGGCTATAAGTCTGTAAATAGTGGTCCAAATGGAAAAGGGACGATCATCTGTGATCACTTACATTTTCAACCCAAAATAGATTTTATATATGAAAATGAAGTAAAACATAAAAGAAAATAGATTTTATATATGAAAATGAAGTAAAACATAAAAGTGGCTATAAGTCGGTAAATAGTGGTCCAAATGGAAAAAGGACGATCATCTGTGATCACTTACATTCTCAACCCAAAATCGATTTTATATATGAAAATGAAGTAAAACATAAAAGTGGCTATAAGTCTGTAAATAGTGGTCCAAATGTAAAAAGGACGATCATCTGTGAGCACTTATATTTTCTTATACTTTCATATAAAAAATCGATTTTATATATGAAAATGAAGTAAAACATAAAAGTGGCTATAAGTCGGTAAATAGTGGTCCAAATGGAAAAAGGACGATCATCTGTGATCACTTATATTTTCATATAAAAAATCGATTTTATATATGAATATGAAGTAAAATATAAAAGTGGCTATAAGTCGGTAAATAGTGGTCCAAATGGAAAAAGGACGATCATCTGTGATCACTTACATTTTCAACCCAAAATCGATTTTATATATGAAAATGTAGTAGAACATAAAAGTGGCTATAAGTCGGTAAATAGTGGTCCAAATGGAAAAAGGACGATCATCTGTGATCACTTATATTTTCATATAAAACATCGATTTTATATATGAAAATGTAGTAGAACATAAAAGTGGCTATAAGTCGCTAAATAGTGGTCCAAATGGAAAAAGGACGATAATTTATGATCACTTATATTTTCTTATACTTTCATATAAAAAATCGATTTTATATATGAAAATGAAGTAAAACATAAGTCTGTAAATAGTGGTCCAAATGGAAAAAGGACGATCATCTGTGATCACTAATATTTTCAACCCAAAATCGATTTTATATATGAAAATGAAGTAAAACATAAAAGTGGCTATATGTCGGTAAATAGTGGTCCAAATGGAAAAAGGACGATCATCTGTGATCACTTACATTCTCAACCCAAAATCGATTTTATATATGAAAATGAAGTAAAACATAAAAGTGGCTATATGTCGGTAAATAGTGGTCCAAATGGAAAAAGGACGATCATCTGTGATCATTATACTTTCATATAAAAAATCGATTTTATATATGAAAATGAAGTAAAACATAAAAGTGGCTATAAGTCTGTAAATAAAGGTCCAAATGGAAAAAGGACGATCATCTGTGATCACTTATATTTTCTTATACTTTCATATAAAAAATCGATTTTATATATGAAAATGAAGTAAAACATAAAAGTGGCTATAAGTCTGTAAATAGTGGTCCAAATGGAAAAGGGACAATCATCTGTGATCACTTACATGTTCAACCCAAAATCGATTTTATATATGAAAATGAAGTAAAACATAAAAGAGGCTATAAGTCGGTAAATAGTGGTCCAAATGGCAAAAGGACGATCATCTGTGATCACTTACATTTTCAACCCAAAATCGATTTTATATATGAAAATGAAGTAAAACATAAAAGTGGCTATAAGTCGGTAAATAGTGGTCCAAATGGAAAAAAGGACGGTCATCTGTGATCACTTACATTATCAACCTAAAATCGATTTTATATATGAAAATGTAGTAGAACATAAAAGTGGCTATAAGTTGGTAAATAGTGGTCCAAATGGAAAAACGACGATCATCTGTGTTCACTTATATTTTCTTATACTTTCATATAAAAAATCGATTTTATATATGAAAATGAAGTAAAACATAAAAGTGGCTATAAGTCGGTAAATAGTGGTCCAAATGGGAAAATGACGATCATCTGTGATCACTTACATTTTCATATAAAAAATCGATGTAGTAGAACAGAAAAGTGGCTATAAGTCGGTAAATAGTGGTCCAAATGGAAAAGGGACGATCATCTGTGATCACTTATATTTTCAACCCAAAATCGATTTTATATATGAAAATGAAGTAAAACATAAAAGTGGCTATAAGTCTGTAAATAGTGGTCCAAATGTAAAAAGGACGATCATCTGTGAGCACTTATATTTTCTTATACTTTCATATAAAAAATCGATTTTATATATGAAAATGAAGTAAAACATAAAAGTGGCTATAAGTCGGTAAATAGTGGTCCAAATGGAAAAAGGACGATCATCTGTGATCACTTATATTTTCATATAAAAAATCGATTTTATATATGAAAGTGTAGTAAAATATAAAAGTGGCTATAAGTCGGTAAATAGTGGTCCAAATGGAAAAAGGACGATCATCTGTGATCACTTACATTTTCAACCCAAAATCGATTTTATATATGAAAATGTAGTAGAACATAAAAGTGGCTATAAGTCGGTAAATAGTGGTCCAAATGGAAAAAGGACGATCATCTGTGATCACTTACATTTTTAACCAAAATCGATTTTATATATGAAAATGAAGTAAAACATAAGTGGTCCAAATGGAAAAAGGACGATCATCTGTGATCACTTATATTTTCATATAAAACATCGATTTTATATATGAAAATGTAGTAGAACATAAAAGTGGCTATAAGTCGCTAAATAGTGGTCCAAATGGAAAAAGGACGATCATTTATGATCACTTATATTTTCTTATACTTTCATATAAAAAATCGATTTTATATATGAAAATGAAGTAAAACATAAGTCTGTAAATAGTGGTCCAAATGGAAAAAGGACGATCATCTGTGATCACTAATATTTTCAACCTAAAATCGATTTTATATATGAAAATGAAGTAAAACATAAAAGTGGCTATATGTCGGTAAATAGTGGTCCAAATGGAAAAAGGACGATCATCTGTGATCACTTACATTCTCAACCCAAAATCGATTTTATATATGAAAATGAAGTAAAACATAAAAGTGGCTATAAGTCGGTAAATAGTGGTCCAAATGGAAAAAGGACGATCATCTGTGATCACTTACATTTTCAACCCAAAATCGATTTTATATATGAAAATGAAGTAAAACATAAAAGTGGCTATAAGTCTGTAAATAGTGGTCCAAATGGAAAAAGGACGATCATCTGTGATCACTTACATTTTCAACCCAAAATCGATTTTATATATGAAAATGAAGTAAAACATAAAAGTGGCTATAAGTCTGTAAATAGTGGTCCAAATGGAAAAAGGACGATCATCTGTGATCACTTATATTTTCTTATACTTTCATATAAAAAATCGATTTTATATATGAAAATGAAGTAAAACATAAGTCTGTAAATAGTGGTCCAAATGGAAAAAGGACGATCATCTGTGATCACTAATATTTTCAACCCAAAATCGATTTTATATATGAAAATGAAGTAAAACATAAAAGTGGCTATAAGTCGGTAAATAGTGGTCCAAATGGAAAAAGGACAATCATCAGTGATCACTTATATTTTCAACCCAAAATCGATTTTATATATGAAAATGTAGTAAAACATAAAAGTGGCTATAAGTCGGTAAATAGTGGTCCAAATGGAAAAAGGACGATCATCTGTGATCACTTATATTTTCTTATACTTTCATATAAAAAATCGATTTTATACATGAAAATGAAGTAAAACATAAAAGTGGCCAAAAGTCTGTAAATAGTGGTCCAAATGGAAAAAGGACGATCATCTGTGATCATTTATATTATCATATAAAAAGTCGATTTTGTATATGAAAATGAAGTAAAACATAAAAGTGGCTATAAGTCGGTAAATAGTGGTCCAAATGGAAAAAGGACGATCATCTGTGATCATTTATATTTTCTTATACTTTCATATAAAAAATCGATTATATATATGAAAATTAAGTAAAACATAAAAGTGGCTATAAGTCGGTAAATAGTGGTCCAAATGGAAAAAGGACGGTCATCTGTGATCACTTACATTTTCAACCCAAAATCGATTTTATATATGCAAATGTAGTAGAACATAAAAGTGGATATAAGTCTGTAAATTGTGGTCCAAATGGAAAAAGGACAATCATCAGTGATCACTTATATTTTCAACCCAAAATCGATTTTATATATGAAAATGTAGTAAAACATAAAAGTGGCTATAAGTCGGTAAATAGTGGTCCAAATGGAAAAAGGACGATCATCTGTGATCACTTATATTTTCTTATACTTTCATATAAAAAATCGATTTTATACATGAAAATGAAGTAAAACATAAAAGTGGCCAAAAGTCTGTAAATAGTGGTCCAAATGGAAAAAGGACGATCATCTGTGATCATTTATATTATCATATAAAAAGTCGATTTTGTATATGAAAATGAAGTAAAACATAAAAGTGGCTATAAGTCGGTAAATAGTGGTCCAAATGGAAAAAGGACGATCATCTGTGATCATTTATATTTTCATATACTTTCATATAAAAAATCGATTTTATATATGAAAATGAAGTAAAACATAAAAGTGGCTATAAGTCGGTAAATAGTGGTCCAAATGGGAAAATGACGATCATCTGTGATCACTTACATTTTCATATAAAAAATCGATGTAGTAGAACAGAAAAGTGGCTATAAGTCGGTAAATAGTGGTCCAAATGGAAAAGGGACGATCATCTGTGATCACTTATATTTTCAACCCAAAATCGATTTTATATATGAAAATGAAGTAAAACATAAAAGTGGCTATAAGTCTGTAAATAGTGGTCCAAATGGAAAAGGGACGATCATCTGTGATCACTTACATTTTCAACCCAAAATAGATTTTATATATGAAAATGAAGTAAAACATAAAAGAAAATCGATTTTATATATGAAAATGAAGTAAAACATAAAAGTGGCTATAAATCTGTAAATAGTGGTCCAAATGGAAAAGGGACGATCATCTGTGATCACTTACATTTTCAACCCAAAATCGATTTTATATATGAAAATGAAGTAAAACATAAAAGTGGCTATAAGTCTGTAAATAGTGGTCCAAATGTAAAAAGGACGATCATCTGTGAGCACTTATATTTTCTTATACTTTCATATAAAAAATCGATTTTATATATGAAAATGAAGTAAAACATAAAAGTGGCTATAAGTCGGTAAATAGTGGTCCAAATGGAAAAAGGACGATCATCTGTGATCACTTATATTTTCATAAAAAAAATCGATTTTATATATGAATATGAAGTAAAATATAAAAGTGGCTATAAGTCGGTAAATAGTGGTCCAAATGGCAAAAGGACGATCATCTGTGATCACTTACATTTTCAACCCAAAATCGATTTTATATATGAAAATGAAGTAAAACATAAAAGTGGCTATAAGTCTGTAAATAGTGGTCCAAATGGAAAAAGGACGATCATCTGTGATCACTTACATTCTCAACCCAAAATCGATTTTATATATGAAAATGAAGTAAAACATAAAAGTGGCTATAAGTCTGTAAATAGTGGTCCAAATGGCAAAAGGACGATCATCTGTGATCACTTACATTTTCAACCCAAAATCGATTTTATATATGAAAATGAAGTAAAACATAAAAGTGGCTATAAGTCTGTAAATAGTGGTCCAAATGGAAAAAGGACGATCATCTGTGATCATTATACTTTCATATAAAAAATCGATTTTATATATGAAAATGAAGTAAAACATAAAAGTGGCTATAAGTCGGTAAATAGTGGTCCAAATGGAAAAAGGACGATCATCTGTGATCATTATACTTTCATATAAAAAATCGATTTTATATATGAAAATGAAGTAAAACATAAAAGTGGCTATAAGTCTGTAAATAGTGGTCCAAATGGAAAAGGGAAAATCATCTGTGATCACTTACATGTTCAACCCAAAATCGATTTTATATATGAAAATGAAGTAAAACATAAAAGTGGCTATAAGTCGGTAAATAGTGGTCCAAATGGCAAAAGGACGATCATCTGTGATCACTTTCATTTTCAACCCAAAATCGATTTTATATATGAAAATGAAGTAAAACATAAAAGTGGCTATAAGTCGGTAAATAGTGGTCCAAATGGAAAAAGGACGATCATCTGTGATCACTTACATTTTCAACCCAAAATCGATTTTATATATGAAAATGAAGTAAAACATAAAAGTGGCTATAAGTCGGTAAATAGTGGTTCAAATGGAAAAAGGACGATCATCTGTGATCACTTACATTTTCAACCCAAAATCGATTTTATATATGAAAATGAAGTAAAACATAAAAGTGGCTATAAGTCTGTAAATAGTGGTCGGAATGGAAAAGGGGCTATCATCTGTGATCACTTATATTTTCATATAAAACATCGATTTTATATATGAAAATGTAGTAGAACATAAAAGTGGCTATAAGTCGCTAAATAGTGGTCCAAATGGAAAAAGGACGATCATCTGAGATCACTTATATTTTCAACCCAAAATCGATTTTATATATGAAAATGTAGTAAAACATAAAAGTGGCTATAAGTCGGTAAATAGTGGTCCAAATGGAAAAAGGACGATCATCTGTAATCAGTTATATTTTACGATACGATCGATTTTATAAATGAAAATGATGTAAAACATAAAAGTGGCTATAAGTTGGTAACTAGTGGTCCAAATGGAAAAAGGAAGATCATCTGTGATCACTTATATTTTCTTATACTTTCATATAAAAAATCGATTTTATATATGAAAATGAAGTAAAACATAAAAGTGGCTATAAGTCGGTAAATAGTGGTCCATATGGAAAAAGGACGATCATCTGTGATTACTTATATTTTACGATACGATCGATTTTATATATGAAAATTAAGTAAAACATAAAAGTGGCTATAAGTTGGTAGGTAGTGGTCCAAATGGAAAAAGGACGATCATCTGTGATATATTTTCATATACCTTCGTATAAATAATCGATTTTATATATGAAAATGAAGTAAAACACAAAAGTGGCTATAAGTCGGTAAATAGTGGTCCATATGGAAAAAGGACGATCATCTGTGATCACTTACATTTTCAACCCAAAATCGATTTTATATATGAAAATGAAGCAAAACATATAAGTGGCTATAAGTCGGTAAGTAGTGGTCCAAATGGAAAAAGGACATTCATCTGTGGTCACTTATATTTTCTTATACTTTCATATAAATAATCGATTTTATATATGAAAATGAAGCAAAACATATAAGTGGCTATAAGTCGGTAAGTAGTGGTCCAAATGGAAAAAGGACGATCATCTGTGATATATTTTCATATACTTTCGTATAAATAATCGATTTTATATATGAAAATGAAGTAAAACACAAAAGTGGCTATAAGTCGGTAAATAGTGGTCCAAATGGAAAAAAGACGATCATCTGTGATCACTTACATTTTCAACGCAAAGTCGATTTTATATATGAAAATTAAGTAAAACATAAAAGTGGCTATAAGTCGGTAAATAGTGGTCCAAATGGAAAAAGGACGATCATCTGTGATCACTTACATTTTCAACCCAAAATCGATTTTATATATGAAAATGTAGTAGAACATAAAAGTGGCTATAAGTAAATAGTGGTCCAAATGGTAAAAAGACGATCATCTGTGATCACTTACATTTTCAACCCAAAATCGATTTTATATATGAAAATGAAGCAAAACATATAAGTGGCTATAAGTCAGTAAATAGTGGTCCAAATGGAAAAAGGACTATCACCTGTGATCACTTACATTTTCAACCCAAAATCGATTTTATATATGAAAATGAAGTAAAACATAAAAGTGGCTATAAGTCGGTAAATAGTGGTCCAAATGGAAAAAAGACGATCATCTGTGATCACTTAAATTTTTAACCCAAAATCGATTTTATATATGGTCTAAATGGAAAAAGGACTATCATCTGTGATCACTTACATTTTCAACCCAAAATCGATTTTATATATGAAAATTAAGTAAAACATAAAAGTGGCTATAAGTCGGTAAATAGTGGTCCAAATGGAAAAAAGACGATCATCTGTGATCACTTACATTTTAAACCTAAAATCGATTTTATATATGAAAATGAAGCAAAACATAAAAGTGGCTATAAGTCGGTAAATAGTGGTCCAAATGGGGAAAGGACGATCATCTGTGATCACTTACATTTTCAACCCAAAATCGATTTTATATATGAAAATGAAGTAAAACTTAAAAGTGGCTATAAGTCGGTAAATAGTGGTCCAAATGGAAAAAGGACGATCATCTGTGATCACTTATATTTTCATATAAAAAATCGATTTTATATACGAAATTTAAGTAAAACATAAAAGTGGATATAAGTCGGTAAATAGTGGTCCAAATGGAAAAAGGACGATCATCTGTGATCACTTACATTTTCAACCCAAAATCGATTTTATATACGAAATTGAAGTAAAACATAAAAGTGGCTATAAGTCGGTAAATAGTGGTCCAAATGGAAAAATGACGATCATCTGTGATCACTTAAATTTTCAACTTAAAATCGATTTTATATATGAAAATGAAGTAAAACATAAAAGTGGCTATAAGTCAGTAAATAGTGGTCCAAATGGGAAAAGGACGTTCATTTGTGATCACTTATATTTTCATATAAAAAATCGATTTTATATATGAAAATGGAGTAAAACATAAAAGTGGCTATAAGTCGGTAAATAGTGGTCCAAATGGAAAAAGGACTATCATCTGTGATGTCGGTAAATAGTGGTCCAAATGGAAAAAGGACTATCATCTGTGATGTCAAACTCCATATATAAAAAATTAATGAATTCGCTCGTATTTTCCTGAATTCGCCACCGACACCACCTTGTATATAAATTCGCCTTGATAGGTGTGTTCAAGGCGAATTCATATAAGGTGTACTCGTCCCTACAACAAATACAACAATACAAAAACAACATACACTTTTGTTTTTGCTTTTCATCCCATCTGTCAAAAAATACAAGTACGGCGAATTCAATATTAAACTGGAATTTAACAACAAACCCAAGATGCATTTAATAAGGTGTCATCGGGAGCACAGCTGATTACAGACCTAGCACGCGATAATGTCAAACTACATATATAAAAAATATTCGCCGGAACGCCATTATGTCAAACTCCATATATAAAAAATAAGTGAATTCGCTTGTATTTATTTCAATTCGCCACTGCTGTCACCTTGTTAAATACGCCTTGAACAAACCAGTGTAAGTTTTATATTTATTGCTTTATTTCATGTGGAGGATGTTAAAATGTTCGATGAAGAGTTCAAACGCGAGAAACAGAAGAAATTGAATATAAAACAATAGGAAAAAAGTGGACGCATCAAAAACACACAAACATATATATGACGCGCACCAATATTAACACAAATTTTGACAGTTGAGATGAAACAGCTGACGATCATGCGCTTTTGTAGTTGTCTCGTTGAGTGGACAACGACTAATAAATTGTAAGAGCATAAGAATACGTGTGATTTGTTTTTGCACAATTGTGCTATGGGCTGCGCCAACATACGCTTTGTTGCTTTTTTGTCAAAGCATGCAATAAATTGTCGTTTTTTATGAAATTTTCAGAGGTTGGCTCAGATTTTTGCTCATATCTCCGTTATTTATGGACGGATTTTGCTGATTTTAAATAGAAAACTTCTCGAAAGCATGTCTGACAGAATTATCGAAGATTTGGACCCCGAGTCTACAGAAAATTGATTTCAACAGACAGACATACAGACAGACGGATAAGGATCCAGAATATATATACTTTATAGGGTCGGAAAATTATATTATGGAAATTACAAACGGAATGACAAATTTATATATACCCTTCTCACGAAGGTGAAGCGTATGACTAGCTTATCTCTCAATAATCAATTTCAATGAGTTTATGAATAATCAGTCTATTTTCCAATATTTTGTTTACTTTTTACATTAAAAATTTCCAAAGCTAGTAAAAACAAGCAAGGAATCCAGCACATTAAAAAACTAAAACTTATTATAAGGAAAACAACTTTGTTTAATGAAATACGAAATTATTGTTTTATTTCGAAACTTGTACAATATAATTGTACATTCGTAAAATAAATTAACTAAATTACAATTCTTCAAAGCACAACTTGATTTTTAACACTATTGATATCAACTTTAGGTACTTGTAAACGATTCTTTCTACCCTCTTCCCATTCAACCGGATGTACTTTCTTGCGATGATGATGCATATTCGCACTAACTTTAAATGTTTGCGGACAGTGTGGACATTGATACAGATCTTGACCCGTGTGAGTGGCAATGTGTTCTTGTAAATTTTTTGGTCGTTTAAACGCTTTATCACAATAAGTGCACTTATGTTTTCGTTCTTCTTCGTGGACGTACTTTTTATGATTTAGTAAAGCGCTTTCGCTGGCTGCAACTTTACCACAAATCCCACAAACATAAATCGTAGAACCATCATGATGAAACGCCCCCTTATGACGTTTCAGACCATTGCGAGAGTTCAATTCAACACCGCATTCGTCACAGGGAAATTTAGGTTTTGCAATACCAGCATGTTCCATTAAATGCTTTTTAAGAGCCTGAATTCCATGTACAGTTTTTCCACACTGATCGCAGACGCGGTCAACATTATGAACAGTTCTGATGTGAGACTTAAGTTGGACTTCAAGCACATACCCCTTGCCACATTCTTGGCAAACGAAGTCTTTATCACCGGTTACATGGGTTAGTGAGTGACGATCTAAAGAGGTTTTCAGATTAAATAGCTTATGACAAACTTCACATTCCAGTTGTTCTATTTCTTCATGCATTAATTTTTTATGCAGCTTAAGATTGTTTTTGTTTGCACTTACTTTTCCGCAAATTTCACATTTGTGAGTTTCGGGATTGAGATGCAGTTGTATGTGATTAACTAATACGTAACGTCGATAGAACTTTCGTTCACAGCACTTTATATAGAATCTGGTTTTGTGTTTTTCTCTAAAATGAGATCGCAATTTATCAAAGCAGGAAGATGTTTCTTCGCATAAATCACATTCCAATACAGGTTTCCACTCTCTAATGAATGCATCCGATTCTCGAGCTTTTTCTAAATTAAATTTAGAATTACTCTTTTCTCTTTCATCGTCCTCATTTAGTTTTACTTTCTTTATTTTTAGACCATTTTCGTCCAAGTCGGAGTTTTCCTGACTATTATCATTTTTGTCACTATTTAAGCTTGACGCCGGGATGTTTTTGGGCTTTCTACCTCTTCGGGCTTTTGGCTTTGTGGCATTTGGCTCTGTTTTTGAATTACTTTCACCATTTTTTGTTTTTGGTAAAATTTTAATTTTCTTATTAGATACATTTGTTCTTTTCCAATTTATTAAAGGCTTTTCATCATCTTCTTCATCGTGTGTGGTTACTGATTCCTCCTCCTCCAAATCTGTTTTAATATCAATATTTTCAAACCTAAAGTCATCATTATCATCATCGCTTTTATCAAAATATCTATCATCCTCAGAATTTACATTCACATCACCCAGCTCGATTTCATTTTCCGTTTTAATTATCAATGGCAGCTGATTTATTTCTGATTTCTCCAGTAGTGAACGGGTTTTTATGACATTCTGCTGAAATTCATGGAACTCTTTGATGGGCACCCAACAATCTTGGCAAAGAACTTTATTTTCTTGTGGGAATTTACAGATCTCTTCATCTGTTATTAACTGTAATGCAAATGTTTAATTGAAGAACAAATCCATTAAAAAACTTTCAGGAGTTGATAATAAAGAAGTAACTTCTATTTATACTTACCATGGGATCAAAATATTTTACTGTAATTTCATATACTTCAGTGCTGTCTCCCAATTCATTGTGTAATGTTTTATATTCACTGCTTGGTGAGCAACACAAGCTACAGCATAACTTTATAGACATTTTTATATAAACTATATATTTTTAATGAAATATTAATTCTAAATTATTCATTCGATTTTATAAAACAAAAATTTGTTTGTAAACAAATACTTCGATAATAGTTGCCACCAATGCGAATTCATATACATAAGATGGAGTCAGTCAAACAACTGATTTTTATTTTGTTTCGCATTTTTTGGTCTTAGCTTCTGTCAAAGCATGCCTTTGTCTTTCAATGTCGCCATATTCAATGCTTATTAACAAAATATATTCTATTTACATAACAAACTTAAACCACAACTATTCATATATAAATACTATTTTAAGTTTTAATAAATATTTTTTTTTTAATTTTTTATATAAACCAATCCAATCAGCTGTTTCCTGACATTTATTAAGACAAGTTTTTGTTGAACTGCCATTACCTTATATGAATTCGTTTTGGTTGCCAGATTTAAACAGTGTAAATACACATTTTTAGGGGGAAATACTGTGGAGTTCAATTGTTACGAGCTTGCCAAGCAGATCAATGTTATATACGTTGTATGCAGATTTTGCTGCCGTCATTGGGTCCTAAGATATTACAAAAGTGGTCAATGTATTAGAAAAACAATTTTTTTAAATAAAAAAACAATGTTATCATCAAAAGACCATTTTTCATTAAAAAAAAATTGAGTTAAAAAATATTTTTCCCGATTTTGACACATTATCGCTATATACGTCGAGAAGCTTCGTTGGAAATGTCGTTGATATGTCTATCATTATATATCCATATTGTATATGTTAATGACAAATATTGATCAAAAATAGGCAAAAATCAAGGTAATCGTGGTAATCAAAATATCCCAACTTTGGGATATTTTGTATTTATTTGATATATATATATATTTTAATGATATCGGACTGGATAGCCATTTGTATTTCACCTATTGTTAAAATTTTTTTGTCTCTTTTATTTTTCTTTTGTAATATATTTTTTCAGGCAAATTATATTACTTAAATTGAAATAAATAAAATATCTCAGCCATTTGTGGCCGATTTTTCCGAATTTAAATAGCAACCGAACCAGGACTATATCGTATATATTGATGTATCAATCATGTATGTAAGTTATTTGAGGACTTCGGAAAGTTGATTTCTACAGACAGGCGATTTCGCTATCTACAACGATCCAGAATATTTATACTTTATAGCGTCGCTAATGAAAAATATAGATATTACAAACGGAATGACAAACTAATATATAAAATAACCAAACAAATTATTTTTATTCCCTTCACCATGAGTGGTAAGGTTATTTATAAGATTCGGTACAGCCAAATATAGCTCTCTTACATATTTTAATTCTAATGCTGGGTATACACGATACAAATTTTCGTACTTATCGTAGTATGAGTTGAAGTACAGTTTTGTGATAGACGTTACTACAAATCGTACTACTTCCTTTGAAAAAAAATTCAAAATAAAAAAATATCACAAAATAACTGACATATATGAATAAATCGTTGAAGAAATACATTTCGTAGTACGGCAGCATGATACACGATACTAATTATCGTACTTATCGAAGCTCCACCCACTTATTTCATACTTGTACGATTTATCGTACGACTTATCGTAACGTGTATACCTAGCACATTTAAAATTGTATAAATAGATTTATTTTTCACATTTTTAAATTTAGGATTACTACATATAATACATATGTTTATTAGCCAAGAGTGGCTTTTTATATTACTATGAATAAAATAAAAAAAATTAAAAACATAAATTTTAAAATAGCTTGGACTAGTCCTAATAAATTAAACAAATTTGTCTCTTGCTAAATTCTTCTTTATTCTTAATGAATTATACCTATTAATATTAAATTAATGTATGTATATTAATTAATTTATATTACAACTTGTTTTGTGACTTGAGTTATATCGACTTTTGGCAATTGTAAACGATTTTTTCTACCCTCTTCAAACTCAACGGGATGTGCTATCTTACGATGATGATGCATATTCGAACTAACTTTAAATGTTTGCGGACAATGTGGACACTGATACAGGTCCTCTCCGGTATGTTTGGCAATATGTTCACGTAGTAATTTAGGACGCTTGAATGCCTTATCGCAATAGGTACACTTATGCTTACGTTCCGTTTGATGGACATTTTTTTTGTGCATCAACAAACCAGATTCACTGGCCGCCACTTTACCGCAAATGCTGCAAACATATATAGTCGTACCGTCATTGTGATATGCTGCTTTATGCCGTCTTAAGCAACCACGTGATCTTAATTTGGCTCCACATTCATCACAAGGATATTTAGGTCTTTCAATGCCAGCATGTTCCATTAGGTGCGTCTTAAGGGCTCCGATGCCATGCAGAGTTTTACCGCACTGATCGCACACACGATTATCACTATGCACTATTCTGATGTGCGATTTAAGTAGAGATTCTACAACGTATGCGTTACCGCACTCCTTACAAATGAAATCTTTACTGCCAGTAGCATGAGTTAGCAAATGACGTTCTAAACTGGGCTTTTGGTTAAAAGTCCTATGACATACATCGCATTCAAATTGTTCAGTTTCTTCATGCACAACTTTCTTATGCAGTTTAAGATTATATTTACTAGAACTAGGCTTGCCACATATATCGCATTTATGGGTCTCTGGATTAATATGTAGACGTATGTGATCAACCAGAACACAACGGCGATAAAATTTACGTTCACAACACTTAATATAATATTTGGCATTATGTTTATCCTTGAAATGTCTCTTTAAGACATCTAAAACTGGAAAAGTTTCATTACAGATATCACATTCTAGTAATGGCTTCCATTTAGCTATGAATTCATCAGATTCTTTGCCTATCTCTAGGCCAGAATTGATGCGAGGATTATTTTTAGGTTTGTCTCCATCTTTAAGTTTTCTCTTTTTTCTAGGTGTTTTTCCTAAAGTCTCGTCACCTTCTTCGTTCTCACCACAATCTGTTTTTGCATTCACTTTAGTTGAATCTTTGGGTTTACGACTTCTTCGGGATTTAGGCTTCTGGTCCGCCGTAATACTTACTTTTGTATCCTTCATTTGATTGACATTCTCGTCATCATTGGTAATTTGTATTGGCTTTTTAGATTTTCTTAGTTCAATTAATGGTTTTATGTCATCCTCATCATCATCCTCATCCTCGACATCATCAACTTCATTACTAACTAGCTCAACATCATTTCCTAAGGTATCCTGATCATCATCAGAATCATTTTTTATTAACATATCTTCAAAATGTGTCAACTTCTCATCTCTGTTATCGTCATCTTTGTTTTTATCACTTTTTACTGGTGTTATCTGCTCATCTTCTACCTTAATTTCCAACAGCAATTGCTTGACATCAGCCTCTTCCAGCAATGACCGTGTCTTTATTACCGTTTGTTGGAATTCATGAAAGTCGTTTATATGCAACCAACAGTCCTGGCAAAGTATCTTATTTTCTGCTAAGGATTTTGTATTTATATATTCTATTAGTAACTAAAATCACATAAAGTCATTAATATATCACTTCATAAAATTAAAAATCATTGATTAATCTTTACCATCGGATCAAAATATTTGACAGTAATTTCATAGATTTCATTACATTCTCCAACATCATTTTGTAAAGATTTATATTCATTACAGGGCGTGCAACACAAGCAACAGCTTAATTTTATAGACATTTTTTAATTTAAATGTTTTATTTTTATAGTTATTTGCAAAGAATAACGTTATTTATTTGTTTAATAATTCAATTGGAGGTAACTTTAGTAGATTTGTTTTCGTACGTCAAGATAGCATCGAAAAATAACAATACCGGAAATGAACTCGAGTTTTATTTTGGGGAATCGAGTGACAACTAAAATCAACAACAAATTTAGGAATTAAGTGGCAATGAAAAACAGCAGCGATTTTGGGAATTTAGTGGCAACGAAAACAAACAACGCTTTTGAAAATTTATTAAAAACAAAAACTAGGAACCAACATTTTTGGGTATTTTATTTATTTATTTATTTAAATAGATAAAATATGGAAAAAAAATTACAAATGTTTTTTCAATGTAGTTCTTTTTTTGAAATAATTAAAATACAGATTTTCAAACGGGGGTTTTAAAGTATTAAAGCAAAACGTAACATAATTCAAAATAAGTCCTAAAACACTAATAGCTCATGCACATTTTCTTTGGCCAGTGTCAAATTTTTGTTGCAATTTCATTCCGTTTACGTTAAAACAAATTTTCCGTACAAAATTTGTTTTATAAATCTTTGATAAATTTAAAAACTTATAAATAGGACTATAGTTTATAATTATAACATAATTCAGATTTTTTCTAATTCGTTGCAATACTGATGTTTTTAGTTGTGTAGTTGTCGTTGAATAATACTGTAATTTGGTCCGCAAGAGTGACAAAATTTAAAACAGATTGGTTATTTATAGTGTGCAACAGTGAAAAAACACTCTCCACGCTCTTTTTTATTATTTACAATTTATGTAATATAAGCGTTTAAAGCTGGGATGTCCAAAGCTAAAACTCTATTTGTGTTGGTGAGCGAAAGAGAATTTTAGTGAAATAATTAAAAGATTTTTAAGGCTTTATTTGTTAACAATAATCTAGTTAACAATCTTAATCAAATTGTCTGCTACATATTATCATAGCTCATTAATTGAGAGTTAGATATTAATCATTTAAATAGCAATACATCCCATTAGCGTGTGCATTCGTCGCTGTCTCAGTGACTACTAAACAAAAGTGTATAAGAATATGTGTGTTGTTAGTCAGCGCGAAAGCACAATGAAATGGACACCATTGGTTTAAATACCCTAACATACGGCAACACATTCCAGCAACGAACAATTTTGACAACAAGAGATCTTTCATAGAATGAATTGCAGATTCTCTGAATTAAAATTTGAGGATTTCTAGTGGAACGACACTAGAACTTTATAAAAGAGAAACAAGGAGATAACTTTTATAAAGTTGGAATAAAAGCTGCCTAAAAATGAAGAAACATAATTACCCTCATTAACACGGTTATGTGCTAACTAATAGTTATGTCAGTTTAACTATTGGTTAATACATAAGCAGACTTCGTGTTAATGGGGGTTAGAAATATGTTCACGTCTTTTAATATTATAGACGAAGCATACAATCGTGTTTACAATTAGTTTTAACTTATTTAGATTATAAGAAAGTGCACAAGAAAAAACCTCAAAACCATAAATAATCTAAGGCATTAGAAGAGAATAAGCTAGCTTTTATCTGATATGAAGAGGCAAATATAGATTTTACAGAATATCAAATCAATATGACCGTCAAATTCCAATTCGTTATCTAATAAAATGCCCAAACATTTAAGTTGGTTCACAACATCAATTCTAACAACGTCGAAAAAAATATTAAGTTAAACAAAAAAACTAGTTGAAGACCCAAATGTTACGGCTTTTGTTTTTGAAGTATTGATTGATAAACAATAAACTCTAGTCCAATCAGAGACAGATCGTACATAAAAATGTATGTTATTTTCCAATACATCAATAAAGTCACAAGCACAAGAGAAGAGCAAAACAACATCATCCGAAAATATTAATGATTTGCACAAATTTGAGTTAACTCTAGAATGAAGATCATTAACATAGATTATAAATAAAATAGGACCAATAACTAAACCTTGAGCAATACCTGAACTCAGAAGAAGTAAGTTGAAATCTATACCGTTAATAGAAACAAACTGCGATCTATTCACTACAACTAAGGTATGATAATGTAAGCCTACAACTAGGTCTGGAAAATCCAAATTGATCCCTAAGCTTTTCAATCATCCGAAAATGATTCCATGAGCCAAAGCTTTCCCCACGATTTGTTTTCTTAATTTGTTTGAATGTTTAAATTTGTCTTCAATTCAAGTCTATTACAAATAGGCCAATAGGTCAAAATAAAAACAAATTGAATGAAGAAAAATATTAATTAGATTTTGATTAAATTTAAATTAACAAAAATTTAATCATTCAAAGGTTGAATGATGTTCAGCCCAATTATGAATAAAAATTCCCCGGGAGTTTTTTCCCATTTTTCCTATTCAAATTCAATGGGAAAAAACTCCCGGGGAACAAACTCCCAGGGAATTTTTTATTCATAATTGGGCTGGTTATGTATATATTCCATTATGAATTAATTCAACAATAAATTGAATTCAAATAAATGACTATGAATGTAGGTAGTGAATTAGTTCATTAGGAATGGATTTATTGAATGAATTGCTGAAAATGTTTAATTCAGCATTATGATTTTATTGAATTAAGTACAAATTGAATTAATTCAAAGCTCTGTATTGAAGCTAAATAATTGGATTTATTTTTAACTAAGATTTTAGGGAATTAAGCTTAAATTGAGTTACTTAATTCGAAGCTCTGGTTCCAAAATATAACAAAACTTAACAGTGGTATCAGTAACATTAGCATGATGTAAAAAAAGTAGATTTTTCATACATTTTTGAACATTTTCAATTCTTTAAGAAATACACAAAATTTCGTAATAAAAAAATTAAGCACATTTCTAATTTTATTGCACAAAAATTTAAATAAAACATAAACATGTATGTATATTCAATACAATATTTTTCCATACAATACAATATTATAAAGACCCTTCACTAACGACGTCTGGAACGGGAGCGACGACGACTACCACGTCTACGTCGACGACCTCTAGATATCCTTCTTTTAGAACGGCCATGAGGTATCATATTTGGTCGGACAGTGTGCGTACGCCGGGGTTGCATTGCAAAATTTTCCGATTCATCAGTTGCAGCGGCGTTTTTTTGCGCACTCTGATTTTAAAAAGAAAAAATTAAACATTTTTTTACAAATGAACGCAATTTACCTTTTTAAATGGCAATCGTACTAGATCGTCTGTTAATGTTATAACACCCAAACTTTGTCCAACATCCAAGGCATTTCCTATGGCCTTTTCAACATTTCCATAGCGACGTTTCAGATTCTCTGAGGACAAAATGTAATTAATCTCTCCACAAAGATTTTCAAGAGTGTCACCTGAAAATTTAAAACCAAATAAAATGTATTATCAAATTTGAATAGAATCTGCAATATAAAAAATACTTACATAATTCAGGCTTTTGACTAAGGCTTTCCAAAATATGAGGTAACAAAGAGGAATTTGTATGGTCCATTGTTTAATTTATATTTATTTATGTAATTTTTCACTTAAAAAAAATTGTTCCACAAAAAATTATTAATTTTATGACTCACAAAAATGATGTATTAATACAAAAAAATCAAAAGTATTTTGATTGAATGTTTTTTTTTTTTTGGAATGTTTTGAAAGTGTATTTTTTTAAAGTAGATAATCAAGGTGAAAACTTATATTATATTTTAAGATCTTCAGATGAATATGAGAGAATTTACTAATTATTATTCAAAAGTCGTGCCAATTTTTTATCTGATGAAAGGAAAACTCTAAACAAAAAACATGATTATCTCAAAAATTACAGTTTTCATCAACATTTAAATCTATGATACAGAAAAAAAGAATAAAATAATCTGATTACACATGAAATCGGGTTTTCTCAGTAATAAAAAAATTTATTGTTTATATAAGACAGATAAAGGGCCGAATAAAGTACACACTCCAACTTATTTAAACTAATATTTATTTATTTTACAAATTAATTTTAAAACAGCTTGGACTAGTCTTAATAAAATAAACAAATTTCTTGCAAAATTCTTAATTGTGCTTAATGAATTCAATTAAAATTAAATTAAGTATATATCTATGTATATGTTAATTATTTTATATTACAACTTGATTTGTAACTTGAGTTATATCGACTTTACGCAATTGTAAACGATTTTTTCTACCTTCTTCAAACTCAACGGGATGTGCTTTCTTACGATGATGATGCATATTCGAACTAACTTTGAATGTTTGCGGACAATGAGGACACTGATACAGGTCCTCTCCGGTATGTGTGGCAATATGTTCACGTAGAAATTTAGGACGTTTGAATGCCTTATCGCAATAGGTACACTTATGCTTACGTTCCTCTTGATGGACATGTTTTTTGTGTGTCAACAAGCCATATTCACTGGCCGCCACTTTGCCACAAATGCTGCAAACATATATAGTCGTGCCGTCATTGTGATAGGCTGCTTTATGCCGTCTTAAATTACCACGTGATCTTAATTGGGCCCCACATTCATCACAAGGATATTTAGGTCTTTCAATGCCAGCATGTTCCATTAGGTGTTTCTTGAGTGCTCCGATGCCATGCAGAGTTTTACCGCACTGATCGCACACACGATTATCACTGTGAACGGTTTTGATGTGTGATTTAAGTTGAACTTCTAGAACGTATCCCTTGCCGCACTCCTTACAAATGAAATCTTTACTGCCGGTAGCATGAGTTAGCAAGTGACGTTCTAAATTGGGCTTTTGATTAAAAGTCCTATGACATACATCGCACTCAAATTGTTCAGTTTCTTCATGCACAATTTTCTTATGCAGTTTAAGATTATATTTACTAGAACTAGGCTTACCACATATATCGCATTTATGGGTCTCTGGATTAATATGTAGACGAATGTGATCAACCAGAACACAACGGCGATAAAATTTACGTTCACAACATTTAATATAACATCTGGAATTGTGTATATCCTTAAAATGTCCCTTTAGCAAATCAAAAACTGGGAAAGTTTCATTACAAATATCACATTCTAGTAATGGCTTCCATTCCGCAATGAACTCATCAGATTCTTTGCCTTTCTCCAGGCCAGAATTAATGCGAGGATTCTTTTTAGGTTTGTCCGAATCTTTAAGTTTTCTCTTTTTTCTGGCTGTTTTTTCTAATGTCTCGTCACCTTCTTCGTCCTCAATACAATCCGTTTTTGCATTCTCTTTAGATGAATCTTTGGGTTTACGACCTCTACGGGATTTAGGCTTCCGATACTCGGTGTCACTTATTTCTTTTTCCTTCGTTTGATTGTCATCGTCGTTTTCGTTGGAACCTTTAATGGCCTTTTTGGATTTTCTTAGTTCAATTAATGGCTTAATGTCATCCTCATCATCATCATCCTCGTCACCCAACTCAACATCATCTCCTAAGGCATCCTGATCATCTTCAGAATCGTTTTTTATTAACATATCTTCAAAATGTGTCAACTCCTCATCACTGTTATCCACATCTTTGTTTTTCTCACTTGTTACTGGGATGACCTGCTCTTCTTCTAACTTAATTTCCAACGGCATTTGCTTGACATCGGTCTCTTCCAGCAATGACCTTGTCTTTATTACCGTTTGTTGAAATTCATGAAATTCATTTATATGCAACCAGCAGTCCTGGCAAAGTATCTTATTGTCTTTGGAACATTTTGTATTGATGTATTCTGTTAGTAACTAAAATCACATAAAAATAAATTATAAATATAGCACTTCTTTTTTAGGAATAAAAATCCTTAAAAAGTTGACCAATCTTTACCATCGGATCAAAATATTTGACAGTCATTTCATAGATTTCATTACATTCTCCCACATCATTTTGTAAAGATTTATATTCATTACACGGCGTGCAGCACAAGCAGCAGCATAATTTTGTGGACATTTTTTAATTTAAAAATTGTTTGTTTTTTAATTTTGTTTAAAAATTCATTTGGAGGATATTTTTAGTAGATTTTTGTTTGTAAACAAAAAAAAATATATACAAGGTTGCCATGCAGTTTTTTTAGTAAACCTATTTGTACACTGAAGGAAAAAAACATTCTTAAAACAAAAATTTGCATTTTTATTTTATATCCGTAATATCCGTTGAAAAAACAAAACAAATCAAGATTCCAGTAGCAGTTTATATTTTCATTTTTTTAGTTAAAACTTTGGGGTGTACGAATACCGGCTTCGCTAAAATCACTTTTTCTGTATAACAAAATTTTCTGAAATACTGTGATATAAATTCAAAAAGGAATTTTTTGTTCACAATGTTATTACATAACGTCCATTTTGAAATACACATGGAATTCTATATGTATCGAATACATGTTCTTATACATATGTAATACATATCGTGTGATCCCCATTTAACTAAATATTTTTAACATTGCCGGATTTTAGCCGCTCTGAAGGTATTTATCCTCTATGATATTGCCATCACTGGCTTCACTTACTAAAAATTTTCTGCAAACAATTTGTAATTTCTAAATTATACATTTTTCGTGTAAAAATCTCATATGTCAATATTAAACGAATATTTTTAACTGGCTCTCAATGGGTTAATTTGTGTATATTTCAATTGAAAGGGGTTTCCACAATTCTGGGATTTATATCTCAAGCTTGGATAAACTTGATTTAAGCCACAATTTTTTTTTTTTCACCATTAAATGTTTTTAACAATTTTCTTAAAGTATACTTTGGCGTAGGTTATAAAAGATTCGACACAGCCGAATATAGCACCCACATTTTAAACAACCCTGGGATTATAAATATGCCAACACGAAAATAAAACTATTTTGTTTACAAATAAAGTATTTTGATGCATTTTTGTGTTAATTTTAATTTTTAATTAATTTATAAAGTTAATGTAAAATGTCAATAAAACAATGTTGTAGTTTGTGTTGTACTACATGCGGTGAATATAAATTATTGCAAAATGATTTGGGCGAAAGCAATGAAGTCTATGAAATTACAGTAAAATATTTTGATCCCATGGTAATGTAATCATTGTAATATATTCCAAAATTATTTCATGGTTTACAAAAGTTTTTCGTTAATAGTTACTCACAGAAGAGGAGGGCAAAGACTCTCAATACAATCAGGCACTTTGTCAGAACTGTTGGTTTCACATTGAAGAGTTTCATGAATTTCAGCAAACTGTATTGAAAACTCGAATGTTATGGGAAGATAAAGCAAATAATAAACAATTGCCTATTGAAGTAAAACAGGAAGATGAACAGCCATATAACAGTACAAAATATGAGGATGTGGAAAATTTTAATAGAAGCGACGATGATGATGAAGATCATTTTGATGATATGGAAAATTATGATTTGAAAACGGAATCTCTGTCGAGCCTAGATGATATTGTAGACTCCATAGCTATACAATCCGATGAAAAAGACAAGAAAAACCGTTTGGCACAAGAAGAAGAAGAGAAAAACAAGAATGAGCAAGAAGTACCAGCTAAATCGCGCCGAGGAAGAAAACCTAGAAATTCCACAAAATCTAAAGAGCCCGAAGACGAAGAAGATGGTGAAAGAGAAAAAAGAAAAAAACCCAAATTATCGGAAAACACAAAAGAGAAAGGAAGCTCTGCCCTTAATATGGAAAAAGCTAAAGAATCTGATGCTTTCATAGCCGAATGGAAACCTGAGCTTATATGTGATTTATGCAGTGAAAGCGCTAATAACTTCGATAAACTTCGTAGTCATTTTAGGGAGAAACATAAAACAAGATTTTATATTAAATGTTGTGAACGTAAATTCTTTCGCCGTTGTGTCCTTGTCAATCACATACAATTACATCTTAATCCGGAAACTCACAAATGTGATATATGCGGAAAATCCAGTTCAACCAAGCACAATCTTAAACTACATAAAAAGGTTATGCACGAAGATACAAAACAATTAAAATGTGATATATGCGAAAAGCTTTTTAAACAAAAAGTTACCCTGGAGCGGCACTTGCTAACTCACTCTACGGGCAGCAAAGACTTTGTTTGCTCCGAGTGTGGCAAGGGTTATGTAGCGGAACAATTACTTAAATTGCACATTAAACATGTGCATAACGTTGATCGTGTTTGCGATCAGTGTGGCAAAACTATTCATGGATTTCAAGCTCTTAAGAAACATCTTATGGAGCATGCCGGCATTGAACGACCTACATTCCGCTGTGACATTTGCGGCGTTGAACTAAAGTCACCCAATGGTCTTAAACGTCACAAGGCTGCCTATCACAATGATGGTTCGACTATATATGTTTGCGGGGTGTGTGGTAAAGTAGCTTCAAGCGAAAATGCTTTGTTGAATCACAAAAAACTTGTACATGTGGTTGAACGGAAACATAAGTGTACATATTGCGATAAAGCATTTAAACGTCCTAAATCATTGCGTGAACATATTGCCACTCATACGGGTCAGGATCTCTATCAGTGTCCACATTGTCCGCAAACATTTAGAGTTAGTGCCAATATGCACCATCATCGCAAAAAAGTACATCCCGTTGAATGGCAAGAAGGTCGCAAAAATCGTCTTCAACAACCTAAAATTAATATAAATCAAGTTAAGAAACAAGTCATAATATGATTTACTGTCATACAATAATATGTAAGTAGATATTTATGAAGAATTATTTAGAATATGTAAAAACAAATAAAAAATAAGTGACAATTATTTAAAAAGTTGTTTAACATTTTATTTGGGATCCCAAATAACATACAAACAGGATTGATTTATCAATATATCGGCTATAGTCCTGGATCGGTTGCTATGTACAACTTTTTCTCAAATATTTTTTTAATAAAAATTTGTGTAATTTTTTTTTTTTCGCCAACAAATTTTTTTTTAAGAAATTTTATTTTGCACCAAATTTTTTTACAACAAAAATAAATTTTAATATTTATCTTAAACTATACTTTGGTGAAGGGTATATAAGATTCGGCACAGGGTATACATAAGTTTGTCATTCCGTTTGTAATTTCTACATTTTTCAATATAGATAGCGAAGTCGATATAACCATGTCCGTCTGTCCGACTTTCTGTTGAAATCAACTATCAAAGCCACTAAACAACTTACATACATCAATATATCCAATATAATCCTAGCAAAATTGTCCAAAAATGGCTAAGATATAAGCAAAAAATTACGTCTACCTCGATTTTTAACCTCTGTTCGACTATATGTTAATATATATGCTTAGTCCTGGTTCGGTTGATATTTGAATTCGGGAAAATCGGTCCACAAATGGCTGATTGTAAGCAAAAAATCACCTCGATTTTTTATTATTTTGTATCTTTGTCTGGATTATTCATTAACATAGCCAATATTAAAATCTAATGGTATACATAACGCCATAGAAATTCGGACCGACAATGGGTCAATTATTTTTTAACACAATATTTTTTTTCACGAAAAATTATTTTTAAACAAACATTTTTTCACCCAAAACTTTTTAACTAACAATTTTTTTCACGCAAAAAATTTTCAACTAAAATTGTTTTCAATCTTAAAGTAATCTTTAGTGAAATATATATAAGATACAGCAGAGAAAACTCTTACTTGTTTTTAGGTTCATCAACAATTTTTTTTCACCAAAAATGGTTTTCAATATTTATCTTAAGTATACTTTGGTGAAGCGTATATTAGATTCGGCATATCCGATTATAGTACTGTACTTTTTATTTTTCAAACATATTTAATTTAGGGAATATAGCAGACCGTTTCAATCCCCTAATTATATATAGAATATTATATTAAATTAAAAGTTTTGAGTTTCAATAAATAAATACAAAAATATGTATCATTTTTCGCATTTCAGTACAAAGAAAAAAAACAATATCGCTTATAATTAATATAAATTGTATACAAGATTCAACATTCACTGTAGTAATTCTATTTGAAACTTCTAATACTACAATTTATAGCAACTCTGTGGAATTTGATAAAACCTGGCAATCTCAAAGCCAAACATTTGTTTACAAATGAATTAATACCAAACAGAAGCGTTTATTTTATTTAATAATTATTTAATAAACAATTGCATTAGAATGTCAATTAAACAGTGTTGCAGTTTATGTTGCACTCCATGCTGTGAATATAAACTGCTACAAAACGAAGCAGGTGATAGCAATGAAATCTATGAAATCACAGTCAAATATTTTGATCCCATGGTAAGTACTTGGAATAACATTCAATTAAATTTATGTTTTTTTTTTAATATTTTTAATAGCTGCTCACAGAAGAAGAAGGAAATCCTAAATACGATGATGAAATTAAAGTTCTTTGCCAGGACTGCTGGGTGCACATTAATGATTTTCATGAATTTCAACAGAATGTTATTACGACTAGGAATTCACTGGAAAGAAGCAACACGATAAAGCACTTAGAAACAGATATTAAAGAGGAGAATGTCCAGGATGATAAAACATTTTGGGGAGATAATGAGGATACTGATAAAAGTGATGATGATGACCGTAGTTTTGAAGATGTTTATGTAAATAATTATGAAGATGAATGTGATAACTTGGCAGCAGATAATATCTCTATAAATTCCAATGAGGATAATGATGATGACGATGAGACGCCCTTAATATCTTTAACAAAAGTAGCCAGTGATAAAAGTAAAAACAGTGAAAATAAAGATATTGAAATTAGTAACTCAATTGATGAGGAAAATCAACTGGAAAAGCCTAAATCACGTAGAGGAAGAAAATCCAAAAATTGTATTAGAAATGATTTGAAAGCTGAAAACACTGATGACCCGACAAACCAAAAATCGTCTAGCAAAAGAAAAAAACTGAAATTGGGGGATGATACCAAAAAAGAGTCATCGAATAATATAGAAAAAGGTTTGGAATCGGACAGCTTTATAGCGGAATGGAAACCAGAATTAGAATGCGATATATGTGGTGAAACTAGTACAAATTTTCAGCAATTACGACAGCACTTTAAAGACCAACATAAAACTAGAGGCTATATTAAATGTTGTGAGCGCAAATTTCATCGTCGCTATGTATTGGTCGATCACATACGGTTACATTTAAATCCGGAGATGCATAAATGTGATATATGTGGTAAACCCAGCTCTAGTCAATATAATCTTAAACTTCACAAGAAGATTATGCACGAAAACACAGAGCAATTTGAGTGCGAAGTGTGTCACAAAATGTTCAACCAGAAACCCACCTTAGAGCGTCATAGGCTGATACATGTTACGGGAAGTAAAGATTTTGTTTGCCAAGAATGTGGGAAAGCCTACGTGCTTGAGGTTCAACTAAAATCTCACATCAAAACAGTACACAATGTTGATCGTGTCTGCGATCAATGTGGCAAAACTATACATGGCTTAGCAGCTCTCAAGAAACATTTAATGGAACATGCCGGCATTAAGAGGCCAAAATTCCCTTGTGATAAATGTGGTGCCGAGCTTAACTCACGAAATTCCTTAAGACGCCATATGGCAGCATTCCATCATGATGGTTCAACCATTTATGTGTGTGGTATATGTGGCAAAGTTGCATCCAGTGAAAATGCTTTATTAACACATAAGAAGCATGTCCACGAAGAGGAGCGTAAACATAAGTGTACGTATTGTGATAAAGCATTTAAGAGGCCCAAGGTTTTGCGCGAACACATTGCCACACATACGGGCCAGGATCTGTATCAGTGTCCTCATTGTCCGCAAACGTTTAAAGTTAGTGCCAATATGCATCATCATCGCAAAAAAGTACATCCCATAGAGTGGGAAGAAGGAAGAAAAAATCGCTTACAATTACCAAAAGTTAACATTAATCAAGTTAAAAATCAAGTTGTAATTTAGGAATATTTCTAAGGAGTATTATAATAAATAAATGAAAATATACACATGAAAACTTACGATTAAAATCATATATAGCAAATACGGAATGGGACCATGGAGGCTTCACGAGATAATAGAAATTTAGTGGTGTTTTGAAAAAAAGTTTTTTACTAGTTGTATTGAAAGTTTTTATTCTAATGTATTACTCAAAAAAACATTCTTATCAGAAAAGGGATAATTAGTTTGATTTGAAGAAGGATATCTCGAAATTCATGTCCTTAGTTTTTGTATTTAGCTTCATAGAAATTAGTTTATACTGTAGCGGCAAATGTGCGATAAATTGGAAATGGGATTTTAATGCTGTGATAAAGGCTAGTTATGCAAACTACATACATACATCAATATATACAGTCCTGGTTCAGTTGCTATATAAAATACAGAAAATCAGCCCACAAATGGCTGAGATATAAGCAAAAAACCTCGACTTTTTATATAATTTTACACCATTTTTATTTCATCAAACATTTTTTAATTTTCCAAAAACTTTAATTTTGAAGTTTGGCCAAGAATGTGGTAAAATTGCCAACGTGCAATGGTACATAAAATAAATAATAAAATTTAAGCCGTTTTTTCATAAACAGACTGGCACCACTGATTACAGTATCATAACAAAAGCGAATTCATATAAGGTGGTGACGGTTCTACAAAAACAACAATTGGTCTTACCAAATGTCATAAAACAGAAATGAAAAATTAAAAAAAAATGTGTATTTAAACTTAATATAGTGTGGATAATTGAATAGAGTGGGCTTAACTTATTTATGTAAAAAATAAATATTTTGTTAATAAGCATACTATGTACTACATATTGAAATCTAAAAAAACTTTGACAGGCGCTAGAACCAAACAAGCGAAAAAAATGTAATCAGCTGTTTGACTGACTTCGCCTTCTATGAATTCACAACATTAACAAAGTTATTGTTTACAAATCAAGGCGAATTTATACAAGGTGGTGGCAGTTCTACAAAAACAACAATTGGTCTTAACAAATGTCAGGAAACAGAAATGAAAAATTAAACAAATATGTATTAAAACTTAATATAGTGTTGATAATTGAATAGTGAGGGCTTTACTTATTTATGTAAAAAATAAATATTTTGTTAATAAGCTTAGAATATGTAGATATTTAAATATAAACACAAGCTTTGACAACTGTTAGAACCAAAAAGCGAAAAAAAAAGTTATCAGCTGATTGACTGACTCCACCTTGTATAAATTCGCCTTGTTACAAATGAAGTAAAACAGAGACCAACCAGAAATCTCAAATGTTTTAATTAAATATAAATTATTCCCACATATGAAGCATAAAATGTCTGTAGATAAATCCTGCAGTTTGTGTTGTGGAACATGTGATGAATTTAAAAGTTTGCAAAATGAAATTTACGAAATTACTATCAAATATTTTGATCCAGTTGTAAGAATATATTTAAAAAATAAGAAAACCATTTACCAAAAACCTATTTTAAAAGTTACTTACAGATGGTGATGACAGCAATCATTTCGAAAAAATTAAGATCCTTTGCCAGGAATGTTGGTTACACATCAAAGATTTTCATGAATTTCAGACGACTGTTATGACCATTAGAAATGTACTGCAGGAGAAATACTACTTGAATGAAATATCGATGGAAATTAAACAGGAAGATGTCCTGGACAATGAGGCTATTTATAAAGATGAAGAAGATGACTTTGATAAAAGTGTTTATGATGTAAATATAAAAAATGAAACATTAGATGATGATAATGATAATGACTTCGTTAACGATGTATCTATAAATGATGATGATGACCAAGTTGAAAATGAAGAATTATTAATGACTGTGGACAAATCAGAGGAGAATATAGGACAAAGCAAAGACATAAAATCAACTGGCAAGGAAATTCAACAATCAAAATCTCGTAAAAGCAGAAAACCAAAACAAGATACAGAAAAGTCTAGTAATCAAATTGATAAAGGTTTGGAATCAGATTTGTTTATAGCTGAATGGAAACCAGAATTAGAGTGTGACTTGTGTGATGCGGTGGAAACTAACTTGGAAAAGTTACGAGTTCACTTTAGAAATATACATAAGGCTAGACCTTATATCAAATGCTGTGAAAAGAAGTTCTACCGGCGTCATTTATTGGTCGATCACATTAATTTCCATTTAAATCCTGAGACGCATAAATGTGATATATGCGGAAAAATCAGCTCTAGCATATCCAATCTAAAATTACACAAAAAAAATATGCACGAAAATACCGAACAATTTGAATGTGAAGTCTGCCACAAAGCATTCAACTTGAAAACCACATTAAAACGGCATATGTTGCAACATGAAACGGGTAGTAAAGACTTCGTTTGTGCAGAATGTGGAAAAGCATTTGTTTCGGAATTTTTGCAAAAAGCACACATACGTACTGTACATAATGTTGATCGTGTCTGTGACCAATGTGGCAAGACTATACATGGCAAAGCAGCTCTAAAACAGCATTTAATGGAACATGCTGGCATTAAAAAACCAAAATTTCCCTGTGATCATTGTGGTGCTGAGCTTCATTCACGCAGCTCTCTAAAACGTCACATCTCGGCATTGCATGATGATACAACTGTATATGTTTGTAGCATATGTGGTAAAGTCGCTGCTAGCAAAAATACACTATTAGCTCATAAGAAAAATGTCCATGATGAGGAACGTAAATACAAGTGTACATTTTGTGATAAAGCTTTTAAACAGCCTAAAATACTGCGAGAACACATAGCTTCGAATACAGGACAAGAACTGTATCAGTGTCCACATTGTCCGCAAAGATTCAAAGTTAGTTCCAATATGCATCATCATCGTAAGCGAGCACATCCCGTGGAATGGGAAGAAGGAAGAAAAAAACGAATAACGAAACTAGCAACCGAAATTGATGTAAATGAGGTTAAAAATCAAGTACTAATTTAAATAGATGTATGTGTAAATAGTATGTAATAACAACGGTTAAGTTAAATAAAATAATTATTAATTTTAACATAAAAACAATTTATTATCAACCTAAAGAAAAACCGGTAAGAAATATGCGGCTGTACCGAATCTTGTATAACTTTCAAAAATGAATACTTTTAAATAAAGATTGAATACAATTTTGAAAAAAAAAATATATTTGTTGAAAAACAATTTTGGATAAAATTTTTCCCGATTTGACCCATTGTTTGCGCTAATTTCTTTGGTGGCGGTACATTCGTTGCGAAGCATCGTTGGAAAGGTTTTTGAAATGTCTATCATTTAATATCCATATTCTCATATATATATATAAAAAAAAAAACAATATGTAAAAAATAAAGATAGTGGGCTGATTTTCCCGAATTCACAAAATAGCTGAGATATAAGAATAAAACTGTTCACATATGTTTCACCAACATTTTTTTTCACCAAAATAGTTTTTCACTTACAATTGCTTTCAGTATTTAACTTAATACATGTAAGATTCGTCACAGCCGACATTAGCACTCTTACTTATTTTTAAAATACATTGAAAAGTAAACATTTCAATTTTATTTTTTGGAAAGGTTTTTGAAATGTCTATCATTTAATATCCATATTCTCATATACAGTGGTGGCCATGAGGTTAGCACACTTCATACTTGCTGTTTTCTAAAGCAAATTATTTCATTTCATTGCAATTATAAACTAAATTTTTTGTTAATTAGTGTTGTTTATGGTGTGATCAATAAGTCCCGTTACTTTTTTTTTTGCATTCTATCGCTATTCTCTTTCAAATTTGCATTTTAGTGCAGTAATATGTAAAATAAGCCGGACACAATTTTAGCACATATAAGTATAATTAAATTTTTTAAAAGTTGTTTGAGGGTATAAATATTAATTGGTAAGTTTAGGTATTATTTAATCAATGAGGAAGACAAACTGACTTAATAAACATTATTTAGATATGGCTAAAAAAAAGTGGTGTACAGAGGAACAACGAAAGATTATTCAACAAATGAACTCGAGAGGAACAAGTATAAGTGAGATTGCTTATACTTTGGAATGCTCCAGGAAGATGTTTTATAATGCATTAAGACATATTCAGAAATATAAAACATCTAAAAATGTTACACAGGCTCCTCGGCCCAGAAAAACTTCACGTAAAGAGGACTCTTTAATATACAGAGCCTCTGTCGAAGATCCTTTTAAGAGCTCCACCGTAATCCAGAGAGAAATTTCAGGAAAATATGGTATCAACGTGTCCAGCAGAACGATAAGAAGAAGACTTAATGAAAAAAATTTACGTGGATGCATTTCTCAGCATAAGCCACATGTTTCAAAAAAGAACATACAAGCTCGGTTGTCCTTTGCTCGTGAGCATTTGGAAAAGCCGTTAATTTTTTGGAAAAATGTCCTTTGGAGTGATGAATCTAAATTTTGTAGATTCGGATCGGATGGTAAGAGGTATGTATGGCGTCCTCCGAACATGCAACATAATCCAAAGTACACCAGTAAAACAATAAAACACGGTGGGGGTAATGTGATGGTGTGGGCAGCATTTTCTGGGTATGGTGTTGGTCCTATAAAAAAGATTGATACTCATATGGACCAGTATGTATACCAGAATATACTTCTAAATACAATGATACCTTATGCAGAGGACAACATGCCACTTAGGTGGCGATTTATGCAAGATAATGATCCAAAACACACCTCACGCTTAGTGAGGTGTTGCTTGGAATCGAACAATATCGACGTGTTAAAATGGCCAGCCCAATCTCCGGATCTCAATCCTATTGAGAACCTTTGGAATGATGTGGAGCAGCATGTAATGAGAAAAAAGCCTAAAAATTTGGCCGATTTATGGAAAGAAGTAGAAAAAGCTTGGAATGATATTTCAGTGGATCGCTGTATGGCCCTTGTAGAAAGTATGCCAAGGAGACTAGCAGCTGTGATCAAAAATAAAGGGTATCCAACTAAGTACTAAGTTTTTAGTGAAATAAGTTTTTTTGTTTTGTTACTTTTTTAATATGAATAAACTTTTTTATTTTGTGCTAAAATACTGGCCAGTGTTTTTTTTAGGTTATTCTATTCTGGATAGAAAAACGCAAAATATATATAAAGGAATAATGCTGGACATGATGGGACGTGATCTTAGAAGGACAAGTAACACGCATGCAAAAGATATCATAAAAAAATTAAGAAATATAGGAAATATTTGCGTTTAAAAATAGCAAGTAGCTAGTGTGCTAACCTCATGGCCACCACTGTATATATATAAAAAAAAAAAAAATATGTAAAAAATAAAGATAGTGGGCTGATTTTCCCGAATTCACAAAATAGCTGAGATATAAGAATAAAACTGTTCACATATGTTTCACCAACATTTTTTTTCACCAAAATTGTTTTTCACTTACAATTGCTTTCAGTATTTAACTTAATACATGTAAGATTCGTCACAGCCGACATTAGCACTCTTACTTATTTTTAAAATACATTGAAAAGTAAACATTTCAATTTTATTTTTTGCACGAATTCGTTAATAGCAAGCACCGTAGAGAAAATATACATAGAGCTGAAACTACAAAAAAATTACTCAAAAAAGTTACACATACGAGTGTTGTTTTTGTTTTCACATAGTTTTTTCCATAGAGAAATATACATAGAGTGGAAACTCTCCTGTCAAAGACCTAACTCAGTTGTCAAAAACCTAAGTGTTGAGAATGTATTAGTAAAAAAAACTATGTGAAAACAAAAACAACACTCGTATGTGTGATTATTTTGAGTAAAATTTTTGTTTGATTTTTTTTTAAGTTTCCGCTCTTGTTGTTTCTCTATGGTTTTTTCTACTAATACATTCTCAGTACTTAGGTTTTTGACAACTGAGTTAGGTCTTTGACAGGAGAGTTTCCGCTCTATGTCTATTCTTTATGTCAAGAACTGTTTTAAGTAAATATAAATATTGGTTAAAAAGTTACAATCATTCGAAACTTGCTATTCATGATATTTATCTTTCGTATTACATATTTAAAAAGCACTCGATTTATGTTTTTCAAAAATACATATTTCGCTGATTTTAATGTTTGGATTTGAATTAAATGTTATGTATATGCAGGAAGCAGTAATACTTTCAAATTCAAAATACAATGTGAAAAAATTAAGGACAATGTTTAAAGTTATAAAAGTATGAATATTTTGGTTTGGAAAGCAAAATTAAAGCTTTCATTTATAACCAATTTTTCGCGGTATTTATATATCATTAGTTGTCTGAAAATATGTTTGGAGATAATATAAATTTTATCTATCGCTTTTAGGGAAACAATTTCAAAATTTATTTAAAAACTTGCAGGTGTCATTTATAAATAAATTGGATTTACACAATATGTAATATGCATTTTTATATAGAATATTTGGATATGAATAAATAACAAGTAAGAATGTTATATTCGGCTGTGCCGAATCTTATATACCCTTCACCAAATTATACTTTAAAACAACATTTTTTAAAACATTTTTTTTTTCAAAATTGTTTTTTAAAAGTTTTTTCCAATTTTAAAAAAAAAAATTTTTAATTTATTAGTGAAAAAAATTTATTACAAAATAATGTTTTCTGTAAAAAAAAAATTCGGGTTAAAAAATATTTTTCCCGATTTTGACCCATTGTAGGTCCAACTTTGTATAGCCTCAAATACATCGTTGCAATAGACTTTGAAATATCTATCATTAGATATACATATTGTCTATATTTATGACTTAGTAATCGAGATATAGATAAAAAAAAATAGGCCAAAAATAGAGGTTGTCTCCGATTTTTGGTCATATCTCCGTTATTTATGGACGGATTTTGCTGATTTTAAATAGGAAACTTTTCGAAACTTTTCGACAGAATTATTGAGGATTTGGATCCCGAAGATATTTGGGGTCTTCAGAAAATTGATTTCAACAGACCGACCGACAGACAGACAGACGGACATGGCTAAATCGACTCCGCTATCTATAAGGATTCAGAATATATATACTTTATAGGGTCGTAAAATTATATTGTGGAAATTACAAATTTATATATACCCTTCTCACAAAGGTGAAGGGTATGAAAATATGATAGCCAAGTTCAAAAATATATGTTACAACATCTTGTTAATGCTATTGGAAGAGTTTACAGACAATTGACCAATTTCGAAAATCTATACATTTATCAACCTATATCCTTGTAAAATTATTGGAACCAGCTAGTTATTTAATAAAAATAAACATAAAATCAAATTTGTGTAACAGCAAATATTTGGTTATTATTTATTACGACATGAAACTAATTTTAAATGATTTGCAACCAATCAGACAATCGTTTCCTGTTTCCGCTACAGTTTCTGCAACTACATTTTATTTACAACTGTGTGCATTAAGTAGTTTAGTAGTAGCTGGACATACAACCAGTCCAAAAAAAGAGAGAGAAAATAAACAACATTTATTTTTTTTAAGTAATTGCAAATGTATTTGTGTGGAATGTCTGATGACAGTCGTCAAATATTGTTGTGTTTATTTTACTAAGCTCTGCTAAACACTCACTAAAATAACAAGTATTTTAAGTTGTGGTATTGTTATTGCAAAAATTATAAAAATATTAAATAAAAAATACATTCCATTAACATACAAGTCCAATAAGATATTATTTATAATTTAAAGTGTTTTTATAAAGTGTGAACAAATTCCCAAAAACTAAACTAGATATTAAAAAGAAATGACGCTTAAATATAGTCATGCCATAGTGGCCAGGTGCGTAATAAAATAAAAGTAATAAAAATTATAGAAATATTTCAGGTATTTAAAGATGTTAAAGTTATCAAACGACTATTTCTGTAAATCTAATGTAATCTGTAAATACTGTGTGTTGGTATCTCATTAAAAAATTGATTTTTTTTTTTTTTTTTTGAAGAAGATATTTTTGACATACTTTATTTGTGGTCTATGGTAAGAAATTCTGTTAAAAAGGCAAACTCTAGTTATTCATTGCTCCTAGTTAAGTAGGCCAATAGGGCGTTGTTGTTTATTTCCTTAAATACATAAGGATATTTTTGTTATTGTTAGTTACACTGCTGCCAATTTGTATTCTTCTAGTTGGTTTCTTTTATATTCCAGTTCAAATACAATTTCCTTTTTAATGTTGTGTTTGAGTGCGTGTGTATGTTATGTTGTCATATTTGGATTTCAAATTTTAGTTAGATTTTATTATTGTATGTATGTACATAGTTTGTAGTTTAATTCGCACTGAAATTTTTAGTGTGTAGTTTGGGTGTGGTGTGATTGTACGTTTCTTTTTTTTTCAATTTGTATTTTATACAACAATAATTCGCTTTATATCTCACTCAATTCATAGTGTAAACAAGTGTGTTTGGTGTGCAAAAGAAAAAAAGAATATCATCATCATCGTCACCTTTATTGTGGGAGTAGATAAGTGGTTAATAATGATGGCACTATACTGTGTGTACAATGCAACAGTGTAACAGCAAATACTAGTAGTTGAAATGTATAATACATATATGGTTTCTGTCAGATCTGTGCAACATAAAACCAGCCATCTATGGACTTAATTTGCTACACAGATGTTCCCAATAAGCATTTTTGGTGCAATTCAAGTTAAAATTCCGGTCTAGAGTTAATTTATAACAGAATTCATTCAACACTTGAATGATTAAATTTTATTTAATTCATATCTAATACAAATTGAATTAAAATATTTTTTCTTCATTCCGTTTAGTTAGATTTGTTTTCCTTTAAATCATTTACAAAATGATTTAAAGGAATTGATTTTTTGCAATTGATTTGCAATTGATTTGAATTAAAGAAAAATTTAAACATTTAATACTTTGAAAGCTATTTTGTAACGGATTTGAATTTAAGAAAATTTTAAAGATTCAATTAGGATCTCTATTGTTTTTTGTTTAATTGTCTTAAGTACCGATCGCGAACGTACGATTTCTTCATATGATTTTTTTTTTATTATTATCACCATGCATTTTCCCATAAATATCTTCAAATTTCCTTAACAAACAAGTAAGAAAGTATGGTCGGTCAAGAACGGCCACATAATACCCTACACTAAGTATATGAGCAAAAACATTTTTCTTTTAAAATTCAATCATTTATATTCATGAGTGATTTTTGAAGTGGGCCTTATATGGGAGCTATGACCAATTATTGACCGATCACCATGAAATTTGGTCGTAGTTTATGTCTATGTGAGAGTTATTTACGTTGAATTTTATGTGTATACCAAGATTTTTATAAGATTTATGAACGTTAAAGTGATTTACAGAAGTCGGTATTATATGGGAGCTATGATAAATTATGGACCTATCATAATAAAATTTGGTGACATGAATTCGGTATATATAAAACTTATTTGGAACAATATTTGTGTAGATACCTACATAAATTAAACATGGGGGCTAGGTGAAATAATGGACCGATTTCAGCCAGTTCCAATGGGCTTCGTGCTTGGGCCGAAAAAATTATTTGTACCAAATTATATGGATATATCTTCAATAAAACACGATGATTATCAACATTTTATTTTTCGATCCTGGTTGACTAATCTGAGGAAATGGCTATATGTATTTAAAATTCATGATCATACTTTAAAATTCATGATCATTTTTAATTTTGTTTTCAAAATTTTTTAGTTTGAAATTTGAAAAAATGTATGAAATTGGTCTAGTATTAAACTAAAAGTATTTTTTAAGAATTCTTATGATTTGGAGATTATTTTATCTACTTTAAAAAATTTTCGAACATTAGTTCGAATTTTCGAAATAAAATTCGAATTTTCGAACCTAATATTGCATTGTTATCAGGTTTTTGCATAATCTAGAGATTATTTTAACAGTTTTAAACATTTTTCGAACATAACTTCTAATTTGATTTCTAATTTTCTAACATAATATTGCATTGTCATCAGGTGTATGTATGCATGAATGCCAAATGATAGCCTAATTCGGGCTACGAGAACTAGTTCAAAATTCAGTTACAAATATTGTCCTAAACGCCGAAAGGATTGTTGCACCTTAAAAGGACTGTTCGGTATTCAACACGAGACCAATCATGTTTACTACGACAACATAAATTAAAGTTGATCTCGTCTATCCTTAATTAGTATTCTCAATTTTAACTAGAATTATTTAAATTTAAAATTGTAATTCTCTATTTCATTTGGAATTCTACAAATTTGAATTTTCAATTTCATTTGACATTTTCTCAATTTTGAAAATTAAATTCTTAATCATAGAATAAATACATAGATCTAAAGGAGAGAGAAATGTCAACGAAACAATTAAAAAAAAAATACGCTCTTTTCACACATATAGATGATATAATAACAAAATACATTCAGTACCATAGAGAATTATACATAGAGACGAGACACTCCGATTTGTCAAACTAAAATAACACAAATCAACTCTTTTCTCACATACGGGTGATACAATAACAACATACATGCAATACATTCTCATGAATTAGATTTTTGACAACAGACTTCTCTTGTTGTCATCTATGCATTTTATTATTCCTTAAACATCATAAATCAAAACTAAATTTTCAGTTGTGGTGGCTACAAAATTTAATTATTTTTTTTTCATTTTTCTACTTCTTGATTAGTTTTGAAAATTGTAGCAACTATTAACTGTCACATTGTTGTAACGTATATATATATCTGTTTTTGGTTCACTTAAATAGTGTGCAAAAAACATATATTTAACATATAGTCTATAATTGAATGCTGCAATTGTTGTTGCCACAATAATACTAATATTTGAATAAATACTCTTCAATAATATAATCTTTATTAATCTAAATTTATTGCGAGAAATTGACTTTTTCGAGTAGATTACCATATGTCAATTAACATACGTATGTGTTTGTATTGCGTATTTAATATGTGTTTAATTATTCACTTTAGCATTTTGACAACGGAGGCAAGACATGATTGCTTTAGGTCTTATGTCTATGGAAATTATGTGAGAAATATGTTCATACATATATAGACAATATTGTTTTCAAACAGGATTTAAGTTTTACTTCAAAGAACCTGGGGGCTTATTGTTTGATTCGATTCGATAAGAAAATCATTTGAATTTGCATGAAAATCATAAAATATTTTCCAAATTTGTTGGTGAAACATTATTTTTCGAGGATTGAAAAATATTTTTCCTGATTTTAATCTAATGTCGGTATGAATTTATACGGCGTTATATGCGTATTTGAAAAGGTCTTGAAATGCCTTTCATTTGTTATACTTTAGGATAAAGGTTACAAATTAATTTTGTTGAAAAAAAATTTCCATATTGTCTATGTGGAAATTACAAGTGGAATGACAAACTTATATATGTATATACTTTTACCACTCATCGTGAAGCCGCTTTAGCTCCTTTTAATATTTAGTGATTTAAAGATAACAAATTTTTCTTTAAAGAAAAAGTTTGGCCTTTGTATTGCTTGTATAAAGATAGTATATAGAAAAATAATAGACGAAAATCTAATAAATTTTACTTCTTTAAAATAGTATACTTTCTCTTTACTAATTTTTATTTTCTTACTCTATTTTCAGAATATCCGATTCATTAAAAACGAAAAAAGACTTTAATCTTGAATTGGCTAAAGAACAGCACAAACAATACTGTAGTTTATTGCGGGAAATTGGTTTAGATGTCATTGAATTACCGCCCGATGACGAGTTACCGGAAAGTGTGTTTGTGGAAACGTCTGCGGTGATATGTAATGGAGTGGCGTTAATAGGAAAATCTGATAATCCAATGAGACAAAAAGAAGTAAGTTAAAAATTGAAAAAAAACGTTTAAATAATAAATTAATTTATAAAATTTGTTTGTGTTTATAATTTTAGGCGAATAGTATGGCGATAATATTGAAAAAAGAATTAGATATACCCGTAGAAGTGATAGAGAATCCCAACGCACAATTGGATGGTGGTGATGTCTTATTTACAGGTATAAATATCAATGAATAAATGTATTATACTGAATTCAACATTCCAAAGACATTAAATAACTTACATACATGATTCATTCATCAATATATCCGGTAGTCCCGCTACAGTTGCTATATAAATTCAGGAAAATTGGCGCGACATTTCAAAGACCTTTCCAAAGACTATATAACGTCATAGGAAATTTTTCAAAGTCTTTGTAATTTGGAAGCCTATTGGCCAATTTATAAATTTAAAATTATAAATTTTTTAACCGGAAATTTGGTTTTCAACTAAAAATTTTTTGTTCTCAAATAATTTTCTTCACAAAAAATTTTTTTCCCATAACAATTCTTATCACTCAAATTGGTTTTTCACCAACATTATCTTAAATTGTACTTTCGTGAAGGGTATATAAGATTCGGCACACCCGAACATAGCTTTACCGCTTGTTTTTTCTTAATTTTTTACTTAAATCTTTAAATAAATTCTAATTTTTTTAGGCAGAGAATTCTTTGTGGGCATTTCCGAATACACAAATGAAGATGGTGCTAGAGCAGTGGCTATGACATTTCCCGAATATCCAGTAACGCCTATCAAGGTAAAAACAATTCTCAGCTATACAAATTAATTTTGTAACATTTTATAAAAAAAAAAAAAATATTTTAACTCCATTTAAAGGTTGGTGGTGCCAAATGTCTTAAATACTATATTACTATGGCTGGTCCCGATGTGCTGTGCGTTAGCTCTAGTAAAATATGTGTGGAAATTCTTAAACGAATGGAGCGTGAAGCTAGTTTTAAATATCAAAAAATCACCCTACCCGAAGAACATGCAGCCAATATGTTATACATTAATGGCACGCTAGTACATAGATCACCTTTGGAAATCACTGAATCGCACAAAGTATTAAACATTTTTCTATTATTTTTGTAGAAATAAATATGAATCCCTTTCTTTATTTTTCCTTTTAGATTATTAAAGATAAAATTGACATTCCTACGCGCAACATTAATATTAGTGAATTTAGCCAATTTTCTTTGGGTTTAACCTCCTCCTGTCTTCTACTCAGACGCTGGAAGTCCATACGCAGCATTTAGATTATTTAAAAAGAATCTTTTGTAAAAATAATCAAGGCAAAACAAAAATCATGGCAATATTATTCCGGTTAACAAAATTTTCTATCTTCCGTAGTTCTAAAATAATGTAGCTAAATTAAAATTTATTATTATATTATTAGTATTGCAATATAACACAATATTATACAAATATACGTTTTTGTTATACTTTATACAAAAAATTACAATATTATATTATTATTATTAACAAACAGTAGTTATTTAATAAAATTTAAATGCATACATAATAAATATTTACAATGTAAATGTTGTAACGTAAAAATAAAGAAAATTAATTTAGTGCTATTATTTGTCTGGGGTGCGGGATTTTTTTTTTAATTTTTATCTTTAATTTTGAAACATTTGTACAATATAAATTTATTCTAAATATTTACCATTGTTAGCTATGACCTTTTCCCATCTTTCTGGCAACCTATGGATTCCGAGCCAAAAGAACTGCTCATCTTTTGAGGCCATGAACGAATCAAGCCAATTTCGGATACTCTGTTCCAAAGTGAAACGTATCCCAGAAAGAGCGTTCTGCATCGATCGAAACAAATTGTAGTCGGACGGGGCACCGTCTGGACTATAAAGCGGGTGAAGCCAACCACTTCATTCTAAATACTTTTTAACAAGTATTGAAACATGTGGCCGGGCGTTGTCATGATGTAATATAACGGTTTCATGTCTGGCCGCTATTTCGGTCAATGCTCGCTTCAAACGAATCAGTTGCGTTCGGTACAGATTCCCTGTGATGACCTGACCTCAAGTCTGGGTTTTTAAACTTTTTTGGCTGGCCTTGGCGTGTTAAAATCACAATTTCTGAACTGAAAAAAAACATCTATCGCACGTTGAAACCGATGGAACACATTCACCATAAGCTTTGGTGAGCAATTCATGAGTGGCAAGGGTATAATAAGTTTGTCATTCCATTTGTAATTTCTACATTTTTCATTTGCGACCCCACAAAGTATATACATATATTCTGGATCGTTAAAGATAGCGAAGTCCATGTCCGTCTGTATGTTGAAATTAACTTTTCGTAGCCCCCAAATAACTTACATACATGATTCATACATCAATACATCGGAAATTCTTTCGGCTCGGTTGCTATTTAAAATCGTGAAAAAACCAGCACAAGGACTTTTTCTATATATGGATTACTAAGTCATTAATATAGACAATATGTATATCAATAATAGATATTTCAAAAAAGTCGGAACTACAATTGGCCAAAATCGGGAAAATATTTTTTATCCGAATTTTTTTTTTTTCACCAAAAAAAAAATTTTTCACAAATAAATTTAAACAAATTTTATTTTTAAAAATTAAAAAAATAAATTTAGTAAAGGGTATATAAGATTCTGCACAGCCGAATATAGCTCTATTACTTGTTTCAAATTAAAGAAGTAAAGCAAAACTTCCCGCGTATGACGATTTTCTACATTTTCGAAGCAAAAAAAAAAAAAAAACTATGTTGTTTACATTACAGTGTAGTTCAATAACAAAGTGAGAATAAATGACAGATATGTACCCTTCAAAAGATACGTCTTCCCAAAAGACATACCTGGAAAGTATTTTTCTGGTAAGTGTTATCGAGAATCCGTTTATGAAATTTGGCAAACACCTCCAAAATCATGAGTTACGGATAAAAAAATCCGGTTTTACCTTTATGCAGTAACTTAGTGGAATATATACCACTTTTAAGATTTAGAAAGAAAAAACTGAGTCCTTTCGAATGTTATGTAAGTAAACTTGAGAAATCTGTGTGTATATCTCCTGCAATGACTTATGCATTCAAAAATTTATCTAACATCCTACTTCTTATTTTAGTGGCAAAGTTTCCAGCCAACGAAAAAACTCTTTCACTTTCCACAGATGTTGGCTTTATCTTCAGTAAAGCATTATAAAGACAATTTAAATTTGTTGTCTGATTGCTACTTGCTTCAAAAAAAGCTAATTCCCGCTTAAAATTACTTTCAGCATTTTATTTTAAATGCTTAACGTTTTCATTTGCAATATTAATTGCATATTCTAATTTGTTTTTAAAATATTGCTCCATTTGTATTTGAGAAAGCATAGAATTTATAGATAACAGTTGTTCATTGTAGCATCGCCTATCAGCAAATTGGTTTAATTTCGGCTTAATGCTTCTACAGATTAATGAGGTGTAAAACATTCCCTAATATTTCTTTATCAAACAAAGATGTTAAATTTTAATCTATTGAAGTTTTTATACCCTTCACCATGAGTGGCAAGAGTATATATAAGTTTGTCATTCCGTTTGTAATTTATACATTTTTCATTTGCAACCCCACAAAGTATATATATTCTGGATCGTTATAGATAGCGAAGTCGATATAGTCATGTCCGTCTGTATGTTGAAATCAACTTTCCGTAGGCCCCAAATAACTTACAAACATAATTGATACATCAATATGTCGGGAATTCTTCCGGCTCGGTCGCTATTTAAAATCGAGAAAATCATAAATGGCTGAGATACATATAAGGAAAAAACCGGGACATCCTCGATTTTTGGCCTATTTTTGATCTATATCTGGATTACTAAGTCATTAATATAGACAATATGGATATCTAATGATAGATATTTCAAAGTCCATTGCAACGATGTATATGAGGCTATAGTAATTTGGACCTACAGTGGGTCAAAATCGGAAAATTTTTTGTCATACATTTTTTTCACTAATAATTGAATTTTTTTTTTTAAAAATTGGAACAAAATTTAAAAAAAAAATTAAATTTTGAAGAAAAAAAATTTTGTTTACTTAAAAATATTTAAAATTTTTATTTTAAAGTATAATTTGGTGAAGGGTATATAATATTCGGCACAGCCGAATATAGCTCTCTTACTTGTCTTAATTAATGTTTTTTAATGTTTTTCCCGGGAATTCCCTACAATAATTTTAAGGGAAATTCCGGTCGTTATCGCGATTAGAGACCAATTTTTGTACACTTTTTTCATAATAAAAAGAGAATATTTTTAAGCAAGAACTTTCTTATCTTGTGTTGCATTTGTGGCAATTAAATATAAAAAAGCATCACAATTTAGTAGAAATAAAATACATAGCAGTAGAAGAGGAACAAACTAAACATGTTTTCTAAAAATATTCGAAAGTTTAAATTATTCCACAATATTCATTTGAGATCTGATGAAATTGAATAATGTTAGCTTAGATTTTAAAGCCAAGTTTTTTGCAAATTAAAAAAAAAAGTTTTTTTTAAACCCGGTTTCGATTTGTCATTAGATAAAAAACGGTTAACCGGTTTCATATTAAATTTTTATTCAATATGAGAAAGGTATATTTAAATTTATGTTTCTAAACATTTTTATTAAGGAAAAAGGTATTAAATTTTTTCCTATCATAAAAACCATTAATTTGGCTTGTAATTGATATATGTAAATACTAATATACAAATTTAATCGTTATTGTTTTGCCATCCTATTTAAGTTTGTGGACGCTAATAAGATATATACTATTAAGTATTGTGCACTAAATTCAATTATGTTACATATTTGGTTAATGCACAAGGTCTCCTATCATGTCATATTGTCATAATGTCCTAATATTTCACAATGGTTTGAAAATGTTGTTAATGCCTTTCAAGCCAAAAATGTAATTAAATAATATTACTCTGTATGCTAACACAATAAACAGTGTTATCGTAACTAACCAGCAGAGACCTTCGCCGAACGCCTAAAAGTCGGTTAAGCCGAGTCGTGAAATATGACATGATAAGAAACCTTGTGAATTGACCAATTTTTCAAATTCCAAAATGTTCTAAAAAAAATAAATTCATATTTTTTTAATGTTATCAACATATTTTTATGTAATAATGTTCAAAAAAGCTTTATAATGTTTTTCGTTAAATTCGGTTAACCATCTTAATTTCTACATTTTGGGACCATGTGTATATGTATATTCTGAAACATTATAGGAAGTTGAGTAGATATAGCCCCAATATATCAATTAATCGGAAATAGTCCTGGTTCAGTTTATATAAGCGAAAACCACGATTTTATTACCTTATGTTTATAATTTTTCACCAAAATTTTTTTACACCAACAATTTTTTTTGTAACAAACACTTTTTTTAACCAACAAAAATTTTAAGTCAGCATAAAACTGTTTTCAACCATTACCCCGGTTTGTGTCGCTAATTGGGACCGGAGAAACCGAACCACGATTTTCATTACATTTGTATTGTTTTTCATTTAATAGGTTCCGAGATTCATAATTTTAACCGAAAAAAAAATGATTTTTCAATAAAAAATTCAATTTTTTTTGGGAAAAACAGTATTTATTAAAATAAATATATAAAAATTCATAAAAAAAACGTAAAAAAAACATAACAAAAATATTAATAACTAGTTGACCGCCCCGGCTTCTCCCACTATCTAATTACTAATGTTAGTTCTTCAAGTTTCTCCAAAAAATTATTTTATTATTATGAGAAGTGAAAAGGAGGCAATATATTAAAAATTTAAATTTCCGAATTTTAGATTTTTTTTCTTTACAAACCATCTAAATAGGGAGTGCTGCCGAAAATAGAATTTTTTTACTGAAATGTCTGTTATTTTGGTAGTGATAGTGATTTGTTGTCAAAAACTACACATTTTTTAACCAAAGAAACTGAAAAGTTTTTTCTTCAAAGCAGAGATAAATTTTTATTCGAAAGTATTCCAAGATGATGGGGTATGAGATTCTTACTTTGGTTAGGACCTCACTTTTAGTCTTATAATCGGAAAAAGATTTTCTTACTACTGATTTGAGTTCGAATTGATATTGATCGATATATTTTATTACATTTATTTGTATTACTTGTGGGCGGTTGTTGGGAATTAATAGTCATTGAAGCGGAAGATACTTTCGGATACTGGATTTTTTTGTGATTTTAGTTGGATAAGTAGTTTATTGTGGCAGAAGTTTATGTGCGCTATAATCTATGTTTCTGGAATATTTAGCTTGCTCAATGGCATCATTGTTGGAGGCATCCTTGTTTATGGTTTTTGATAGTTGGACAATTAATATGTTGTATGGTATTTTTACCATTTGACTTTAATCTATTCCTTTTTTCATCTGTGTTTGACTTAGTAAACCTTTAGCCAAAATGCACGGTTTAAATCTAACGGATTTTTAAAGTTACTTGAAAACATATGGTGACCTCTTCCTAAGCTTTTTTATAAATTCATGTCTCATGATTAAAAACGTAATGAAAAATACATATATTATTTTTTGAAAACGCGATTAGAGACCAATACAATACACACAATAACAATAATTCATTAAAAGCATCTATCAGACGATTTTTGTACTCTTTTTTTCATAATAAAAAGAGAATATATTTTGGCAAGAGCATAAAAAATCATTATAAAAATTCAAGTGTTGATAAATTTTCTTATCTATTGGTACTTTTGTGGCAATAAATATAAAAAAGTACCATAATTTAGTATAAATAAAATACATAGATTAGTAGAGGAAGGAGCAAACGAAACATGTAATTCTAAATAGCTAATTCTAAAAATATTAAAAAGTTTGAATTATAATTAATAATTCCTACAATATTCATTTGAAATCTAATAAAGTTACCTTTCATTTTAAAGTCAATAACTACACTTGGTTTCAATATTACACTTTTTTATAACATAATGGAACTTAAAAGATGCCATCGCACTTCTTTAAAAATAATATATAAAGAAAACCTTACCAATTAAAAAAAATGCATTAAAGATTAATTAATTAATCAAACTTTAATCAATCAACTCACTATATTTATTCCCTATATTAAATATTCGGTTTCGGACAAAAATCGGCAATCCAGTATACGATATTCGTGCAAAAACAAAAAGTACTTTGAGAAAGTACCTTAAAGTACTTTATTCGTACCCTTGGTATATCTCCGAAACATACATTAATAAAAACAAAAACTTGAAGTAAAGCAAAAATAAAATAAAACGAAATACTACCACCATACACACACAGTGGGTAAATAATAAAGAGATACACATGTGCCAACTGGAATCAGTACGGATTCAACGATCGTCTAGAACGTTTTAAATTTGGATAGTGCTCTACCAGATTCAATAAAAAAACACGTGTATTTTCTTTTTCATCTGCTTAATCAAAAATAAATAACAAATTTAACACACCATGGCCACCAGCAGTAAGTTTTCTTATACTCTGCTCCTGGAAAGTAATTTCAATCAAACTAAATTTAATATAATACACAATCTATTACAGTTGAAGGTTATAAATTGGGCAAAGTTATTATTGAGGGTAAAACTAAACAGGTTTACGATTTACCCGAACAACCCGGTTTGTGTTTGTTGTTGAGCAAGGATCGTATTACAGCTGGCGATGGCGTTAAGGCTCATGATTTGCAAGGCAAGGCCGAAATTTCAAATAACACAAATGGTTTAGTGTTTAAGATTCTCAATGAAGCCGGTAAGTAGTATAAAAAACAAACTATTACTTAGATAATCAAATTGATTTTATTATGTATTTTCATTTTAATTTTATTTTTTTTTTGCTTATCGCTTGTAGGCATTAACACAGCCTACGTTAAACCAGCTGGACCTAAGGCTTTCATTGCCAAGAAATGTGAAATGGTGCCAATTGAGTGGGTTACCAGACGTTTGGCAACTGGTTCATTTTTAAAGCGTAACCCAGGTGTACCAGAAGGTTATCGGTAAGTGTTGCTCTGTGTATATTCATTTCAAATTGTTTATCACTTTTAAACATATTGTACAATATGGAAAAGTACCACAAAGTGCTAACTACATCAAGTACATTCAAAGGCATTTATGTTGTGTGAATTTCAATTTTTAATTAACTTTATTGAAGTTTTTGTGAACAAAAAAATAAAAAAGCCGTAAATAATTTTTACAATAAACCTATTCTTGGAAAAGTTTAAGCTAAAAATGAGATTTCCAATCAAATCAAAATGTTTTGAACTACCTTATCGCCCCACGAGAAATACCAGTGAATTTATCAATAATATTGAAATTGGGAATATAGCTAAAAAACTAAACAAAAACTTATTGAAAATTTCTATTTTCACAATTTGTGTCCAAATTTCATTGTTGACACAGTGTAAAGAATAGCACAATGAACATAATCTGTAGCGGTATTCACAATGTAGAGCACTTGGCCTGGTAATGTAGTAAAAGAGCAGAATATCAAAAAAATAAAAACAAAATACATTAGAAATTGAAATGTTTGTAAATTTTTTACTAGGCCAAGTACTCTACATTGTGAATATCGCTAGTGTGTTTTATATTAATTTTAAGGCTTTTAACATAAACTTCATATTTTTACATATTTGACAATTTGTAAACAATGCAGTATACGTTTTTATTAGTTAACCAGACAACACATATTGAAAATAAGAATTTTAACAAATACATCATCACATATTTACATTGTTGACTTAGAGTATACAATCACTATTACTATTTTTGGATTTTAAACCTAAAATAAATAAATTTTTGACATTATGTAAACCATGTCAAACAATTTGTTTAAACTAACGATTTCCTTTATAAAAAGTGTTTGATATTTAATATTTCAAGTTAATTATTTATTGTAAACTAAAAAAGCGTCTTTACAAGGCTGAGTATAAAAAGAGAATGAGAAAATAAAAGAATAATTCAAATGTGTTAACGGCGTTCACATTGTTCAGAGTTGCCAATCATTCCAAAATACCAACACTCCTTCTCAATGTGAATGTCGTTTTACAAAAATCATTTTTTATACAAATTTCATTAATTTCGTAAAATATAAATGTTTCGTCTTCGACAGATTCTTGGTAAGAATATCCGCAATCATATCGGCTGTTGGACAGTATCTTAAGGTCATCTCCTTATTTTTTATAACTTCGCGTACATGGTGGAACCTTATGTCAATATGTTTTGTCCTCTTGTGGTAGACTGGATTCGTTGCAAGTTTCTCCGCACTTTGGTTATCAATATTCAATACAAACGATTCACCAGATGAATAACCTATCTCCATCAAAAGCCTTCGCAGAAATATTGCCTCTTTAGCAGCATCGGACATGGCCATATATTCGGCCTCTGTGCTACTTAGAGCCACGCAAGATTGCTTCCTGGATTCCCAGGATACAGGACAATCACCAACAAAAAATATGAAGCCGGTAAACGACTTACGGTCTAGGGCATTACCACCCCAATCAGCATCTACGTACCCGTTCATTGAATTCTCACCAACTTGATATGTAATTTTTCTATCAATTGTACCACGAAGATAACGCAGAATACGCTTAGCTGCTTGCATATGCTCAACATGAGGGTTTGAATTCCTTTGGGCCAACTTCGATACGGAGTGTAGTATGTCTGGTCTCGTTGTAATAGCCAAATACATAAGCGCCCCAATTATAGACTGATAGTCATGTTTGTCCACTAACTCGCACTCATCCATGGAACAGCTTACTTGGTAATTCGCTTCAAGTGGAGTCGCTATTGGCTTACAATCTTCCATACCATACTCCTTAAGTAGTTCCCTTATGTACTGTGAGTGACACAGAGTAATTGTGCCAGTGCCACCTTCTCGATCAATCTCCATTCCAAGATAGTGGTGCAATGGACCCTTGTCAGTCACAGGAAAGTTCCTTGCCAACAACTCCTTCACCTTCAAAACTTGGGCTTCTTCCTTACAACCAATTATAAGGTCATCAACATAAACAGCAACAATGACTAGCTGATCATTAAATGAAGCCATATACAAGCAAGGCTCATTTTTACTTTGTTCAAAACCGATTTGTTTCAGCACCAGATCCAGCCTATCGTTCCACTCCTTGCCGGATTGTTTAAGACCATAAATTGCCTTGTGTAGTTTCAGAACCTTATCCGGATTTGCGTGGTCTACGAATCTTTCTGGCTGCCGCATATATATTTCGTGGTGTATTTCGCTATTCAGGTATGCTGAACTGACATCTATTTGATGCAAATACATTTTCCATTGTACAGCCAACGCCAACACCAAACGTATTGTTGAGTATCTTACCACGGGTGAGAAGGTTTCGTTGTAGTCTATACCAAATCTCTGACTGCAACCCTTAGCCACGAGCCTGGCCTTAAAACGCTCAACTTGACCATGTTCATTTCGCTTAATAGCGTACACCCATTTGGAATTTATAGCCTTAGCCCCAGGAGGTAGATCAACTAAAGACCAGGTGGCATTCTTGTTCAATGACTGCATTTCCAAACGCATTGACTCGTACCATTCCTTGCTGTTTGAACCATTTATTGCCTCTTCTACAGTTGTCGGTACATTTTCCTCGACCATGTTGTTTAACACCTGTTGCTTACGTGGTCTACCTCTTTTTCCAGTTCCTATAATTCTTGGCCTCCCACGGGTTACAGTAGTATTCTCCTTCTGACTATTGTTTACTATATCGCTTTCAGTTTCCACCTCTTCGGCAGCCTCAAAACCAGTAAAGTCATCGATGTCATCAGAATCTGTATCCTCGTATACTATGCTTTCGGAACTCATGTCTGCAGAAGTATCGTTAACATCATCGATTACATGCGGTCGTTCACAATTATTAATTTCAACAACATAATCGTCAGCAATTTTTGAAATTTGTTCATCACTCTTCCCAGTAATATCCTCCTCAAACAAAACATCACGGCGTTCAACTATCTTCCGGCTATTGTCATCATACAAGCGATAAGCCTTGACCACTTGAGAATATCCAACCATGACAAAACTTTGTCCCTTGGCCTCGAATTTGTTGGTTCCAGCTTTGTTTAATGCTACTGCATACGAACCAAATGTTCTTAGATGGTGTACGTTTGGCTTTCTACCAAACCAGACTTCATAAGGCGTCTTATCACCTAATATTTTAGTCGGACATCTGTTTCGCAAATATGCCGCTGTGTTTATCGCCTCGGCCCACAAACTTTGTTGGACACCACTATAGATCATCATTGATCGAGCCATCTCAACTAATGTACGATTTGCCCTCTCGGATATGCCATTCTGTTGCGGGGTGTAGGGTACTGTGAGCTGCCTAGCTATGCCTTCGCCTTCGAGGAATGAATTAAACTCATTGTTGACAAATTCACGCCCATTGTCACTTCTAATTGCCTTAATCTTCTGGCCGGTCTGCTTCTCTACATGTTGTTTGAATATCTTGAACTTTTTCAATACATCGCCCTTGGTTCCAATAAAATAAACAAATATTCGCCTAGAATAATCATCTATGAACGTGACGAAATATCTGGAACCACCTAGCGAGTTCACCTTGAATGGCCCGCACACGTCACTATGAATAAGTTCCAACATGTTTCGCGTTCTTGTCCCGGACTCGTGTGGAAATGGAATTACGTGGATTTTGCCCAACATGCACGTTCTGCATTGTGATGTAGTATTAGAATTCTTCAAATCCATTCCTAATACCATCGTCCTGTTGGACATATCACACAATGATTTGAAATTAACGTGGCCAAATCGATTATGCCACATTTGACTCAAATTACCAGACGCAAACAGTCTTTCAGTCCTGCCCTTCGTTAGGAATAGATTATCATGTTTCTCAGCCTCGAGTACTACCGTGCCATCTGATCGTTGCAAAATTGCAGATGTTGAATCAAATTTCACCACCAAACCTTTTTCAACAACACGGCTTACTGATATAAAGTTCATGTGTAGTTCCGGGGAAAAAAGAACATTTTGGAATTTAATTTTTAAACCGTCATTATTTTCAATTTCTACATCACCTTTTCCTTTTGCGACAATTTGTTTGTCGCCAGCCAAAGAAATGTCTTCATCGCGTTCTACGAAATTTGTGAACATCTCTCTGCTGCAACACATGTGCGCAGTCGCACCGCTGTCGACGCACCACTCAGTTTGTTTCATTATGTTCGTGTTTGACAATTGTTTTGCGTGTAGTAACTGGGGTTGTTTCTTGTCTTTATCACACTTGTTTGCAAAATGTCCCGTTTGACCGCAGTTGAAACACTTCCCCTTAAATTTGCCTTTAGAGAATTTTCGTGATTTACTTTTCTCTCTCTGAGAACTCCTCATATTATATGCTAGCTGTGGGTGTGTACTCGTTGATGCTCCATCTCTCTCATTTTTCTCCTTGTGTCTGTTGCCTTCTTCTAAAATTTTCTGCCTAACGGTAGATAAAACTGGCAGGTTGTCTCGTGTCTCGATGGCAACAACAAAATGCTCAAATTCCCCAGGCAAGCTGGATAGCAACATAATTACCAATAATTCATCTTGGATGACAATACCAGTCATACCAGTCACATTAGCACCCTCAGACATCGTAAGATTCAACAGCCTTTTGTATAACGACACCTTCTGGATAGGCCCCTTAGGTTTGTGTGTCCCCTCTAGCCGCAACCAGGCTTCATTGGATGTCGAACAATTCTTTATCACGTTTAACTGATTGGGTTGCACTGATAACGTTATTGACGCCAGTGCCCGTTCATCGTTTTCGTCCCAAAGTTCCTTTGCCTTATCATCTAAAGCTGATTCCTTCTTTTGGCTACCGTTCACAATTTTCCAATGACCACTGTGTACAAGGACGCTGCGCATTTGCACACACCAGCTGTCATAATTGTCGTTATCCAATTTTCCAATTTGGTATAATGACGACATAATTGAAAACACCTTTTTTTTCTTAACACTTGCTCATTAAATATTTACTTTAATAATTGTCCACTTTACCCGGACTATGTCCTGGGCCCATAACCTGTTTGATATTTAATATTTCAAGTTAATTATTTATTGTAAACTAAAAAAGCGTCTTTACAAGGCTGAGTATAAAAAGAGAATGAGAAAATAAAAGAATAATTCAAAAGTGTTAACGGCGTTCACATTGTTCAGAGTTGCCAATCATTCCAAAATACCAACAAAAAGTATTAAAACAATGAAAAATAGCTTAAAAGTAAATTCGAAAAAAATGTATGAAAAATTTAAATTCCTACAAAATTATTCTAATTATTTACATTGTTACACTATCTGTAAGTAATGTAAAACAATTTGTTATAATTAAATTTTGATTTTCCATTATATAATGTACAAGCGGATTCCCGGCGTGAGCAACTACGCTAATAATTCTTTATTTATAGACGGGTTTTACAATAAACATTTTTTTTACCATATCAATGTACATAAAAAATAGTTTTGTAAAAAAAAGTACCAAAAAGAAGTACGTTCAAATTTCAAAAAAGTGCCATAGTCCATTTGAAATTTTTTGAGAAGGACTGCAATTCCATTTAAATTTAATTTCTGGGATATTGTATACAAAAAAGTATTAAAACTCGAGTTTCGCCCATTTTATCCCCTTGAAAGTACAAAACGTGCCACACACCTGTCCAGTTATTTCTTGCATAAATTTAGATTAAGTTGGATTTTTGGTGGTAGCTTTATTAGTTTCGGAGATATAGATTTTACCCAATTTTTCCCCCTTAGTGGATCTAAACATCGGGAGAGCTGCTTACATACAAGATTTCAAGATAAACAAATTTTAAAATTGGGAACAAACTTTTTATGGAAATTCCGGTTCACGAATGGACCTAATGCATTGTTTAAGGTGTCTAAAACCATCTTCTTTCGAATGAAACCAGTATGGAGCTAATCGGTTGGATAGTTTTAGAGTCTATAACGGACATATGAAATAGTGTAAATAATCGTTTAGCTCTACATCAGTTTTATTAACTTTAGATTTTGAAGATTTTTTTTCGAAATTTTTTTTAATCAATTGATTAACTGCTTCAGTTTTATAAATATAAACATTTTATATACGATAGCGGGTCAATATATCCGTGACTTTTTTAATTTTCCGCTTTTAAATGCCTGTTGACACTGCTCCTGTCAACAGGCATCTGTCATTTGACTCCTGTCAAAAGTTGTACAATCTGCGTCATTTAGTTTGTGTTTGACATTGATAGCAAACTATCGCGTGACTTGAGTAGAAAATGGAAAAAAGTGAATTTCGTTTGCTCATTAAGCATTATTTTTTGCGGAAAAAACCATTACTCATATCAAGGCTAAGCTCGAAAAATACTAAGAGAACTCTCCACCACTAATATCAATGGTAAAAAAGTGGTTTACTGAATTTCGATGTTGCCGAACGTTCTGGACGCCCAGTTGAAGTTTCTACTGCCGAAATAATTGAAAAAAATCTCGATATGGCGTTGGCCGATCGGATATTGAAAGTGCGAGAGATTGTGGAAGTCATAGGCATTTCACATGGCTCAGTGGTTTCAATTTTGAATGATCACTTGGGTATGAGAAAGCTTTCCCAAAGATGGCTGCCGCGTTTGCTCACAATCAAGTACACAAAAGGGTGCACACATGTGCAGTTACCATAGCAAATATCAATGAATTAGGCAACGAATTGCAAAATTTGAATTTTTACAAAATATGTAGAGTGGTTCAAAGCCAAACTCGTACATTAGGAAATTTTTTATATATCTCTTAATTTCGGCTTACATGTTAGAGTTAGTGTGTGTTTAGAAGGCTTGAAGCTTATATAATTCTTTATTAAATTCATATGAAAAATAAATGAAAAACCATTTAAATAACACTGTAAATAAGAATTAACAAAAAAATCATTTAAAAGCCAAAATCGTACATTGAACATTAGGGATATAACTAACAATGGCATAGCATAGTCGAATAGAGCATTAAAAAATATGAAAAACCACGGTATTATTTTTCCGCGGTTGTTAGAAAAGTTCACGTACCAAACGCAATAAAGTTTTTCATTAAATATTTTTAATTATTTTGAAATACAATATATTTTACTTTAATAATAACTGCGGACATACTTCAAAAGATAATTTTTAAATACGGGAAGTATCGCTCACACTTGCAAAAAAAAAAAAAAAATTAAATTATTAATATAATTTTTCAGAGAAAAACAAAATTTGGTTTATCTTAGAAATTGGTGTTGGTGCGTGATGTTTTTGATTCCAAATGATCTAAAAAAATGATTTTCATTACTTATACAAGTAATTTCTCCAAAATTAGTTTTATGCCTAATGTGCAGTTTCCATGGCAAATATCATTGAATTAGGCCCCGAGTTTTCTTGTTTCCAAACCTGAAGAAATGGCTCGGCCTCAACAAATCTTATTTTTTGGAATTGGACAAAGTGTATAGAGCTCAAAGGAGACTATGTTGAAAAATAAAATGATTTTTTATTAAAAAAAACTGCGTTTCATTTAAAATGTCACAGACTTATTGACCCGCCCTTGTATATTACTATAATACTTGTCAGTATTAACAAATTTTACACAGTGTGAAATATTTATTATTAAACTAAAAAGTTTGTAAGTAAAAATTATAAAAAATTTAAATTTTTAAAAAAAATGTATTTAATACCTTTTTTATATTCTTGACGCAGTGTAAACAATATAAAAAAAATTTCTAATTTAATTTTTCAGTACAAAATGCATTAAAAAACTTTTCCACATTTTTTTGTTTTTGTTTACATTGTTGACATGGTCTATATCTTTATTAATTTGAAGATTTCTAAAATAAAATTGCTAGTTCAAGTTACAATCATAATTGTTATGCGAGATGCAAGTGTCTTAACATGCAGGATTATAAAATTTTTAATTATGTGAAATTTATTTTCCATTATTGAATTTAAGGTTCAAATATAAAATAGATAAGATTGTTTAAATTTTTAACATGTTGCAAAAAATATTACTGTTTTTTGATCCATAATTTAAAAATTTTAATTAAACATTGTAAATACATACGAATTTATTTGTTTATTTTAACAAATGTCAAAAACAAAAACAACTAAAAATCCTGATAAGCTTAATCAATATTATCAATTTTCCTGACCTTTTGCATTATTTACCCCCAATTGGCAATTTAATCAAATAAAAAAATATATAAAAACAAATAACAACAATTATGACGATACTACTGATTGTTGATGATGCTGATGAAATAGTTTCATAAAACATGTAAAATTAAGTAAATAAACTCATCAATCAATAAAAAATGCAAATAAACATACAAAAAATTGATAATGAAATACAAAATTTAATAAAATGATTAGCAACAAGCCTTCACAATAACAAATAATTTTAAACAAACTTTAATTATTTAACAATTCTATATTTACAGTTTCTCCCCACCCAAACAAGAGACTTTCTTTAAGGATGATGCCAATCACGATCCCCAATGGTTGGATGAACAAATTATCTCAGCTAAATTCAATTTCAATGGTCTATTGATTGGTAGGTTTTATAAATAATTCTATTAAGATTTTAAAATGTATAATAATGAAATAATTTTTAAAACTTTTGTAGGCCAAGATGAAGTTGATATAATGAAGAGAATGACTTTGGCTGTATTTGAGGTTTTGGAAAAGGCCTGGGCTACTAAAAATTGTGCATTGATCGATATGAAAGTTGAATTTGGTGTTGATGAGAAAGGTAATTAGAATATTAAAAACAATTTATAAATTTGTATAAATAATTCAGTGGCAACAACAAAAAACTAAATATTGTTTTCAATATTTTCATTTAATTTTTTTTCCCACAGGCACTATTGTTTTGGCCGATATCATTGATTCCGATTCATGGCGTCTGTGGCCCGCTGGCGACAAACGCTTGATGGTCGACAAACAAGTCTACCGTAATTTAGCCTCAGTCACCCAGTCCGATTTGGACACCGTTAAACGTAATTTCATTTGGGTCAGTGACCAACTTAAAGACATCATTCCCAAAAATGATCATTTGGTTGTGATCTTAATGGGCAGCTCCTCCGATAAATTGCATTGTGAAAAGATTGCCGATCACTGCAAGAGCTTGGGTTTAAACACAGAATTGCGTGTCACCTCGGCCCACAAGGCACCCGAAGAATCTTTACGCATTATGCGTGAATATGAAAGTGTCATGAACAATCTCATTTTCATTTGTGTTGCTGGACGTTCAAATGGTTTGGGTCCTGTGCTATCGGGCAACACCACCTACCCCGTCATCAACTGCCCACCACTTAAGCCCGAAACTATGCAAGTCGATGTTTGGTCAAGTCTTAATGTTCCTTCGGGTTTGGGCTGCCCCACCGTTTTATATCCCGAAACTGCCGCTTTACATGCTGCTCAAATATTGGGTCTTTCGAACTATATGATTTGGTCGAAATTGCGTGTGAAACAATTGAACAATTTTGTGAGCCTAAAGAAGGCTGACAAAGAATTACGTGGTGTACGTAAGGCTTAATTGTTAAGTTTATGATTGATTGTATAGTAAGTTGCCATTTTTTTTTTTGCAAAATAGTTTTGTTAAGAAACAGATTTCATTACAGACACAAATATTTTAAAAATATATAAAAAAATAGTTTAAAAATAATAAAAAAGGACTTTTATTGGTAACGCATTTCTCATAGACTCAATTTAAGGTGATTCCCACGGTTTGGGTAATAACCTTGTTCCAGTAGTAGTAACTTTATGATTTAACGACAATTTGATATTATTAAGGCCTGTAAATTCTGATTAGAAATATTTGACTCGCTATTATAACACAAACACCAAATTGTTTCCCTTTTGTTATTTTTAACGTTTGCTGGACACATCAAAATTGTCGAATGTGTTCTGCATCTGTTGGGTATGAGTGCCGACCGCTGCTTCAGACACATATCCGTTGCTTTATTATGAACATTATTTTGAAATTAATTAAATATTAACTTACCTTTGTGTATAACAAAAATAATGATGCGTCGTCACCCAATAAATTATTAACTTGTAATTTAACTCAATGCTTTTCAATGTTCATAGGTACACTTTATACGAAAATAGAACATTTTTCACATTGTCATTAAAGACTTTTTTGCAATTATTAAAACCACTATATTTTTAATTACACACAAGTAAATTTTATTAACACAAACATCAAACAATTACAAACCAAATTAGACGAGAAAACAGCGCGAGAAAAAGTATACAGAGTTGCCACATTATTTTCAATCAGTTCGACTTTATCGATAAATTAAACGAAATCCAATTAGGTGTAGAGTTATTGTTCGAACAATCGACTTTGTGGTGAAAAAAGGTGAACAATAGATTACGTTTTCCAAAAATGTCGAATATAGTGGAAATTATTTAAATTTAATTTTTTTTTATAAAAAATCGGAAAAACTCGAAAAACGGCGTACAGTCTTTTTGTAGCAAGAAGCCTGGTGAATTTATGAATAATCCTCGTATACTTTTTTAAAAATATCACGAATCGGATTTTTATTGTACAATAATAAAAAAGAAGCGAAAATACTTATCAGGGTACGCAGAAACCGACAGGCAGAAAAGTGGGAGAGAAATAAATAAGAAGCAATGCACCATCAAAATAGTTATAAATATCAAAATTGTGGTGAATATTAAATTCGAGATGAATATAAAATTGTGGTGAGTATGAAAATTGAATTTAACTTTGTGGTGAATATAAAAAATCATGGTTAATATAATAACGTGATGAATATAAAATCGTGGGGTTTATAAAAATCGAGGTGAATATCAAAATATCCTGGTGAATACATATGAAAATCTAGTTAATATAGAAAAATCAGGGTTTTGAATATAGAAATCGTGGTGAATATAAAAATCAAAATCACAATTCATATAAAAAATCGTGGCGAATATAAAAATCATGGTGAATTAAAAATCGTGTTGAAATTAAACACAAAACTGCGTTATGTCAAATTGTTTCTCAAAATAGACATTTTACAGTTTTTTTTTTAACTTCGTTAGATGATAGTTTAACCGTTTTACTCATTTTTATCTCAGACACTCACTTAAATCCTACTAAATTGGTGCAGTGTCTATAAATATATGGAAAATGTTTTAAATATACATCTGAAAATCGTGGTAAAAATCTGGTTAATACAGAAAACATGGTGGTGAATATAAAATCACGCTTGATATAAAAAATCGTGGCGAATATAAAAAGTGTGGTAAATTAAAAATTGTGCTGAAAATTGTGTGTCAAATTGTTTCTAAAAATATGCTTTTTAAATTTTTTTATGTTCGTTAGGTGTATGTTGAATTATGACGTTTTGTTCTGTTTTATAAAATTCAATTTTATATACAGAAACGAAAAAAACGTTTTGAAAAATATGAAAATTGAAAAATGACAAATTTTTTCGAAAAAAACGTTTCGTTACGTTTTATAAAATTAGGGCATTAGTTAGCAAATTTTTATTACAGACATTCACCTAAATCCTACCAAATTGGTGCAGTGTCTATGATAATGCTTTAAATATACATCTGGCAGTTCTGTGTGGTCACTTATGAGTTTATAAATAAGTCTTTGCTTTATTGTTCACTTTTATCTATTACCTCTGGCAATATTGTTTGGCTTATTGTTGCTTTGATTGTATTTTCAGTTTCTTTTTGGTTTTGAACCAAAACAATTCCACTTACACCATGCTACATTAAAATTTTACAGTATCATTAAGTTGGAAAGTTGCCTAAGGAAATGAAAGGGTAACGAGTACAAATGTACTCATATAAAGTTCTTTTACAATGAGTACAGAATTATATTCTCCTAATCAAATAAATTGGCAAATAATACAATAATTAATGATTGAGAGATTGCAAACTTTATACAAATTAAATAATTTAAAAAAAAATAAATATTATGAATGATTGTTAATAGAGTATTTATGGGTCAATGCTTTATCCGCCATCTCTCCTCCGAAGACTGTAGCAGTTCTAGTTGGAATTTTCTACGAAAATCCTATTACTTAGTACTTTCAGGCATAGTGGAAACTAGTAAAAAACTCAAACAAAAAGTTTACTCAAAACAATCACACATACGAGTGTTGTTTTTGTTTTCACATAGTTTTTTTTACTAATACATTCTCAGCACTTAGGTTTTTGACAACTGAGTTAGGTATTTGACAGGAGAGTTTCCGCTTTATGTATATTTCTCTATGCTTTCAGGTTTTTCAATATTTTCCAATGATTTTTATAAAAATTTTTAAGACGTACATAGGTTTCGTTAGACATTTTATTTTTTTTTTTTGTACATTGTATTTAAGCAAAATTCTGTTAGACTTTCAAATATTCACGATTTTAAGTCAAATTAAAAAGAAGTTCAGGTTCAAAGTTCTATTAACTATATGGTTGCTGCATGATCATGGCTTTTAAACGGGCATAATAGAAACACATTCAAAAATTACAATTATTTAGGTTTTTTTGTTTTGTTTTCTTTGCAATTGTTTATAACATTCACAAAAACAAACAAAAAAGTAACCAGTCAACTTACCAATGAACTAAGAATACCAAGCGGGAAAAATTTGTAGTGTAGTTGCCTTCCTAAAGGCCTTATATTGCAGAACATGAACATGGACACGGCATGTCAGTGCCATGGTCATACATACCCGCTTCTGTTGGAAGCCTGATAGAAGGCATATTATAACCTCTTCTGTGGAAGGCCTGTTAGAGGACCTGTTAAGTGACCTGTCTCATACAATGTCTACATAGGAACTTCTGCTGAAGCATGCCTAGTTTTACATATAACATGAACTTTCCAACATACATTTTTATCAACGACTAAGTGTTTTAGAAGATTTTGTACCTTCTTCTGGTTTCATGCAACGATTTATGATAAACATAGCAAAATAAATTTAATTATAGAGAGATATGAAGGAATAATTGCAAAACCAATCATGTTTGATTTTAAGATAAAAGTTTGTTAGACCTTATTTTGTAATGTAATTTTGAATGTGTATGAAATTCCTTTGAAAGACACCTTCTGAGACCAGGCAGAGCGGAATGAGTATCAGATCTTTTATGGTGTATAAACAGGTCTTTTAGAAGGCCTACGAAGTGAAGCCCTAGCAATTTTTTCCGCTGGGTAACAATCAACCACAGCATACATACCACGAGTAGTACTGCTAATAGTTATGGAAATTACAAAGCAATACAATGTATTATTCTTTGGTTATAATAAATATGCCCCTCATGCCCTTATATGGGTTCAAGACCCAACCAACAGTTTTGTTGCTTGCTGTTGTTTTTTTTTTAACATGATTATGATAAACAATAAACAGAATATTGTTGGTAATACTCCTTATACACGTATATTCATACTTCTTAAATATCTACAAAGTATTCATCGAACCAGTCAGCCGTCCATCGACTTGAGACACAATCTAATGACGACTGGCCATTAAAATACCATAAACAAAAACAACAACAACAATAGCTAAAAACCAGTATTTGCCATAAACAAATCGATATTTGTTGTTAATGATTTTGTTTTTGTTTGTGTGCTAAAAATCGCTTTGAGTGCCCTACACCGGTTTCACGGGCGTTTGATGTTTGCAGTTTGTTTAATTTAAGAGCTCTGATACTTTAAACACATAGTCACAGCTACACCACTACAAATGCCGTTGACAGCAATCGTCACCCTGTGTTCACCCTACAGTTCATTGAACTAGTTCTGCTACGTCGAATTAGTTAGCCACTGAGAACTACCATTAGTGAATTTTCAACTCACTCGCAACGTTATTGAGTGGTGAATTTAACACGGGGATGTCATTGCAGGTGGCCGATTGGCACACTCTGCATAACACTTCACAGTTTCCTATTTAAAATCAGCAAAACCCGTCCATAAATAACGGAGATATGACCAAAAATCCGAGACAACCTCTATTTTTGTTGCCTATTTTTCATCTATATCTCGATTACTAAGTCATAAATATAGACAATATGGATATCTAATGATAGATATTTCAAAGTCCATTGCAACGATGTATATAAGGCTATAGTATGTTGGACCTAGAATGGCTCAAAATCGGGAAAAATATTTTTTAACCCGAATTTTTTTCACAAAAAAACTCTTTTTTCACTAATAAATTAAAAAAGATAAATTTTTAAATTAAAAAAAAATTTTTTTAAAAAATTGAAAAAAACTTAAAAAAAAAAATTTCGAAAAAATTTTTTTTTTTTTAAATAAGAATTTTTTAAATTTTATTTTAAAGTATAATTTGGTAAAGGGTATATAAGATTCGGCACAGCCGAATATAGCTCCCTTACTTGTTTTATCATCAGATAGAACGAAAATACCAACGTCCACATTCAGCATTACATGTGGCCATCGAAGTGGTATATTTTAGAGGATTTTATTTTACTTATTAAGAGGAATGTCCAACTATTGTTTGTAACACTTTAGCAGTCACAGCGAACTAGTTTGTTGTAGAAGTAGATATATAGCTAGTGTAAGGTTTCCAATTGGCACTTTTCAAACTGCTGGGCAGCTACTTAAACATAATGAAAACGACAGCAACATCGTAACCAGTTGACATTGAAGTTTGACGTTTCGATACATATTGTTCATTGTCACCTACGGAAATAGAAATTAGCTTAAGTTGGCTACAGCAACAACAGTGTTCGTGTAGCTGTGATGGCATCAAACGAGTGTATTTTAATTTTGACAGATTGTGGTCGGTAGCCGGTATCATAAGTTGTCTACATCGACAACGGTGGTCGTGTAGCCATGTAGGCGTGATGGCGTTAAAATAATCATCCTCACGTGTGTATTTAAATTTTGACAAATTGCGGTCGGTAGCCTATCTATGCCATTTATTGCGAATTTCAATCAAATAATGTGTGTCATCTTATTGTCGGTGTTAACTCAATTTTATTTTCTTCTTTTTTATTATTCGCTAAGTAGTAATGTTTAAGTTTTTTTTTTTTTTGAGATCCCATAACCGGCTTTTTTTAACGTGCTCATAATTGTCTTTTCTTTTTTAGGAATATTGAATATTATACCACATTTTGGCGCTAAAAATTTAATACACATACGGATTTCTATGAACCAATTTTGCATACATTTTTGTATATGTACGTACTTCCATAAAGTCAAGAAAGTGAAGTTTGGAAAAAATTTAGAAAATATTGTTGTCTATTATTCAGAATGGTTTAGAATAGAGTGAGTTATATGTCAACTCAAATACCAACTCTTTTCCACTGGTGTCTATTTAGAACAGGGATGTCCAAAGCTAAAACTCTATTTGTGTTGGTGAGCGAAAGAGAGCTTCAATGAAAGAAAATTCTAGTGAAATAAATAAAAGATTTTTATGGCTTTATTTGTTAACAATCTTAATCAAATTGTATGCGACATATTATCATAGCTCATTAATTCAGAGTTCAATATTAATAATTTTCGGCAAATTTAAAAATATTAAAAATATATAAACTATTTTTTTTGCTTATTTAATTTAACGCTGTCTTGATTAAAATCATTTCAAATCTGAAAAAAATTGTTCACAAAAGTAAATTGAGGGAAAAAATCAGACAAAACTTCAATAGCGATATTCACAATGTAGTGTACTTGGCCTGGTAATGTAGTAAAAGAGCACAATATCAAAAAACTAAAAACAAAATACATTAGAAATTGAAATTTTTGTCTATAAATAGCTTTTCTGCTTTTTTACTAGGCCAGGTACTCTACATTGTGAGCGAAATATGAAAAATAAATTAAAAGAAAATTAAAAAAATAGCAATACATCCGCTTAGCGTGTGCATTCGTCGCCGTCTCAGTGACTACTAAACAAAAGAGAATAAGAATATGTGTGTTATTAGTCAGCGCGAAAGCACAATGAAATGGACACCATTGATTTAGAAACTTATTAAATCGATACAGTAAAAATTAATTTGAAATTACGGCTCTAATTTCATTAATAGCAGATCTTGTGTTTAGCAAACACTACCATTGCCGTTCACTAGTATTTAAATCCAAAGATCATTATTGGCTTTGTAATCTTATTTAAAACCACAAAAACAACGAAAAACTAAACTCAACTCCAGACAGTATGAAGCTATTTCATGAAATAGAGACCGATTGCTAATGTATACGATGCGCAACTGTTCCGATATCAGGACATAGCGATTGTATGATCTTGAATCAGATCCTCTCTAACAAAAACAATTTTTGAAAGATAAGAGTGTCGTAAATTTAACAAACACTCTTATATTCTGCACGATTTGGTCTGATCGACAATGTAGCCTAGAAGTTAGTAGTTTCTCAAGGGTTACAAGTAGCGTTCCTATTCGGGAAAGAATTTCCTTGGAATTATCCGGAATATTCTTTTGAAATACCCAGGAAATTTCTTTATAAGCTTTTTTCTTAAAGTTACAGTATTATTTCAGCATAGAGTTTGCTGTGATCACCAAATTTGTTGCCAATAGAATAAACTCAGTATTAAGTTAACAAAGAAGAAATTCTACTGAATTAACACAATTATCATCACTTAACACTAAAATCATTCGTTTAGCAAAAATCGGTTATCACAACCAAAACGTTTTCCTCTGCTTTAAACAATAAAATTGAAATTATTAAGGTGCCTAACATTACAACTTATAAGTATATTCATATTTAGAGAAAATTGGTTACTATGATTTAAAAATATCTCTTTCCAAATTGTTTTTTTACACATTTAAACGATTTTTTATTATTTCCCGGGAATGGGAAAGTCCGCGAACTTAGGTACCCTAGATGCAACTACACCCAGCAATGAAGAGAATGAAACTAAGCTAATAGCCTCTCACTTTTTTGTTGCTCTTCGAATACTCATAGATCATACGCAAAAAAAAAAGTTAGATTATTTGAAGAATTTCTGTGAAGAAACCATGCGATGTTTAGGTCTGAATAGATCAACAGTTTGATTAGATATTTCATATAAAATACATTCCTATAAAAACGAAGGTCATTCCGGTCAATGAACATTACAGCATCTTGATACGATATTTCCTCATCACAACTGACATTCATACAAACACATTGCAGAGTTGGATTCCACTCTTAACTTTTGTGGACCTTGTCAAAGAAAACTAGAGGTATATGTGACAGGATAGCGTAACAGTGTTCACACACAAATGAAACTTCGTATGTACGATCGCAGCTCGTACTCTATAGATTCCTTCAACGGAAACTAAGTTCCTTCCAGTCACAGAATATAGCAGCATCTAGACAAACAAGATCATACACGGATGTTATCAAAGCGGATATCGGAACCAACATGTCACAAAGTTGGTTTACTCTCGGGAAAAGACTTTGCCAAAGAAAAATAGTGACTGCATAGTGGCGATCACAGCGCGTACTGGATAGTTTCCCTAAAGAAAACAAATATCCTTCATAAAACATAACAGCATCTTGAGAATGAAAATCACACTTGGATGTCAACAAAGCGGATATCTGAACCACCATAGCAGAGTAGGATTCATATTGGTAAAATGCACTTGATGTTAGGATAGAGCAACAGTGTTAACTCACAAAGGAAATCATACTTGGATGTCAACAAAGAGGATATGACAACCACCATATTACAGGGTAAGATTCCTCTTGGGAAAGACTTCGCCAAAGAAAATTAAAAGATATTTATGTCTGGATAGAGCACAAAAGGAAGAACTTTCTTATGTACGACGAAGCTAATAAAGGAAACAAAGGTCTTTCAAAGAACATAACAGCATCTTGACAAAGAAGATCACACTTGTATGCCATCAAAGCGGATATTCGAACCACCACATAGCAGTGCTGGATAAACCTCGAAAAAATACCTTGCTGGAGAAAATAAGAGATGTTTCGGTCTGGATAGAGATACCATGTGTTCAATATTCCCCACACAATAGACACAATAAATAGAAACCAGCAGCTTTAAATTGTTTATTAAGGTAAAGCGGTATAATTCATAAGGATAAAAAGATTTTTCCAGTTAAAGAACTTAATATCATCTTAATACATCAGAGCGAAAATTAAATCCACAATATTAATCATAGAGTTGGATTCTTCCCAAAGGAGACCTTTCTGCTCGCTGTGGAAAACAGAATACTTCTGAATAGAGCAACAATAAATCTGAATCCTAATTTTTACTTCTATGTAGAAACCACAGATAAAAATATTGGCCCATAATCATTGTCAAAAATAAAGTATATTTTAAGAAAAATAAAGTCGTATTTACTTAAGAGTGGACTTTAGGTCTACCATAGACAAGTTAAAGTATACTTCTGACGTTAAAGTCGACTGTAAATATAAAACTAGCTGAAGTTGTTTTTAACTCATTTAACAACAACCGCCATGTAAAAAAGTTCGACAAAAAGTCAAAAATGTTTAAGTTGCAAGATATTGGCAGAGATTTTGCAATTATTGAATATTGAATCAATAAAATTAGTACCAAAATTGAATAGATTTGATATTAATCTTTCCTTTTCTACTTTTCCACCACAATCTGCTTTTTTCTTTAGCTTCCCGGTTACATTTATTGTTTGTCACTTTTTGTTTTTTTTTTTTTTTAATTTGCTAAGTCAGCTGTTCAGCGATGCCACTTGTCTATATTTTGTTGTATATTGTATAAAAACATTTTCTACATTAGAGGTGACACCCAGTTAAAGTCGGTTCAATTTAAAACATACTTTAATTTTGACTATAGTTAGAAAATAATAAAAAGCGGGTTTTTATTTTGAAGTTGTTTTTAAAAAGAACCGACTTTATTGTTTGACTATTTGATTATGGGCCATTATAATTTAACTAACATAACAACTTGATTTTAAAAAGAGAAATTTAATTTAGAGACAGATAATATTTGTTGCCAGCAATGTTCTTAGGGGAGTCTAAGAACAACATTACGCCAAGAAAACTATTGGATATAAAAAACCTAATAATCTAAGATATTTCCTAAAGAAATCATGAGTTTTTATAGATGATATCTGAATATAGAATGGCGAAAAAGAGGAGAATACCTGTCACTTTCCTTTCCTATTCCTCTAGGGCTACTGTCTACTGACTGTAGCTCACTTATTGAATTTCGCCAATATCAATTGATTTTGAAAGATTTGGCCCATCTCTTTACTGGCTGTAAATCATATCTAAGCTAACTTATTGAGTTTCGCCATTTTGTTTATATCGGCTGAATTTCAATAAAAAACAATATACCATAAAAATAATTATTTTGAAAACCTCTCACAAATCCACTAGAGTTGTTATTAAACATTTCCTTCTATCATAAAAATAAAAGTCATCTGTTTTTTTTTTACACAATTCCAAGTGTTTGGTTAAAGTGGAAACTACAAAAAAAAGTAAAATTATGATTATTTTCAAACATCTATCACGAGCCTACTTTTCACCAAGTCATTGTACTGTGCAAACTTGAATATTATTATTATTATTAGTTTTTTTGTTTGTTCATTTTCAACTCATGTTTAAACATTGCGAGTTTGAAATTTGAAATGAAGAATATTTTATGGACTTTGAATCATGATTAAAAGCTCATTTTTTTAAAGATTTCATCATTATTTGCAAAAGTTTTATGGTTGATTTACTCGTACAGCCAGCAGACGATTTTTTTAATTTGATAAAAAAAAAAACAATAATAATAAACTACAATATTAAATAATAGTGAAAACAAATATACAAATAATTATCAAATTGACTAATAGTTTAGGAGAAAATTACTGGTACGAAGTACAGTGTTAAAAAAAATAAGTTTTAACATGTTAGTTCGTCATTCAACTACGAGGGTTGAGCAATAACTATGAATTTTTTATATAACAACAAATAATATGTCCCGTCTTGAGAAATTTTCTTTTGCTGAACATCCTATTTCCAGAATAAAAACAAAACAACCATCTCATAAATCGAAATTTTACAATTACGAAACCGTTACTCCTTATCAGCCGGGAAACGGTATACACACTAATAATTACTATATATTTTCATGTTAATGGATTACAACCAGAGTGGGGATTAATGTAACAATACCATACCTACATTGTCTTACATGGAACATTGCATTTTTTCAATTTTTTTTTTTTTTTATAATTTTTTATTTTTTTGCTGGTAAACGTAACATACATTGCTTCAAGTGGCATGTTACTAAAGTTGGAGTTGTTTTTCGTTTTTTTTTTTTTTAGTTTTAGTGGCTGCTACATACTGTGTTTGTGTAGAAAGGAGTTGAAACAAGAAAAAATATAATAATAAACAAACATGCAGAAAAATAAACAAATGAGAAAAAAAATTGCAAGCAGAAAAACTGTCTGTCTTACAGACTTATTGCATCAGTACTATTCCTTCATGGAAAATTCAGTTTTCCAGGATTCTAGAAAACCCAACGTCGAACCAAACGTTGAAATCCTAGAGATTGACGTTCATGAAAAACAAATGATCCTAAGCATGATATTAGCTGTTGTTGGAAGACCCATAGTGCCCAAATCTCTCATCCAACTCCAGACAATGTCATTAAGTTCCTAAATGAGGACAAGCAAAGAAATAGTTTGATTATTGAAATACTGGAATAAGGAAAATTAGGCTGTCGTACGTACTTTTCGGACTAGTACTATTCCTTCAAAGAAAATGTTCTTTTGAAGGGTTCTGGAAAGCCCAAATTGAAGCAAGACTTTACTAAATCGTTTGAAAATTTTGCTTGCGTTTTGAATTACTTTAATTCCTGCATGAAATCATATAGATTGACGCTGTCACAATGTTTCTAAACAAGAAATTAGCTGTTGTTAGAGGGACCATGCCATCCAAATCTCTCATATAGATTCAAATCTCTCACCCTAATCTAGAGAAAGCCATTATGTTCCTAAACGAGGACTAGCAAAAAGCATAGATTTGCTTATCTGGTTAGATCAACAAATAAGAAAACATTTCAAGTTATTAGGCTATCGCATGATGTTTTTAGACCAGTACTTTCCTTCAAAGGAAATAATCTTTTGGAGGATTCTAGAAAACCGAAATTCGAGCAAAACGTTGCTAAATCGTTTGGGAATTTTTGTTGTGTATTGAATTACTTTCATTCCTTAATGAAGTCATAGAGATTGTCATCCATGGAATCAGCTATTTATTGTTGGAAGGATCATAGGAAATAAATCTCTCATAGAGATTCAAATCGCTCACCGTAATCTAGTCAAAGTAGTTATACATCCAATACTCCTGTAAAATTCTACCAAACTTGTTAGCGACACATCACAACAGCAGTGCTCAAAAGGCAATAGATGTTAGGATAGAGCAACAGAGATCACTCACAAAGGAAAGAGTCCTCGTATTTATGATCACAGGTCGTTTTCGGTAGTTTCCTTAAGAGAAAACTAAGAACCTTCATGTTGAAAAACATAAATGCATCTTGACAAAGAAAATCATACTTGGATGTCAACATAGAGGATATCCCAGAGTTAGATTCCTCTCGTCATAGAGATTGTCATTCATGACAAACAATTCCTGGAATCAGCTATTGTTTGAAGGACCATTAAAACCAAATATCTCATAGAGATTCAAATCTCTCACCCTAAGCCAGTAAAACTAGTTAGGTCTCGCGCTGTATACATCCAATACTCCAGTAAAATTCTACCAAATTTGTTAGCGACACATCACATCAGCACTGCTGATTCTGAAAGAAACGTGTAAGATATTTCGTTCATGCAGATTGGGGTGGAGTCATATAGAATATGCTGGATAGCAAGGAACAAGAAAATCCATTGCGCACCATTCATATCAGTGCATATGAGAAGTAGAAGTTATAGGAGATATTAGGCTCTGTTCTGCGAAATTTAGATATCCTACAAGTGGTAAACATAGACTACATGTATTATTTTTTCTTCAGTTCTTACCAATCTCGTTCGATAATCCTACTTTCTGTTTCTCACATACTCAGCCACCAATTTATTTTCTTGACCCATATGAAATCCAAGTGTTAAATGAGATCACATGTATTAATTTTTCCTTACTTTCCACTTACTAATCTCATTCGTTAAACGTACCTAAGTAGTGTAGATATCGTTCTGTATTTAGCAAACTCGAATTAACCGAATACCTCCATTCCCGACCGATACTAATACTAACGCCATACAGTGATAACTTTGAGGTAAGAAGAGGAAGATTGAATGCTTCTATTTCACCACATTGTAAATCGACCAATGGTAGACGTCTCCCTTCTCAATGGAGTTGACATATCCGTAGAAACCCGTGCGGGCTTTGGATAATCTAAGTGATACTTAAGGTCAAGAGAAAATACCTTAAATGGTGTTAATCTAAGGATAATCTAAGTGATACTTAAGGTCAAGATGTTTAGAGAAAATACCTTAAGTGGTGTTAAGGTTAATGTAGAACAAAATAAAATTATTGCGAAGGGCAGACTTTGCTGCCTTTAGTTAGAATCGTGAACCAATTCATTATAGGGTTAATGTAATACCTCCGCAATCCCCGACATCACCTTCCTGCACTCCTTAGAATGATAGTATAAACAATACTTTTAGTCCGACTAAGGAAAAAAAGTATTGACCCTCAGGTCTTGGCAAAGCTTAATAAAAATGTCATGAGGCAATTTTCATTGTTTTAATTCATGGTAGGGGAAATGTGATCCCTTAGCAGAACCCTGTCCACACAACTTAAGATGACACCATGACCAAAACTTTCATTTCTTGGTCTGACTGACAGCCTGAATCTTAGACGTTAGGAGATCTTAATAAAAATGCCATGGAACAATTAGCTCCATTATCGTGAAGGACCAAAGGCTGCAATGATATGAATCGTCATCTAATTCTTCGTAGGTAAAATATAATCCTTTTGCACAACTAGGATTGATCAGCTTACACTCATTTGGATGGTGCAATGACCAATACTTTCATTCCTTGGAGCGACTGACTTCCTGAGCTTTATAAAAATGTTAGGATCAATTTTCAGCTTGAATATCAAACTCGTATTATAGCGAAGGACAGATTCCGTCGCCTTTGGATTGAATCATGAAACAATTAATCTCTCCTATGATTCCACCTTAGATTCGAATCGTAATCAAATTCATCATAGGGAATAATCACTCCGCAGGACCAGGAATAACCAACCTATACTCCTTAGGATGGTTCATGCCCAATACGTCAGCTTGAAGACTAAACTCGTAGGAAGAAACTCTTATTCTTCTTATGTATCTAACCATCCAACAGATCCCTTAACGTTTATATAGTGTAGCGTAGGGTATAATTAAAACTAAAAAGCATGCAAGAATAACAAAGACATGTTCCAAACAAAAACATTCATATGAAAAACTCATGCATTTTGCAGTTGCTGATGCTTCAGCTACAAACCATGTTGATGATGATGATGATGACGACGACGACGAGGAAAATAAAGATGATGTTGATAATAATGCTGGTGATGGCAACCAACCATGCCAGTCATACCAAAAGACAACATAAACAGAGACAGACAGACAGATAGATATATAGACAGCCATAAAAGCGGACGGATGAAAAGACGGACGCAGGGATGGTTTGCTGAACAAACACATTCACTGTGTTGCAGTTGTCGTTTTTCTGTTTTTCTTTTTTTGCCAACATGCCACATAATAACGGTTTCTATGTAGAAAAGAAAACTACACACGATTCATCATGCATTAAATGCACCTCACTATGTATATACACATACTTATATGTGAGTCTGTGTGAATAAATGTATACATATGCAACTTATATATTGGTACATATAGATCTGTCTGTATATATTATGTGTCCGTCCATCCGGCTGTCTATCTGCTTGTCTCTCTGTCTGTCTGTCTGTCTGTCTGCATGTCTGTTTGCCACATTAAATATTGTACGACGTAGTACTATGTGCATGTATGAATGTCTGTTGTATATTTTACTAAGTTTGCTGTATGCTGTGCGCACTACTTTGGTCTGAATACTCGGCATGGCAATCAGAGTGGTAGTAGACTTCACATCCAACATCGTTTGTTTTTGGATTTATTTGCAATTCTTAGTTATGAGTTTTATTTGTTTTCAACTACAAATGCAATTTCATTAGCCGGTGGGTAAATTAAAAATTGTGTATAATTAATCTATAAACGAAATTGTTGAAGTAAAAGCTTGCATCAACCTAGATCAACCGTGTGTTAAATTTGCAACAGGATACGTAAATAGATAATATCAAGTAGAGGGCCCTGATATTATCAACTAAAATTCGTTGTACCATTCTTTTAGTCAACAAGAAAGTTGGATTGAATGATTGAACGATTGACAACTACCATACCAGGTTACCTTTTAGTGTAATTCGTTTTTGGAAAGAGTCCAAACCAAGCTCCGTTAAGTAGTCACGAGATCGACCATATAGAAATAAAAAATATCGATCGATCCCAAAATATTAAATTGTCATGACATCTATGTAAACTTGGCAGAGAAGGTTCCATTATAGAAAGTCAATAGGAATTCGTTTAGCTTTTTTTAATTGCATCAAATCATTCCTTCATTACATTACATATACAACTCCAAAAATTAAAAAAAACATTTATCCTAAAGCTACAGAGTCTCTGACAGGAATCGAACCCGCAACCCCCAGATTGATAGTCCAGCACACTATCGTGTAGTCTATCGGGGCACCCCGATATTACCAACTAAAATTCGTTGCACCTTTTTGTTGCAATCTTTTTGTCATATTTCTGTTATTCCAACAAGAAATCTCGATTGAATGATCACTTGCTGTAGGTTAGTCAATATTATCTTATTTCAGTAAACTGTTATAATATTAAAACAAATTTAGTAGCTTTTACCTTGACCTACCTAGATCAGTAAATATGTACATATGTATGTATCTACACACTTCTATATACACATGTTTGACTACATAACTACATACATATTTATAATGTAATGTCAGTATATGGCCTGTTACTTCCCTGTACTCTGTAGCTGGTTTTTGCTCCACATCCATACTACCATAGTTACAATTCATTTGTAAATATTACCAGCTCCAACCATATGAATGCATTTTTACTCTATATGGACAATGTCGCGTCTTTCATAATCATCATCATGGATTTTAAACAATGTCTTCCATTCGTTTGATTTGGTGTTGCCTGGTGGTTAAGAAAAAAAAAAAGAAGAAAAACAAAACAGTATGTAAGTATATATGTATATTTATACAGTGTAGAACAAAAAAAAACTGAACAGTAATCACTATGGGGCGGAAACTATGCGCCAAAAATATCGAGTCAAAAATGACCGTATAATTCAATAAATATTGTTCTTCTGTTGTCACTCATTTTTTTCATAGAAAAAAATCTAAAATCCTTATTAACTTTGTAAATAAGCACTTAATCGAGAAAAGGAGGTCGATCTGTGATCACTCATATTTCTGAAAATAAATCGATTTTGCATTGAAAAAAACTCAGAAATCTAAAATCTTTAGTTTAGTCCACAAAAGGAGCTTGATCCGTGATCACTCAAAAGTCTAAAATCCTTAGTAACTTTGTAAATAAGCGTTTACTCAAAAAAAGGAGCTCGATCTGTGATCAAACTAATATTTCGAATAAAAAATCGATTTATCATATGAAAAATCTAAAATTCTTAATATCTTTGTAAACCGTCGAGAACAGAAGGTCGGTCTGTGATCACTCATATTTCTAACCAAAAATCGATTTTTCATATGAATAAACTCAAAAATCTAAAATCATTAATAACTTTATAAATAAGCTATTAATAGAGAAAAGAAGGTCGATCTGTGATCAAACTAATATTTCGGATAAAAAATCAATTTTTCATATTTAACAACTCAAAAATCTAAAATCCTTAATAACTTTGTAAATAAGTGTTAAATCGAAAAAAGAAGCTCGATTTGTGATCACTCATTTTTCCGATAAAAAATCTTTTATAACTTTATAAACATAGGAGCGTTAAATCTCGATTTTTCATATAAAAACTCAAAAATCTAAAATCCTTAATAACTTTAAAAAAATAAGCGTTTAATCGAAAAAAGGAGCCCGATATGTGATCACTCATATTTCGGATAAAAAATAAATTTTTCATATGAAAAAACTGAAAAATCTTAAATCTTTAATAACTTTGCAAATTAGCGTTTAATCAAGAATAGGAAGTCGATCTGTGATCACTAATTTTTCTGACAAAAAATCGAATTTTCATATGAAAAATCACAAAAATCTAAAATACTTATTATTTTTGTAAATAAGCATTTAATCGACAAAACTTCAAATATTTATTAAAAATTGGGATAATTTGCATATAAATAATCGGTGGTTTCACCGATCATTCTCAAACTCTCTTCCGATCATCTTCTGAACCCGGTCTCGTAATTTCAGCCACACAGTCTCCCAAACAATTCAGTTGAGCCATAAGAAATTTCATGGTAGCGAAAATTCCTGAGTTTACGATGTCAAATGTCTGCCTCGTTGTTGTGATTTAACGCCGCTGGTCTATTTTCTCTGAGGCAATTTGAAAGGTCGGCTTTACCCGAAACAACTGATGATCTGAAAGATACAATTCAGCGCAGCATTGACGAGATAAGCGAAGCGTTTTCGTAAAATGTGGTTAAAAATTTAATGAAAAATGCAGACGTCTGCCTGATATCATATTCCATTTATATTGGAATATCAGTAAAACTGAATTTGTGAAAAACTGGCCTTCTCAAATTTGCTTTATGTCCGCTGTGTTCTGCCAAATCATTTTTAAGATCATATATGATTCAGATAGAAATTAGTCTGTATCAGAGATCAGCAATGAATAAGTTTTTGCTAGTCATACGCACTTATGAAATTATAAGTATAAGTGCGTAGCCATTGAAATTAAACTACTCGGACGTACTCATACTCACAATAACATTGATTTAAGTATAAAGGATGGGTTAGCCGACCGTTGATGTAATGTAACCGTAATGTTGACTTAACGTAAGACTTTAGTGCGATTATAGAACATTAAAAACGTGTCATATGTTTTTGACATAAACAAACAAAACAAAATATAGCCGGAACTATATTTGTTGTATAAACTTTCATTGGCATGTACCAATAAAATCAATTGTTAGTCGTTCATTTTAATAAAGACAAATTTAATACGTTTTGTTTAACTTTAAGGGCCGTTTTCTCATTAGGTGATTATCTTTTTTCCCAACGAAAAACTGCAGATTAAAGAAATTTGGTTTTCTCAATGTCTCATTTTCTTCTATTCTATCGCAAAGCTAACCCGACCTCATCTGCCAATTATTTATTATTTATCGTACAGATAAATAAATAACAGCTGACTGCTGTTCATAGTTTTTATGTGTTTGTGTTTTTGTAAACGAAATTAAATAGATTTTATAAAAAAAAGTTTAATAACATTAATTTGATGGAGGACGAACTCAAATAACATGAGTTCCAAGTGAATGCTGAAAGAGTTTATCATGCCAGCCCTAACTACTTGGCAGACATGGAGGATAATGCATTTTTCAAAAGATTCCGGCCGTCGATGGCCACATTAAACAGCTGATTTATGTAAACATGTTGTCACTTGAAGGCAGGGTTCCCACCTTTCACATATATTTTGAGAGGTATTGCCAACAGAAAATAATGTTTTTTGTCGGTATATTGAGAAAGCCAAAATTGTTAACGGACAGTTTATCGGCCTAATAAATTTATGTCGACATTTAGTAACAGACAGTTTGTCGATACATTGAGAAAACGGGCCTAAGTTTTTCTTGAATATTTCACGCTTGTCGCTGATTGAAATTGTCAAAATTTAAACAGCTGTTTGAAAGTGTTATCAACACAATGGTTTTAAATGCTGTTCAAGCGATTTTAATAAATGCTTGTATGAATTATTTTGTATAATAAGTAAATATTACCATAACATTAAAAAGTTTTGTTTTTTAGAACATTGAAAATATTTTTAAGCGTTCTGTGCAAAAGAAGTATTTTTTATGCAAGACTTTTAAAATCAACAAGTTGACAACACCGTTAGTAAATGTCACGTAGAAACGTAAAGAAATTCTGTTTTTAACAGGTTCAGACGTTACTGTTACGTTACATTTTGTCACTATAACTGCTTTAACTACTTTACACACAATAGAAACGATCAGCTGTTCCGTCCAGGTTACATTACATTACGGTCGGCTTATCCACCCTTAAGTCTGCGTAGCTTTAAATATCTTGAAGGAAACCTGGGGACAAGGTATTTAAAGCCACCAGTTTTTTCGATTATTTTGGTAACATTTTGGCGCAATTGTCGACGAAGCGTCTACATTTTTATATTTGTCTTTGATGAGAAAAAAAAAGAAGACATGAATTTGAAGAGGACTCTTCCAACTGTTATGAATTTGTACCTTTTTGTTTTTTAATACAACATAAAATGTTAACAAAATTGCATATTTTGTTTAATTATCGACATCTTCTTCAGAAAAGTACCAAAAGTGTTGACTAGAATTATTACTGAAATGTACTAATGAGCCCCTGGTTCCAATATCTACATAGGTCCCAAAATAAGTATATAGTCAATAGCATTGTCTGGGTTCTAAGAAGTCACTAGTACTGGTGACTATGTCAATAGTACAGTTTCACTATTGACATTTCCTGCAGGGTATGAATCCGACGTCGACATCATACTCATACGAACTCAAATCTGTTTGATTCATAAATAACCTCAGCTTGACTTATAATTTTAATAATACACTCATGATACATGCTGTTACGCATGTGCAATAGCGATTTGAATTTAACGATCTGTAACGGCTGCCTGCAACATTCATCATATTTATAAACACGTCCATCAGTAGCATGCGGTTATTAACATTGTTTGTAAGTATCACAACACTATCACCCATATGCATAAACAGTTTATAAATTTATCAAAGGTTTATCAAACAAAATTTCCATACAAAATTTGTTTTATAAACCTTTGATACATTTACCCCCATATGCATAAAAAAATTTTAAATTTATCAAAGGTTTATAGAACAAATTTTGTATGGAAACTTTGTTTTATAAACCTTTTATAAATTTAAAATCTTTTTATGCATATGGGGGTTAATGTTTAAGCTGCTAACATTAACATCGAAAGCTCTAGAATTCGAATGTACTTGTTTGTCCGTTGAGATCATTGTAGAAGATTCACGATAGATGACGTGTGTATAAATAGTGGCAGAGGTGGCAGTCGTGAGTTGAGTTTATCATAGGCGCTGATAGAGTTAACATCAACTGTCTTGTACATTTAAGATTGTACATTATAAAGTGTGTGTGTATTTCTGCACAAACATTTAAAGGAAATAAACCAACGTTTTAAAAAGGTTAAAACGTAACAATACTATTGATTCAACTCATTCGACTCATGATTTTTTTTTTTTGTTTAATTATACAGAATTCGGCAACACTGAAACACACAACCGCATAATTAGCATTTTAATGTTCGTTTTCGAATCATACTTATTTTGCATCGTCTATACAAATTGAGTAGAGTCGAGTAGTATGATGATTACCTCAAACTTTACGAGTGGATATGAGTCTCGAAAACACTGCAATAAGTATGAATGCGTTTTAAGTCATGATTCAACTCTACTCACTTTTTCACTACTCATTGCTGATCTCTGGTCTGTATGTTATTTGGACGTTGTAATGATCAATAATTTTCTGTTTATACCAAGAAAGATCCATATATAATATGATTTTGTTCAGTAAGTTTTGGCAGACACTGCATACATGTATATATACTATATAGGTGCATAAATAAATGAATAGCGAAATGTAAAGAAAAACAAAAACATTCCGACATACCACAATGTCGTAGAGTTGAACGTGGTTCATACTATATAGAAAGACATATATATATATCTGTTTATGTATATGTACAGATGTATACAGATATTTATACCAGTATATATGTAGGTATGTAGTATGTAATAAATGATACTACACGTACTAGTAGTATTCTGTAAATCAAGACCATTTCGAGTGATTTTCCTTTAATGTTGTAATCTGATTCGTTATGAAAATAAAACGAACACAAACAAATATAAATAAATACCACTTTTACTATAACACTATATTGTTTGTAAGGTTTTATTTAAATACATATACATACTTGCAACTAAATAAATTTATTTGTTTGTATATAAATCTGGTTGAAAACTGAAATATTTATTTATAATTTAGAACAGAATTAAATTGAACTGAACTGAATTTTACTAATTTTGAATGACATTTATTGCATTTACATTTAAATGTTACTTATCGGTGGTGTTGGCATGCAAAATGTTTGCTTATAAATACCGTATGTATCTGTGTATAAATCTTAATTTTTTAAAAGTCTGAAAGTTGTTTATCCAGTCCGGTCATGTGATATTTGAATTCACTCCAACTAATATTTAAAAATAAATGTCAAATTCTTCTCTCTCTTTTTTTGTTTTTTCTTGTTTGCGGTTTTAATTGTAATTTTTTGCACAGCATTTGTTTGAGGCAAAATTAAATATTCGATTCGATGTCAGCTTTTGACCATAACAAAGATTTACGATTAATGTATTGGACACGTGTGTTATAAACAAATGGGGGGAACAAAAATATTTTTTATATCAAGCAGTTTAAGATACCGGTTACTAAGTTAAAGATTTGTCAAGTTAAGGATGTACTTGACAAATCTAAAAGTACTCTTCTCGATCTGCAGTTGCACATTTCTTATAAATATCATCAGTGAATGCCAAAACATATGTTAGAGCAAAGGTTCCAACTCGGGAAATGATAAAAAAGCTTAACATTAAAAATTCTATCACTCAGTGTCTTTATACACGTTTCTCAATTCGCAGAAATGCACACACACACTTTATAATGTACAAACTTAAATGTACAAGGAGTTGATGTTAACTCTAACAGCACCTATGATCAACTCACTCACGACTACAACCACTGCCACTATTTATACACACGCTATCTTTCGTTAATCTTCTACAATGATCTTAACGGACAACTAGAACATTCGAATTCTAGAGCTTTCGATGTTAATGTTAGCAGCTTAAACATTTAGTGTTGCCACACTTATAAACAATGCTAATAACCGCATGCTATCAACATTGTTGATAAGTAGAAGCTTCTACTGATGGACGTAGTTATAAACATGTTGAATGCTGCAGGCAGTCGTTACAGACTGTTAAATTCAAATCGCTATTGCACATTAGTAACAATATACTGATTTGAAAAAGTACTCCTTCAAAAGCAATTAAATCTTGTAATAATTTAATTAAAAGGGGAAAGAGTAAGGGTTAAAGGAGTATAGAGGCTGTTGGATAACTTTTGCCGGTGAGTTTGCCTTTGAGTTTATGACCTTAAAAATGATTTGGCAGAACACAGCGGACATAAAGGGTGGGCAAATTTGAGAAGACCAGTTTTTCACAAATTCAGTTTTACTGATATACCAATATAAACGGAAATATGGGAATTAATAATGGAATATGATATCAGGCATACGTCTGCTCTTTTCACAAAATTTTTAACCACATTGTACGAAAACGCTTCGCTTATCCCGTCAATGCTGCGCTGAATTGTATCTTTCAGATCATCAGTTGTTTGTGGTTTGTTCAGGTTTGCCTCAGAGAAAATAGTACAGCGGCGTAAAATCACAAGAACGAGCCGGACATTTGACATCGTTAACTCAGGAATTCACGTTACCATGAAATTTCTCATGCCTCAACTGAATTGTTTGGGAGACTGTGTTGCTCGTGGCCCCGTCTTGCTAAAAACAAAGTTCACTGATATCAACACTAGCATGGTTTCTGAAGGAGCCTGAATGCAATGAAAAGCTGCTCGAATTTTGATAGAAAATGTTTACTGTTAAAATTCGTTGTTTACGAGTGTAGCGTTCCATGGTAAAATTTTCCAAGGTTGTATTAATTAAAAGTCCAAGGATGATAGCTCAACCTTGACAGTTGACAGGCAATTTACTTCATAACCCTAATTTTACCCACGACATAACGACAATATGTTTTTACAGCAAAAGAGACCATTTTAAAAGGAATTGGAAACCTATATTAATATTATTATTAACAAAATTAATATCTATGTTGAGAAACAAATCTCGCTAAAGGCTTAAAAAAGTCGATAAACCGAAGTTACAGTACCACTGTAGAAGAGATCTCTGCAGGATAAAAGAACTCTTTGGGGTCAGTATGTGTAGGATACCAAGTAGATAAATGGCAATGAGGTCGTGGATGAAATTACGAGACCGGTTTCAGAACATGATGTAAAAGTTAGAGAACGATCGGTAAAACCAGCGATCAGTCACTTCTATTGAGACAGTACTGCTCAATCCCGGGGAGGATGGTAAAAGTTTAAGGTATCAAGGGTCCTATGGCCTTTATTGGATATGCCAGCCCCTTCACTTCTATTGAGACAGTACTGCTCAATCCCGGGGAGGATGATAAAAGTTTAAGGTATCAAGGATCCTATGGCCTTTATTGGATATGCCAGGCTCGAAAATGCTATTTGAAACGGAAATGCTCTAAGGATCTTTATGGGGTGATACTGTTTGGATTAAGCTAGGGTGTAGAAGAGCAATTGCTTAAAGTTAAAGATGTAATGGTTTTAACAGCGTGTTTTAACTGCGTGTCATCGAATCTATATGTAATAGGATCTCTTGGGTGCTAAGTAATAGGATCTTGCTAATGATCAATTCCGGGGAGAAAGAGAATACTGTAAGTAGTCAAAGGATCTATGAACTTAATTAGACATGCATTTCTTTAGATCGCGCGAATATTTAGAGTAGCCAATGTCTAAAGTTTAAGTTGTTATGATGGAATTACAAAAGGATCATGTAAATTCCACAGTTTTGACTGCATATCATCTGACTGGTGTGCTAATAAGCAAACTCTCCTGAATAATCCAAACAAGATGATCATGAACAGTACTGATCAATCCCGGGTAGGAAGGAAATGCTGTAAGGTCTCTAGTTCTAGATAGATATGGTTTAAATAGATAGCTATGGTTTAAACATCTTTGTAGGAGTGATACCAATAGATAAGTTCTAAGACTAGTAAATAGAACAGCGGAACTCCAGATTTCTGTAGATACCTCGAAATTGCAACAAGAGGATTATGTTTTGAATGCATATCATCGAATGTTATCTGCATTGTCCAAGTCTTCGAGCACACTCTATTCCGTGCTAGAGCATCATGTATAGTAATAATCAATTCCGGGGAGGAGAGTTGTATTCCATTTTGGGTCGGATATAAGTGGTGTAAATAGTAAGAAGATCAGATGAAGTGAAGTATTTCTTACACGTTCGAAACTTGAAAAATGTGTTTTGTTCAGCGAACATCACACTGAATTCTCATGCCGAGAACATCGAGAGCTTCTGATTCCTATATATTTATCTCCTGAAAAGGTTTGCTAACGGACGAGCTAGCGTCGAAGAACACTGCTTCAAGACCAGTGCTGGTATACCATCCGGTCAGGAGACTTGTTTGTATTGAGATCCGCTAAAACTCTTTATATAAAGAGAATCACAATGTATCTTAAGGGTCTCGGAGTGGATGTACTTAATACACTCAAAATTCCCCATTTCATATTATGCAGCAGTCTAATACAAACATTATTTTCCATTTAACACAATAAAAAAACTGCAACAAATTCTTAATTCATTAAGTAAATTCACATTCAGTTGATTATTAAGAAACCAAACGTTAAAAAAAACACACACACACACACACTTAAACTATTTCAAATTACTATGAATTTCTAAAACTTCAGAAACGTGTAATCAACTTTTACAACCCACTTTGTTGCACATGTGGCAACAACATTTCTAAAACCAAACACACACATATACAGTACGTTAGCAGATTACATACATCCTACGCCTAAACACACTCAGTGTGCAACTTCAAGCGCATGAAAGACCAACAAGCAACCAACTAAAATGAAAAACAAGTACCCACTGACAGCCAACAACCTGAACCTGAAGTAACAGCAGCAACCTGAAACGTCTGCAGGAGGAAGGAAAGAAGTCATAAACGAATGTACAGTGCAGTGTACAGTGCACTAAACAACAAACAACCCATACAAATCATAAATATGTATGTTATTACACGCACACATTTATATTTATACTTACGAGTAGACAATCAAGACAGGATTAAACTCTTTTTTTTTTTAATATGGTGACAGGTTTAAAATGTTTGTTTCATTTTTTTTTAATTTTTTGTTTTGTTCTCCTCCTCCAGTATAATTGTGCAAAATTGGAAAACACAAACAAGACGACTACAACAGCGACTTCAACTACGATGACGTTGAAAAACTAGTTTCACCCATGATGGGTTGTAATTGGTATAAGAAACAAGTTGTATTAAGTTTAAACTCTTTATGTGAAGTTGCTTTTTTTGTTTTTATGTCTATTTTCCTCAATTACCTCAAAAATACCTAGAAAAAGAAAATCGATTTTGTTTTTCGCTGAAAACGTGGGCAGTCAAAAGGAAGCGGACGTCGTAATGACAGACACTTAAAGGATTTGTTTTACAATACTATTAGAGAAGTGTTTCTTAAGAAGAAATAGTTTAATAGCAAATATTTATGTGTGATTGTTTAATTTCATTATTCCCTTGAAAACTAAAGGTTTTATTAAAAACAAGTTGTTCAATAGACTGCTCTAAAAAAACAATTTGTGAATTCACTCTAGATTGGGTGGACTAAAAATTTAAATGATCAGTAATTGTTACTCATATCGCTTCGATATTAAAGTATAAATTTGCGTTTATAATGCGTTTCCTTCAAGAAACATACATATATCCTCAACGATTTCGTTCCATTTACGATTGTTCATTACAGCGATCGTGGCTTTGAATCCAAATCGTGGATAGAGCACGAGCTCGATGTAGAGTTAAACTGCATGCGGATGCTAATGATCGGTAGGAGTTTTAGGTGGAATCAGCTACTCACCAAGGGGGAGGTCATGTCCTAATACATGATTTCAAATTTGTTGTTGTAGCAGCAGTGGTTGCTGAGACCATGGCGAGTGAACTCGGGTCATTCCGGTGCGTAAAAACGGCTGTCGCGGAAATGGAGTTTGCCCTGCTGCGGAGACATCCGTCCATTGCTGCAGTCTTTTTCATGTTCCACAATTTATCGGCCATGGGGTTGCAGTCCATCACATATTTTGTGATATCACTTTGAGGTCTCAAACTGAAGGAGAGATAATCTTGACGAAAATCCACCATGATATTGATTGAGAGGATGTCGTTATCGTTAACCATTTGTACGAGGAATATTAGTTTTTCAGGAAGCCCTCGTCGAACTGCATCTCAAACGGTAGAATTTTCCAATTGTTTAGAAGATATATTCGTTGTGACAACCGAATATGTAGCCAATCGATTGAGAGGCTGTCGTTATCGTAAACCGTTTGTACGTGGAATATGATTTTTTCAGGAAGCCCTCATCGAACTGCATCTCAAACAGCAGAATTTTCCTATTGTTTAGAAGATAGATTCGTTGTGACAACCGAATATGTAGCCAATCGATTATTTCGACGATATACAAACATTTTGCACCCACAACTTGGAAAATTCGTTCATTATGATTGAATCATTCGAGTGGCCATGACTTCTGTTGCCACATCGAATCTGTTTTGCCTGTGGAGGCTGTTGATGTTCGTTGCAAGACTTTAGAAGCTAATAATTCGATTTATTGTTTATGTAATTATCATGGAACAGAGCGCCAGGTAAGGATTTTTGTCTTCCTTAGATATTGTATCCTGTAAAATTACCATTCTTTGGTATTTTAATGAGCATGACTTTTTTTAGCTAGTCGTTTAGGATGTGGGCTTTACTGAAACGGGCTGATAGATGAGCTGACCACTGAAGTTGGCATAGTGTTTGTTGCTTTATTGTTTTTCAAGCTGCTGATCGATTATTCTATTTCGGCGGGACTTGAGCAGACACACCGGCTGGCTCGTTCGTCTCGTTCAACATGTTTGATCAATATCATCATCACAGTTGAGATTGGAGTGTGTTCATGGTTTACCATTCCCTTATAGTGTTCTACTCGTTTTTCTAATTGGCTCTTTTTTGCGAAGAGATTGTGAAACATTTTAATTGATAGTACTTATCCCACTTTCTATAACCAGGATAACTCCATTTATCTCAATCATTATATATATCCGATGATAGTAGGGGGTTTCAAGCAGGTATTCTAGAGATTGGGGATGTTGCAGTCTGGCTGGTTTCGCTATTTCCTAAACATAAACCTAGCTCATAAGCGCCCCTTATACCTTAATGAAATGTCTGAACAGTTTAAAATAAAGATAATTTGGATCCTGGGACATAGAGACATACAGGGAATATGAAATGGGTTACCAGGAATGATTACAGACAAATATGGCTACATCTGAATATAGGAGTTATTACATTATTACTTTCAATGAATAGGAGGCATTTGCCTGGTGTCTATAATAACTAGATAATGTCTTATTAAACGGCATGTGCAGCGATTGCAATGAAGAAAACTTTCAACACTTCTTGTGCTCAAGTCCCACATTGGCTAGGAAACAAATGATCTTCGTGGGATCGACTGGCTTTGATAAACTAACTGACATATAACGAGATCGTGTTAGATCGTGTTTGAGCAGCATGTCGTGGCAAACAATTCCAATTTGATTCAAAAAATTGAATCAAGAATTTAATTTTTAGCTTCCAAAAGGTTAATATGAGATCATGCATATTTCTCATCAAAATTGGATTATATTTAAAATAATAACTCTCAACTAATTCAAGTTAAACCAGTGTCTTAAAGAATAGATTCTTTTTAAGCATTGACACACTTTAAAAGTATGCAAATACTTGTACTAGCACTCACATAAGTAGAAACAGACAAACGAATGGAAAGACAGACAGACGAAGAGATATTAGTCAATTCGATTAAATAAAACTAGTATAAAGAGCTCCAGTCACATTCAATAAATAGTAGAGGAAATAAGCGTAAGAAAAAAAGCTTTTGCTATTAGTCAAACATCAAATTATATAATATTCGTAACTAAATTTATGCTAGGATTTATAAACATCTTGGTTCAAAGGAAAGTAAAATATCGATCTTAAGTGAACAGAGGCTAAGTAGCATTCAAGGTGGTTTTAATGGGAAAGTAGAAGATAATTAAATACCGGACTGGACCTAATAGGATGGATAAGGAGAAAAGAATTAAAGAGGCGATAGACTAATCCCTGTCTGTCACGAATACAAAATGAAAATAATCAACACATTGTTTTACCTTGCTCCAAGAATCCAGCAGTTAAGCAAATAGTCAATGTATCCCTTATAGACAGTAATCGTCAGAAATGTCTTATCACTTGACTAACTCCAATTTATATATTTTGGTCATTTGACACGTATAAGCTCTTTGTAATGCAGAGGGAAGACAATTGGTTACTTTATACATCCCAGGTAATTTAGCGTGAAGACAATTGTTACTTAAGTGTCTCTAAGTAATCTGGAGTGTTGAAATTTTAAACGTTTTGTGAGTAATTCGTTCAAACTTAAGTCTATAAATTGTGGAAAACGTCGACTAATTCTACTATCTATTATAACTGACATAGGCGGTTAAAGCGTAGACATATCTAACTGAATAAAAAAAGCCATGCAATCTTTTGGGCAGCTCAACAAGGTGTGGAAATCATCAATAATATAGCTCCGTATAAACTAAATATTTTTAATTCTAATGTAGAAAAAAGACAAGGACTCATGGCGAAGGCAAATCCAAACCGAATATTGGAAAATACGTAAAACTTGGTACAAAATTAAAAACATCGCGATGGACAGTTTCGAATGGAAGAAGTTTATTTATGCACCTTATAGGAACAACAGAATATATCAAGAATTCCATACGACATCACATACAAATCTTCCGATTTTGATAAAATTCTATATAAAAAATGACGAGTTTTTCGAAATTTAAAAATAAAAAAATTCAAAGGACTCCAAAGAGTATGTGTTTACCGAATATGGTCAATACCGGAAGACCCAAGTTCAAAAACTTGAGTTTATTATGTGTTCCTTGGTGGAATTCATGATATATGTGTGTACATAAGTATGTAAGAAGACTATAGATCTGGAAATCCATTTGTTCGAACAAATATAAAGGGACGATTAAATCAATAACTGAATAACATTAATATAGAATGAGGAACTGTAATAATGGGGGTACCGTAGAGCAGTGGTCGTTATAAGGAGAACATGTTCAATAATAATAACATGTAACTTTCTCTGTTGTAAGTAATTTATGATTGTGTTTTTTGTTTCTAATTGGATAATTTTTATGAACTTCGTTGACATTTGTGTTGTTCACAGATAAATAATCGTTTAAGTGTTGGTGGGTAATAGTGCGGATCACTTTCCTAGAGGAACTTTTCAGAAGCTTTGGATATAATGAGAGACTTTGAAATGTGGATTTATTCATGGATACTCAAATGGTCATGAATCCACTTCATATAAAGCAACGAAATGCAGCATTCTTGTACCATATTCTGAGAAACACAAAATATAAAACACGTTTTAAAGGAAGAAAGGAATATCCAGACATCATTCTTGGAACACATTATGAAAAAAATCCAAAATTTAAACTGTTACAATTCCCCATGGTAGCTAAAGGAAGAAAGGAATCTACATGGCTTAATAGTAAACAGATGTGTACTGTTACCCGATATTTGGGGATTCTAATTGGTTGCTAACACGCTTAATTCTCCAAATATTCTCACAATGTGAACACATCTTTCAAAATGAGTAGGCAAATGAGTGTGTGCGTCTAACATAAGAGAATAAGGCTTGGAGGTTTTATGACATATTGTATTTTCATTTCTAATAAATATTTTATTGATTTTTATCATAAAAATTTTATTATTTCACATAGTTGGGGCACAACATACATTTTAATTCATTTTTTTTTTTTGTTTAATACCCATATAATCATTTATAAATCCATAATATTGAAAATGGAAAAAAAGCCAACAGCACGAAATAAGGCCAACGTTTTTTTTTTCTGTTTTGTATATATTTTTCCTTGTCTCTTTTTATTTTTCGGTTTTATGAGGGAGTTTGGAAAAAATGTATTAAAACCACCTGGAGTTTTTCACATTGCCATGAAACTCAGTATGAAGTTAAAGCTTTAACATTTTGCCATAAATAAATTATTATTTATGTACGAGTAGGGGCATTTTAAATCTTAAATTATAGTTTTGCCTGGCTTTTGTTTTTCTTATTTCTTTTTTTTGTTGGTTTTGTGGAGCTTTTATTGAAGATCATGAAATGATCAATTTAGATAAATATGGCAGGAGTTATGAAATGCTAGTATGAATTGATTGGTATTGGGGCCAAATTGTGTTGCACAGTGGGTGATGAAAAATTATAGAGGGGTTTTGGAAATTTATCAATAAAAAATATTATTTATATAGAACTTCTTGTTTACATAATCAATTGTCTTAAACTAGAGCAGGAGTTAAGCTTTCATAGTAGTATTGCCAAGGAAGTGAAATTTAAAAGCAGGTAGAACCATGCTGCACCAAAGTTTACCTATATAAATATAGTTGGTAATGGAAATAAATCTATAACTCCAACAGGGATAGTCCGATTTTAATAAAATTTCCCATGGCTATAGATGAGGTCTAGTTCTCTAATCTAATAACTGCTTTCAATAAATTAAAACCAGTTTTGTATTGGTATATGACTTTAAAATAGATGGATTTACAATAAATAGCGTATCTTTTGAACGCGTTTTTTTGTTTTTAATAACTTATGTCATTTTGAAGGGTACATATCTGTCATTTATTCTTACTTAGTTATTCAAAATAATAGTGTAAACAACATTGTTTTTTTTTTGCTTCGAAAATGTCGAATTTTGTACCAACGAATCGTCATCTGAGGGATGTTTTTATTTTCTTCTTTAATATGAAGAAAAGTGCCGCTGAATCACACCAAATGCTCACCAGAGCTTATGGCGAATGTGTTTCATCGCTGTCAACGTGCAAGAGATGGTGTGCTCGGTTCAGAAGTGGTGATTTTGACACGGAAGACAAAGATCGCCCAGGCCAGCCAAAAAAGTTTGAAGACCAAGAATTGGAGGCATTACTCCCAGAATATTGTTATAAAACTCAACAACAGTTTGCAAAATCATTAGGAGCTACTCAAGCAGCAATTTTAAAACGTTTACGAGCAGCAGGATTCATTCAAAAGCTGGCAAATTGGATATCATAAGAATTGAAGCCGAGAAACCTTGAAATACGATTTTTCAAGTCCGAAATGATGAAATCATGCAAAATATCCAATGTTATGCTGTAATGAGTCTTCGTTAACTTTCAATGTGTCTTCGCTAACATAGGATATTTTGCATGATTTGCAGCAAATCAAGTAAAGGGTTTTCATTAAGCGATTTCTATCATTAAATTTTAAAAAAAATAACGTGAGTGTGAGATATTATCGACATTTTTATTCGTTTAAAAGACCTATCAATGTCATTGATCGCTGAGTTCTCTGTGATTTAAGAAAACCCCACAAGAATAAATCTAACGGGGTCAAATCGCACAATTGCGGTGGCCAGTTCAAATCACCTTCACATGAGAAGACCATGCCCTCAAATCGATTGTGCATAATGTCCAATGTGGCATGAGCTGTGTAGTACTTAACAGCGTCCTGTTAAAACCTAATGTCTTTGATGTCCATATCATTCAATTCACTCCAAAAGAAGTTGACCAACGCCGTTCTTAAGGAAATATGGACCAATTACGCCGCCAGCACAAAATACACAGTGACTTTTTCGGGATGCTTGGGAAGCTCTTGGATCTCATGTGGATTGATATCGTCCTAAATTCGACAATATTGTTTGTTGACGTACCAACCAATTTATCCAGAAATGGGCCTGACCGTAAAAGTGGTGAATGAAGCGCGCTGAACTTTGCGCGAACAGAAAACTCATCCAATCATCTGGGATACGCTTCACTTAAGAACAGAGTATCCGAAATTGGCTTGATTCATTCTTTGCTTCAAAAAAGGAGCAGTTATTTTGGCTCGGATTCCATATGTTGCCAGATAGATGGAAAATGGTCATAGCTAATAATGACCAATACTTTGAATAAATTTATATTGTTTTTGAACAATTCAAAATATTTTTATTTTTAAGTTATACACCCGATATTTTTGAGTAATTTGACTGTTATGTATCCTTTGTTAAGCACAGATAAGTCAATTGTCTATTATATATGTCCTAAGAAATCTAAAGTAGAGTCAATTACCACTTTAATGATCCTAAGTAATCTAATCACTTTAAACTTATATTCCATTAAGCTTTAGTATGATAGAATCCCAAAATAGTTTTCTAATAGGGGTACAGATATTAAATTATCTCAAACCAGTAAGAACATTTTAATTATTTTAATTTAACAATTTCCCATAATGATTACTAAAGAAACGTGCTATTAATTGTTTCTAATAATGACTTTCTATAAATTAACATTTCTAATTAAAATCCTTAACATAGGTCAAGTCTATAATTACACACAACTCTCACTTGTGGTCATTGTGAAATTCATTTTAAATAACAAAAGAAATTATTATTGAGACCATACGACGAGTAGGTACATATTTAAAATACACTACTAAGTATATATATATACATATATTTATATATATACTAGAGCTATAAAGTCATTAAAAGTTTTATTTCTATTTCAAAACGACATGAATCATCGCTTCAAATCAACAACAAACAACAGTCCATATTTAATTTAACACCAATAACTACAAAAATAATATGAAAATTTATATAGAAAATAAAACTCTCTAATGAATATTAAATGCAAACAAACCGATCGATCAACTAAATAAAATTAACAAAAAAAAAAAAATAATAAAAAAAAACTCACACCCATATTCAAATTGAAAAAGTCAACGTACATATGTATTTAAATACAAATGTTTATACCTATATCGTTTTTTTTCTTCTATCAGATTTATCGTATAAATAGTAGCAGTATGGCAACGGCTACGGGAACGGGTATGAGTATTTAATCGTTCATTAACTACTACAACTTGCATGTGTATGAGGTGCTACTTACTGCTAGCAAAAGGTAAGTGTACTTATTTTTACTGTATGTCAGTCGTTTCATTCTGTCCATCAGTCGTCAGCCAGTCAGTCATTCATTCATACGTACACTTACTCATTCTTTCTATAAACAAAAAAAATTAAAAAAAAAAAACATTGTCTGCAATAGAATTAAGTTTATGCACATACAAGTTATAGAACATGACAGTAACGGGGATGAGAACATTTTAAAACAATTGTACTTTTTTTCGGGTACAATTCCACATTATGTTTTTTTGTAAATTATTACTCATTCAGGCCCGTTTTCTCAATGTATCGACAAACTGCCTGTTACTAAATTTATTAGGCGAATAAACTCTCCGTTAACAATTTTGGTTTTCTCAATATACCGACAAAAAACATTATTTTCAGTTGGCAATACCTCTCAAAATAGATGTGAAAGCTGGCAACCCTGCCTTCAAGTGACAACATGTTTACATAAATCAGCTGTTAAATGTGGCCATCGACAGCCGGAATCTTTAGAAAAATGCATTATCTTCCATGTCTGCCAGGTAGTTAGGCCTGGCATGATAAACTCTTTCAGCATTCACTTGGAACTCATGTTCTTCGAGTTCAGCTTCCATCAAATTAATGTTAATTCCTCTATTAAACTTTCTATTTATAAAATCTATTTAATTTCATTTACAAAAACACAAACACATAAAATCTATGAACAGCAGTCAGCTGATTGAATTTATCTGTACGATAAATAATTCCCAGATGAGGTCGGGTTAGTTTCGCGACAGAATAGAAGCAAATGAGACATTGATGGTGTTTTCTTTTCTAAAAAAAATGATGCCTTATAAATGTGTAATATTATTATCATGCTACACACACCCTTGCAAAATGAAACATTTTTTTCTATTAGAATGGAACAAAATAATTTCTTGATTTTACACTTAACACTAATGTATATTTAGCGTGCCAAATATTGAATTGGAAATTTATATTAAAACGCGATATTTAACACTGTTAAAGCGACTTTCGACATTCAATTCTGCCTGTTTGCCAATAAGCATTAACAACACTGATTTTCAATAATAGAAATCAGCTGTTGTCAATCATTTTTTGCATAAAAAAAGTACTTAACGCAGCTGCAAAAAAGGGTATTATCTCACACTGAAATATAATTGAGGGTGAGATATGTAACATATTTACCAATTATTTATGCAACATATTTAGAAAGGAAAATGACAATTTTTCACCCCTGCGCCAATTGTAACATAAATGGAACATTTTTATCAGAAAAGAAAACACCATGAGAAAACCAAATTTCTTTAATCTGTAGTTTTTCGTTGCTAAAAAAGATAATTACCTAATGAGAAAACGGGCCTCAATATTGTAAAATATCCTCCAATACACAGACTTTATTAAACTCATCCTTCACTAGTCCCTGTGGATGTTCTCAGTTCTTATGTACCATGGTGCACCCACCATTGTTATCAAGAATGTTGTCGATAGGGCCCTCTGTCTAAGATCAATACTGGTATTGCTCCCCATTCCCACCATTTATGAAATGAAATAGTTTTGGCCGTAAAAGTACATTTCTTACAATTTGGTACAATTTGTTGTAAATTTACATTTATCAAACCTGTTAAATATCTGTTTGCAGCAGTAGTAGTAGTAGCAGTAACTAGCAAAAACAAAACAGTTTTGGGTGCGATGACCATGTACAACATATTGACACCTGTTGGTCATTATAGAAAATATTTCTGACGTAAACAACGGTGAGCCGAAAAAACAAAAAAAAAAACACCAACCAACCAACAAACACTCGCACACACCGGTCACACACCCATCATTTTTAAAACTTGTCAGATAAATTATCTGCAGTTGTTGAGGAAAACCATAATTTAGGAAAATTAAAAAATAAATTGAACTGAACTGCTGAAGAAGTATCAACAAATTGAATTAATGTTTTTGAACAAACAAAATTGATTTGCGTTTTTAATACCAGAATAATGGTTGTTGATTTTTGTTGTGGTGTAAAATTTACACGTGTAGATGAGGAGAGGAATTTTGGAATGAATTTATATCATTAAAATCTACTTTAATTGTAAAATTGAGACAATTTTCTTAAATCTTTTTTAAATTTCAAATAGATTTTCTAGAGATTTAATTGGTGTAATAAAGTTATAAAAATGTAATGAAGTTTTCATTTTACTATCAAAGTCTTAGCTAAGACACCAAGTTCAGTTAAGCGAAGACACAATACAGTGTTGTTGTGACAAGATATACAGAAAATCAAGGAGTTTGAAGTAAAAACGAACTATTAATTCGTATAGGATAGCAAAAATTCTTTAAAACGATCCTAAATTCTACATTTACACTACGATCATAACAAGTTGCTTTGTGCAAATGACGAAGAGTTTTCACTACGTGCTAAGTATTAGTATTATTATTAACAAATTTGTCATTTAAATGTAGTAATTGTCTATATCAAATTAACATAAAGAAAAGCTAATCTGCTGTACAAGAAATCTGTGATATTACACTGTTACCTTGTTAATGAAAAACCCTCTACTTGATTTGCTGCAAATAATGCACAATATCCTATGTTATGCTGTAATGAGTCTTCGCTAACTTGCAATGTGTCTTCGCTAACATAGGATATCATTAAGCTTTTTCTATCATTACATTTAAAAAAAAAACAACGTAAGTGTGAGATATCATCAACATTTTTTATTCGTTTAAAAGACATATCAATGCCATTGATCGCTGAGGTTTCTGTGACTTAAGAAAACCCCACAAGAATAAATCTAACGGGGTCAAATCGCAAAATTGTGGTGGTCAGTTCAAATCACCTTCACGTGAGAAGACCATGCGCTCAAATCGCTTGTGCATAATGTCCAATGTGTCATGAGCTGTGTAGTACTTAACACCGTCCTGTTGAAACCTAATGTCTTTGATGTCCATATCATCCAATTCACTCCAAAAGAGTTGGCCAACGTCGTTCTCAAAGAAATATGGACCAATTGACTTTTTTGGGAAGCTCTTGGATCTCATGTGGATTGATATCGTCCTAAATTGGACAATACTGTTTGTTGTCGACCGACCGTAAAAGGATGGTGGATGAAACTCACTGAACTTTGCGCGAACAGAAAACTCATTTTGATAAAACAATTTTATTATTTGCACGTGTTGTTGAACGCTATAACCGTTAATGGTGATTTGAGGAAACAAACAGAATAAATGACAGTAAATTCAACAGATGTAGCTTCAACAATATGACCGCTGTCAAAGTTCGAAAGTCCCTAATGGAAGACCCTTTAGTTTCAAGTGTTTTTTTTTATGTGTAAATCACATAAAGGGAAACTCATAGTTAGATCTTGCTAGTTTGTGCTATTCCATAGAAACTGGTTGCTATTTCATGCTATTCTATAGAAACCGGCTGTCATTTCATGATATTGTATAGTAATCGGATGATATTTCATGCTATTTTATAGAAACCGGCTGCTTTTTCATGCTATTTTATAGTAATCGGTTGCTATTTCAAGCTATTTTATAGAAACTGGTGGCTATTTCATGCTATTCTATAGTAATCGGTTGCTATTTTATAGAAACCGGTTGCTATTTCATGATATTCTATAGTAATCGGTTGCTATTTCAAGCTATTTTATAAAATCGGTTGCTATTTCATACTATTTTATTGCTACTTCAAGCTATTTCATGCTAATCTATAGTAATCGGTTGCTATTTTATGCTATTTTCTAGAAACCGGTTGCTATTTCATGCTATTCTATAGAAACCGGTTGCTATTTCATGCTATTTTATAGAAACCGGTTGCTATTTCATGCTAATCTATAGAAACCGGTTGCTATTTCATGTTAGTTTGACGTTTTGTATCTAATCTGTAAAAAGCATAAGTGGAAACTCATAGTTAGATCGAACATTTCAGTGTCCCGATAGTCTTAAATAATATAAAATGTTTGCCAAATTTGTGTAAATTTTTCAAATGGGGAAGAAAGTTAATTAAAATATGATTTTAAAAAAATGTGTAAATGGCGCACGTGTTCTTAAAATTGACAGCTTATATTGTTTATAAACTCTTATAACAATTCATCATTTCTAAATCATGTGAATATATGGGCTTAATATTTATTTTGAAAAATAATTCCCATACTTATGTTCGTATATTTAACAAAACTAAAAAAGTCTATCTCATGTTTAATAAGAAATTCATTAATGATGGCCACAACTAAACAGAATGAATATAAAAAAAATTAACATATTTATAAATACAGATAGATATATGTATTATCATATGTATACATATGTACAACAAACATTTCATATACATATGTATTGTTGTAAATATTCGTACATACATATGTACATATGCTAAATATTATTTGATTAGAATATTAATTAATAGCTTTAAGTTAAAAATAAATATCCCATACAAAAGTCATTCACGTTTTGTATTTTTTTTTTTTTTTTTACAATTTTTATTAAATATTTACATATTTATTTCTTTGTTTATTATTAATTTTAATTTTTTTTTTTTTTTGTATTCATAGTCGCAGTTTTTTTACCGCCAAGTCATCCATTGAAAACATCCCATTCCCAGCTACTTCAACTTAATGAATTCAAAACTATTTTGATTGGAAATTGAAATGTGGCAACATTGTATAAGTTTTATAAAACTTATTAATTAACATGTTCCCTTTAATTAAAAGTGTATATACCAAGTAGTTGCTGGTTATCTTATTCTTTTTTTTGGCTTTTTTCGGCTTAAAGTTTGTAAAGAGGGAATTTGTTTTTTCAGATGTCTAAGGCCCGTTTTCTCAATGTATCGACAAACTGCCTGTTACTAAATATCGACATAAATTTATTAGGCCGATAAACTGTTCGTTAACAATTTCGGTTTTCTCAATATACCGACAAAAAACATTATTTTCAGTTGGCAATACCTCTCAAAATAGATGTGAAAGTTGGGAACCCTGCCTTCAAGTGGCAACATGTTTACATAAATCAGCTGTTTAATGTGGCCATCGACAGCCGGAATCTTTTGAAAAATGCATTATCCTCCATGTCTGCCAGATAGTTTGGCCTGGCATGATAAACTCTTTCAGCATTAACTTGGAACTCATGTTCTTTGAGTTCATCCTCCATCAAATTAATGTTATTAAACTTGTTTTTTATAAAATCTATTTAATTTCGTTTACAAAAACTATGAACAGCAGTCAGCTGTTATTTATTTATCTGTACGATAAATAACTAATTGGCAGATGAGGTCGGGTTAGCTTTGCGACAGAATAGAAGTAAATGAGACATTGAGAAACCCATATTTCTTTAATCTGCAGTTTTTCGTTGGGAAAAAAGATAATCACATAATGAGAAAACGGCCCTAAGAGATTTACTGCAGGCGAAAAATGTTTGTTATATTTTAGAAAATAAGTTATGAAAACAAATATGTAAATAGAGAAATGGAAAACGGAAAGTCAAGGGTTAAAAGTCATTCAAAATCAACTGCCCACTACTAGCAATATTTTAGGTTAAAAATTCTAAAATTGAGCATATATAGCAACATCTAGGCGAACATACACGAAATATAGAAAAACGGTTTACGAAAAAAAGGATTTTATGAAAAATATGTATATCCCATCGTTTTCTAAATAAATTTTCATAAAAATATAAAGTGAGCTACAGTAATAAAGGGGAAACTTGTTGGTATACAATTTGATGAAAATGAAAAACCCTCTTAAACCCTCTTCTTTATTAATTAAAGAAGTTTCCTATTATATGTAGGTACTTGACCAGCAGTAGAAAAACATTATAAATCATAACATTTAAAATTGCTAGCGGCTTATTCTGTCATGGCAACAACAAATACAAGTTATATACATACATATGTGTCTATCTACACATTTGTAATTTGTACATTTTAAATCGGTCTAGATCATTTTGAGTTCCATATACGAATACTTGTACTGTTACCCCAGAATTGAATGACAACAACGACACCACACAACAAGCGAAACTGATACGATTTAATAATCTCAGTTTTTATATATTTTATTTTTTATTACAATTTCAAAAGAAATAAAATAAAAAATAAAATAAAAAAATAAACAATTCATATTCATACATAGATTGCATTAAAAAGTAAACAAGGGGTATGTATATACGTATATGATACGTATATGAGCTCATGTAGATATGTATTACAATATATACTATATACTTCATAAATACACTCAGTATTAAAATAATAGTTAGACTATGTTTACAAATAAGTCTAAAAATATTTATATATCAAAAGAGTGTAATATGTATATCAAAGCATATGAATGTTACTTTCGAACTTATAAAATTCGAAGACAATTATACTAGCCTGAAATAGCAACAGGTTATTATAGAATAGCATGAAATAGCAAACCGTTTCTTAAATAATATCATAAAATAGTCACACTTTCTTAATGAATAGCATGAAATAGCAACCTGCTTAAAATAAAATAGCATGAAGTAAGCTGTTACTAAAGAATAGCATAAGATAGCAACCGTTTACTATAGAATTAATGAAATAGCAACTGGTTCGATAGAATATCATGAAATAACAACCGGATTCTAAAAATATCATGAAATAGCAACCAGTTTCTATAGAAACCATGAATTAGCTACCAGTTTGTATAGAATAGCATGAAATAGCGGCCGGCTTCCAAGAATTACATGAAATTGTAACCGGTTTCTATAGAATAGCTTGGGAAAGAAACCTGTTTCTACAGAATATCATTACATATCAACCTCATTCAATACAATATCATGGCATTGCAACTAATTCATATAAAAAGCATTAAACAGCAACCTGCTGTAGAATAGCATAAAATAGCAACCAGTAACTGTAGAATAAAATGAAATAGCAACCGGTTTCTAAGAGTATCACGAAATATCCCCAGTCCCTAAAGAATAGCATAAAGTAGCATCCGGTTGCTATAGAATAACATGAAATAGCAACTGGTTCGATAGAATATTATGAAATAGCAACCAGTTTCTATAGACTAGCATCAAATAGCAACCGATTTCTATAGGCTAGCATGAAATAGCAACCAATTTCTATAAAATAGCATGAAATTGCAGCCGGTTTCAATACTATACCATGAAATAGCAACCAATTTCTACGGAATACCTTGAAATAGCACCTTTTTCTTATAGAATATCATGAATAGCTACCGAGTACAAACTAGGTACATTTCTTTAGCCAACATTGGGGACCTTTAAAAATAATCATTAGTTTATGTCCATTAATATGTACATATGTATGTATGTATGTAATTATATTTTGTCATGATATACAATCTAAAATACTCAAACACACATTTATTCATACAAATATAGGAGAATGTATGAAAAATTATTGTGCCGGTTGTCGTTGTTGGTTGAATTCGTGTCATGTTGTTGACGTCGACATTGCCGCTTTATTTTTTGTAAATTTTTTTTATTTTGTGTTGCTGATGTTATTGCTGGCTTTATTTTGTTGTTGCTGTTACTTTTAGTATTCATTTTATTCTTTTATTTCATTATTATTATGTATTTTTTTTTTTTTTTTGCTTAACAGATAACCGGTACTTACATACAAACAAACCTTACTCTGTGTAAGTAAATTATTTTTATTTTTTTACACACTCAACCGTACATAAATAAATATGTATGTATTTACAAAGTTCATTTCTTTTATTTTCTTCTTCTTGTTAATGTTGATGGTATTGCTGTTTTTTGTTTGTTTTTTTTTTTGTTCTCTTTTGTTTTTGTTTTATTTATACTCCTTATACTTGTATACAACAAAATTTATTGTCGTAAACAAACAGGATTTTTTTGCGTTTCATTCAAATTCTCATACATACAAACATACGCATGTAAGATGTATTTTTTTGTTTATACAGTGAAGATGGAAATAATAGAAGGGAATTTTGAATTGTAGAAAACGTAGCTATAGAAGTTTTGTGTAATTTTTTTAAATGTATTTGTTTTAACATAAAATTTTAAGGAATTTAAAACTGAGGACTATTTATGTACACATAGATGTATTTTATTATACATATGTATACTTTATTTATGTATGTAAAGTTTCACACATTAGACTGCTACCGATTCATATAGAATAGCATGATATTGGTTTCTGGTCCTATAGAACAGCTTGAAATAGCAACCCGTTTTTATATATGAGCATGAATTAGCAACTGTTTTTTTATAGAATAGCATGAAATAGCGATCAGTTCATATAGAATAGCATGAAATAGAAACCAGTTTCTATAGAATATCATGAAATAGCAAACGTTGTCTATAGAATGAAATAGCTACCGGTTTCAATAGAATAGCATGAAATAGCAACTGGTTTCTGTAGAATAGCATGAAATAGCAACTGGTTTCTATAGAATAGCATGAAATAGCAACCGGTTTCTATAGAATACCATGAAATAACAACTGGTTTCTATAGAATAGCATGAAATAGCAACCGGTTGCTATAAAATAGCATGAAACAGCAACCGGATTCTATAGAATTGCATGAAAGAGCAACCGGTTTCTATAGAATAGCATGATATAACAACCGGTTTCTATGTAGTAACATGAAATATCAACTGGTTATTATAGAATAGCATGGAGTAGCAACCGGTTTCTATGAAATAACATGAAATATCAACTGGTTTCTATAGAATAGCATGGAATAGCAACCGCTTTCTATAGAATATAATGAAATAGCAACCGGTTGCTATAAAATAGCATGAAACAGCAACCGGATTCTAAAGAATAGCACGAAATAGCAACCGGTTTCTATGCAATAAAATGAAATATCAACCGGTTCTTAAAGAACATCTTGATATAGCAACCGCTTTCTATAGAATAGCATGAAATAGCAACCGGTTTCTATAGAATATAATGAAAGCAACCGCTTTCTATAGAATAGCAACGGATTTCTATGAATAGCAACTGGTTTTTATAGAATAGTATGGAATAGCAACCATTTAAATAAAATTGCATGACATAGCAACCGGTTTCAATAAAATAGCATGAAATAAAAACCGGTTTTCATTGAATAGCATGGTATAGCAACCGGTTTTTATAGAATAGCATGGAATAGCAACCAGTTTCTAGGGATAAGCAATAATTAGCAACCGATTCCTATGTAATTGCATGAAATTGCATGACATAGCAACCCGTTTCTATAGAATAGCATAAAATAGCAACCGATTTCTATAGAATAGCGTGAAATAGCAACCATTTAACTAAAATTGCATGACATAAAATATAATCGGTTTCTATAGAATAGCATGAAATAGAAATCAGAATACCATGTTATAGAAAAAAATATCTATAGAATAGCATAAAATAGCAAAAGAACATAAAATAGCAATTTGTTTCTTTAGAATAGACACCAGTTTCTATGGATAGCATACAATAGCAAACATTTAAATAAATTGCATGACATAGTTACCGGTTCCTATACATTAGCAAAGATTAACATGAATAACATTTGGTTCATATAGAATAGCATCTGCTTTCTTTAAAATAGCATGAAATATAAATCAGTTTCTAGAGAATAGCAACAGCTTTCCGTAGAATAGAATGGAATATAAACCAATTTCCAGAGAATAGCATGAAATAGCAACCAATTTTTATAGAATAGCATGAAATAGCATTTCGTTCAGTTGAATAGCAGGAAATAGCAACCTTTATTTACATAATACGACTCTACTTTGTACCTATATCATAAAAGTTATATTTTTGGAAGTGTTAATGAGTTTGAAAATTAATTTCTTTGCAGCAGTTTAATATAAAATTGTGGAAATGTAGGTTTGTATGTACTTTATCTATACATATGTAAATGAAAATATTTATACAATTGTTATTGTTTTATTGTATTGTACATATGTATTCTCAGATTGTTGTTATTATTATTGTTGTTTACAAAATACATATGGAAGTACATACATATAAATACATATATTATATGCATACATATAGACATTTCCACTGAAAGGTTCAACGTAACCGAAAATAAAAAATTTCAAATTAACAAATTATTTGTCTGACATTATACTTATTAAACAAATTTTCAATTAACATTAAATTATTACAATGAAATGAAAAGATGCCGCATAAAGTTCGATTAACGGTAAATTGTTCATTTGATTTTGTTAATGTTTCTATGTCGCGTTCCGGTACCTAACATATCGTTTCTTATCAGTACTCCGAGATTGTTGTAATAAAGTATTTAAAAATTTTAATTTAAATCAAAATTTAGTGGATTTAACTAAAAAACAAGTTACTGCATTTAAAAATCACACTAAACATTTTATTTTGGTTTTCAAAGTGTGTCTCGTTCTCCATATAATGTTTGGATTTCTATATCACGGGATTTAGATTGAAAAATAATTATTTTTAAATACAATTTTACTCAGTTTTCATTGTATGAATGTATTGTGATTTCTATTATTATTACACTAGTCCAAAACAGGCGCGGATGAAATAGGAATTCCCCCTCCCCCAAAACCGAAAAGTTGTCATATAAAACAGAAGGAAAAAAGAAAAATGTAGAACAAATTTTGACCTGGATCTGCGCCTTGTCCAAAGTATTTGCACTTACATATAAAATGATATAATAAATACAAAGTTTTTTGTATTTTATGATATTTTGAGTTGAATTTACTTGACTTGAATAATGTAGCTATAAATTGAGAGTTGCCTTGTTGAAATCTTTGCATTGGTTTTTGTTTTACAACCTTTAGTATGATTTGTCACGCGACATATTTCTGCATCATTTTTGTAATATCAATTTACATGTCGCATGACAAATCATACTAAATGTTGTAAAACAAAAATCAATGCAAACATTTCAACAAGGCAAATCCCAATATATAGCTACATTATTCCAATTTTATTTAAGAAAAATCTTAAATAAATTATGGTCCAATACGCTGGTTTTTGCATTTTTCTAAAGGCAGCTGAAAATGAGTTTAATTTTTTGTCACGTTCGGAATATCATGTTTATGGAAACAACTAATTGACAAAACCTATCCTGTGCACAAAACATAAAAAATTCAGATTTCTTAATATTTTTTCACTTTAAAGGCGTATGAATGTCGCGTTCGGCACCGTGGAAATGCCCATATATATAAATATACATACATTGTACGTTCATATGTATTTACATATTGCTATGGTATGTCGTAATTGCATCTGAATTTTTCGTTATTGTTGTTGTTGTGGCTGTCGTTATGTTTCTTTTGTTTTTATTTTTTTATTTAATCTGGTACAAAATGTGGGATCATGTGGGCTTTTAACGAGATTCTTTTAAAATCATTTCAATGATACAAAACAACTAAGAAAGACAGACAGAAAGACAGGCAGACAGACAGACAGACGGACGGACATGGTTGGTGACTGGCTGACTGTATGTATGAAATTACAAACATCACACAGATATGAAAAGTTACATGCATAAATACATACATACATGTAGATACTTACATCATTTCATTAATGTTTTATTTATGTATGAACTCACATCTATACATATATTTTAATGTATAAAAAGAGTAAATGTTAAAAGGAAACAACATAGCAGTTATCTGTCATTTGTATTAAATGGATCAGATATCAATCAAAAACAAAAAAAAAACAGAGAAAAAACTCAAAATATTCAAGATTTATTTTAGATACAATGTATGTAAGTAAGTATCTTTAAAAAGCTGTTTCCTTTTATAATGTTTTACAAAAATTGTATTTAAAAGATTAACCTAAATTTTAACAGCTGTTAAGTAAATGTAAATTTTAATCTCATAAAAAGCTTTTGGCAATTATTTCTTTAAAATTTGTAAACAAAGATGAAATTTTAAAACCCTCCTAAAGAATTTCAAATTTATACCAAAAAATAGTGTTATCGAATTGAACTCAAAATTAATAGTGTTAGATTCTAACAGTAAATTTATATATTATTGAGGCACGTTTTTCTCTACACTAATTTGTTGTAAATTTATTTATTTTTTTTTTTTTTGGCGGGCTTTTTAATACGAAAATTACTTATTTCTGGCACGCGTGTTTACGTGTATCTAGTGCGTTAAACAAATAAATTGGCTTAAATATCTGCATAAATTAAGCAGTTTATCATAATATTTCATAATAATTACAGCTACTAAGTGCCGTTAGCAACATATTTTGCCTAAACAAAAAAAAAAAAAAAAATACAATATTCACATTCATAGATACATAGATACATACATAAACCTTCATAGATACATAGATACATAAACATAACAACATGAATTTATAAAATATTTATTTACATATGTATGTTTGTGTGCAATATTTTGAATAGGCTTTTATCAAATCGTAATTTAAACTGAAATTAGTAAAACTCAAGCATAAACATATTTTGTATTTTACCTACATACATACATAAGTACATACATATTTGTATAATTATAGGTGTAAATAATTTTATACCTCTATTAAAAGTAGACAAAGTTTACAGGGTGTTTACTGCTGCATTAAATCGGGATTTCAATTCATTTCGGGGGAGTTACAATTTTTTTCTCTCTCACAGTTCTAAGCAGGGATTTTGTAAAAAAATAAATTTGGTTGAAAAAAATTTTTTGTTGAATAAAAATTGGGGTTAAAAAGTTATTTTTCTCAATTTTGACAGATGTCGGTCCGAATTTCTATGAGATTATATACGTCACTGAAAAGGTCTTTGAAATGTCTATCTTTATATATCCATATTGTCTTAGTAATCCACGAACAGATCAAAAAAATCGTTTGTTTAATAACAAGTTAGAGAGCTAGATTCGGCTGTGCCGAATCTTATATACCCTACACCAAATTATACATTAAAATAAAATTTTAAATATTTTTAGGTAAACAATATTAACATTTTTATTTTTCAAAATTTAAAAAAAAAATTTTTTTCAAAATTTAAAAAAAAAATTTTTTTCAAAATTGTTTTCAATTTTTTTTTTAATTTTTTTCAAAATTTTTTTAAAATTTTTTTTTTTTGAAATTTATTAGTGAAAAATGAATTAGAAAAAAAAAATTTTTCTCAGCCGATTTTAAATAGCGACGGAGCCGGTAATCCAAAAAAAAATTTTAAATTTAAAAAAAAATTTGAAAAAACTAATTTTTTTTTTAAATTCTGAAAAACAATATAAAAAATTTTTTTTAATTTTGAGAAATAAAAATGTTAATTTTGTTTCCCTAAAAATATTCCAAAATCGTGATAGTCGTGGTTTTTTATTTATATCTTAGCCGATTTTTCAAAATTTTAATAGCAAGTGGACCAGAACCTTAGCTGTTATATGTATATTGATGTATCAATCACTTATATAAGTTATTTGGGAACTTGATTTGGAAGGTTGATTTCAACATACAGATGGACATGGCTAAAACGATTCATAACATATATTACATATATATCGTCACCTAAAATGCAAAATAACGTAACATAATTTCAAAAATGTAAAATGAAAAGTATCTATGATATAAGCTTAATTTCTCCCATTAAACAGAATGTCAAACACATTTCCAAATTGAAATATAGGTTTTTTTTATTGTATATGAACTTATTTATTATTATTATTTATTTTGTTACGTTATTTTGCATTACGTTACGTTATTTTGATTCTGACCCACTTTGCAGGTCAAAATCACAATTTTTTGGAAATAAATCTGGCATTTCTAAACGGCTGGTTCGATCGGGATAAAATTTGAAGTGGGCGTAGTCAAGGAGCATTTGAGTTTAAGTTATTAAAATGGGCCTTGGAAATGCTCCATGGGGGCTCAAAGTAGGGTACCTTCGACATATAAAATTTTTAAGCAGGTGTCATTTTTTTCCCCCAGTAGGAAAAATTTGAAAAATTTCCGAGTTATAGGCATTTCAAAATTAAAATTTTAAAATTTTGCCAATATGGGGCGTACTTTTGAACCGAATGGATTACATTTTTTTTGTTAGTTACAAACTAAACTACTATTAATACATATACAAAAGATTTCAGAGCAATGGATCAAAAAATAATCGATTTTCAATTTAAACATTAAAAAAATAGTAGATTTTTGCTGTTTTTTTGGACGAAAAGGTGACTTAACTCTATTTTTATAAAAAAAAAAAAAAAACTTCCTTTAAGAACATATAACAATTTTATGTTTTTCTATAAGGTATCTTTACGGAAAACATTTTGGTATAAAAAACTTGTCCTATTTTTCGAATAAGTCGCCCACTTTTTATAAAAATTTCAACTTTGGGCCAGATGTTTTAAAATCCCAAAGCTGGGATAAGAAAACGGAAAACAAACCTCAATGTGTACCCTATGTATCCCCAAAGTATTTTCCCAGCTCCGAAGGAAATATGGACCCTATGGGTAAAATTGTAAACATACTGTTTTTGGGATTTTTGCTACAATTTTTATGACTTGTTGACAAGTTTTTTAGCATTTTGTTATTTAGAATGAAAAATTTAAAAATCGTTGAAAATTTCGTTGAGGTTTGTCAATAAATAAAGATTTTATTACATATTACTTATTTATTGAGTTTCGAAAACTAAAATTTGTATCAAAATTTTAATAGGATTGAAAATATTAGGTACAATTTGATCCACATTTATTACGAACTAATTTTTTTGTTTAAATAAGTTAATTTTTTATCTTACAAAAAAATTTCAAATCAATATCTCAATTAGATTGAAAAACATGCCACTTTAAAACTCTGGCCTTCAAAAATATTGTTACATTTTAACCTTTTTAAAACGTTGGTTTATTTCCTTTAAATAAACCGGATATTTGATTGCAAATAAAAGCAGTTTTAGTGGTTTAAAATTTGTAACAACTCTTTATTTATTTAAAATGTACAACAAGAACAGTTCAAATAGTCACTCAGTGTCTTTATAAACGTTTATCAATTCGCAGAAATGCACACACACGTTTATAATGTACAAACTTAAATGTACACGACAGTTGATGTTAACTCTAACCACAGAGTATACAGAGGTGTCACGAGACAGAAAATAATCTCGTTTTCTATTCGTCTCTTTCTTTATAAACTGTCCTTTTCATTGTTTTGTTTTGGTTATTTGTTTGTTTTGATTACATTACTTTGTCTACCATATTCGCGTTGTATATAGCGTTTTGCTTCAACACATCACTGATATTGTAGTACAAAATATTTGTTGTCCTATTTTAAGAGAACTGCTCTTTCATCTGATTTTGAGTTTTTGAAACGTTAAATTTGACACCTCTGTATACTTTGTGCTCTAACAGCGCCTATGATAAACTCCACTCACGACTGCCACCTATGCCACTATTTATAAACACGCCATCTTTCGTGAATCTTCTACAATGATCTTAACGGACAAATTAGTATGTACGAATTCTAGAGCTTTCGATGTCAATGTTAGCTGTTTAAACATTTATTGTTTCCATACTTATAATCAATGCTAATACCAGCATGTTATCAACATTGTTGATAAATAGAAGCTTCTACTGATGTACGTGTTTATAAACATGATGAATGCTGCAGGCAGTCGGTACAGACCGTTCAATTCAAATTGCTATTGCAAATTCATAACAATATTGCATAATAGTAACTATAAGTCGGTAAATAGTGATCGAAATGGAAATGGGATGATAATTCGTGATCATAAAATATGAAAGTGGCTATAAGTCGGTAAATAGTGATCAAAAATGAGAAAAATATGATCATCTGTGATCACTTTTATTTTCAAACAAAAATCGATTTTTAATATGAATTTGAACAGAAACATAAGTGGAAAAAGTGCAATATTACAGTTATATTCCTGGTTAGGTTGCTATTTAAATTCGGGAAAACCTTGATTTTTTAACTATTTTTGACCTATACGAGGATTACTAAGTCATTAACATAGACAACATGGATTTACGATGACAGACATTTCAAAGACATATATAACGCCATAGAAATTCATACCGAAAATGGGTTAAAATCGAGAAAAATATGTTTTAAACCGAATTTTATTTCAACAAAAATTTTATTGGTGAATTGTTTACCAAACAATTTTTTGTACACCAAATATTTTTTTCACCACAAGATTTTTTTTTTGCAATAAAATTTTATTTTAATCTTTGGTGAATGGTACACACACCCAGAGAAAAAACAACTTAAAATCAATAAAAACCGTATTGAATCAATAAGAAACATTATCGAAAGTCTAGTAATGTTGAAGTTTTTTATTTCAATATGGAAACATATTAATTTTATGTTGAAAATTATTGATTTGTCGTATTTCAATATAATTTTTCTATTGAAATTTATTGTAATGAACATTATTGAATTAATATGACGCGTTCTTATTTTTAGTTGCAGTTTTTCCCTGAGTGTACATATGAATCTTTTACTTGTTTTCAACTAGTTCATGAATGAGTGAGAATAGAAAAAAGGGTACTTAATTCTTACAACAAATTCCCAAAAATGCCGATCCTTTGGATATTCTATTGTTCACCTTCTGAGTTGTGTAACAAAATACCTATATAACCCGAATTTTCTGTCAGTGCAATGACTCAAATACTTTCACAAATGCGGCTTTCTCTTCAGACCCTCTCACTGTTCTAGATGTTTTTTAATGAGTTTTCTCTCCCAAAAAGATCAAGTTTGTGGCAAAAGTCTTTTGTTTTTTAAAGGTCTAAAAAATGGATAAAACTTTGATCTGAATACAAATTTTTAATTTCCACATTTGCACGAACGAGTTCTCGGGAAAAGATCTACTAATGAAAGAGTTAAATTTTATTCTAGTTAAACAAAAATCTCTAATAGAACTTAATAATTTCTCAAATTGTTACTTGCACTTCTTATTCAAGTGATCTATCTGTTCCAGGGAATTTGTAATAATTTTAAAATTTTCCAAGCGATTTTTGCTTTTTATGTTTTTATTACATTATACATATAAAACACCCTGTGTGTAAATAATTGCTCACATATTTTACCAAATAAAAAAAACAAAGTATAAAAATAAAACTGTAATAAACATTTATCTATCTGTAACATTTCGAAATTGGTCTATTGGATTTGTATGTGACTTCAACATGCAACTAAAGTACAAGTGTGCGTGTAAATATGTGTATAAACAAATGTGTGTGTGTTAATGACTGTATATGTATTTTTGTATTAAAGTATGTTTTATTTTTTTTATACAAAATAATTTGCACTTGACCTTGTTTATAAAAAAAAGGGGGAAAAATAATAATAATAATAGTACAAACACAACAACAACAGCAGCAGCAAAAAACAAAAGTATCATGAATGATACAAAACAAATCAACTCAATTCAACTCAGCTCAGCTCAGCTCATACTTAAGAAAGTTATAGCCAACAAAAATAACAATAACATCAAAACACCAAAACACTAAAACACCAAATGAAATGAAAATACTCATACTCACACACTAACAAAAAACTTACAATAAAATGGAAAAGAAAAAAAAAAAGAACAACAAAGTAAGAAAAAAACACAAAGTATAATCATAAATACACTTACACCCGCTATGTATTAAACAAATGGAAATGTATGATATCATACACACACTCTTATATACATACTTACATTTGTAAAGGGTGTTTTTTTAGACGTATAGAACTTCGGATAGGGATAACTATAAAACTAGCTGTCATACTAATAAGTGTTTTTTGACCTTTTTTTCAGTATACTTTGGCAAATCACCAATGTAAAGACATACAACAGAATAATTCACATATTCAGCGATGAGGCTCATTTCTGGCTTTACGCGTATGTAAACAAGCAGAATTGTCGTTTTTGGAGAGATGACAATCCTCATGAGACTCTTGAGACTCCATTACACTTTTTGGTGCGGGTAACATGCCTAACACGCATACCTAAATTGGAGCGGAAGGCGTTTTTTATTTGTCAAAAGTTCTCATGCGCATACAATTTGTATGCAACATACCGAAATAACGCGGCGGCAACGCTTTGCAATTGGAAAATCCGATTTTGACAGCGCGTTTAATAGTGAAGTTAGTTGCAAAACACAATAAATGTAAACACATACATACAAAACGAGAAACAAATATGCAAGAAACTCATTTTTTAAACTTTAATATTTAGTTTTTTTGATAAAATTTTAGTTTACGAATCACAAAACAAAAATCAGAAACACCAATACTGCAATGTACTTTATTGTTTAAATAATCCGGGTTGTTATATTTATTTTTTTGATAACCTTGTTTTTATTGTTTGAAGTAGCGTTGCCGTTTTTATTTAGGTATGACATTTCAGCATTAAAGCTAAGCGGAAAAAACGTTCCGCCTTACGCTTTTATTTAGGTAGGCAAGTAAGGCGTCATCGGCCTATTTGTCTTTAAATTCGAAACTGGTGCCAACATTACCGTAAATTGCGAACGCTACTGGTAAATGATTCGTAATTTTTTTTATTCCTCATGTCATTGCAAATCATTTGGAGGAGAAATGGTTCCAACAAGACGGCGCAACATGCCATACAGCGCGTGAAACCATGTTTTTGCTGAGCCAAACGTTTGGTGACCGAATTATCGCAAGAAATGGAGCTGTGAATTGGCCACCTTTGGCCTACTTTTTGTCGGGATAAGTCAAATCTCTGGTCTATGCTGACAAATCAGCAACGATTGATCATTTAGAAGCCAATATTCGAGGCACTATTGAGAAAATAATTGGACCGAAAGGTGGCGTTTATAAAGTGCAGTCGCGGATGCCATATGCCAGAAATTATTGTTAATCATTAAGTCTGCTTTTACACAGGGCAAGTTTTCTTGCCGCAAGTCTGAGTTTATAGAAGAGAAGAAAAGAGGCAAGTACTGGCAAGTATCTTCAATTCTCTTTTGTTTTCTCATTTTCACTATGGCGTCTATTGGGTTTTGACATACAAAATTGAACACGGACTTGCTGTGTATTAACAGACGAGCAAGTTTAAAAGAGAATCGAAGAGACTTGCTTCAAGTTAACTTGCTGTGTGTAAAAGCAGACTAAATGCCATGAAATTTGTGAGCTAATGAAACCAACATTTTGGTCATTCCATTGAATTTGTTTTATTTTATTTTTTAAAAAAAATTCTATGCCTCTTAAAAAATAACCCTTATATACCCAGCAGTTAAGCAAGTAGTCAATGTATCCCTTATAGACAGTAATTGTCACTAATGTCTTATCACTTGGCTAAATACAATTGATATTGTTACGAACTTCCAATAGCGATATGAATTAAACAGTCTGTAACGTCTGCCTGCAACATTCATCATGTTTATAAACACGTCCTTCAGTAGAAGCTTCAACTTATCAACAATGTTGATAGCATGCGGTTATTAGCATTGTTTGTAAGTATGGCAACACTAAATGTTTAAGCTGCTAACATTGACATCGAAAGCTGTAGAATTCGAACATATTAGTTTGTCCGTTAAGAGCATTGTAGAAGATTCACGAAAGATGGCATGTGTATAAATAGTGGCTGAGGTTGAAGTCGTGAGTTTATCATAGGCGCTGTTAGAATTAACATCAACTGTCTCGTACATTTTAGTTGCGCATTATAAACGTGTGTGTGTGTATTAAAATTACATTGACTATTTCGACTGTTGTTGTACATATGCATAAATAAAGAATTGTTACAATTTTAAACTACTAAAACAGCTTTTTATTTGCAATCAAAAGTATCCGGTTAATTGAAAGGAAATAAACCAATGTTTTAAAAAGGTTATAACGCAACAGTATATTTTGGGTCTAGTTTGATACGCATGTGCTCTTTGTAGTGCAGAGAGAAGTCAATTCGTTACTTTATACATCTTCCGTGTAAGTCAATTGTCTCTAAGTAATGTAGAGTGTAGTCAATTTTAACGTTTATTTTGTACGGCACTTTAAAAAGTAGTTGTTTTAACCACCAGATGTAATATATTTATTGAAGTCCGATAAGCAGTCATCGAAGACAGATTTGTCGATCTCGATCTTGAAGACGGCTTAATTGACTACGATGACGGCCTTATCGACTTTGACTGACAGCCCAGGGATGCCAGGTACTTTTTTTCGCTGTCCCCAACCAAAATTAAAAATATTCCCAAAAATCCCAAAATATTGTTTTTCTATAAATTTTCACATATTAAATTAGTTGGCCAATAACCGATTAATTAGTTGTTATAATATTAAGAAGGTTCCTTCAAACCAAAATTTTTATGAATTAGCCAAAGTTTGCTTTGAAAATATTAATTCCAATTGGTAGAATTTTTTTTCCACTGCATCTCGTAACACATCGTTTCAGATCTTGTAAAAGTGGTATCTTTTTTTAACCAAAGACTTAGTATAAACCGATTTGTGAATAATATATTGTAAATTCAATTTAACTTTACAATCAAAATTTGTTTTGATCGGCACATAAAATTTGACAATTAGAGAACTTCATTTAAATACAGATTTAGATTTAAAGATTCTATCATATTATATGTTATGATACGTACATTCAAACGAAATTTTCTGTCCCCAAAAAATTGTCTGTCCCCATCTTTGGGGATAAATTCCCAAGACTGGCAAGCCTGTGACAGCCTCCGAACCTTTCCAGTTAGATTCCGAACACTTCCAAAGAATTTGGAAAAAGCCGGCATTGGCACCTTCAAAGAAGACGCCCGGTCTTCATTTTTGTTAAACATAAATAATTAAAATAAATAAAATAAAACACACTCCCGTGCTACTTATGGTATTTGGAAAAAAAGAATAAATAAATAAATTCCCTATTTTATTTGTTCTACATTAAACGCTATTGTTAAACTGACTTTGTTAACTCTTAACAAAGATAAAATTAAACGAATAACAAATTTCCAAAATAAGAGTTTGAAATTATTTAATACTAGCTTGACCCGGTGCGCTTCGCTACCCCTGTTGTAGTCTATGTTGGAAATTTCAATAAAATCGTTTCGGCCGTTTAGTATTTATTGTTTAAGAACTAAAGGTACCAATTTTACCGGTTTTCCCCCTTCCTGGTCCATGTATTGAAAAAAGTTATAGCCTATTGACGCTTCCAAGTAAGGATCTACCTACGTTCCAAATTTCAATAAAATCGGTTCAGCCGTTTAGGCGTGATCCTCAAACAAACAAACAAACTTACAAAGACATTTATATATTTACTAGCTTGACCCGGTGCGCTTCGCTACCCCTGTCGATGTAAAAATCGGTTCAGCCGTTTAGTAATTATTGTTTAAAAACTAAAGGTACCAATTTTACCCGTTTTTCCCCCTTTTTTATCCCTTTCTGGTTAAAGTATTGAAAAAATTTATAGCCTATTGACGCTTCCAAGTAAGGATCTATCTACGTTCCAAATTTCAATAAAATCGGTTCAGCCGTTTAGGCGTGATGCTCAAACAAACAAACAAACAAACAAACAAACAAACAAACAAACAAACAAACAAACAAACAAACAAACAAACAAACAAACAAACAAACAAACAAACAAACAAACAAACAAACAAACAAACAAACAAACAAACAAACAAACAAATAAACAAACAAACTTACAAAGACATTTATATATTTATATAGATATAGATTGGAGAGTTGTCGGAGGATGGTTGTGTACAAGCAATCCATTATTGGAGTGTCTATGAGATGTGTTTTTAACTGACTATTTGTGGTAAATTAATATCCGTACATGTTAGAATAACTAGTTATCTTTCTGATCAAGTAACCAGTTAGGTAACTAGTAAGGTAACTGACTCTATGTAACCGGTATGTGAATCCAATGCATTGACTACTTTGGATCAGCTATCGGACAGTCTGATTGTAATCCATAAGTCTTAGGACATGTACGTGTTAAAATAACTAGTCAAGTAGCTAGTTATGTAACTAGTGGTCACCCTAAATGATAGGTAAAATCAGTAGATCGATACAGTCTCCTACAACTGCTGGGTATGTACATATGTATATAATACAAAAGATTGTATATATATTAGGGTAGTCCGTTTATATGGAGGAGAAATATGGTGTTGATTTTCCAAACTAAAATAAAACTTTAGTTTATTTTTGTGAGCTGGATCTGTGGATTAAAAGGTCCTTTTTAATCATAAAACCTTAAGAGTGAGTGCTTCAATAGATAGATCCAGCTCAGCTATTATTGACGCCAGGACCAGAGACCTGCGCGGAACGGCTGTAAGCCGGCTGAGCCGAGCCGCCGATAAATTTTCAAAGCCGCCGCAGCCGATTTTTTTTTCGGCTTGAAAATAGCCGCCGTTTTTGATAAAAGTTCCTTATTAATTTCATAAAATTTTTAGAATTTCACTTTTTAAATTTTTAATTATTTAGAATTTGAGTAGTTATTATATAGTCGGCTGACAGACGGCTATTTGCCGCCGCCGTGAAATTTAGTCGGCGCAGGTCTCATTTGGAGATATGTAATCTTAAAATGAATAAAGCTTTAATTTAAGTTGGCAACATCCACAATGTTTTTATAGCGCCACCCTAATATAGTTATACTAAATATTGAAAATGAAAATGGCAAAAAAAAAGGGTAATTCAAAATTTGTTGAAGTCGCCAGCCGCCGCCATGTGTGACGAATTCCCATAAATTTTTTATTGTTTGAATGGGATTTGCTTTTTTTTTTGTTTTTTTCTTTTGCTTCAAGCCCAGAAATGTTGTTGTAATTAAATGAGGCAAATTTTATTCGCAGTAACGAAATCAACCAGACATGCCAAATTTGCCAATAAATTACAAAGAAAGGAAAAAAAAGAAACAAATGAAACAAAATTTCAAAAATCATTTGTAACAAACATAATTTCACGCAATTTTCTTTAGTGTGTTCAGTACAAACTAATAAATTATTTATTTATTCCCCCCATTTCGTTATTATTTTAATATTTTTTATGGCCCCTACATGCGATATTCACACAATCAAGGTAACATATGCGGTCATGTGACTGGTACAAGGGTCACAGGGAAATTCATAGGAAAAGCAGTGAAATAGAGAAAACAAATAATGGCTAAGAGGGCTTTACAACATTTGTTTTATTTAATGCCACCACTTCAACATCATTCTTTAACCATTAAGGTCTGACCCCCCATATCAATGTTCGATTTAAACAAATTTACACTCATTCTGCACTTAGAATTTTTTTTATTGGCAAGGCTTTTTATCTGTCCCACCTGATCGAAGTCCCTATCGAAAGACCCTTTATATAGATAAACACATCTGATACACATCAAACTACAATAAATGCGTTTAGTGATACTTAAAGAATAGATAGAGAAACATGAATATGAGAAAAAATTACTTTCTCACTAATTTTTTCTCAAATTCATGTTTCTCTATAAATTCTTTAAGTATCACTAAACGCATTTATTTTAGTTTGATGTGTATCAGATGTGTTTATCCCCTGCAGTTCATTGCACTAGTTCCGCGACGTCGAATTAGTTAGCCACTGAGAACTACCACTAGTGAATTTTCAACCCACTCGCAACGTTATTGACTGGTGAATTTAACACGGGGATGTCATTGCAGGTGGCCGATTGGAACACTCTGCATAACACTTCACTATTAAATTCAATAGTACGAATACTCCAGCATTTGAGAAAAAAAATAAAAAATAAATTTTTCAGAGAGCGGGGTTGAACACATAACCTCTCGTTTTGTAGTCAAATGCGCTATTCACTAAGCCACAGAGCTCTTATTTGTATTGCTCTCAATTTGTTATTAAGAATTACATGTGAGTCTACTCTCAATTTTTGCTTTTTTTCATCATCAAAGAGAACGAAAATACCAAACGGCCACATTCAGCATTACATGTGGCCATTAAAGTGGTATATTTTAGAAGACTTTACCAAACGGCCACATTCAGCAGGGTTTTAGAGGATTTTATTTTACTTGAATTTATTTTCAAAAACTTAAGGCGAATATCCGACTATTGTTTGTTACTGAATATGCTGGCGAAATGTAGTGCAAATGATAACCATTTAACTACCACTTTAGTAGCCACAGCGAACTAGTTTCTTGTGCAAGTAGTAATATAGCTAGTGTAAGGTTTCCAATTGGCACTTTTCAAACTGCTGGGTCTATATAAGAAGTCTTCCAATAGGGACTTCTGAACTTTGACAGTTTATAGCGACCATATTGTTGAAGCTATATCTGTCGAATTGACTGTGATTTATTCAATTTGTTTTCCCAAATCACCATGGACGGAAATAGTGTCCAACAACGCGTGCAAATGATAAAATAGTTTAATCAAACTGGGTATTCTGCTTTGAACCTAATTTTCATTAAAAAAAAAATCATCTTCAGCGATTTGGCTCATTTTTGGATGGAACACATAAAATTGTTGAATTTCGGACGATACCAATCCACATGAGATCCAAGAGCGTCCAATGCATCCCAAAAAAGTTTCAGTTTGGTGTGGATTTTGGGCTGGCGGCGTCATGGGCCCATATTTCTTTGAGAACGACATTGGACAGGTCATCACCGTCAACGGTGAGCACTATAGGTGATGATTACCAACTTCCTTTGACCTGGATTTGGTGATATAGACACCAACCACATAGTGTTTCAATAGGACGGCGGTAAGTGGTTAAGATCATTCCAAATTGGACATTCTCCACGAGAGGTGTTGTGAACTGACCACCAATATCGTGTGATTTAACCCCGTTAGACATGTTCTTACAACTTCGTTTGAACAAGAACATAACATCGACAACTGTTGTCCACACGAGACAAATTGTGCGTAAAATAAATTGTTCGCTAAGTGAACAAATTGATGGCTCATCAAGATGGAAGGCTAATATCAACAGTGTTAGCATTACCAAATATTGCTAAATATCCAGGGCGTGAAAAAAGGAAATTCCTTCCCCCCGAGAACCAAAATGTTTTAATATAAAAAAGGAAAAAATGAAAATGTAAAATAAATTTTACTTTATTATTATTATTTACCCCCCAAATGGTTGACCAGGTTCCATGCCTGAACTATAGTGACTGCTTTATTCGTTTCAAACCCACCATCATATTTTTAATTCTTGGTTTTTTCCTCTTTTATTAAAAAGCGCTATTGTTTACACACGAATGCCATGAAAAATGTTAATATACATATTTTACATTCGATTGTTAAAAGTCAGTCAAATTTTTATTACATCAAATATACGAGTATATATTGTATATATGTATATTTTTTTGTATAAAGGAATGAGTGCAATTATTCGTGTAATATTGTTACTTTGTAATGTGGGCCTTGCAAATAAATACTACCATTTTAATGAAATGAATTTTTAATTACTAATTGGAATTGATTTCATTAAAGCAATATACTTTGAATTACGCAGAGAAGTGAGCAAATGGAAATAAAAACAAAGAGTTTTAATCCAAATTGATGGATTTAAAATATGAGGAATGGTAAAATAAACTAAGTACTTTGGGATTTTCACAATCATTTAGTAAAACTTAATGTTTTTTGAAAGATTTTTAAAAATTATTAGAAATAAAAAATAAAATTGTTCTTTTATTAGGTTATTACTTTGATATCATTATAAACTTATTGATTGTAAGAGCTTATAGAAGTCGTTAATGTCAGTAAAGACCAAATGTCAAGTTACTACGGAACAGAAATACTTATGCATTAAATATTTTCAACTAATTGAGAAATATATTGATTCTGTATTAACTGCCTTTGTAAAATGTTTAACAAATAAGTACTTACATAGTAATGCCCTTACTTCCAAGTAATGCCCTCAGTAACTAGTAGTCATTATGCCAATTATGTATGTTATTCAGTAATCGTAGCTATTATCAAGTTGTTGCTTTATACCGAAAATATTTAAATTTTCTACCAACGAACAGAAACTCTTTAACTAAATTCAATTTAACTATAAACTTTAATTCAATGTTTGTTTTAATGACCCAGGAAAGTATAAAGAAGAAGCAAGCTTATAACAGAAAAACAATAATCAACAACAACTACAAGAACAAGAACAAATAACATGATAAACAAAACAGCAACGTCATCACTGTCAGAACAAAACAGCAGAAGTAGTTGTAAAAGAAGAAGAAGAAAAAGAAAAAGAGCAAGCAATCAAGCAGTCAGGCAGTCAGGCAGCATGGTTGTTAAAAGTAATAACAAAATTAAAGGCCATGACAACAACAAACAATAAATTTGCCCAGAAAACAGACAAAAAAAAAAAAACAGAAAAGAGCTGAAAAACAAAAATGGCACGAAATACGAAAATAACACTAATGGACTTATGTACAAATACACTCGAAAATATGAAATAAGTATATAGTAGAGCTGGGCAAGGCACTGATTAATACATAATTCACTGGTGATTAGAAAAAATGTATTACCCCAAATACCTAGGGATAATACAGACATCGCCTGTATAATGTAGCGTACGTGTACCTAAATCATCGTTTGTTATCAGTAGGGACGGACTTTAATGCATTTATTATAAAAAAAATATGGTTTAAAAAAATCAAAATATGACATAAAAATTTTAAAAAATATGCACTTAAGTATAATTTTGTGTAGAAACATAAAATAATTATCTCTGGATCACACTCTCAACGCCCAAAAAATACACAACAGAGTTTCAAGCAGTTAGGTCTCTCTAAATTATACTAACACTTAAATAGTTAAAAATTTATAATTATTATTGTTCTTCTGAGAAAACGATGGGTATATTAATTCTAATATCTTTGTTTTAATACGCCATAATCTTTAGAGACTCCATAACGCGATGGTTGGCGCTGCTATAATTAGCACATAAAACTCATAACGGGTTCTCCTCTAAACGGGTGTGTCTCGTTCGCTATCACAAGTGTATCTTTTTTGAAAAACTAATTTTATTAAGCTAATTTTTAGCTTTTATTTTGAAACATTTGTTTAATATAAAATTATTCAAAATATTAGCCATTGTTAGATATTACCTTTTCCCATCTCTCTGACAACATATGCTCATCTTTTGAGGCCAAAAACGCATTAAGGCAATTTAGGATACCCTGTACCCCAGAGAGAGCGTTCTGCATCGATCAAAACAAATAGTAGTCGGACGGAGCAAGGTCTGAACTATAGGGCGAGTAAAGCAAAACTTTCTAACCCCTTATTTCTAAATAGTTTTTAGCAGGTATTGCATAATGTGGCATCAATTGCGTTCGGTACAGGTTTGCTGTGATGGTCTGGTCCAATTTCAGCACCCTACAATAAATATGACTCTTATGCTCCCACCAAATACAGAGCATTACCTTAGCTCCATGGATATTTGGCTTTGGTGTCGATTCGGCTGATTGGCCGCACTTAGCGTACGATCTTTTACTCTTCGGGATATCGTAATGCAAAAATGATTTTCTTTTAAAGCGTTCCAGCTTCATTTCAGACATGCAAAATCGTTTTTCAAGATCTCTCGGCTTACATTCATATGGTACTCAATTTCCCTGTTTTTGGATAAATCCTGCTGTTCGCAAACGTTTTGAAATGGCTGCTTGAGTAGTTCCCAATTATTTTACAAGCTTTGGTTGAGTTTGACAACAATCTTCATGGTGTAATGACTCCAATTCTTGGTCTTCAAACTTTTTTCCTGCCTGGTAGATCTTTGTCCTCGTGTCAAAATCACAACTTCTGAACCGCACAAACCATCTCTCGCACGTTGAAACCGATGAAACACTTTTACCATAAGATTTGGTGAGCAATCGGCGTGCTTCAGCGGCACTTTTTTTCAAATTAAAGAAGTATAACGAAACTTAACGCATGTCGGTACAAAATTCGACATTTTCGAAGCAAAAAAACTTTGTTACACTATAATGTTTAATAACTAAGTGAGAACAAATGACCCTTCAATATGGCATATAAGTTATTACAAACAAAAACCGCGTTCAAAAGATACAGCTGATCATTTGTTCCATATAAAATTTTTCGCAAGTATGAAGAGAGAACTAGGCTTAAGGCAGAAAAAGTTGTGCGATAAGCTTAGTACTCTGTTCATATTTGCGAAAAATTATAGTTTTTTCATGCGAACAATTTTATATGCAAAAAATGATCAGCTGTTGATTTTAATTTCGTGCGAAAAAAGTGTTGCTTATGTTATTTCGTGTGGAATAATAAGGTTGCCAGATGTATTTCACATGTTTTCCACAATAAGAACAGAGTACTGCTTTTGCGAAATTATTTCGCATTTATTTCATTCCAAATATTTTTTATGTAGTTTGACAGCATTTCGCACGAAATTTTGAACAGAGTACTATGCTATAGACACAAAAATATATGTTTGAGTCATATTACTGCAAGCAAACATTTTGAAAAGCAGCGGACTTAGTTAAAGAAAGTTAGTACTACACTAAGCTCTTGCTGAAAATACTAATTCACTAACGTCGCTCGAAAATATGTCGCGTGCTAATTCATGCTAAAATTTGTAAAAAAAAAAAAGGATTGGATATATTTTAACATAACATCTGTCATCATTGTTCTGTCTCATTGTACTGTCTCATTGTTCTACTTTAGTTTAAAAAACAAAACAAATCAAGTTAAAAAATTATATTTCAATAAGCACCAATTATTATAATTTTTGTACGAGAACTGTCAGTTTATCGTCACGATAAAAAATAACCAGAGATTGAGAAAATGGGGCTAAAAGGAGTTCTATATTTTGTCTCGTTTATTGCGAATATAAAGCCAAAAACAAAACCACAAATCCTACCTTTTGCACTAAACATAGTGCTACAAAAATTCTAAGATTACTTTATTTTTTCACTTCAAAGCCATACAAATGTCGCGTTCTTGACACTGGAAATGTTCGAATAGCAAGCTGAAGAACAGATTTTTAAAATTATTTTGCACAATATGTGAATGTTGTCCATAGTATAAACTTACATCTTCATAAGTAAGCAGAAATCAGCTGTAATGTGGTGACAATTGTCAGAGAAACACACCCACTATAAAATCGAGTATGTATTAATTACAAAGCTCTGCACTAATTGATTGACCAGTACTGTCTCTGGCTGTATGTACGCAAAAACAAAACAAAGAATACTTCAAAATAAGACTTCAAACTCACATGCAAACATATAAATCTATGTATAAAATATATAATGTATTAAGTACATACTAATATACATACATCTATATACCTACAGACATTTACATATACTTCTGTGTATACCCTGCAGCTTAAATAGTGACATTGTTACCCTTTTAAACAATTCACAATCTAGCTTATAATTTATATTTTGTATGAAATTCGTTTTTACATACTAAAAAATTTTCTAACCACAATAGATTCACTCATCTTTCAATCAAAGGTTGGTTAAAATTTATTCTTAATTCAATATTAAAATTCAAATCATATTTGATATTTTAACCATTCCATTAAAGCATTCATTACGAATTCTGTAAATCCTTCATAAAATATATTGAATCTTTCGATTTTTTTTATAAATTTATTATAAATTAGCGTTAGAGAATGTTTTTCAATTCGATTTGTAAATGTCTAAAAACATATTTAATGAAAGGAAAATATATTCCTTCTATCTAGTTCTATTCCTAGTAGTATATGGATGGATATAATCGAATCATTAGATTAGTAACAGTTTACAACGAATCTGTTTTTTAAAAAATAATTTAGAAATTCCCCAAAATTCCGACAAAAATGCAAAGAGGAGTAAATTAGTAACTTTTCATATTCCTTATAATTTTGAGTTCATTCTAAATTAAAAGCAAGCATTGAAATAGTGAATTTGATAACTAGTGGCTGGTGAATTCACTAGATCGGGAACAGTCGCCAGCTTTACTGGTATATGTTTGTCGGTTTGTTTTTATAAATAACATTTAAACATATTTGCTCGACCTCATGGCAAAACAAAGAGAAACGAACACTAACAACATTCAATAAAACATAATGTGTAGTAACTACTATTGAAATTATTAGACTGCTACAAAGAAATTTAAACGAAATTGCTCCTAATAAAATTATCTACCTCATCGGTCCTAATGAAACCTTTAAAAGAAATCAAAGTTGGTTACCGATTCGAAACGGTTAAAAGGTATTGGGTGTAGTATGACTTGAAATTACAATAGAAGGCGTATCTTTTGAACGCGCTTTTTGTTTTTAATAACTATATGTCATTTTGGTACATAGGGTACATATCTGTAATTTATTCTCACATTTTTTTTTTTTTTTGCTTCGAAAATGTCGAGTTTTGTACTAACAAAACCTCATATCCGAGAAGTTTTACTTTACTTCTCTAATTTGAAAAAAAAGTGCCGCTAAAGCACTCCTATTGCTCACCGAAGCTTATGGTGAATGTTTGTTCGTTTCAGAAGTTGTGATTTTGACAAAGATCGCCCAGGCCAGCCAAAAAAGTTTGAAGACCAAAAATTGGAGGAATTGCTCCATGAAGATTGATGTCAAACTCAACAAGATCTTGCATAATCATTGGGAGCTACTCAATCAGCAATTTCAAAAACGTTACTAGCACCTGGATTTATCCCAAAGAAGGGAGATTGAGTACCATACGAATTGAAGCCGAGAGACCTTGAAAGACGATTTTGTATGTCTGAAACGCTGATTAAATGCTATAAAAGAAAATCATTACTTGTGATGAAAAATGGATTTATTACGATAGCCCGAAGTGTAAGATATCGTATGTGAAGCCCGGCCAACCAGCCGAATCGACACCAAAGCCAAATATCCATGACGCTATGGTAATGCTCTGTATTTGGTGGGAGCAAAAGGGTCCTATCTATCATGATCTGCTGAAATCTGGCTAGACCATCAAAGTGAACCTGTACCGAACGCAACTGATTCGTTTGAAGCGAGATTTGGTCGAAAAATGTATAAAATATGCGGCCTGACATGAAACCGTCTTATTCTATCATGACAACGTTCCGACACATGTTGCAATACCTGTTAAAATCTATTTAGAAAGAAGTGATCAAAGCAGAATGCTCTCTCTGGGATACGCTTCACTTTCGAACAGAGTATCCGATATTGGCTTGATTGGCCTCAAAAGATTAGAAAGATGGGAAGGTCATAGCAAACAATGACCAATATTTTGAATAGATTTATATTGTTCAAATGTTCCAAAATAAAAGCTAACAATTTTGAAAATCCCGCATTTTTAAGTCATATAACCAATAACTGTCACCTTGGTCCATGCCTGGGCAAGAATATTAATAATTTTGTCATTCCTTTTCTCATTTATAAATTTTTAAATTTGCGGCACCACAAAGTTTATATATTCTGGATCGTTATAGATAGCAAAGTCGATATAGCCATGTCCGAATGTACATATGTCGAAATCAACTTTCCGTAGCACACAATTAACTTAAATTTGTTTAATATATCCGCTATGGTCCCGGTTCAGTTGCTATTTAAAATCGAGAAAATCGGCCAACAAATGGCTGAGATATGAGCAAAAAACTACAACTACCTTGATTTATTACATTGATCTACAGTTAGGGACAAAATTGTTCACAAAAAGTATGATTAAAGATATATCTAGAAAAATTTAGTTTACAAGGTCTGGCAACCCATTTTGTGTTATGTAGTCTGCCACAATGTTGTTTATTGTATGGCAACATTTTTTTGGAGTACCGTTACTTTTTTACTAAAAAGAAATTAAACAACTATATCGTGTGTGAACATTTTTGACCCTTAGATCTTTTTCTCTATTTTTAAAAAATATAAAAACAAAAAAACTAAATTTGTTTAATATCGTAAGTAAAGGACATTATTTAAAGTTATTTAAATAAAATACTACTCTTTTAAATAATTTATTTAGCCTTTTATAATGGGAAAAGCTAAGACTCCCCTACTGAAACAAAATGTGGCAAAATATATAATGGAAGGTGTCCCATATCGCGAAATCGCTAAAAAATATAATATATCAATAGGGTTAGTGAATAAAATAAAGAGTCAGAATAGTTTAAACTCCACGGGAAATAAATTTGGTCGTCCAAAAAAGCTTTCACTTGGCGATGCTGGAGAAGCTCGTCGATTGTTTGTGTCTAGTGAGGCTAATACAACTGTTGAGGTCACACAAATATTCAACCAAGAGTATAGTTTAAACATAAGTTCCAAAACTATTCGAAGATGTTTAAAATCCAGCGGCAAGAACAAAACTTAAAAAACCTTATTTAAGCGAAAAAAATCGAAAAAAGCGGTTGACTTTTGCAAAAAAGTACGAACATTTTACGACAGACGACTGGATGAAGGTAACTTGGTCAGATGAGACAAAAATGAACCGTATTGGGTCTGATGGGCGCCAATGGACATGGGTTGATAAAAGAATTTGAGTCCAAGAGCGAAATATTACAAGCACAATGAAATTTGGAGTTGGATATTTGATGGCTTGGGGCTGTTTTCGTGGAAACCAGTTGGGTGTACTACGCCGAATAACTGGCAGAATGTGTGCCAAAGATTACATTACAATCCTTAAAGACTCATACATGCCAAGTTTGGTTAGAAATGTTGGTTTAGAACCGGGTCAGGATGATATCTTCATCCAAGACAACGACCCGAAGCACAATGCCGGAATTACTAAAAAGTGGTTTGAAGAAAATGGGATTAAACTTTTAGATTGGCCATCCCAGTCTCCGAATTTAAATCCGATTGAACACCTTTGGTCAATATTGAAAAGGAAAATATTGGCTAAAAAAGACCCAGCGAAAACATCAATTAACTTTGGAAGCGTTCTATCGAGGCGTGGGTAAATATTAACCCACAGGTGCCAATAAATCTTGTAGTGGGCACACGAAATATTAATAGCCAAAAACTTAAGGATTTTCGTCAAGGGTCATAATTGTTCACAGCTAACATGTGAAACCTTTTTAAATTTAAAAAGTGAATTTAATATTTTTTGTTAGTTTTATCTTTTTTTTTTATTACAGCATAATGTAAAGATCAATTTAAAAAAATTCAATAAAAATAATGAAGAAGAACAGGCAAGTTTTTAATATTGGTTGTTTTGTGAACAATTTTGTCCCTAACTGTATATCTGGATGAATAAGTCATTAATATAGACAATATGGATAGGTACCTAATGATATATATTTCAAAGACCTTTGCAACGACGTATATAACGCTATAGTAATTCGGACCTACAATGGGTCAAAAATGGGAAAAATATTTTTTTATCCGAGTAAAATTTTTTTTCTACCATATTTTTTGAATAACAATATTTAATCAGCAAAAAAATTTTTCATTAAGAAATATGTTCAATCTTAAAGTAGACGTTGGTAAAGAGTATATAAGATTCGGCACAGCGGAACATAGCTGTCTTACTAGTTTGTTTGACGATTTGTCCTGGAGTTTGAACTTCTTTTTTTTTCCTCCATACAATTTTGGAGCATTCTACTGTATATACACATTTAGTGTGTGTTAGTATTTGTACATAGTTCTATGTACATAAGTATCGATGTATATAAAAGTTTGTTAACAATAAAAATTGGAAGAAGAAAAAAAAACGTTGACGTAGTAGTAAAAGAAAAACAACAGACTTGCCAAACGGGACAACGTACAATGAACGAAATGAACAAACAATTCACAAACATTAGACTCCAATTTAGCAGCAGCGAAAACAACAATTACTTCAATACATACATATAGGCAACGCGTTTTGGGATGGATGGCCACACTACTGAAATAACAATTGCCTCAAATCGAAAATTCGAATAACATAACATTTAGAATCAGAAAGGGAATATAGGGGATCCACTTTAATTTATTTTACACCATTTAGAAGTCTGTAGTTCGACTTTTAGTTTTCCGAAATAGAAATATAAATTTAGAACAATACTTCTGAGTCAAGATTCTAAACAATTGCAAATGTTATATATTAAGTTCTGCTTTTATTTGAAATTATTCCTATTCCTAACTAAAACCTGGATCCCCTTAAATATTTTATTAGGTATACTTCCTGGATATATAGAAACACCAGTTTGTATATAAAATTCATTTAATAGAAACAACAATGACTGTATGTATGTATGTATGTATGTATCTGACAGTGTTATTTTGGCAGCAACATTTTGAAAAAATTCAAACAACATTTCTTAAAACTTAATGACCATTTAGTATTAAGGAATTATTTTAGATATTACTTAAAGTTAATTTTAAACTAATCGATAGAATTATAAAACACTGTTTCAGTTCTCACAAACAAATGACAAGCATTTGTTGGGGAATAATTATGGAAGAATACCAAAAAAAAAAACAGGGTCGACCGTCACAGTTACCGCCTACATATTCTTAGAAATGTTTATTTATTCATTTAATAATAATTTAAAACGTGTACCAAAAAGTATTTATGAATATCTGGAGGGGGCATCTCATATTCAAAAAATACCTCTTTGTACACGTTTTAAATTATGTATATACAAATATTAGAGATTTATACATATTTAAAACACCAGCAGACTATTATTATAAATTAATACAGTAGGAAACATGAAAGCATCCTAACACTATTCGTATTATTGTTCCATTTCCCTCGCCTTATCGTTCTACAAATTTCACATTGTTTCCCCAACTACTTTGAATCATTTAAAATTTATTTACGTTTAATCACTTGCCCAAAATAGCAGTTACTTATTTCCAGAGAACAGAGTCATTCAAAATCTTCTGTAACAATAGAAACCCTTTGAGATCTTCATTTGCCAAACAGCTTAGAAGCGAAAAACCGACCAGGGTGATCGTGCTTCTGGTCATTCCTTACGAGTTATTCGGAGTATTTAACTATTGGCTGAACTTGAAAAAAATCAATCTATATCAACTAATACAAATATTATTTTCCAACACATGATGAAGTCCGTTTACAATATTTTCTCACAATTATGTCTACGTTCCGTAACGATCCAAGTCTCAATCGGCCAAAGTTTGTCAACTCAGCGACAGCTGTATCAAACGAACAGTCAACTGTGGGCAGGAGTGATGAATTTAAATATTTCCAAAGCGTTCAATACAACCATTTATGGAAACTTATTTCATTAGGAATTAATAATAACTTCTCTCGATCCATAGAGACCTTTCCCAAGGATCGCACTAAGTGAGTTTTTGTAGATGGAATCTCATCGAAGGATCTCATGATCAATTCTAGCGGTACCGCATGTATGCTTACTCCTGGTTGGTTATCTATTGTGGTACTTCACTATGAGCAAACAATCAAGGGGCCGAAAGGACCCCGTTCTTTAGATATTGTCTTCCCTAAGTCATAATGGATGCTAATTGGCAAGGTACTAAATCCAACCTGTAGCCATGAAATATTTCAGTAGGTCATTAAGTCTGGAACCAAATAACTCAACGAGGTTAGCTAGTATGAAATTGCTCAAGAATCTGAGTCTCTTGACAGTTTGAAAGTCGAAAGCTGTTTCCTCCTTTTCTTTGCCTTGAAACAGCGACATTGGTCGTTGAAGGGGAGTCCGAGTTGACGTGCCTGCTTACCGGGAAACCAGTATTCTATTCATTCTCCTACTCTATTACTTATTTATCTAAACGATATTTTATTTCGAATATCCAATCAGATGTAGGAGACATAATATTAATAATTCATTTAATCCAAATATTTTAACAATCTCTGATTAGCACCGTGAAAATAGAGACGATTTTAATACCCACGTTAACCAAATATATGAAGAATCATTAGGATTCATCTGTATTTATAGATGCTATTAATATTAAGGAAGCTGACGATTCTGCTGGAAAGTACACTGCGATGACCATTGGAATAAAGACTATTTTAAGTGTAGAAATATGCTAGTGTTACGTTTTTACCTTTTAAAAACGGGGTTTATTTCATTTAAATAAACCGGATACTTTTGATTGCAAATAAAAAGCAGCTTTAGTAGTTTAAAATTGTAACAACTCTTTATTTACTTAGAATGTACAACAACAACAGAATTAAATAGTCACTCAGTGTCTTTATACACGTTTATCAATTCGCAAAAATGCACACACACTCTATTACGTACAACCTTAAATGCACAAGACAGTTGATGTTAACTCTAACAGCGCCAATGATAAACTCTACTCACGACTGCCAGCTATTTATACACGCGCCATCTATCGGGAATCTTCTACAATGCTCTTAACGGACATACTAGTACATTCGAATTCCAGAGCCTTCGATGTCACTGCCAGCAGCCCAAACATTTAGTGTTGCCATACTTACAAACAATGCCAATAAACGCATGCTACCGATGGACGTGCCATCAAACATGATGAATGCTGTAGGCAGTCGTTACAGACCGCCGAATTCAAATCGTCATTGCACATTCGTAACACTAGGAATAACCTGTTTATATTCTGAAACGTTATAGATAGCAGAGTCTATATAACCATGTCCGTCTGTTGAAATCAACATTCCGAAGCCACCCCAATAACTTCAAACATGAGTGAAGGCAGGTTCGTTTGCTTTTTAAAATCAAGAAAATCGGCCCGTACTGCAGTGCGTTGAGCAGACACTGCGAGACGAACAGGCAGGTTTTCGGCCACATCGGAATTGTTTGGATCAGACAAATACTCTTCGTGTCATAATAGAGTTTTATTTAGTCTTTGTCGACTTTAGAAAAGCATTCGATTCTATAAGACATGGCGCAATATGGGACGCATTAAGAGCAAAATAATTAAAACCTCATCATGGCAATGTACACCAATTCCTCACTACAAGTTTGTCACAATGGGATCATAAGTGAATCATCCTTCAGCACAAACGCAGGGGTGAAACAGGGTTGTCCTCTTTCTCCATTGCTTTTTGCCGTGGTACTTGATGAGGTAATGTTAAAACAATGTGCGAAGAAAAGGGGTATTGTGTGGGGCTTTAGCAAACATCTGGAAGACTTGGATTTCGCACACGATATCTGCCTCATTTTGCACAAATTCAACGATATGCAAAGCCGTTGGTTTAGAAATAAATATTGAAAAGATACATGCAATGTGAGTTAATAACGTCACCCATAACCAATTCAGAATACAAAACCAGTTGATAAAATTTGTAAATCACTTTTGTTATCTGGGATCCATGATGTTAATTGATGGTGGTGTGGATGAAGATGTGTCTACTAGACTAAAAAAGTCAAGTTCAGCATTTGGTCGCCTAAATAGAACGTGGAGGGCTCCACAAATATCACAAAACAGGAAGATCCGCATATTCAATGCTTGCGTAAAATCTACACTGCTTTATGGAAGCGCAACTGGGCTGATGACAAACACTATAGCACAGAGACTACAAGTATTTTTAAGAATAATATGTCGAATATTTTGACCAAATAAAATCACAAACACAGAGCTCTAGAGGCTAACAAAGCAAGAACCAATAGTTCGTCAAAGAACAAGAAGAAAATGGAGATGAATAGGACATACTCTCCGTAAACCTATTGGCAGCATTACGTGAGCCGCCTTAGAATGGAATCACCAAGGAAGTCGGCGCTCCGGTCGTTCAAAAACTACATGACGTAGAACAATTTTAAATGAACTTAAGAAAGTTAACAAATCTTTTGATGAAATTAAATTAATCTGTAATGATAGAATTAGTTGGAACTATGTTCCCAAGTGGAATAAATAAAGGAAAAAATATATTCTCATGTATTAACCGTTGCTTCAAATTCGTTGACAAATCTATACCCCTGATGAGATTAGGAAACTTGTTCCCGATATCAGTATGTTTTCACCAAATATTCGATAATCCAGCAAAGTAATTCTATTATTGATCGAATAGCCAGTATATGCTTAATATTTTACACGAAAATTCTAAAACTACAATGAACATTCTATATCCGTATTCTTGCAGAAATCACAATCTACAACGGAAGAAAAAAGGGTTCATCCATTAAGATGTTGTTTTTCAAATTTCATGGATTTCTCGACACTAAGCCCATTGATATTTTAATATGAACGAATTATAGGAACACGATGAAAGTACTTTTTTATAATTTGTTTAACATATGGAGGATCAAAAGTCCTTCATATAAAAAGTTTGTTCCGATTTGGTGGGGAAAGAGATGGCTACGAACTGCCCCTTCTTTGTACCATGCAAGTAAAGGTTTGCCCAGAACTAAATTATCTCCACAGTCCTTGACTTCCAATCTAAATATATATATATTAATTCCACACTACCACTACCATCTATGTTGGTGCTCGATTTATTATCTGCCTGTGGGAAGCATAGCTGAATGCGACCGCAGGGTTGCCGATTTGGTACGTCTGCCAGCGGGCGTCTGTTCTTGCATCAAGCGGCTCGTTATATAAATGTGTTCGAATGTTCTCCGTGCCTGTCTGGTAGGCTTAGCTAGCAGCCCTAGCACCAGTCTAGAATGCTTTAGCCCAATCCGCTAATCATCCGAAGATTAAATGATTAATGAAACCATAATGAATGAAGAAAGTGATATACAACCGGATAAGTTGACGAACTTTAGCATGAAAAAACGGACACGAATAGGAATATGGAACGTAAGGACGCTTTTACATCCATCCCGACTGGAACAACTATGTTAGGAGTTCAAAAATTATAATCTGGCACTACTTGGCACTTCAGGAGAACACATGACCAGATGGTCTAACCCTGCTGTACGCGGACGAAGTTAGCGCAAGTGGTGTAGGGTTTTTACTCTCGAAGGAAACTCGTCGAGCACTTGTAAGTTGGAAACCATGCTGGGATTGAATAATAACTGCCACATTTAACGCCAGAGCTAGGAGACTAACATGCTACGCTCCTACTGAAACATCGGAAAGATCAATAAAGGATGCATTCTATATGCAACTTGAAGGGGTTTTAGTTAATGTTAATCGCGGGGATATAGTAATGATCAGAGGCGATTTCAATACAGAGTACGATGGGCAGACATGTCTTAGGGAGAATGACGGAAAATGGGGAACTATTTACCGAAATGTGTACTACAAATTCTCTCGTTATTGGTGGCACACTATTTCCTCACATGAGAATTCTCAAGGTAACTTGGATTTCATCTGACCATGTGACCGAAAACCAAATTGATCACATCACCATCAGCCGGAAATGGCGTGGGTCTCTTTTAGACGTACGTAATAAGAGAGGGGCCGACATTGCCTGTGATCACCACTTAGTAATTGCCACACTGCGAATGAAAGTCGCTGCTATAAGGAGGAACAAAACGTCGTCAAGGGTCAAATTCGACATAAATCCAATCTAAATAAGGTGACTAAACTATTCAGGGTGCCGAGGAACAGGAATATCCAAGAAAGCTTCATAAGGAATCAGTGTGCGTCCCCAAACTTTATTCATGCATTGCTTGTAGGGTTTAACAAAAAAAAAAGCTGGTTCATCTCAAAATAAATGCACATTGAACCAAAAAAATGTTCATCTATCAAGATATTGTATTCATGTATTCCAAATTCTATAGATTTCTCGATCGTATTTCCATATATTGTTTGCAGATATTTTAGATTTTCACATGGAATGAACCACTGTGTTCTGAAATTCACCGGAACATGATGAATGTACATTTTTACTTCTGTATTCACCGGGACATCCAGGAAAACATTAACAGATTCTACCTATAGTTTCCTGCAAACTTACACTTCGGCCTATTACACAATAATTAACTAAACGAAGTAATATATCCCATTTTATCAACTCTTGATCTGGAAACTACATCTCTAGGTTTTCACACATTATCCGCTACACTGTGCAACGCCAACATAATAAATTTAAAAATAACTACAGGCAAAAAAACGAATTGGCAACAACAACAATAATACCCCCTGATGCAGGCAGGAGAGGAAGAAGAAGCAAAAAAAAAATTAAATTAAAGAAAACACGACCTAACCAACAAAAATATAGTAAAAACAAAAGCAAAGAATAAACCAAACAAACTAAGAATGAGAACACACAGCAACAACAAAAACAACAGCCATAAACTTTATAATGGTCGAAAGAGGGAGAACTCAGACGGGGTAATTTAGATACAACAAAAAAAATACTATGAAACGACATACAACAAAAATATACATACAGATCTATACAAATATAAAAAAAATACATACGTACCTATAATTGAAGATTATATACAAACAAACATACATATTTCTATATACAAAAATACATACATCTGTATGTATGGTTGTATGTTTATTGTTAAATATGATACAAAACAACAGAAATCAAATTTAGAATAGTCGACTTCATTGGCGACGGGCATACGGAGAAGCACGAGGAGTAACAGAGAACAACAAAAAAAGCCCCAAACCACAATATATAATATTACGAACAGCAACAACGCCAACAACATCCCATATATTTTTTTTTTTTTATTTTTTTTTTTTTTGCAAAAAATAAAGAAAACAAAAAAAAAAATTGCGCACAATGTAGAATAAGTAAAACCAGTTTGTCGGTTGGTTTTGCGGGGTGGACAAACTCACTGAATGTCTGGCTGACTGACTGACTGAGTGTCAGTCAGTCCAACCAAACGCCAACAAAACTAACTGTCTCAAAAATATATTTACCAAAAAAAAATATAAAAAAAAATCAGACAACAACAAACGCCAAGCATGTTTGTATGTATAAATGTGTTTGATTGTGGGGACCGGTATGTGGATGGAGCAACGTGGTGTTGGTTTATTTAATTGAGAAAATAATAACAACAACTACAAATGTGAAAACACAACAACAACACAAACGTCAATGTAGCCCCAACAGGGATAAAAGTTGGTACAATATATTGTTGTTGGCACAATTTATCATTATTCGAAAGTGCGCTCACATCCCTAACACAAGACATTGGACTACATTGTTCTGAACATTTGTACAGATCTATGCAAAAAAGCTAAATAAATATTGTTACGTTTTTACTTTTTAAAAAACGGGGGTTTATTTCCTTTAAATAAACCGGATACTTTTGATTGCAAATAAAAGCAGTTTTAGTAGTTTAAAATTGTAACAACTCATTATTTATTTAAAATCTACAACAACAACAGTTCAAATAGTCACTCAGTGTCTTTATACGCGTCTATCAATTCGCAGAAATGCACACACACTTTATAATGTACAAACTTAAATGTACAAGGTAGTTGATGTTAACTCTAACAGCGCCTATGATCAACTCACGGCTGCCACCTCTGCCACTATTTATAACCACGCCATCTATCGTGAATATTCTACAATGATCTCAACGGACAAAATAGTACATTCGAATTCTAGAGTTTTCGATGTTAATGTTAGCAGCTTAAACATTTCGTGTTGCCATACTTACAAACAATGCTAATAACCGCATGCTACTGATGGGCGTGTTTATAAACATGATGAATGTTGCAGGCAGTCGTTACAAACCGTTAAATTCAAATCGTTATTGCACATTCGTAACAATGTCTAAGATCGATCTTTCTGTTGAAAACCAAATTAAATAGTGAGGAAATTGTCAATTTGGTCAGAATTCTACAGCCACAACCCACCAGAACCGACATTGTGACTCATAATTACAACCTTTCCAAATCAATCAGAGACTGCCAGAGCTATAAAAGCAATAATGAATAACAAAGCTTCAGGCGTGGACTCGATGCTTAAAACTGACAGTCTTCGTAGCCACATTATAATCGATAATAGATCGATTGAAGCTATTGCTAGCCTTCACCTCCAGGGTAGCTAGCAGTTACCCTTAGAAGGAGCATCACTTGAGGCTTGCCTACATATTAACTTTGAAAAGACCAAGATAAGACCGAAACAACAACAACTCATTAAAGTTAACAACAACATTTTGAAGACCTTCATCTTTCCTGTAGTTGAGCAACGTCATATCTTCTACTGGTAAACTAACATTTGGATAATTCTGAATCGTGGAGATCATCTCCAACCCAATCAAAACTGGACTATTTTGAGATAAAGCAGAGATTAGCTTCATTTACATTCGGCGAAAACAAATATAAGGTGATCCTGTCATGTGGACAGGATGCCATTTGCTTTTTTTGGAATTGTACAGCTTCATTTACATTCGGCGAAAACAAATAGAAGGTGATCCTGTCATGTAAACAGGATCCCATTTGCTTTTTTGGAATTGTACAGGAGCTGGTAGATGCCTACGGGTTGAACAAAACAGAATTCCGTAAAGACCTGTTCATTGTGGTATAAAACTTGATACGAGACACGAGCTACAGGAAGGTAAAATATTCTAAAACTCAATATCAAATGTATCCTGGAGTAACCAATTTAAATGGCTGAAGACTCTTAAGTAATACGTAAAAATCATCCAGAAGCAAAGATGGCGAAGTTCGCCATGTTGCCGTTACAGAGGAGGATCCAATCAAACCAATATTATTGTCATAATGAAAGTGTGTTGTGCTGTATGGAAGACCGTGCCAACAGCAACGCAAAGCAGAAGACCAGAAGCCTTCCATTAAACAGAAACGTATTTGCTCGAGAAGTAAGCATTTGATTGAAGAGTTAAGATAGTCACTGCACTACCATTGATCCCCGTTGATAGCAGGATGAAAGTGATAAGACCAGATAGACATGATGATTGAGGTGGGAGTTATGCCTAGTTGCTAGACAAATTCATATGTGATATTGACATTCCTCTTGAAAGGGAAAAAGAACTGATCTCACACAAACTTCTTTTAAATACCAAACAAAGAAATCAGACAAATCTGGCCCAATATGGATTTGCAGAGAACTCGATTTGTGATAAATCTTCCTAGAAACCATCTAAGGAACCTCATAGCAGTTATTACTGGACACTGGCCTTTAGGTGTACTCAGCAAGTGATTCTGAGTCGATGGGTATACTTTAAGGTGGGTATTCGACTAGCAAAAACTCATAACACCCTCTCAAATATGTTGATATAGGCTATAAATACTAAACCAAAATATTGGTACCACATATATAATACAGATTCGTCATTAGCTTTTATTCATTTAACCCCATCGAAGAAAAGGGATAGCCATACATACATGATCAATTCACAAGGTCTTTTATCAGTCATATTGTCATATTGTTCTAATATATCACGACTCGGCGGCTCCGCTTAACCGATTCTTAGGCATTCGGCGTTGGTGTCTGCTGGTTCGTTACGATAACACAATAAACATAGTATAGAAAGTAGTATTATTTTAGGACATTTTTTGCTTGAAAAGCAATGAAAACCATTGTGAAATATTAGGACATTATGACAATATGACACGATAAGAGACCTTGTGAATTGACCAATTATATACTTGCTATTCCTTACTTACGATGGGGTTAAATGTGTGATGTCACTTTGATACATCATCTGTGGTTGGTACAATTAAATCCAAAAAGTTTATTCAAGTGCAAGTACTATCAGTACACTTTTTTCCAACTCTCATTTCCCATCACTAAATAATCCAACACAACAACAACAACACAAATCGTTCTTTCTCGTTCGCTTATTTTACTCACAGTCGTTTACACGTTCTGTTTAGTCTTTCGTCCATTCAACCAGCCGTCGCACTAACCATCAATCCATTTGACTGTCTGTGCTAGTTAGGAAATCGCAAAACAAACGAGGGACGCAAAAAAGGGGGCAAATTGAGGTTATACAAACAACAGCAGCAACAACAACAACGACAAGAAGCAAAAGAATGTTAACGTACGAACAAGCAGAGGTAAAATGGCGCATTATACTTATAGCACTGCTGCGCCACTGCTACGACTTCGACTACACAGCACTTCACAAAAACAAACACACACACAGCTGTGTACGAATATGTTTACAAACATACATACATACATCGTTACAAATCTCCCTTTCGTTTCGTTGTGCAAAAACATTATGGTTCGTTCTTTCGTTCGTTCATACGTTCATTCTATCATTTATTTACCATGACTTGCAAGCTCATGTAGACAGGCACTCGTAGAGAACTTGAATATTTTCTTTTTTTTTTTGTTTGTAATTTTGTTTAATATTATTTTTATTTTGGCCAACAACTACAACAATTTATGGTTGAAATACACTGGGCGAATAAAAAAAAAAAAAAACTTTTTTGGAAGGCGTTTTTTAGATCCATTTGGGTCAGCAACAAATCTTCTGACTGATAAGAGACCTTGTGAATTTACCATATAATTAAAAACTATTGTTTAGTACCAAAAATAACTCAGTTTAATGGAAAATTCTAAAAGTGCTATTGTAATGACTTCAAAATGTCTACTGGAGTGAACGATAATGTATGTGGTTACTATCCCAATACTGAACTACATACATAGTTCTATGAGACTAGTGGTCTCAGCGGACAAGCGATTTGTGCAGATCTATACAAGAATGAAAATGAAATATCTGGGTCTATTGAAAAGGACTTTATAACAGTAAGATAAAATTAGATTGTAGATCAGAGCTAGATGCACACATATTTTAAACCTCATAAAGCAATTTCCTTCGTTACCACATCATACTTATAATAATCACCCCTATCGCGAATCAATATTTCACATGAACTATGTTCCCTTTTTCCATTTTTCGTTCATCAACTTTGTTCACGTGAAAAAATTCCCCAACTTGTGAAATTTTTAGTGGAATTTTGTACACAATGAACAGCTGTTACAAACAAAATCAACTATTGTGAATGAAAATATCATGGTAATATAACGATAGCAATTTTCCCTTCGAGGGAAATGGATATTTCATGGGAACATAAATTTCACATGTTTTTCACGATAGGGGTGAATATATGAGTTTTAGTTTAGAGACATTGGGGTTTTTCTTCTTAACACGATTTGAAAATGAAAAGTTTCGAATTTTTTTTGGTTAATACTTTGTAATTCGAAAGTGTGATTATATCCTTTTGGATTTTTCCAATGTTCGGTGCTTTCTCCCTTACATTTTCTGTTTAATTTTGATGATATCCTGAATATTATTCCGAACATGTAACAATCTTTATAATTCAATACGGTCCTTGTGAAATCAAACCTTTTAGATAGAAGCATAAATTTCCGTGATCTTTTGACGACTTCTACATGGAGTAATGTATGCATCTCGAGGGTTCGCCAACTTCAAGCCTTCGCTTATGTGACGAAAATACTCCAGGAATATGAAACATTTGAAATTCCAAATACTAAAATAAAGTTGAAATTCATTAGAAACATTTTGAATAAAGGATTTAAGTGCTTAGACGTTTTGTACAGATTCTTCCTCTCATCCGACCTTCTACGTAAAACAAACACTCGTACTTATTCGTATTGGACCTTTTTGGATTAAAATTTCCTAATGTTTGAATCTTCCTGAACCATTGACGATATTTTCAAGGATTAATGTGAACAGAGTAAATTTTAAAACCATCTCAAGGATTCTTTCGAACTCCTATGTAAAACAAACTGAACACAGTAAATTTTAATACGCGTTCCACTCAATGGTTTTTTATGAACCCAAAACTATCTTAAAGCTTCACTATTAACAGGTAAATATAGGATGATAATCTGATACTTGATATTTTAAGTACAAACATACAACCAGGTATTTTACGATGTGGCAAATTAAGGATTTAAGTTAATGGATTACTTGAAATGATTCCTCTCCATCCAACTTAATTCCAAATTAAATATACCACCTTTATCTAATCTAAAATATAATACAATTCCCGTATATAGACAGACTCGTCAAGATCCGGCTTAGAATGTTAGAACTAATACAGAACAGACCTTTGAATCTTTTAGTTGCCGAATTATTCCTTGGAAATTTTCAAAATATACACTACATACATTCATTATTGGTCAATCCATAATTTGTACAATATATTACATAAATGATTATTTGTGAGTCAAATTAAACGAATCTGTAATAGATTTTCAATTCACTTCATTCATTCCACACTTTTTCGAGGTAATTTTCAATATTGATCCATGTGCATTCCAAGGAATATAGCAGTTAATTAGAATTGTTTTTATTTTCTCAATGAGAAGTCCAGTATCTTTTGTACTATTGTTTCTAGAACAGAGCTTTGAATTAATTAATTCAATTTGAGCTTAATTCACAGAAATCTGAATTCGGAATTAAAAAATGTCATAGATTCATTCTAATTAGCTTCATTTAAAGGCTTTTATTGAAATAGAAATTTCGTAAAGCCGTTTAGTTTTGTAATAGATTTGAGTTGAAGACAAATTCAATTATTCAATACATTTTTAAAGCTATTTTTAATTGCGATCAAATACTTTTCAAAACTCGGGAAACTTTGGGAAAGTTTAAAGTCTCATGATCTTGCATAAAGAGATCATAAATTTTATTAATGATTTTCCTCATCCTTTCCTCATGAGACTCGGGTCGTTCTGGAACTAAGGACTCCGTTTTGACAATACCAAACCATGTAGTATTCCTTACATCTCAATGGATACCAATGGGAAGGTGCTAAATCCAATATGTGGCCGTGTGATATCTCTGTAGGTTATTAAGTCTGGACCCAGATATCTCACCAACGTTCGTTAGTATGTAAATAATTGCCAAGTAATCTATGTCTCTAGACTGGGCATTCGCAGATAATGTGGAACAGTGATCGTTGAAATTATATCTCAATTATTTTGTTCGGTGTATTTACATAGTGATGTACATCAGTATGTACTCGTATATAAATAAGTACTTGTACAAACATATATACATAAATACATAGATAGATATATACATATGTATATATGTGTATGTATGATGTATGGGTTTTATGTTACTTTTAAGAATTGTTGTTTCAAATTGCTTTTAGCGTAATACTAAACTAAATGGAGAATAATAGATACGAATACATACAAACGCTTTTCTACTATATACAGCAAATAAAAACAATGTAGTATGTACTTATGTATATGTATATATGGATGTATATTTATATATACACACTTTTATATGGACGAAAGAAGAGTGTATGTATTAAATTAAAAGAGGGAGATGAAATTTTAACATCGTTTAAGACATTTTTGCTCAGTTTATTATTACCTATTTTAGCAATTTTATTGAAAATGGCAACAACAAAAAACTACAAAAAGAAATAGAAAACAAATGGGAAATTGAAGACATTTAAGCACATGAACCTTTTTTGTCAGAACAAAACAAAAAAAAAAAAAGAACAGAATAATAGTTTTTCATTATTGAATGGAATTATACTTTGTAAGTAACTATGGCTGAAAAGGGTGGTCCAAAGACAAGTATGTCTTTTTGAAAAAAGGGAAATAAAATGAAGAAAATATCAGTTCTTTAATGTTTTCCAAGAAAAACAAACAGTCCCTTTAAATGTATAAGGTAGACAAGATTAAAATCTTGTAGTTCATGAATGGCTTTAGCGATATTCGTCTTAAATGTTGGGATCTTGATTATCTGCATAGTTTCGTTTAAGTCTAAAGTGGTTGAATTACAACTACGTGTGCTAACACGATTTCTGAACTTAGTGCGCAAAAGATGAAGTAAAGCCTTCATTTTGTTGAATTAACAAACTTGGAACGATTGGGACTAGAGTCATTCCGGACCAAAGATTCAACTGCACCATTCATTTTTCCTGGATAAAAAAAACTTCCGGTTGTTGCAGCTATCGCATCCATTTGAAACAAACAACTTTATCGTAGTTGGCGTAAATGTTTTACGCCTACGACAGTTTCGTACTAGATTAAATTAACTGCTTGCATTTTATCTTTAATCTAATACGAAACTGTCGTAGGCGTAAAACATTTAGGTCAACCACGATAAGGGTGAAAATATCGTTTGAATAACGGGCTTTGTTATTGTAACAGTTCTACTCTTACCGAGTGTTCTTTCCTGGTGACAAAAATTTCCGGTTTTTAATGCTATCGCTGAGTTGAAAATCATTGAACGATTGAAACTCAGCGCGTTCCGGAGCAAAGATTAAACTGCACCATCCTTTTGAAACAAGAGATGATTTTATTGACAATTCCACCGTACATATAGATCTTTTCTGGATTAGTCCAAAATCTTTCTACGATTGGGACTCAGATCGTTCCAAAGGTCCAACAAAATATCGTTTAATTGATGTGATGTGTTGTTATAACAATTCCATGCTAGCCGAGAGTTCTTTCCTAGAGAAAAAAAATGGGATTCGGGTCGTTCCGGAGCAAAGATCCAAATGTCGTTGGAACGAACGGACTGTGTGACATGCTACACTATTTTGTTTCAACAAATAATCTGTCGTGTGCACCCTGTGTTTGAATGAGAAGAGGTTGGCAACGCGAAATGATGAAAGATGTCAAAAAGATTTTGACAGATAAACCAAGGCGAATTTATACAAGGTGGAGTCAGTCAATCAGTTGATAACTCTTTTTTTCGCTTTTTGGTTCTAACAGTTGTCAAAGCTTTTGTTGATATTTAAATATCTACATATTCTAAGCTTATTAACAAAATATTTATTTTTTACAATAAGTAAAGCCCTCACTATTCAATTATCTACACTATATTAAGTTTTAATACATATTTGTTTAATTTTTTATTTTTGTTTTTTGACATTTGTTAAGACCAATTGTTGTTTTTGTAGAACTGCCACCACCTTGTATGAATTCGCCTTGAGATAAACAAATAAAGGAAACGGACTAAAACAAAAGGAATCGTCAGGCTCAGAACAAAACTCATCTGCAGACGAGAGTTCAGATGAACAACAAAGCGGAGGTAATGTTGGTTGGGCTGATTCTAGCCAAAAACCAAGAAGACATTGGTATTGTCCCGTGCTAAAAAAATTAAATCTGGTAACCTCAATCTCACAACAGATGATTCTGTTGGTTTATTTTCCTTTTTCTAATTCCTAGTCAGTATAAATCGATTGATTGACAATGCCACTGTTAATGAAAAGTTTGATAGAATACGTCTCGAGGGTTCTCCAACTTCGCGTTTATCTATGAAGTCTATGTCAATCTGAACTACTTAGAATTCTAAGTACAAAGATATAGTTGTCATTCTTTAGAATCGGCATATTTTTTATGTGACACATAAAGGTTTTAAGAGATTAGGCCACGAACTCCTACGTAAACCAAACACTCGTACTTATTGGTCCTGGTCCTATTGAGGTTAAACTTTCTGTACTGAATAAGAACGTCTTAGTCTTCGCAAACAATTGATATTTGGCCTTTTTAATCAACTCTGTTCATCTTTCTTGTGATTTAAGATATCTGGGACTATTTGAAATACCAAAGCACACCACAAACTGATTCTTTGTAAGATGAAATTCGGCCCTGGACTGATGAGATATTCAGGCGAAAGTTATATGAAAATTACATTCGTAAGAAATGTAATGACTACAGCTGGAGCGGATCCAGGGGAAGAAAGGAAAGGAAGAATTGACTATAAAAAAGGAAACAAAGAAAAATTTTAAAATAAATTTTATTATATTTTTCCCCCAAATGCTTGACCTGGATCCGTGCCTGGATGATTTTTAAATTTTACCCCACAAAAGATAACAGAAATACATATGGTAAAGGGGTTTTTTTTTTTGAGCCCGATAGAACTTACGAAAGGATTAACTGTCATACTACGCCCACTTTTTGATATTTATGATCAGTATACTCTGCCAAAGCATCATGAATAGATTGACGCTTAAACAACGCTAAAAAATTATCCAAATTTACTTTGAAAATCAGTCATCGATTCGGGCGACTTATAGACGATTTCTGGGATTTTTGTAGCCCACATAATCATTCATCTCAGCAAGCTTAACAATATTGCCGCATATGGAGTGAGACCAATCTACAACATACCCTACAGATTCCATTACATCCAGAAAAATACAGTGGCATCATCGGACCTTATTTATTACAAAATTAAGCGTTACGTTTCAAGAGTTCATTACCGCAACATGATCAATGATTTTTTGTTTGAAAATATGGATGACATTGATCCGAACGAGATGTGGTTTTAACATGATGGCACTACATGCCATACGGCTACCGCAACCATCGATTTATTGAAATCAAAATTTGGCGATAAGTTGATTTCGACAAATGGACCTGTCAATAGGCCTCCAAATTCGTGCGATTTGACACCTCTAGATTATTTTCTGTACGGCGATGTAAAGTCACTGAATTATGCTGATAAACCAGCAACAATTGACGTCTTGAAGGCCAAAATTGTTCGTGTTATGCGTGATGAGCTTCGTCAATAACAGCCGCGGTGGACATATGCCAGAAATCATTTTCAAGTGTTAATGTCATGTATTGATCATTTGAATAAATTTGTATACCCTACACCACCATATTGGGGAAGGTATATTGGGTTAATGCTGATGTTTGTAATGTTCAAAAATATTGTCCCAACACCCACCTTAAAGTATACCAATCTGCTCATAATCACTTTCTGAGTCAATCAAGCGATGTCCGCCCGTCCTTGTAATCAAACTAGGTCGCAATTGCAAAGAGAATTTAGCGAAAGCTTTTTATATTGACACAAGGACGAAGCTTATTGAATTTGGTTGCAATCGGTCCATTATTTCTTCTACCCCCCATACAACTGCCCTATCTGAAAATATGTAGTTAAGCTCTCATAAATATCTAATTATACAGATATCAGAACCAAATTCGAACATTTTATTACTAAGAATAAATCTCTGAAATATGCTAGTACACAAATAAGTTGCATATATACAGAAATCACGCACCAAATTTTATGGCGATCGGTAAATAAATAGTCATAGCTCCCATATATGAATGACATTTTAAAAGAATACTACAGTGAGGCCTCGATTATCCATGATTCGATTAACCGGCAACATCAATTATCCGGGAAAGAAAAAGAAAGTGTTTTTGGATCGATTTAAATTTTTTTGCACCGATTAACCGTAATTACCTCTATTATCCGGGATTATATTTTTTTTCGATTATTTTTGATCGATTTGTATGCCAAAATTTTCTGATATTTTCCCATCGATATTTCGACAGCTTTTGGCATGAGGAGTGTTAGACATTATAAAAAACAAAGTGATTATGTTATTGGCTTTGGAAACCGAAAAACTTTAAAAACAGCTGAAGAACCAAAAGTAGATTTTGCAGTTTATGAATGGTTCCGGAAGGAACGATTTAATGGAACTCCAATTTCTGGATTAACAGTCTAAAATATTCCACTCAAAATTTAAGAAAAAAACGACATGGTATTCACAAACTTAATGCTGCAGGATAAAAATATTCAGCTGCTTAGCTGCCACAAATTTTGTGGAAAAACTAAATGAATTCAAATCAATGAAAAGAACTCACCAATGAGGTAATGGAGAATGGAAAGAGTTTACTTGAGAGAAGTTTAGCTTCCCATAATGAAAATTTCATAGAATGACACAAGGTCTCAAAGGAGAGACTAACCTCATTAGTTTGCGTTAATGCTGCTGGTACACACAAGTGTAAAGCATTAGTTATTGGAAAGAGCTTTAAAAAATGACCATGAAAATAGTTTGACAATAATATAGTACCAGAAGTGAGAGAGAATTTTAAGAAAATCGGTCTAAAAGATTATAGTAAAATCATTCTGCTATTGGACTTCAATGCAGAAAACGTTATTGTGAAATTTTTTCCACCGAATTGGACGACTTTGATCCAACCGATGGATCAGTGAGAAATATGGAGCTTTAAATGTCATTATTTAAAAACTGTCATTATTAAAAAACTTCTAAAAATTGGTACTCAATTAACCGGGAAAATTGATTATCCAGAATGCTACCGATCCCAACCATTACGAATAATCGAGGTCTCACTGTACTTGTAATCAAATACTCGGTGTAGGGTATCATATAGTCGGGCTCGGCAGACTATACTTTCTCGCTTTTTTTATTAAAATCTTATTTTTAGTGTACAATTCCTATATACATTTACTACATACGTATATACTACATATGTATATAAAGAAGTGTATTCCCAGATTCTTAAGAAAAATCGAAAACTTAACTATTTTTGTATTTTTTTCCTTTTTTTTTCTCTCTATCCTACACTAAATAATTTATCATTATTACGAATATATATTTGTTCTCTTTCTAAATTTAATAAATACAGATTCCGTTGTTATGATTTTCTACCATGTAGTGCCCTCGTAGTTGTTGTTGTTGTCGCTGCTGATTATGATTGTTGTTGTAGTTTGTTGTCAAAAGTATTTTTGGTCTTTTTTTGTTCGGTGTTTTTTTTTTTTTTTTTTTTTTTTGGTCTCACGTAGAGAGTTCATAATAATAATTTTGAACTATATTTCTCCTAAGAAATCCTACTCTGCTCCTCCTCTTCCACAAATCATTAGCAACACATTTAGCTTGTTAGCAGCGACTGCAGCGTCAGTTGAAATAGAAGAAGAAGAAAAAGCATCACGAAAACAAACACAATTTATAAAAAATTAATGTGTCTGCTAATGGCGCTTTTGTTGTTAATAATAAAATTAAGTATTTGGAGTAGAAAAAAAAATCAACGCCAACAAAAATATACAATGTACTATGTAGGTATAAATTTATAATAATTTTGTTATTGTATTTTATAAATAATATAATAATTTTGTTTTATTATTATTATATTTTTTTATAGACTTATTTTATGTTATAATGCGATAAAATATTAGCCAAGTCATTGTCGTATTAAATTAGACATTAATAATACAAACAAATAAATAAATATTATATACATGATTAGTCATTTAAAAAACCAAGATATTAATTATTACAGTACGTTGGTTTAACAATTATGACCGGTGGATGGGTGACACATAAAAAACATGCATATAGTATATGAGGAAAACCAGAAATTTTAAAGAATTTTACTAAAAATTTTTTCGAAATTTGTTTTTTAAGATAGGTACCTACGAACGCCATTTTGTAGTTGTAACTATTATGCGCAAAAGTTATGTTGGTTTAAAGTTGAATATGAAAAAAAAAAAAAAAAATCTTTAAAATCAAGCTTTAACTTAAGTGAAATTAAGATGATGCCAATTCACAGAACTCTGTCGGTACTATCAGCGTATGTTAAAATGTTTATATTGAGTGATTTTTTTAATTTTTTAACTTTTTTCAAACAACTTATTTCAAAGTAGAGTTTCCAAAAAACCGAAGAATTTCAAAACCGCGGTTTCGGTTTTAAAAAATTAAAAACCGATCGGTTTCGGTTCGGTTTTATGATCATTTATTAAATATTAAGTGTTATAGAAACAAAATCAATCCATATAAATATATAAATGTCTTTGTAAGTTTGTTTGTTTGAGCATCACGCCTAAACGGCTAAATCGATTTTATTGAAATTTGGAACGTATATAGATCCTTACTTGGAAGCGTCAATAGGTTATACCTTTTTTCAATACTTTTACCAGAAAGGGATAAACAGGGGGAAAACTGGTAAAATTGGCACCTTTAGTTTTTAAACAATAATTACTAAACGGCTGAACCGATTTTTACTACCACAGGGGTAGCGAAGCGCACCGGGTCAATCTAGTTGATAATATAGGAAATGCTATACAAATTTAAAATTCAAACTTGACGGTTGTTCAAGAGGATAAAGGAAAATTTCTTTTAATGATCGCTTGAAGTTTAATTGTCAGAAAATACTCGTAGATCAATATTATTAAATGAGTTTGTGTCATTCTTTCTTACATCATCAGAAGCAATTATTGTAGTACAATTTAAAAAATGTAAAGAAATCTTAAGATATTTTTACTGATTTGTTTTTAGAGATATTGGATTAATCATTGGATGAAAAAGTTTGTTTCTCATTTCTAAATTTGGAATTTTTCTACTGAAAATAGATTTAAGGAAAAAACCGAAGAATAATTGTCGGTTTCGGTTAAAACCGAATTGGAAACTCTAATTCAAAGTATTGACCATTTTAAGCTATGACCGGGCCAAAAGAACTACTCATCTTTGTAGTCCAAGAACGAATCCAGCCATTATCTGATACTTAGCGGATCCCAGATAGAGCCTTCAGCTAAGATCTAAACAAATAGTAGTTGGACGGGGCAAGATCTGGACTATAAAGCGGATGAGGCAAAACTTCCAAACCATTTCATTCTAAGTAGTTTTTAACAGGTATTGCAACATGTTGCCGAGCGTCTTTCGGCCAATGATGTCTTCACACGAATCAGTTGCGTTCGGTACAGGTTACCTGCGAAGGTCTTGTCAGATTTCAGCAGCTCATAATAGATAGAACCCTTTTGCTCCCACCAAATGCAGAAAATTACCTTAGCGCCATGGATGTTTGGCTTTGGTGTCAATTCAGCTGCTTGGCCGGGTTTCACATACGATCTCCTATGCTCCATTTTTCGTCGTAAGTAATGATTCGGTCTTTCAAGGTCTCTCGGTTTCAATTGGAATGGTACTCAATTTCCCTGCTTTTGGATGAATCCTGCTGCTTGCAAACGTTTTGAAATTGCTGCTTGTGTAGCTCCCAATGATTTTGCAAGCTCTTGTTGAGTTTGACTACAATCTTTATGGACTAATTGCTGCAATTCTTTGTCTTCAAATTTTTTTGGCTGATCTGTGTCAAAATCTCCACTTCTGAACCGCACAAACCATCTTTCGCACGTTAAAACCTAAAGAACACATTCACCATAAGCTTTGGTAAGCAATCGTTGTGCTTCAGCGGCACTCTTTTTCAAATTATAGAAGTAAAGCTAAATTTCTCGCATATGACGAAAAGTTGTGTTGTGAGATCTCTTATTTGTAGCCTCCCAAGACCTTATTGACTAATCAAAGTTCCTATAAATAGAATAAAGTCCTGGAAAAACTTTGTGAAACGAGAAGGGGACTTTCATGTCCTTATTTACACAGTTAAAAGTAGTAAGACAACTTTGAGGAAGTAATAGGGAGTTATATGATTCGATTGGAAAACGATTTTTTTTTATGTTTAGTTTTTTTAATTTTCAGTAAATAAACAGTTAACCCCAGTAACACGAACTCTGGTTATGTGTTAACTAATAGTTAAACTGACAGTTTTCATACAAAAATAATTTTAACCGACAGTATAACTATTAGTTAACGCATAACCAGGCTTCGTGTTAATGGGGGCTAGGATTTTTAAATCTTAATTATATGTATTTTACCCTTAAACAAAGAATTATAGGTACCCAATTTACTTTTATTAATTTCCAACGATATTTTTCCTTTGCCCCTTCAACCAAAGTGATCCATCTATCACTGTTTGTTTATTCTTTGGCGTTTAAATCTTAAATTGTTGTTGTTGTGGCTGTGTTTCTTTATTTCTGTATTATTATTATTTTTTTTTTTTTTTTTGTTTGTTATTATTTCTGAAAACTTTCCATTCCAAATATCTTGTTGACAATAACGTATTGAGATTGTAGACACTTTGGGTGAGTGTGCATGTGTGTGTGTCGCTGTTATAATGGTCATTTGCCGCGGCTGTCACCTTCTACAAAAAAAATAAAAAAAATAACATCGAAAAAAAAGAAGCAGAAACAACAACTTGTGTTTTCACGATTGTGTGAATGTTTCTGGCCATTTTACCAAGTTTACTTTCTTTACTTTAGTACGAATGTTTTTTTTTTTTTTTTTGAGCGTATGTACGAGTATTTATAATGTATTATTGTTAATTTGTTGTTTATTTTATTTTTCTTCTTACTTCTTTTTCAGTTACACTTTTTTTTTTTGTTAAACAAATGTAATCCGCTGAAAAAAAGCACTAAAGTTGTTGTATTATTTGCCAGTTTCTTCTTCTTATTTTTAGCTTGCTTCTTTGTTATTGTTTAGTTTTGTTGTTGTTGTTGCTGCTGCTGCTTTTTGTTATTTTTTACGCCAGTGTTGTATTTCATATCGTTTTTCGACCTCTCACGTTTGGGGATTACAATTTAATGCGTTTGTTTTTTTTTTTTTTTTCTTCTTTATTTTGTTGTTGCTGCTGTTACCACATCATATGGCACAACAATGTTTTCTTAATTAATTAAAACGTGTTTCTTGTTTTCCTCGAGTTTTATTATTATTATTATTTTTTTTAATTTTTCTTCTGTCGAATATTGTAGTTATTTGCCTGTTTTTTTGTTTTGTTTTGCACATGTATCAAACTGTCAAATTTAATGTCAATAAGAGATCAAGTCAGAAAAAAATTTTATAAGTTTATGTCTAAAACTTAATTGAAATGTTAAATTTTTAATTCATTGTATGAGTGCTATGTTTGCGTTTGAATGTTGGTTAATTTTGGAATGGAAATTGTTAATTTGTTTTACAGTGAACTGTTGACAGAGTCTTAAAGTGAAATAAATTAATACCTACCTACTCTTTAACAGTTATTTTTTTTTTCATGCTAAACAAGTTTTCAGAGGATTTAAAGAAAATTGTTGGCTTTAGTAAGGATTTTTAAACTTGTGGCTCAATTTGCTGGAGATCACTAAAACTTGCTCTTCATTATCTGGTTGGTCATTATGTGATAGTAACTAAAAATAATGATTGAATTGTTTGTGACTTAAGAAAAACACAGCATAATTGACATATCGAACTGAAGTTTATACAAGGGGGTTATTTTGTAACTCGTTTCGAAAAGAAACTCGTTTGAATTTTTTAAACTATCTCTATAGACATTGTCTATACTTGGTAAATTTATGTCATGATAAATTTCAAAATGGTTGCCAAGAGAAAAATTATCAGCTATACACCCGGATTCTGAACTTTATGACAACGACAAAATTAGAATAAAAATGTTTTCAATATCAATTTCCATACTAAAGTTGTAAAATTTTGCATCGACAGAGGAGAACGTGTAGATCTTGCTATGAAGCAAGTCGATTCCTTTAAGCATCTAGCTTGTGTCTTTTCGAAGAGATCATTATCGTTATTATATGTAGTTTGCAGGCTGTCAATAGAATTCCACATATACTATTCATGTACTCATCGAAAGCCTTGATCATCTCTTCCACAGATTATCAGCAATACAATAGCAAGTGACGGTAACAAATTGACGCAATTGACCAAGTGTTTCGCTATCCAGTTTAAGAATGTCCGGCATTCCTAAACTGATGTTGTTTAAAGACTAGTCAGGGACCTTTTGACATCGCGAGATTCAACATTCTATAATACTTCATTCAATTTCCTCCCCTTTTAATAGCCGACAGTTTTCCTAAAAGAATACTACATTCATTGGGGAGCCTGAAAGCCATATTGATTCCGAATTTCTCAATAACGCCAATTACTCTCATCTTAGAGCCATCCGAGAATATCCCAAATGAGTAATACAGTCCAATGTTTCGCCATCGAGTTTAAGGATGTCCGGCCTCCCCGGACTAAAGGTGAAACAGTGTAAATAATCGAGCTTTCCATAATACTTCATCCAATTTACTACCCCTTCATTCATTGCGGATCCTAGAAGCAATTCTCTTGGAGTCATCAGTGAACATGTTTAGACTACGCGGTAACTAGAAAATTTTCTCCACAAGTCTCGTATTATTGGAGATTGAGAGTCTAAAGTTTCTAGAGCAAGAGAATGTTGAAGTGCATTAGTCTATGAGACTTGTTAGATTATGCGATGTTGCCAAATTCTGAGAGATCGTATCAAAATAGATCCCAGAGACTGCCAGCAACATCATCATTACCAGGTTTCAAAACAGAATCGAATGTATTTTCATTTGGTGTTTCTCTACTGGCTACTTTCGTGAATGTTGTGGTTCCTATTATTGATACAATTATCCTATATGTCAGATGAGTCTATGAGGAGGAGAGTTTCTTTCTCCAGAATTCTCCAATTATTCAAGATTGGGAGTCCAAAGTTTATCCAGAAGGAGTATTGAGAAGTCCCATTTATTTATTTTATGTGGCAATTCTCCTGGAGTCATTATTGAACATGTTTAGACTACGCGGTAACTAGAAAAGTTTCTCCACAAGTCTCATATTATTGGAGATTGAGAGTCTAAATTTTCTAGAGAAAGAGAAGTTTGAAGTGCATTAGTCTATGAGACTTGATAGATTATGAGCTGTTTCCAAACTCTGAGAGATTGTATCAAAATAGATCCCAGAGACTGCCAGCAACATCATCATTACCAGGTTTCAAAACAGAATCGAGTGCATTTCCATTTGATGTTCCTCTACAGACTGTTTCGTGAAAGTTGAGGTTCCCATTATTGATACAATGATCCTATATGTCAGATGAGTCTATGACGAGGAGAGTTTCTTTCTCCAGAATTCTCCAATTATTCAAGATTGAGAGTCGAAAGTTTATCCAGAAGGACTATTGAGAAGTTCAGTATTCTATGAGACTTGGTAGGTAATGCGCTGTTTTCTCTGAGATTTCATATCAATACGTTGCCCCCGGCAACAGTTCTATATTTCATAGAGAACATTTTCCTGAACAGTGTATTGATTTCCAGATTCCATAAGAAAATCGAGAGCAATTTCCTTAGGTGTTCCTCTATTGACCGCTTGGCCAATCAATGATCGAGGATTCAATGATCATATATGTTAGCAAATCCAAAATGAATTTGAAAATAGATAAGTTAATACCAAGTTATCATAATATATAGCTGGTCTTTATAGTAAGAAAATCGAGAGCAATTTCCTTAGGTGTTCCTCTAAAGGCTGCTTGGATACAGTTGCGATACCCATCGAGGATTCAATGATCATATATGTTAGCAAATCCGAAATGAATTTGAAAATAGATGAGTTAATACCAAAGATATAAGGGTTTTGTCCACCGAAATTCGAAGACGAAATGTCGATCAACCTATCCAAAGTTTGCAATAGAAAGAAGGAAGAAAGATTGAACCTTTGCCTTAGTGTGTGAAGACTTCTTGCAATTGGTGATAATATAACTCTGCTATACATACATTGGTATGGTAAGTATGTAAGATAGGCTAGATAGATAGTCAGTAGCCATGTAGTTGTAATAACTATTTGTTCTGTAGATCAGCTGGAATTATGTCAACCGACCCAGCTGATTTGTGTTTGGAAGCCCTGTTCAGTTCAGTTTAATTTCAGATCCAAGTGAAATTCAAGGGATTTCTGTTCTGCAGTCAAAATTTCAGCCATATTGAATGCCTGATAAGCTTCCCAATCTTTACCTAACTGGATGGAACTGTTCGTAAGAAGTTCTTCAATCAACATTTTAAAATACAATTTCATTCTTATGGAAAAGTTTTCCCACAGAAAATTGCTTTAAAACCAACACAAATCTCATAAAAATATGTTTAAATTGAAACTTTTCGCTAAAGATGAATGAATACATAGATTCCAATTATAACATTTTAGTAGTTCAGTTCACAGTTCATAATACATACAATATTTAAGGTTTCATTTAAATGTAATGACAACAACAATAAAAACCAGCTGAAAAGAATTGTAAATAGATATGTATGAGTGTGTGTGTGTATATAATAAAACCTCAAGAGATTACGTTACAGAATTAATACAAAACTCTGAAGGTTAACATGTGAGAATTCTAGTTGGAACTTTTGGTTACCATAGGTCGAAATGTATACAACCTTTTATCAAGAAGAACCATGCTGAGTTAGCAGAAGATACTATAATATAACAAAAACAACAACAGTAAGCGTCAATTGCAGCAGCAGCACAAACAAGCAGAGCCAGCAGTCGACAATATAAAAGATAAGCAAATAAAATTAAAAAATATTAGAAAGAAAAAAAAATTGCAAAATTTTTAATGAATACATTTGAGATTGTACGACTACGTGTACGTTGTATGCATGTGGGCATGAGTGTGTGAAATAGACAGTTGGTGGGTTAGTCAGTGAGTGAGTGAGCGAGTGAGCGAGCGCAGATGTCGGTGAGTAGGTGATCTAACGAGTTATTTAGTGTGTAGTTGTGAATGCGGCTAAAATTCCAAAAATACACAAACACACACTCACTCCCAGCCAAGAACTCGGTAGGCAACAACAACTACAAAATAATAACAACAACACACACACGTTACAAACATTTATACGAGTAACAAAGGCGAAAACAAGAAGAACGAGTACGAACAAAAAAAAAATCAACTTTAATGTGCACATAACAAATAGCAACAACAAGAAATGCTACAACGAACGAACGAACTCAACGTACTCTCTATCTACTCTTCTCAATTATAATAATAAAAAAAATAATAATGAAAAACAGAGAAGAAAAAAATCAACGACAACAACAAAAAACCCAGACAAATGCAAAGTTAAAATCGTCGTAGTACTAGATAGCAGTAAAATCAGCAACAAAACACAAACAAAAAAAAAAAAAAAAAGAAACGAAATAACGAGTATACAAACGACTGACGTCGGTCGTTAACTATCAAAGCAGATAGACAGACAAATACACACATCGTAATAACCAACTTTTAGTGTGTCGTTTAGTTCGACTCACTCACTCCCTGACTGCTTGTCTGTTGTGACTGTGAGTCTCGCCGATTGTCGTTTGAGCGAATGTGTGTTTTTGTCTGTCTATCAGTTGCACAGTCATTAATTTTCCATAGAAACGCCTGCTTAACTCTAAAGCACAATGTTGCCAATGCAAAACATTCGAAAATCGCTTGATTAGCTTATATACCAAATACATACTGTGTTTTAGTTTCCTGATACATATGAAGGACTCTTTTGACATGTTAGGCCAACATACATATCATTATGTTTCCTCATTGTAACGACCTAGTGTCTCAGTATTACAGGAGCCCCAGAAGTTTTTTCCTCATGGTAGAAAACAGCAAAGCTGCAGTTAGCGTTATGTTCGTGTCTGAATGGTGTTGTAATTTGCAATTACTCTTTGAGACTCTCCTTCCTGCCATCGCGAACAGAGTTTATATACGAATGTTCAGAACTGTTATGGACAGCCAGTTGTAGAGAAATTGTATAAAATATAGAGATTTGCTTACATTGGGGTCGTTATTCTGGATGCCTGTTATGGACTTAGTCTGTAAGGCTTCTCAATATTATTTTCAAATAATTGTATATGTATATCTCATATCCTCACATGCTAAAGTGGTTCGAGGACAATAAGTTCGATTTGGATGATGACTTCTGCAACTGCAATCAGCGTTTTAAGTAGTATTATATCTGTGACTGAAGAGTCATGTAGTTTACAAGGACGCAAGGTGACGCCTACCCTATAATATGTAGTTTAGGTGACTTTAAAAGAGTTTAGATTGAAATGTTAAAAATTTCACTGAGAGATTTGCTGGCATTGGGATCGCTTAAAGATGCTGGAAATCTTGGATTCTTGTATGGATTCAAACAATTTGTTGTATTAAGACCTGCGTTAAAGTTTCTGCTATTATTACCATCCCATAAGAACCTAATGACGGAATGGTAGCCAGTTGGATAGTTGAGTAACGGGAGCTAATGAACATTAGAGCTCTATATTTGGTATCCATATATCTTCTGCTTCACGATATAATTAGTCTTGATCAGATCGAAAAAAGGAAATCTATAATGATGGGCTGAGAGACTTGTTCTAGCTAAGATTACAAGAAACTACAAAAAACGCCAAATTACCAATCCCACTTAAAGAACAGACCAAAGGCGTCAAGAAGAGAAAGAGCAAAAACGACAATTTATTTTAGGAAACAACAAAGAAGATAGATAGTCTTGGGTTTTGACGTCGTTCCTCTTTCTGTTGTTGCTGTTTTTATTATTATAACAACCTTTCACTCACACAAACACATTTGCTTTCTTCCACCCATTTTTTTTTTTTTTTTTCTTTAATGAAAAAAATCCCCAACTGAAAACATGAAGAAGAATCGGTAGCAAAAAGCAGTCAGATAACAAAAAAATAAAAGAATTCTTTTACTAAAAAAAATAAATAATAAAAAAAAACAAGAAATAAAAGGAAAAAATAAACGATAAGATTCTTTTTCTTTTTTTTTCCAATATGGGACTGGTATAAAAAAAAGTACGAAAAAACAAAATAAAGAGTCTGTGGTGTTACAAAACCGAACCGGTAAATAGTTGAAGGACGGAGGAGAGTGGCAAAGAGCAAGATGCATAGGTATGAGAAGGGGGGAAAAGGCATTTCAGAAAAACATACAAAACGAACGAAAAAATGCTAATGCCGTGTGGGGTGATTTACTGAAATCTAAATAAAAAAAAAATACAACAAAAATAAAAACACGCAGAATGGTATAATAATAATGGTTTGTTTTTGTTGTAAATATAGTATGTATGCTTGCTTGTGTGTGCTCGAGTTAGTTTCACGTTTCGACTCGCTGACTAGTGGGTTTGACTCCCGTTTTTTTTTTTGTTTTGTTCATTCTTGTTTTTGTTGTTTTGTGTTGGTGTCAGCAAGTTTTAACTCGATTTTTCTCTTACGTTGTTGTTGTTTTCTTCAGTATGCGAGTGAGTGTGTGTGTGTTTGTTTGCTTATTTTATTGTATTTTTCTTTATTTCTCTGTGGCTAAGGTTATGTGTTGTATATTTTTATATAAATATGTAGTATGTATGTATGTACGTATTTATGTAGTATTGTTTGTGTGCTGCTTTGTGCCTGGCCTGGCCTCTGTTCTCTGCTTTAAATTCACAGTTTGCCTCATGATGATGATGATTACATGTATACAGTGGTACGAAAATGTTCACATAATCTCTTAATTAAATCGACTTTAAAAATATGTAGGGGACAAATGTGCTGCTTATAATAAGAATATTTAACCCTTTTTATGCCCCTAACTTCAACAAATAGATATCTACGGTGTAAAATACCCAGCAGATATATATACCTAAAAGGTAACTTGACATTGATTTCAAATCAATATCTACCGGTAAAAATTACCAAATATTTTTACTCCATAAGTAACTTAGCACTGATCGATTTTTTTTAAGCTCAATAAATAACACTGTGAGACTTGAAGCTTAAATCTAGTTTATCCAAGGTATAAATTCCAGAACTAATAAAACGTTTTGCTGCAGAAATGCACTCATATTTCTTAAGGTTACTTAGAAAGCATAGGTATATACTATTCGAAAGGTCTCCGCTAAGGAACTTAATATTAGTTGATATTCATCTAAGTTACTAGCTTATCAGAAATGTGCAGAATCGGAATACATTATTTGATTAACTCGCCAATGGTGACCTATATGTCTATGAGACCGGGTGTGTTAAAAAATCGAATTACTTTATTCTCCGTTATTGTACCATGTATCAAAGTCAAATTTGCGTCACCATTGGCTGGTTGAACGCACAATATCCCTAGTTTTTTTATTTTATGCAGTTTCAGCTGATATTTTTTCCTACGTTTCGTGAATATTATGTTTACTTTATCAAGGGATTCGTCTATTTTTTTTATACTATTTTTTGTACTGGATGAGTCTGCTTAACAATAAGTATTTAAATCTTATAACTCACCTTAGCGGGCTGGAAGATCTGCTTTACGGAGCCTTGATCGGGTTTGGCTCAATGGCACTTTCAAGTCCTGGTTGATGATTTAATTTCCTATATACCATGATGCATGGTCCTAAGACTTTTAGATTGAACCCTCTGGTGTTGCTAATCATTCCCCATAATTGAATTACATACGTCCAAATTGGTTTTAAAATGGTCTTGTACAGGATAACTTTATATTCAAGGCTAAATATTGATGATCACTTATTAACCAATGGAAGCTAGAGGATTTTAGCTTCATGTGAAGTCTCTTGATTTCTAAGTAACAGCGGCAAGTTAGCCGTCTATCTAGATTTATGCCAAGGTATGACATAACAAAACTGCGGTATATTAACATTGTTGAGTGTGACAGGTGGGCAATTTCCTCTTCTTAGAGCAAACATAACATGTTTACTTTTTAACTCATTCACCAGTATTCGACAGTTTTTTAACCAGAAGATATGAGTGGGTTTTCGTGTGTGATAATAATGGCGGAACCATCAGCAAATGTAGAAATTGTCAATTTATCTCGTGTAGACAAGTCAGAGATGTAAATTAAATATATAGCAGGTCCCAGTACACTTCCTTGTGGAACGCCAGCTCTAATCTTGTATGCTCTCGACACATAATCATTGTACCTACTTAACTTTGAAAAGTCGATCCTTGTCAAAAGCCTGAGCAACGTCTAAAAATACAGCAGAACAATAATTCTTTAATTCAAACGATTTTCTAATCTATTCAGTTAAACGATTATTCTATTTCAATAAAAAATTGATTTTACTTCACAAAAAATGATGTTGATTTTTCTGTGCCACTGTACTGTATACACGTAGTAGTTGTTAGGTTTGCATTTCATTCGTAACTTTTTTTCTTTCGATTTTTTTTATATTTTTATTTATATTTGATATAAATTGCAGATGAGGTGTATAAAAATAATTATTATTATAACAACAACAACAGTAAAGGCAAATGAAAGCCAAAATAGAAAAAAAAAAAAAAAACATCAACAGCAGCAACAACAACTAGAAGTACTACTATACGGCAACGAAGGCAAAACAACAACAGAGAGTGAGAGAAAAAAAAATACACTGGCTACAGTAACAACAATAACGAACAATAACAGCAGCAGAATATAAGAAAAATAAAACAAGAAGAAGAAGAAGCAGAGTTAATAGTACTATATAGTCGAGTAGAGCTGAGCAGTCAGTACGTGAGCTGGTGAGTGTATGAGTGTAACAGTCAGTGAGTGAGTGAGTCAGACACAACACAACGACACACAATGTGAACTCTGACAACACAGCACATTTATCACCCATGCTATGTTGCCACATTTCACTTTTAGCAAACTTTTTATTTTTTTTGTTGTATGTACACAAGAGTGTATGGTGTTTTTTTTTTTTTTGCAAAAAGAAAAATAATAAAAAACAAACATTTAATGTGTTTTTTTTCTGTTGTTGTTGTTGCCGTTGCCGCTGCTGCCAAATCAATATGAATTTAAGCTGCTTTAAATTTTTGTATTTTTAGGTAACTTTTTGTTTGTGTAGTTGTTGTTGCTATTTTGTTGAATTTATTTAGAATATAAATTTGATTTTTGTTAGTTTGAAATTGTTGATTTTAAGATAGAATTTTTTTTTTCGCAAACATACACGCACTTATGAATACAGACAATATTGTAGGAATATTTTATATTTAAATAATGTATTTGATAGATATTTGTACATATGTACATGCGAATGTGTGTGTTTGATTGTAAAGGAAATTGATATTTAATCAAGATAATTTGCTGTTTAATGTGAGGATGTTGATCTAAATTTTAATGTATGTGAAAAAACGGTCATAGATAAGGCTATAAGTTGGTATTTGGCCTTATTAAATTTTAACAAGTCTGGCAAATTAATATAATGTATGTTGTTTGGAAAAAGTTAAGTAGGTATTCACATGTTTTATAGGTAGGTATCCCTTTGTATTTCTAATTTTGATTTAATTGTTTGTTAATTTAATAGCCCTTCACCTAGTAGTAGCCTTTGAAATTCATAATAAGTTTCTATTACTTTATGGGGTATTTGATAAGTTAAGTTTTTACTGGATATTAACTATAAAATTTGGTTGTGGAAAATTTTGGAAAAAGAATCTATTTCTTTCTTATTTTAATTTAAAGCCACGCCCATTCGAAAGTAGTTCTCAATGATAAATAATTTATATTTTGTATACCTACCTATTCATAACTATAGACTTTATTAGTGGTAAACTGGAACTGAAAAACCAAATTCAATAGGAAATTGTTTCGAATTTCGATGTTTTTAGTACCTACACAATATCGAACATTTTTGTTGGTTTAGCGGAAATTCAAAGACAGAATCGATACTAAGTTAGATTAGAAAGGCTGGGGTACAATAAAGAAAACTTCCACTCGACGACCTATCACGGCCATTGTAATGCACTTTGAAAATAAATGAAGAGAAATATAGTTAAAGGTTAAATTCCTACCTTATTCATACTCTACCCATTATTAAGGGCGGATTTTTGACTTAAAGATTGGAGATTAAATTAGTTAAATCTGCGAATGTTGTTTTTGTGCCATCAATTATTTTGCTTTATTTGTTCTGCAATAAATCCGAAAGTACCAAGGAACATTTCAGAGACTTGAAATTATTTGAAGACATTTTTGGTTTTCATTTGATTTTTCGGAACCAGCTTCAATTTTCTTTGTGCATATGATTTGTTTGCGTTGTTCACGCACGACGAACATATCACAATAACCTTTAGACTTGTGCTTAATAGTTAAATTCAATGGCCGCTCTTGTTTGTTCTTAGCTCAAAAATTAACTAGGTAGCTCCTCTAGTTCAATCGCTCTGTTTTAATTTTAAACTACCTATTTGTAGAAGAACATGAAGTGAATGATTATTTGATAGATAATAATATACATACATAAATATTTAAACATTTCTTATAATAAAATGTCTCTCTGTTCTAATCTAAAAAAACAGTTATGGTACTAGAGCTAAAGTGCTAATTGGGTTTTTAATTTCGTTGTCAGTTGCCGTATAATTATGATTCTATCCATTAAGACCCTTATTTTTTTGGCACTCTGTCAGAATTCGCATAAAAAGAAGCTGGAAAAGAAACGAGAACAAGCATTTAGTTTAGAGCGTATATATGGATCCATCGTTCAATGGAACTAGTTCGAAGTCTAATAACCTTAAACGTCAAAAAAAGAAAACATGACTTGTGAAGCTATGCAATTGCTCATTTGATAATTTATTTGTGTACGCAAAAAAAAAAGAAGCAAATGAACGACTTTTAATAAGAAATAGTCGTTCACATGTAATATTATTAAAAAAAAATATGGAAATTACAACTCCAGAATACTATACAAATTTTCTACGCAAGGATGCCAGTTCATATGAGGAACTATTGAAATATGTAACACCAGCAATACAAAAAGAAAAGGCTTTCTTCAACTTCTGGACAAAACTTTAACCAATATTTCAGCGAAAATAATTCAGTTTTTATTATTGGTGATGGGTAGTGGAAGATGAATTTGTACTGTCGTAGTGTAATATTTTGGGATGAAATGGGCGCTCAACGTTTTCTATGCCTGTATTTATTGAACTGTAAAGCGACAACTGGCCCAATTGAGCGTACACTAGTGCATCATCCATCAGACGCTTTGCAAAAATTTTTTGATCTGGCTTCAATTTGCGGTACGTTACCGCCCATGATTCGCTATAAATATCAGCTTCATCTTTGTTAGGCTTCTGGCTGGAATTTTGTAAATGATTAACATCCGTTTGTAGACAAATATTTGGATCCAATGATTTTTTTTTTAAACTTGGTTCCTGAAAAAATCAAAAATACATATGTACATAAATATATATTCGAAGACAAATTAAAGAATACATATATCTAGGTATATTTTTTTGGAAAATAAGGTTTATTATAATTTCAGATGCCCAATAATCCAAAAGAATGGACAGAAATTTGCTGAGGAGTACGAAAATAGATGGAACTTTAGTTACTGTGTTGGCTAGCATGTGAATATAGTTATATTTTTTTTAACTATAAAAACACTTCAGCATCATAATGATGGCGTTGGTGAACCCAAACTATGAATCATAAATGGAAGAAAAAAATGCTCCATATGTATTAGTTGCAGACAAGGGTTTCTACTTTTGGAGAACTTGATGAAACTGGGCATAATTTAACAGTGTTACATCAAATTTTTACATATAGGCTCTCAAGAGCTCGTCGGATGAAATATGCCTTTGGATTTTTTGCAAATCGTTTCAGAATTTTACGATCAACAATTAATTTGTGCTCAGAGAAAACTTCTACTATAATCATTGCCTGAAGCTATTTGCATAATTTCTTAAGCAGAAGAAAAGCATCAGTTTACTTGCTAAGCAGTGAAAACACAGTAGGATTTGAGGCATAAAAAGATAGCCTAGCAGACTTTTAGACAATTATTAAAGAGAAGTAACACTCAGGCATTAATGCTTTACTTCCTTTGGAAACAGGATAGAATGATTGGAAGAAAAGGCGTTGAAAGGAGAAAGATTTGTTTGTTTGACAGCGCGTTATGTTTTATATTTGTACAGGTTGCGGCACATCTTCAATGCTATACCGTCGAAGGAGGGTGCTGTGATTAATACTTGTTATTAGTAAACTAATAATTATAATGAACTGATGTTGATTGGCTGCGGTTGGGAATCGAACCTAGGCCCCAAATACCATGGTTAATAATCAAACGCTAACCAATTAAGCCACAGTAATATGATGCAACCGTTATGCTAAAAATATTTTGCCGTACCCTAGCAAAACAAACTTTTGTATTATTGTTTAGCCCCTGTCTATACTGGACAAATATTTATCATAAAAATAAATGACGTTTGCAGTCAAGAAAAAGTTTTATACATACGTATATCAAAATAGAAAATAATACTTACTTTTTCAATTTCTTCCTCAAATGAGTCATCATCAACTGTAGCAATTCCATCCAGTTGGGTGGTTACTTGATCCCGTAAAAAATCTAAATGATCAAAATACCACAGTGTTGGTACATATAAGTGTTCGGAGTCTGTCCCAGATTTCTCACTTCTTCTAATTTTCTGTAATTCACGTCTATGGCAGGCTCTTATTGCATGATACTTCTTTTTTGCCATTTCAATTGTAGCATTTTTATCAAATTCTTTATATTTTGATAAAAGCTTTTCCCAGCCTTTTTGTTTCTCGTTTCTGTCTTTATATTTTTCACTATTGATTTGCCAAATGGCATTATTTTCTTTTAAAACTTCAATGAATTCAATTACAAATTGCTTGCTAACCATCTTCGCAATACATACATATGTATGTATGTACAATTTGACGTTTCGTTGTAAACTAAAATGAAAACATTGTAAAATGTTCGCGCACAAGTCCACTAAAGATGTCCACACACGTACGATTTGTTCGTGCTCGACGTCTTTTTACTAGTTCGATGTTAATATTTGTTCGATGTGTTAGTGGTGTAGTTTAAGGTTATTGTGATTTGTTCGTCGTGTTGTGCGGGGTCAGCTTAACAAATTTCAAAATCGTTTGCGTGAATGTGGAATCACTTTGAAATATCCTGGGATACATTTCCTGTGTTCTTTAATTCTTTTTTTTACAAGAGCACAATACCTTTCCACAGGCCGAAATTCTGGGCGTTTGGGTGGATTTGCCTCCAGTAGTAAAAAATTTATATTATTGTTTGAATACCACTCAACGTCCTTTTTTCCATAGTGACATGATGCCATATCGGGCCAGAAATACATACATGTGATGTTTTAAGAAAGGTAAAATCCATTTTTGTGGACACTCCGTAATATATATTTCTATGTTTATAGTGGCTGATGTCACAAATTATTGGCTTCTTTTGCCACAACTGCAAATGGCTTGCCTCACAATAAACTTCTTGGGGAATTTTATTTGTTTTTTGGTCCGTTATTGTTCTCGTGCATCAGCCACATAAAAACTTTATCATCATCCATTTTTTATAAAATTTTACATACCTACCTACATTTTTTCGCTCGTTCTTTTTGTTCTAATTTCTTTAACGCAATGCGATCTGGAACAGCATTAGCTTTGGCTCTGCGCACAAAAGAATCAAAGTATTTAACTTTACAAGCTGCTTTTCTGATAGAAGTGTTCGTTGCTCTTCGAAAGTGTTGTTCTGCTTCTTTTGCCTTACCAATATCTGTTATCCAGGTTTTGTTTTAATGTTCAAGTCTTCCTTATGATGTTTAATGGCTTTTGAAACAGTGTGACGATAAACTTTCAGATCTTTTGCAATTTCTTTGAAAGTCCATATTGAAAAAATTTCGTTTTTAAATAAAGTGCTTCTCAATAAATTGTTTCCATTATCAGCTGAAAAATGATATACAATTTATTATAAATTCTATTGAATGAAAATCCCATACTTTTGTTTTCAAAACCAAGCCTATGCACAATGCCGCTAAAATAATACTTACATTGAAAAGTTTCCATGGCCAATCTCGTAACAGTCACAATCGTCTACAATCTATATATCTCAGAGGCTGAAGAACTGTCAACATATTGTTGTTCATCTTCTCCTTGATTATTACAGGTGCGTTTCCAACGGTTAAAGTTCCACTACCGAATTTTGGATATAAAATCGATTTTCCAATATACCTAGCAATAGATTTACCCACCAGCCACAAATTAATACACATTGTAAGGAAAAGTCTTGAATATCTGATGCAATTAAATTTGTATTATTCAGAACCACAATTCAGCCATTTTTCAATTGATTTAAACACTATTGAGGAAGTTGGTATTGAGGTACGGAACTTCCCATAAAGTCTGGAAATTGAAAGAACTTTACAAGACAACACAAGACCTTAAAGATGTCAAAACAAATAGGTATGTATTAACATTAAATTAATGCTTAACTTAGAAATAATGTACATACCTACGTACTTTTAAAAGACTTCTATTATAATTGGAATTAATTTTATCACAATGACAGAACCAACCACAACTACATATAAAAAAAAACTCACATAAATCATGACATACAAGTAGTTAGGGTGACCATTTTTCACAGCTGTAATAAAAATGATAAAAATATCTTAAAATTTCCAAATAATTTTCACTTGTTCAATAATGAAATGTGGCAGCAAAGCCATATATTTCTTAAGCACACACTCTCACACACATTTACAAAACATATAAACGAAAAACAAAAAAAAAAACACAAGAAAACACATAACAAAAACAACATACAAAAAATAAAGCAAAAAAAAAGGAAAATAAAAGAAAGAAAGAAGAAGAGGAAAAAATAAAACACATTTTGCAAAGAAATTGTAACATAAAAAAAATGAGAAAAAAACACACAAAACTAACAGCTGTTAAACAAATGGCAACACTGGCAAACATAAGTGAGCAAACGAACAAGCACACACCAACAAACATGTGTGTTACAGCACATTAAACCAGGAGAGGTGAATAAAGAAAACGTGTTGACGGTATGAGACGAACTTGGGAGAATAGCGGACAAGAAAAAAAAATAGAAATCATACAAACTCAAGCAGGCAACACAAAAAATCATAACGGCTGACTGAAACACACTAAAAGACAACAAAAGAAAGACAAATTGATTAAAATACTAAACAAAATTTTAATAAAAGTAAACAAAATCAACAAAATTAAAGGAAGTAATTATATTTAAACAAAAAATTACAAAATTCTTAGTGATAGACAAACGAATTAGAAAAGAAAAAAAGTACATTTTCAACATGTTGTTGGTTAGTTGTTCGAACATGTTGTAAAACTCGGCATTAAACCTCAAACTTGGTTGGATGTGCGATTGGTTGGCCGGTTTGGTGTGATGTGGTGTGGTTGCCAGGCTGTTTGCGAGCAGTTGTGTGTGTGTTTTTTTCTTCTTTCGTCGTTGACGTCGTCGACGTTTGTGATACAAAAAAAATTTGTTTAAAGCAAGTTTCTTCGTCGTCGGCCGTGCGTTTTGTATTGAATTAAATCGGGTTCAGTAGAAATTGCAAAAAATTTCGTCAAAATTGTGCGAATTTATTGCAAAAAGGTAAAAATTAACAAAACTAAAGTGCATTTGAATTCAAAGAAAATTATTACAAAAATCTAAAAGCCATTTTTGGCCCAAAAAACGAGACTTTAAACCAAAAAATTGGTCTGTCTCTAGTGTGTAAAAGAAAAAATCCATAATGCGCTGTGCTCTTCTTCTACTTCGTCCTCATCATTATCTTTTATTCTTCTATAATACTGCATAAAAGAAAGAAGGAAAAAGTGAAAAGTTATAGAAAAATTTATATAAAATTTGATTATACTTTTGTGTATATTAAAAGTATTATCTGGTTAAAATAAATCCCATGAAAAAAACGACCTTTAAACGTCTGCTGTTTTTTAAAAAAAAAGAAAAAAAGATTGTGTGGAAAAAAATCTAACCCTGGTTGCTCTTTGCCATGGAAAATTGTGTATAAATGGAAAAAAAGTGCTTAAATATATTAATTTTCTTGCTAAATAAAAGGCTAGCTGTAAAATCTGCTAAATCATGCTAAAAAAAAAAATAAGAAAATGATTTCCATTAAATCAAAATTTGTGTAAAAATTGTGAATTTTTGTTTAAGCCAGACACACCCTGTTTCTTGACAAATGTTATCTATGCAGTTTTTTTATGTAAAATCAAGTCTATAGGTATAAAACTATTTAAATGTTTTATTTTAAAAGTTATACCCTAAACAAGTATTAATTTTCCTGTATATAATTGTTTTTCCCCTTTTATTATTTTCCTGCTTGATTTTATTTAATTTTTTTTTTGTATTGTTTGTCAGTGTGTGTATACATGTGTGTGTGTGTGTTTTTTCCTCCTGTGTACGTCAATGTCATTTTTAGTGCCTTTTTTGTGCAGAGTTGCCAAAATTTATTGATTTACATTTGTTGTTGTTGTTTTTTTATTATTTGTTATCGATTCATTTGGAAATTTATCGTTATTACTATTGGAAATTAAACATTATTCTTGTGGATTATTTACACTCATCAGAAAAATTCCCAGCAATTTTAGGGTAAGTGTTAAATTATTATTATTTTTTGTTTATATTAAATAAGTAGACATTAAGTTTTAATTTAATTCAGATAATATGTAATTTAATGGGCATCTAAATACAGGCAGAGTCGTTTAGATTTATAAAGAATTTTGGGAAATCAGAGGATATTTGTTGTTTTCAGTTAAATATTTAGTAGTTTTATGTAACTAGTCAGTTTGTACCAAAAAATTTACTAAAATCTTACTTTCAGGTAGCAACATAGGAACTTGTACATAGTTTCTGTAACATAAGTTTAGAAGATGTGCTAAGATTTATTCCTCATATTTAGAGTTCCTTTTGCAGATATTGGTAGTTGAGAAATTTGTAAATATTACAAACATTTATTTTCAATTTTCAGTCTAATTGGAAAAATGTATGCCTATCAAATCGAAATTTTCCATTGATGCTTTGAACCAACAAATACCTTTAAAATTAACTTTGTAACTTTTGATCCAACATAGCTGTTTCAGTAAGAGCTCACAGTTTCAGAAATGTTGGAATAAACTTCAACTAAACTTTAATTTTAGTTATGAACTTTGATTTTTATACCCGCCATCAGGTTTATTTAGGCATTCCGTTTGAAACATGTCACAGACCCACATTAGTATATACAGTCTGGGTCCTCATAAGATTCTAAGACGATCTAGCTATGTCAGTCTGTTAATAACAGGATAGAGCTTAAACGAAAGGAGCTAAATGGCTGAAATTTTCCACAAATACTTTCTATTGATAAGGTATGGTTGTTATTGTAAATATATCCATCTATGATTTCACCCAGCCCCTATACAAATGTCTCCCGTAATATTAATTGCACAAATTAGTTCTAAGTACTCTGAATGCTCTGTAAGGTATGACGAAAATCGTTTAACATACCAGCACCCCCTGAGAAAATGATAATAATTAATATCGTGATGAAATTAAACATAAACAAGTTTTATACTACCTATGAACCTAAATCTTTCTACAAACTTTTGTGAGGATCAGTCCATAATTGAATATAGCCCTATCAGACAACTATTTTATTGTCGCATATTAATGGTGGCTCTACCAACTATAACACTCTTACTTGTTTCTTTTTTACATTCAGAATGTTAGTCATAGAGTAATATACATACCTACATTGATCGGAAACCTAACTCAATTGTCAAAAACCTAAGTGGTGAGAATGTATTGGTTAAAAAAGCTATATGAAAACAAAAACAGCACTCGTGTGGGTGATTTTTTGACACATTATTATTTTTTAGTTTCCGCTCCATGTTTTAGATTCCTTTTAAATCAAATATAAACTTACATTTTTTCCTTTTAATTGAGATATGAACCTACACTGCTATGTTGTGAGAAATAGTCAGAAATAATCAAAATTCTATAATTAGTTGCTGAAAATTGATGGTTCCAAAAAGTGTGTGTTTTTTTTTATAAAAATGCTGAAATATTTATTGTGAACTGTATTAAAACTGATAGTAAAGTGTTAATAATTGTTAAAATATTTCTATGAAATAGTTTTTTCTGTTCGGTAACTAAAATCTACTGCGAATTATAAAAAGTTAAATGTGGTCGAGCGTTTTCATGATGGAATATTACGGTTTCATGTCTGGCCGCATATTCTCTGCGTTTTTTGGCCAATGATCGCTTCAAATGAATCAGTTGTGTTCGGTACAGTTTCTCTGTGATGGTATGTCCAGATTTCAGCAACTCATAATAGATAGGAAGGACCCTTTTGGTCTCACCAAATACACAGCACTACCTTAGCGCCATGGATATTTGGATGGTTGGCCCGCTTCACCTATGATCTCTTATGCATCGGGTTATCGTAATGGATCTATTTTTCATCGTAAGTAAAGATTCGGTGCAAAAATGATTTTTATATTTTCCAAGCATCATTTTGACATGCAAAATCGTCTTTCAATTTGCATTGTAACCAGTCAAACTGCTTTTGGATGAATCCTGCGCTTGCAAACCGTTTGAAATTGTTGATTGAGTAGCTCCCAATGATTTTGCAAGCTCTTGTCTTGCCTCCAATTCTTAGTCTTCAAATTTTTTTAGCTGGCCTGAGAGATCTTTGTCTTCTGTGTCAAAATAATCACTTCAGAACCGCACAATTCATTTCTCGCACGTTGAAACGAATGAATTACATCCACCATAAAAGCTTTGGTGAGCAATCGTTGTGCTTCAGCTGCACTTTTTTTTTCAAATTAAAGAAGTAATGCAAAACTTCCCGCATATGACGCTTTGTTGGTGCAAAATTCGACATTTTCTATATTGTACAATAACTAAGTGAGAATAAATGACAGATATGTACCCTTCAAAATGACATATAAGTTATTAAAAACAAAAATCACGTTTAACATCTATTGTAAATTCCAAAATTTTAAGTCATACTCCCAATATAACAAAATTTATGTAAAATTTCATTTTTATTTATTTAAAAAAAATATGTATCTTTTAAAAGCAAACAGTGAAATGTGATCATCAACTATTCTTTGAATAAAACATTTTTTAACAAAATAAATGTAAATTTTCATTAATATTTGTCATAAAGAAAAAAAATTAATTGTTAATAGAAAGAAGTAAAGATTTTGACTCTAAATAACAATATTTAAATAGTTTTGTTGTATCATGATCGTGTAATTAAAAAAAATTATAAAATTTAAAGTGAAATTCATAAAAAAGAATATTTCATTAATATGTATAACAAAAGATCTGTGTGGTAACTTAAAACTATTACGAATTTTAAAAAGTTTTTGCTATAAATTTAAAATCAAGTGTAATAATATGTAAAAGTTTTTGTTACTGAATTGAGTATTAAGCAGTGAATATATAATAATAAGAATCTTTCTAAAATTGTATTTGTTAAAATAAATGTGTTCCATAAAAGCTATTTTAAAATTTCAAGTGCATTGATAACTATCTACATACCTACGAACATACTTATTTTTTTCAAAAGAAAGTTATTGAAATTTTTAATCATTAAAAACAATATATTGATAAACAATTGTGATAATGATAAAGAATTTGTGAAATTCCGTGAAACTTTTTGTTTTTATAAAAATTTTTGATTAAATTGAAATTATTTTGGAAATTTTTAGAATATCTATCTAATAAAACTAATTTGTAAGGTTAACATTTATATTCCAAACAAATTGCCGGTACTAAGCTTATATTTGAAAGAGATTTGTTTGATTTTTTCTGGTTCAGAATCAAAAAATTTTATAAAACCAACGTAATAAGTGAAATAAAGTGTTAACAAGTAAGGGACTTATATGCGGCTGTGCCGAATCTTATATAACCTTCACCAAAGTTTACTTTAAAAAAATTATTGAAAACATTTTTTTGTAAAAAAATTTTTATTTTAAAAATTATTTTTTTTTATCTGAAAATTGAAAATTGTATGAAAAAAAATTTTTTGTGAAAAAAAAAAAAAATATTCAAGAATAGTTTTTCCGATTTTGACCCATTATATAGGTCCGAGTTAGTAAGGCGTTGTGTATGTGGTTGGAAAGGTCTTTGAAATATCTTTAATTAGCTATCCATATTGTCTGTATTAATGACTTAGTAATTCAGATGCATCATCCTACACTTATTTTGTAATTGTCCGGCACTGGGAGATCCTTTAGTACCGGGTTATCTGTGAAGGAACTAAGGTGCATAGACGGCTTTATTAGGGAAAGCAGATGGTTGATAAGTCCGAACATGTAAAATGCACCTCATGGTGACACAGCAACTGTCCCATTATGGTCTGCGTTAGTTGAATTCATTGAATTCTTAATATCTTCTCCTGCAAATTTCACTCTGACTCAATTTATAGGCTTCCCTTTTTTTCTACTTCTATTTCTTTCTTCTCTGTGTTGTCATTTTCTCAGCCATTTGTAGGACGATCGAACCGGGCCTATAGCGGATATATTGATGTTCGAATCATATTTATAAGTTATTTGGGGGCTACGGAAAATAGATTTCAACATACAGACGGACAGAATGGTCCACATGACGTTTCTAAAGCCAAACAAATAGAAAGCATTTTCAAAAGAGCTCCCAACACATCCGGTAGGAAAACAGTCCGGTTAGCTGAGTGCTCGGACTATTTAGTACGAAAAGTTAAAGCTAATGCAGGTTTAAAAACATATAAGGCTCAAAAAGTTCCTGACCGGAATGCTGCTAAAAATTTTGAGGCCAAAAACAGAGCATGGAAATTAAAGTTAAGAATTTTTCGATCTCACTCCTTACTTTATGGTGTCGCAAATGAAAAATATAGAAATTCCAAACGGAATGACAAACTTCTAAAAATATCAATAAATATTTATTCATTTTGATATAATTTGTTCGAATATTAGGTTCGGTTTCGCACCAAAAAACTCGGTTTTGATTGGACTCTTAATAATTGCATATCGATATCCAAGTGCTGCCACAAATTTTAGGACGAAAAAGCCTTTGAACCTTTAAAAATTTAATAAATTGTGATTAAAACTTATTTGTGTCATTTATAGAACTATGTTTTTTGTATACCTAAGTTTGTCATTCCGTTTGTAATTTCTACATTTTTCATTTGCGATATAGCCATGTCCGTCTGTATGTTGCAATCAACTTTCCGTAGCCCCCAAATAACTTAAAAACATAATTAATACATCAATATATCAGGAATTTTTCCGGCTAGGTCGCTATTTAAAATCGAGAAAATCGGCCCACAAATGGCTGAGATATAAGGAAAAACCCGGGGCAACATCGTTTTTTTTTACCTATTTTTGATCTATATTTGGATTATTAAGTCATTAATATGGACAATAGGGATATCTAATGATAGATATTTCTGTCCATTGCAACGATTTATATAAGGCTATAATAATTTGGACCTAAAATGGGTCAAAATCGGAAAATTATTTTTTTAACCCGAATTATTTTTTACAACAAAAAACTAATAAATTTAAAAAAAAAAATTTAAACAATTAAAAAAAAAAATTGGAAAAAATTAAAACAAAACAATTTAGAAAAAATTTAAAACAATTTTGAAAAAAAAATTTTTTTAAATTTTGAAAACCAATTTAGAAAATTTAAAAAAAAAATTTTAATTTTGTTTACCTAAAAATATTTAAAATTTTTATTTTAAAGTATAATTTGGTGAAGGGTATATAAGAATCGGCACAGCCGAATATAGCTCTCTTACTTGTTTTTTATTTATTTAACTTTGTTATAAATTGTTTTTATGCTTGATATTATTACTAAGTAATATGTTAGTTTGGCCTTGAAGGCTTTGTATTACTTGAATGAAAATAAATAAAAAAAATCGACAGACGTGGGAATGAAAGAAACATATTTAAAATAAATAGGTACCTACTTCTAGTTATATTCATTTTTGTATGAAAACGTTTAGTATAACTTTAGGTTAGGTAAGCGTGTTAGAATCTTGTGTAACCACCATCAATATGTGACAATAAAGGTATTTTTCTGATATAGGCTTTATAGGGTCAATTATGTACCGATCCTCACCAAAGTTGGTAGAAAGATTTAGGTTCATAGGTATAAAACTTGTTTATGTCCAATTTCATCACGATTTTAATTATTATAAGACAATTAAGACATATTTATGAAACTTTCTGTGGGGGACCTTGTATGGGGACTAGGAAGAAATGTTGCCCGATTTTCCTCAAACTTTACAGTATAATTTCAGAGTACTTAGAAACTAATTTCATAGGTATAAAATTTGTCAACATATCTATGACTCCTCAAACAGTATTCCGGGGGCACATTTGTATGGCGGCTAGGTGTAATCATGGACCAACCAAGCAAACCATATCAACAGAGAGTGTTTGTGGAAAATTTCAGCCAGCTAGCTCATTTTGTTTGGGCTCTATCGTATATTTAACAGACAGACAGATGAACAGACATTTTAGTTCTATGACCAATATTTTGATATGTTACAAACGGAATGACTAAATCAATATACCCCCCATCTTTTTGAAGGGTTTGAACTGAAAAATACCTGAGTATTTTTAATATTTCCTAGCTTATCATCTTAATTTAAACAGATTTCATAAATAATATTTTTCTATATTTTTTATACCTAACTAAACTTTGTATAAATATTTCAATGACTTAACGACTTGAAATCCAACCCTTGCCTAACAAAATCTGTTTTTTTTTTTTTTTTTTTTTTTTTGAAGAAATTATTAACGAGTGTGTGTTTTTTTTACCTACATTTGTAATTTTATTTTAGATGGAACAAAAATGTTGATCCTGATAAACTGGTTTTATCAAAAAAAATATAAAAGAACCTTTTTTTTGTCTTCTTATTAGTATTTTTTTTTTTTTTTTTTGTATTTGCTGCTCTTTAATCTATTCTAACGAAATTTCTTTCAAACATGCAATATACGAATAAAAAACAAAATTCTTCAAATTAAATGAGAATACAAAAGTTTATATAGAATTTGTAGAATGCTTTTGTTACCTTACTTACGATACGCTTAAAATAGATTAAAAAGGGTTAGAACACAAAAAAAGATGTGTTTCATAAGAACAAATTAAGGTGAAAAGCAATTATAGGAGTTTGTTGGGTGTTGTTGTGAGTTTTATTTTTGTAAAATGTAGATTTCCAGGGATTTGGAAATAAGGAAAAAAAAAAAAAAAAAGTTGAAACGGAAGATTTTTGATTATGTAGGGAGATAAGTGGGTTAAAAATATTAAAATAAAAAAATTATATTTTGAACATTATTTTGCAGAGATGTTTTGGAGGATGAATTTAAAGTTTTCTGTTATAATATTGGATTTATGTCGTAAAAATTTGGGATTTACAATGGATGGCGTTTCTTTTGAATGCGGTTTTAGTTTTTAATAACTTGTATGTCGTATTGAAGGTTATATATCTGTCATTTATGCTCATTTAGTTATTGAACATTGTAGTGGAAACAACAAAGTATTTTTTTCTTCGAACATGTCGTATTTTGTGCCAACAAAGCTTCAAGAGCGGGAAAAAGGTGACGCTGAAACACATCGATTGCTCACCACAGCTTATAGTGAATGTTATCCATCGTTTTCAACGTGTAAGAGATAGTATGTGCGGTTCATAAGTGGTGAGTTTGATACGAAAAACAAAGATCGCCCAGGCCAGCCAAAACAGTTTGAAGACCAAGAATTGAAGGCATTACTCCATGAAGATTGTTGTTTAACTCAATAAAAGCTTGCAAACTTATTGGGAGCTTCTCAAGCAGCAATTTCATAAAGGTCTACAAGCAGCAGAATTCATCCAAAAGCAGGGAAATTGGGTACCATACAAATTGAAACCGAGAGACTTTGAAAGAGGATTTTGTATTTCTGAATTGCTGCTTGAACGCTACAAAAGAAAATCATTTTTGCACCGAATCATTACTTACGATGAAATATTGATCAATTAAGACAACCCGAAGTGTAAGAGATCGTACCGGCCAACCTGACGAATCAGTACGAAATCCAAATATCCCTGGCGCTAAGGTAATGCTCTGTATTTGGTGGAGGAAAAGCAGCCCTATCTATTATAAGCTGCTGAAATCTGACCAGACCATGACAGGAAACCTGTACCGAATGCAACTGATTCGTTTGAAGCAAGCATTCGCCGAAAAACATGCAGAATATGGGGCCTGACATGAAACCGTAATATTTCATCTTGTCAACGCTAGGCCATATTATGCAATACCTGTTAAAAACTATTTAGAAAGAAGTGGATGGACAGTTTTGCCTCACCTGTTTTATAGTCCAGACCTTGCTCCGTCCGACTACTATTTGATTCGAGCGCTGCAGAAAGCTCTCTCTGGGATACGCTTCACTTTGAAACAGAGTATCTGAAATTGACTTTATTCGTTCTTGGTCTCAAAAGATGAGCAGTTCTTTTGGCTCGGAATTCTTATATTGCCAGAAGGATGGAAAAATATCATAGCTAACTTTGAATAAATGTATATTATACAAATGTTTCAACATTTTATCATGCTTAGATAAGTTATCAAGGATGAGTCTTAGACAAATCTACTCCTTCGTCAGGGAATCTGGTTGGTTTAGCCTGGAAACAATGGACGTATGATAAATATCCAGCTATTTACCCCTTGGGTATCACAAATTTTTCTTTTGAATCGACCCAAGTGAGCTGATTGAAGAGTGGCTGGCTGCTCATGGAACCTAACCTAATGTTTCAACATAAATGCTAAACATTTGTAAAAATCCCGCATTTTTAAATCATACCCTCAATAATTTCATAATGTTAAGGCAATTGGACTATCCAGATGAGGCGCGGATCCAGGTCATCCATTTAAATCCAATAATAAAAAAAATGTTAAAATGTAAAAGCCCTTGAATTCGGCTTTCTCCTCAATACGAAAAATGTTTTGAGCGCTTACCATAAGCGGTTGTTTAAGCATGAAATTTCAGAAACTCGCCTGTAATTATAAAACTATTTGATATATTTTCATTTTTACTTTTTTTCCTTTTTTATATTAAAACTTTTCGTTAATTTCCTTTTTTCATCCCCCTGGATCCGCACTAAGTTCTAGGAAATATATGCAAAATATTTGGATGTATCATAAAAAATTCTATCAATTTTCATAGTAGAAAACATATTTGCCAACACAGAACATTGAAAACCCAGCAAAAATGGTAGACACTTTATCCCTTATTATTACTTTACATTAAATTTTATGTATACATATGTAGGGTAAGTGCTCCTATAGTCGGCATGACCCAGTAGTCGGCATTTTTGAGTTAAAAGCTTAATAAATAGGAATAACGATAATTTTATACAAAAGTAATATTCAACTTTAATTTAACATACACTCATTTCTCTTTATGTAATGTTTAAATTTGGGTGAGATTAGTATTTTGATCTATTTTTGACCTTATTCAGTGACCATCTTGCAACAGGTGCGGTAGTGCCTGTTTTTTAAGAAATGTTTTAGTTTCAGGGCCAACTAAAACAAGTAAGTTACCATATTAATTTAAGTGATTTTGTTATCAAAGCGGTTTTAACAGATAAAAGTTTGTTTAAATATTACCTCCAATGTAAAAGATTTTACAAAAAATAATTTGTTTGGTTATTTTAATCAATGCCGACATTAGAAACAAAAATTTCAATGATTTTCAATAGTCGGCATAGTGATGCCGACATCAGGCAAATGGGTATTTTTAAAGAATCCTGAAGTCGGCAGCAGCTTTTATTTGTCTGGAGATCGCAAAACCGAGTAATATTTTGAGATTTAGAAGGGATTATTTTCCTAACATTTTAGAATTACAAATATGGACACACCAGGAAAAAGACCCATGCACCAATATCCTGAAGAAGCCTTAAAAATGCTATTTGTGAAATAAGAGAAAATGGGGCCACAAACCGTGTTGTCTGATTCTGAAGAAAAGCGTTTAGTAAAATGGTGCCAAGATCTAGCAAAATGTGGATTTCCATTAAAAAGTGAGGATTTGCTAAACACGGTTCAAACAATCGTGAAGGAAGAACAGCGAACCACACCGTTTTTAAACGGCCGACCAGGAAGGAAATGGTATCAAGGGTTTTTGATACGTCATCCCTCCCTGTCTACCAATTAGAGAAGCAGAAGGAATTAGTTAGGGTCGAGCGGTAGTAACAGAGGAAGCCATAAGATTAAAGAAATGTCTCAATGATCAGAACGCTTTGGATAGTTTAGCTCATCCATCCCGAATATTTAATGGTGATGAAACAAGTTTAAGTATGTGCCCTAAAACTGGCAATGTTTTGGCTCCAAAAGGATATCGGAATGTATATTTCATACAAAAGGGGAATGAAAAAGAAACAATTACAGTGCTATTGGTCTTTTCAGCAAATGGGAGGACCGTGGTACCAATGGTTGTCTTTCCATATATACGACCGCTTGAATTCTTTTAAGATTTTATTATTTTCTTAATAAAAAATGCAATGCCGACAATTGGGTCACAAATTGCCGACATTAGGATTAAGGGTGCCGACTTCGGGCACAAATCGTGTTTTTTCAAGAAGACGTAAATTGCTCAAATTTAATAAAAACTGCTTGAAAAGTGTTAATTGAGTCTAAAACTATACAAAATTCTAAACAACAATAACCCATTAACATCCCAATACCATGTTCGCACTCATAATGGTAATAGCTTAAAAACTGAAAAAAAGTTAAACTGCCGACTACTGGTACATTCACCCTATAAAGAATTTCCTATAAAAAAATTCCACAAATTTTTTACCTAATTTCTAAGCGAAAAAATTAAGTTTTATAAGGCTGTTGTTATTTTTCATTCCTTTCTAAATTTGTTTAGCAATTAGCATCGATTTTCTGTTTAACAGCTAAAATTTAACTGCAGTTTTTTTTTTTTTGTTATAAAAAAAAGATTTTTATAGCCACCTTGTCGTTTTTTTTTTTCTTTTTATTTCCATTTACTACTTATTGCTTTTTATTTTATTTTTTTCCACAAATGGATTTTTTTTATATTTTTTGCGGTTGTTGTTATATTTACATTCTCCCTATTTTATTTTTTTTATAAACGTCTAATACACTTTAATAATCTTTTGTATACCTACTACATACAAGTTTTTTACGAATTTATTTTATTTCTCAATTTCCACACAAAAATTATTTCCGCCACTTGAATACAAAGAAACAAACAACAAAAATCCACAGAAAAAAATCAAAAAAAAAACACTTCTCTATGTCTCGTTAGTTGACTGACCATTATGCTGCCGCTGCTGTTATTTTAACTTTTTTTTTTTTTTTTTTTTTAATTTTATAGTTTTTTCGTTAAATGTCAAAAAAATACGTGCAAAAAATATAAAATAGACTTGAGCACAGTTTTTTTTTTTCTATCTTGAAATTATAAAAGATTAAAGCAAAAAAAAGAAAAAAACACGAGTAAAAATGAGTCTGGCTGTTTGTTTGTTTGTAAATGAGTTCACCTCACATTTAAGCATCATTAGCAAAATTGACAATAAATGAAACAGCAAAAAAAACAACATCTAAAACGACAACACAACTATAGCTACATTTCTGCATACATATAGTATAGATGTATGCATGTTTGTTTGTACTTTAATCATAAACAAACATCATTATCATCATCATCAACATCCTCATCATCATAGAAATATTATGAGAAATTTAACCATTTAGAAAGAGAGCGAGAGATAGTTAAAGGGGAAGTTTAAACAGCTGTATATTTTCTTATTGCTTTTTTTTTTTGCTTTTCTAGTTGTTGTTGTTTTCTTAAGTATTTCCTTTTTTTTTCATACCTCTTCAAATGATGAACTGTCAATCATGTTTTTTTTTTTTTTGCCGCATTTTCTTATTTCTTCTTTTTCTTGCAACTGTCATTCACAGCTGGATAATATCTCTAGTGATTTTTTTTTATTCTTCTTAAAGCAGTGATTAACATTTAATTTCTGTTGTTTTGTTTGAAATTTTAAATGTTTTAATTTTATATTTTAATTGCTAACAAAACTAGTTATTCTTAACATTTTTACAATTTAATTTATGTTTTCTTGGCAATTAACTTTTTGTCATTATTTGCTTAATATTGTTGTGGGATTTAACAAAAAAAAAAGAAAAAACTCTCCTGAGAATTTTAGAAAAAAAAAAGATCGTGTAAGTTCTAAAACAAAGTTAGAATTTTCACAATAAATACCTATTTCAGGCAGTTTTTAATTTGTTTAATGTCTCAATGTTAAAGAACATATGTATTACACTTTATTTTTATATTGGGTGTATGACTTAAAAATGTGGGATTTGTAATAGATGACATATCTTATGAACACGGATTTGTTTTTAATAACTTTTATGTCACTTTGTCATTTATTCTTACTTAGTTATTGACCATTATAGTGTAAACAACAAAATTTTTTTCTGCTTCGAAAATATCGAATTTTGTGCCAACAAAGCGTCATATGCGGGAAGTTTTACTTCTCTAATTTGAAAAAAATCACATCATTTTTGCACCGAAGCATTACTTGCGATGAAAAGTGAAGCCATTACTATAACCGGAAGCGTAAGAGATCGTATGTGAAGCCCGTCCATCCAGCCGAATCGACAAATATCCATGGCGCTAAGGTAATGCTCTGTATTTGGTGTGACCAAAAGGTTCCTATCTGCATACAAACGCCGGGAAGTTTTGCCTCACCCACTTTATAGTCCAGACGTTTCTCTGTCCAACTAATATTTGTTTTGTTCGATCTCTCTGGGATACGCTTCAGTTCAGAATAGAGTATCCGTAATTTGCTTGATTCGTTCTTGGCCTCATTGTTTCAGAAAATTAGGCAATAAATCGAGATAGTCTTAGGAAAGTTGATTTCAACATAAATACGGACATGGCTATGATGTCGCAAATGAAAAATAGTATAACCTTACCACTCATGGTGAAGGGCATAAGAAACGGTTTAGGGAATTAAAAAAAATTACACATCAATCATATAGAATCGTTAAAAGCCATGACTAACTTCCTTACAATTATTAAACAAAAACTTAATGGGACTTATTGTAGTGATTTTTTAAAATAAAATAAGTATTTTTAAATTAATTACAGTCATAAATTTGTGGTTACTACTAAATATTTTATATAACTTGTATAACGTTTCATTAGAAACAAAGCCCAGCTGTATGATTTCCCATCAAATAATACTAATGGCATAATACTTATCATTTGGTGGTTTTTTTTTTTAGAAGAGATTATAAATCATTTAATATGATTGTGGTTGAGGTAAAAAACATTTTTTTTAAATTTATTATGACATAAAAAGGAAATTCGTAACATTTAAAAAATGTATAAATAGTTGCCTAATAAGGATTAAATTCTTTATTAGTTTTTACCTTAGAGTTTAATTAAGAGATATACAGTGGTTGAAAATACAATGGAAATATATGCTATCAAAAACAAACTAAATGACGCAGATTGTTAAAATTTTGACAGGAGTCAACTTACGAATGCCTGTTGACCGGACCACTGTTGCCCTTTCAGCAGAGACCTGAGGCGAACGGCTGTAAGCCGCCTGAGCCGAGGCGCCGATCAATTTTCAAAGCCGCCGCCGCCGAATTTTTTTCGGCTTGAAAATAGCCGCCGTTTTTGATAAAAGTTCATTAGTAATTTCATAAAATTGTCAGAATTTCACTTTTTAAATTTCTAATTATTTGGAATTTGAGTAGTTATTCTTTTGTCGGCTGACAGCCAGCTAGCCGCCACCGCCGACCTTTTTTGGATTTAGCCGCCGCCGCCTTGAAATTTAGTCGGCGCAGGTCTCTGCCTTTTAGTTAAGAGTCGGGAAATGTACAAAGACACGGTCTTATTGACCCACCCTTGTAGTTTTAAAAAATCAAGGTTTTTATTGTATGGATTGTCACTCACTTTACAATTAATAAACTAATTGGCTTTTGGCAAGAATATTTGAAATATATTTTAAAGAATAATAGTAAATTACATATGAAAAATATTCTTTCAAGAAGCTCATTTATGTTTTACACTTTCTTCCTAACCCACATTTATTTTTAAATAAAATTTCCTCTCATTTCTGACAACATAGGTATTAAATTTCTATGGAAACAATTTTCAACTCACAAATGAAAAGCCATTGCCTAGACAAATATAAAACCAATCCATCAATCATGATTATTATTGAGCTTATTTTTATATTAATAATAATTACGTTTTTCCTTTATTTTTGTACTTAACGAACAAAAAAACAATTCACTCACGTTTTGTGAGACTTTTTGATAGAAAAAACCTACTTGGACCCATTATAGACTTTTTTTATTATTTTTTTTAGGTTTATTGATATTTTTTCTTGTAGGTACTTCTTCTACCTACTTCGTTAATATTATTGTAGTCAATTATTTTGATTAATCTTTAAATAATAATTGTTGTTGTTGGTGGGGTTAGAAGTACATATAGATTAAGCAGTGCGTGGTGCTTGAAAAGTGTGTGCATGGTTTTATTATGAGTCTCTTCTAGAAGGGCAGATTTGTTTGATTTTCTTTCAAGTGGGTCAAAGTGGCAAGTTGAAATAAAATGGAAATAAAGGTCAAATAACATTAATAAACCCACAGAACTTGATAATAGGAACATATATCTAATAAAATACTAGTGATGCAATATATTAATACAAATAAAGTGTTAAAAACTCATAAATAATTTAATCTAAAAAATACCTTTCAAATGAATTTAAGAAAATTACAATTGGACAACACTGATAATGATACATCAATATGCATGCACACATGCTTACATACATATTTACATGCATATTTATGTGCCTATTTTTTCCAACTCTGAGACATAGCGCCTGTTTCAGTTGTTGCTGTTATTGTTAAATATATGTTTGTTCTTTACAGAGAGCCCTCCCTCTTGGACCATTATGCTCAAACATGCTCTTAATAGCCGGTTTATTTTTTTTTAAACAAAAAAAAGCATCATACACTTGCTGTTTTGTTGTTGTTGTGGATTTTAATGTTTCATTTGAATTTTTGCTAGTAGTAGTACTGTTGTTGTTTGTCTTCTTTTTGTTGTTGCTTTTGTGAATATGTTTATTTGTATGTAGGTACGTACATACAGATGTTCGTACATAATGTTGTTATTAATATATTGCTCTGCTGTTGATTTAATACATTGTTGCTTATAATTGCCAGCCTGAGTAGTCTCTGGTCATGGCAACGTTGCCAGTTTTCATGTTTTGATTTTGAAATTCTTATTTTCCACACAGTGTTTTACGGCAATTGAAAATTAAGACAAATTTTGACACATATTTTTTTTTTTTGTTAATTTACAGGGTTACGCTTTAATTAAAGTTATAATTTATTGATAGGTATGCAGGTATTTAATATTTATTAGAATTACAAACACATTCATACATGATTTAATGACTTGCGTAAATTAGAATGTGGTTGCCAATACAATGGAAACTTTTACGAATATTCAATTAAGCTAATTTTTCCTATATTCAAATTAAATTTTAAATTTATAAAAGGTTTATGAAACAAAATTTCTATACAAAAGCTATTTTTTTAAGTTTGATAAATTTAAAAAATTATTATGAGTAAGGCCTTTATGTTAACAAAAAATATAAAAAATAATTAATTAATTAATTTCCGTAAATGGATAACAAACTAAAATGTATTCATTACTATGGTATTGACAAAACGATGGAAACTTAGGTTTCATGATAAAAAGAAGCAACTTCGAAACGATGTAAACCGGGATATTGGTGTATTTTTTCTTGCAGACATTTAAAAGTTTAAATAGTTTTTCTAATGCTAAGAAGCATAAGCACATTTTTGAAATGTATTTTCATTAAACATGAATGCTTAAAAACGCTGATATTTTCTATATCTAGTAAATTTTAATATAGTATTCAAAAAAAGTTTCCATTGTATTTTCAATGCCTGTATATGCATTTCGGAAGGAAGAATATCTTTATATAGATAATATTTCTATGGAAAATATTTTTCTGTCCGACATACATATTTTTTAATATGTATATAAAATTGTTATGTTTGATGTAAAACATTTGCCAATTGAAAATAAATTATAATATATAATAAAGGATTTTCCAACAAGAGGTGTTATTTTGAATCACCCGGTATTTCGGTAGCTGTCACTTTTGAAGCTTTTTTTCTTTGACAGTTGACAAGTAGACACTACGCTATTACTAAAAATGGAACGATGCACGCTTCAACAACGCATTGAAATTATTAAAATTCTCTACAAAAATGGTGAAAATCTTGCAGTCGCATTTCGCAAAACTAAAGATTTTTGGGTCGACGTGATGTTATTTTTCATTATTAACGGCATACCTTCCTCTTTATTATGAAAGAAAAATCCGATCATTTATTTCAAAAAATTTATCTCAATTCTTTGAATACCAAAAATAACACCTCTTGTTAGAAAACCCTGTAAAACATTGTATGTCCGACATAAATCTAAATATAAAATATATACATACATACCTGCCATAGAAAATTTAGCTATAAAAACAATATTACGCTAGACGGAAACATTTTTCTCATAGAAAATATTTTCAAAACAGAAAACCTTTTTATGTCTGACATAAAAATGTTACCATACAGAACAAATTTATATTTATGTCAGACAATATAAAATTAATAACCAAAATACCTGAATTCATTTTAGAAATGCAATCGTTACTCATATTCGTTTTGTAGATCGTGAGGGATTATTTAGTTTCCATTATATTCCATTATTTAATGTAAATATGTAACTACAATGAAGTATTCCAAATATGGTTAAAGGACTTTCGGAAGTTATGTATAGGATATTTTTATACTTTGCAGATCGCAAATTAATTTTGTAGGCTTATGAAACGGGGTATACTTATTATCTAACAACACTTCTGCAAACATTACACCTAGTCTTGAAGAGACATGAAATGTTGTTAAAACACTAACATCATCTAATATCCAAGCAATACAATTAAAAATTTCTTAACCTTTAACTACGGAGGTGGATACATTTTTGACCCCTGTTTAAATTTAAGTTTTATAAAAAAGGTTGTGAAAGAATATGCCAGTTTTTAAATTAAACATGACTTATTTTTAAAAATCAACTATTAATAAAATTTTTTTTCGTAAAATTAAGAGCGCTAAAATTTGTGTCCAAAAATTTCACCCTCGTAGTTAAAGGCTAATATGCACCACCGAAATATATTTTCAGGACCACTGTGATTTTACTTAATTTGTGGCTGTGTAGGGAGAAGAGCGTGTTTAAAAAGTCTAAACACGACAATATGTTACATTCAACCATTAATGTTGTGTGTTGCGCGTTCGTTTAGTTCATACGTATGTCAGACCGTCTGACCGTTCTTTTGTTTGACCATCCTCTATTTTTTATTTATTTTTTTTGAAAATATCAGTCAAACCAAACGGCCAAACGTACGACAAGCAGCGAGTCAGTCAGTCATTCATCCAGGCATGTTTATTGACATGTTTTTTATACATAGATGGTATGGAGGTGTGTGCGGTTGAGTTGTTTTTATTTTTTTGGAATTGCTTTTTTTTTGTACACAACAACTACCACGACGACAACAACAACTATGCTAATACGGCTTTTTTTTTGTTACTGTTGTTGTTATGATGATTTTTGTTGCTATTGTTGATGGTATGTTTTTGTTTGTAGGTCTTTATCGTTAAGTCGTCATCATCATCGTCGTCGTCGTAATATACAACCATGTCATTATTTGTACATATACATGTGCACCCCAGCAACATGTTTTTTTTTTGTATATATTTTCCTTTATTACACACATCTACGTTTTTTATATAAATTAAAGCTTCTTCTTTCTCTTTAGTTAATATATCCCAATAAGCAAAAAACATTGAAATTTAATAAATATTTATTTGAAAACATAGATATGCACCTACAGTGTACTCTCTCATAAGCGGACACCTAAGGGACTGACAAATTTGTCCGCTTATAAGAATTTGTTTGGAACTGAAAAAAGTGTCCGTTTATGGGACGTGTCCGCTTTAGAGAGGTATCCGGAAAGTGAGAGAGTTACACTGCAGTCAAAGTCCTAACTCAGTTAAAAAAAAACTGTGAAAACAAAGTACCTACATATGTGTGATTATAAGTTATGTGTTTGATATTTTTTTTTCGGGTTTCCGCTCTGTGTTTATTTCTCTATGATTTGAAAACCTAACTCATTTGTCAAAAACCTAAGTGAGAACCTATTAGTAGAAAAACTATGTGAAAACTTGTATTTTTGTCTCTATGATTCGGACATTTATGGTGTGTATGACTTAAAATGGCGGGATTTTTCTAATGTTTAGCTTTTATTTTGAAACATTTGTACAATATTAATTTATTCAATGTATTGGACATTGTTAGCTATGACCTTTTCCCATATTCTTGGCAACATATGAATTCCCAGCCAAAAGAACTGCTCATATTTTGAGTCCAAAAACTTATGTTTTGAAGTGAAGCGTTTACCAGAGAGGGCGTTCTGTATCGATCGAAACTAATAGTAGGTAGTCAGACGAGGCACGGTCTGTACTATAAAGTATATGAAGCAAAACTTCCCAATCACTTCATTCTAAATACTTTTTATCAGGTATTGCATAATGTGGCGGATCGTTGTCATGATGGAATATTACGGTTTCATGTGTGGCCGCATGTTCTGGGTGTTTTTCGCCAATGCTAGCTTCAAACGAATCAGTTGCGTTCGGTACAGGTTCCCTGTGATGCTTTGGTCAGTTTTCAGCAGCTCATAATACCTATATAGGATCCTTTTGCTCCCACTTTGACTTTGATGTCGATTCAGCTGATTGGCCGAGTTTCACTTACGATCTCTTACGCTTCGAGTTATCGTAATCGATCCATCTTATATCGCAAGTAATAATTCGGTGCAAAAATGTTTTTCTTTATAGCGTTGAAGCAGCATGTCATACGTACAAAATCATATTTCAAGGTCTCTCGGCTTCAATTCGTATTGTACCTATACAATTTTCCTGCTTTTGGATGAATCCAGCTGCTTGAGTAGCTACGTATGATTTTGCAAGCTCTTGTTGAGTTTTACAAGAATCCTCATGGAGTAATGTTTCCAATTCTTAGTCTTCTTTATTTAAAAAAAATTCTTTATTTAAGAATTTTTAAAAAAAAGAAGTTCATCGATGTTTATTGGGATGCGTATTTGCTGTTGTTATTTTTTATTTTGATATTACAAATTGTTACAATATTATTGTTTGTGATGATGATTATGTTGTTGTCGTAGTTGGTTTTGTTTCTTTTCTTTCTTTTTTTGTTGTTGCTGTTGTCTTATTTGATTTTTAAGCCTATTTTTATATTATAATAATAATAACAGTGTCTTTAACATGGCACGAAATTTGACAACAGCGCATTTGTGTTGTTCTCTAAACATCTCTACTCTTGGTACTGGTGAATGTTTGTACACACTTTCGCACAGTATTGTTGTTGCTGTTTTGTTGTGTTTTGAACTCGTTACGCGTTTTTGCCTTTTAAGCTTTCTCATTTCATTTCATTTTAATTGTTGTTGTTTTTGCAGAAACAAAACAAAAAAGAAAGAAATATTCTACAGCAGCAACAACATCATTATTGTTATTTACATCGTCATCATCATGTTGTGTTTCATATGGTTGTGTGAGGCGACAACGACGTTTGTTGAAATTTGGCAATACGGCATTTCTCTCTTATATCAATTTGTTTAAATTTCATTTAATTAAAATACAAAAAAAAATAGTTGTAGCAACAACAAAAAATTCTTTGTGTGCAAAAAAAAAAAAAATGTACCTATTTAGCATTCTTTCTTTGTATTTAATTTTTTTGTATTGTTAAGTTTTGTTTAATCAAATTTTTATTCTCACCTTTTTATTATGTTTTTTTTTTTACTTTATTTATTTCGCGAACAAGATATTTTTATTTAATGAAAAAGTGTTATTTAATTTATTTTATTTAACACCTAGTTTAGAGAATGGGAATTTAAGTTTGTAGGTATTGAAATAAATTAAAGCCTAAAGGAATTATTAAAATGCTTAATATTAAAACTCCTAAAGCCTATGACGGTTGTCAGATCTTAAAATGTTGTCAAGTCTGGCAATGTACCTACTGACAATAAAAAATTGTTGGCAAAAGGTAGATTGCCAGTTTAAACGATTTCATTATTACAACATCCCTTTAAGTTCGTAATAGTAAAAGGTAACTTTAAGTAATAGAAAAAGGTTGCTTTAAAGTTAACTTTTACTATTGGGAACATAAAGGCAAGTTGTAATAATGGCCCTAAGTAGACCATTATCAGACAATACATTTATCTAACAACAAAAATTTCCAGTTCACACGGTAGTCAGATCGTTACATGGCAAAAATTGCCAGATCTATTGTTAGACATTGCCAGAATATCAAATCATTTGAAACAAACAATATGAAATTGTTCATCAGTGCCTTTGCCTGACTTTTTTTCTTCTGAATTTTTCCAAATTGCAATTGAAAGAGGTGAGGAGATTTGCCCACATTACTTCGTTTAAACTTACATGGATGGCATTTGCGAACACTTGCCATAAAATATCTTTGGAAAGTTTATGCTCAGCGCAAGCAGCCCATAACAATTTTGTTTATAGAAAAATTTGTTTATAACATTTTTTTCTGTAGAAAAATGTGTGTATAACATTTTTTTCTATAGAAAACATTTTTTATAACCCTTTTTCTATAGCAAAATTTGTGTACCTATAACATTTTTTTATACAAAAATTTGTGTATAACAGTTTTTTCTATAGAAATGTACCTATAAAATTGAGTATAACAGTTTTTTTTCTATACAAAATTTTATTCCTATAGAAAATATGCTTTATATCCTTTTTCTCTGTAAAAAAATTTTGAGTATAACCGTTTTTTCTATAGAAAAATATGTGTATAACAGTTTTTTCTAAAGAAAAATGTGTATATAACAGTTTTTTTATAGAAAAATTTTGAGTATATCAGTTTTTTCTATAGAAAAATTTGTGTATAACAGTTTTATCTGCAGAAAAAATTTGTGTATAACAGTTTTTCCTTTAGAAAATTTTGTGTATAATATTTTCTTATAGAAAAATTTGTTTTTTTTTTCTATAGAAAAATTTGTGTATAACAGTTTTTTATAGAAAAATTTGTGTATGACATTTTTATTTTTGTTTTTTCTATAGAAAACTTCGTGTAAACAGTTTTTATATAGACAAATTTTTGTATAACAGTTGTTCTATAGAAAAATTTGTGTATAACAGTTTTTTTGTAGAACAATTTTGAGTATAACAATTTGTATCTGCAGAAAAAATTTGTATATAACAGGTTTTCCTTTACACAAACTTTTTTTATAGAAAAATTTTGAGTATAACAGTTTTTTCTATGTAAACATTTTTGTATAACAGTTTTTTCTACAGATACATTTTTGTATAACTGTTTTTTCTAAAGAAAATCTTGTGTATAACAGTTTTATCTTTAGAAAATGTTGCGTATAAAAATTACAGAATTGTTCATTTTCCAGCCAGTCACCAAATCATACTTTCATTATTTTCATGTTGTTACTTCCTCTTAAATTTCAGTAAAACTATCTTTAACTTTGATTTTAAATTATTCTTTATCACACTCATAAATTTTATGGAAGACAATAAAAAACAAACAATCAAATCAACATTTTATGAAAGTAATAAAAAGCAGTTTGCCAATAAATAAAACAAAAAATAAAAGAACAAACAACAACAAAATGGCCATAAAATAATGTCGCCATATTCTATTTCTTTTGACTGCTGGCTGTCTTCTTCTTCTCTGTAATCAGCCATTTGCCCTCAATTTTATAGATGATGTTTTCGTCATAAATATTTATTTATTTTGCAAAAATTTTTTGTTCATATATTTTGCTTGTTAGACATATAAATTTTTATTGATTTAAAGTTGTTTTTTTTTTCTATAGACAAAGTCATGAAAAAAGCGAAAATAATGGCAACTTTGTAATTGTCATTGAAGCCCTTTGACAGATAACAAGCAAGCACACTCATACATTCTCACACACTCTCATGTACATAATGTTTAAGGTTTTTGTTGTTGGAGTAAATAACAAGAATTTTGTGTTAATTTTTGGTCTTTAAAAATCTGTGACTCATTATTATGTATCTCTAAAAGATGGATAAATTAAATAAAGAAGTTGGAAAAATCCCCATGAATACCTACATACATATGTATGTATGTATCAAGGCGAATTTATACAAGGTGGAGTCAGTCAATCAGCTGATAACTTTTTTTTTCGCTTTTTGGTTCTAACAGTTGTCAAAGCTTGTGTTTATATTTAAATATCTACATATTCTAAGCTTATTAACAAAATATTTATTTTTTACATAAATAAGTAAAGCCCTCACTATTCAATTATCAACACTATATTAAGTTTTAATACATATTTGTTTAATTTTTAATTTTTGTTTTTTGACATTTGTTAAGACCAATTGTTGTTTTTGTAGAACTGCCACCACCTTGTATAAATTCGCCTTGGTATGTATGTAGCAATTTGTTTGCGGGCAAATGTGTGTTAAATGTTTGTGGTTGGTTACTAATCCAAGTTTATTTATTTTTTGTTATTGTTTATATGAGTTTAAACTAAATTACAATGAAGGCGTTAAGCGACAAACGTTATTTTTGTAGCAGATAATTCACAATTATAATAGATGGATGATGGAAAAGCAAGTGTTAATGTATAAAATAAATGTAACTTTCAAGAAATTTTTAATTTTTTTTTATAAATTAAAGAAATATTTTAAATCTGAAGATAATTGAACAATTAAAAAATAAAATCAGTGCTTAATTTAAAACATATGAAAAATCGTTTTAGCCTTTTCGGTTTTTTTTTTAAATTCCTCTTTGATAGAAATCAAAAATTAAGAAACATACGCTAATGAGTTTTTAATAAAGTGAAAATTGTTCCAGTCAACACCTTACAAAATTAAATCTATTTGAGCAATAAATAATTACGAACTAACAGATGATGAAGAAGAAGACTAAAATTAAATATTATTTAATATCGTGTTTATAATTTTAGCACTTGTATAGAACCGTGACTGGTATTTATTTAATGAATTCAAAAATAAAATAATTGAAAATACTACATATAAATTTTTTAAATAAATAAAAAGATTTTGTTATTTTTTGGCGTAACTACATACGTTTTTTAATAATTGAAATTCAAAGAGAGTAACAACTTTTTATTTTATTTATTTGCTAAAACCATAATTTTGAAATATATACATACTATTAAAAGAAAATATATGTACCTACGTCAATTGGAGAAGTGATGACTCAAGTGTGTAGAATTAACAAAACAAATTAGAACTAATCGTTCATCTGTATTTAAGGGTGAATAACATATGTGACAAATATTATTCAAATACCTAATGTTTGCAAAAAATATAGAAAATGTGTTTGCAAAAAAATATAAAAAAAAATATAGAAAAGGATCATAAATTGTTCCCAAAATATTTAAAAATATATTTTTTTTTATCATAATATTAGCAATTTATGTTATTTTATGTATTTTTTTCCAAAATTTTGATTAAATTTGTTTAATTCACAATAGTTCATTGCAATTAAATTTTCTTATTTTTGATAAATTGGCATTCAGCATAAATTGATATACTAGAAATGGAAACATTTCTAGCTATCAACAATTCTTTTTAAACAATTGTTATAATCTCAGTAAACGAAAATTCTAAAAATTACTGACAATTATACATAAATTGTTTGTTAAATTACAAAATGCATCTCTTTGACGCAATTGACGTCAGCAAATAAAAAACAAATTTTAAATTTTGTTCTAAAAACAAAAAATTAAATATGTACCATCAATTAATAATACATAATAAAAAAAAAATGTGAAAAAAATAATTTACTTTGGATTTCCTTTAAAAAAAAAAACGAAAAAATTGTTTTTGTTTCAAAAATATTTATTAAAATTAAAATTTATTTGATTAAAACAAAGTTCATATACATTTATGTTTAAAACAAACGCACAACACTAACACTCCACCCAATAAATTGAAAATTAAACAGCGATAACAATAAAAATTTTGGCACGTTTATCGCAAAACGAGATTTGAAAAAATAAATTTAAAGGAAAAAAAAAATGAATATTCAAAATTGTTCTACTTAATACCTATATCAAAAAAGTTAAACCGAAAACCTGATTATTTTATGATGAAATTTCACATAAAGAATGAAAAAAAAAAAAATAATCATAAATAAATTGGCAAATACAATGCCCGCAAAAATAAACATTCTTGAACTGATTGTTTAAATATATATAGGGAACAAATAAACGAAAAGAATAACAAATTAATGGAAAATTTTTGTACTTTATAGTGTGTTTTATTTCCTTTGTTTGAACATAAACAGGTCCTAAATAAATATTTAATATAGGTATTTGTTGTTTAATAAATAAATATTTATATAATTATTCTTTAATAATACATATTTAAATATTTAGGCAAAGTATAATTTTGTATATAACAGTTTTATCAACAGAAAATTGTGCGTGTAACATATATTTTTAAAGGAAATGATGTCTATAACTGTTTTTCTACAGACAATTGTTTTTATAACAGTTTTTTCTGCAGAAAATTGTTTTTATGACAGTTTTTTCTAAACAAAAATTTGTGTACAACAGTTTTTTATAAAGAAAAATTTGTGTATAACAATATTTTCTACAGAAACATTTATGTATAACAGTTTTTTCTGGACAATAATTTGTGTATAACAGTTTTTTCTAAAGAAAAATGTGTATATAACAGTTTTTTCTGGACAATAATTTGTGTATAACAGTTTTTACAGTAGAAACATTTATGTGTAACCGTATTTTCTATAGAAAAATGTGTGTATAACAGTACTTTCTATTGAAATATTTGTGTATAACAGTTTGATCTGTAAAAAAAATTCGTGTATAACAGTTTTTTCTTTAGAAAATTTTGTGTATAACAGTTTTTTCTTTAGAAAAATTTGTGTATAACTGTTTTTATTATAGAAAAATTAGTGTATAACAGTTTTTTCTGTAGAAACATTTGTGTATAACAGTTTTTTTTATTTAAAAATTTGTGTATAACAGTTTTCTTACGGAAACATTTGAGTATAACAGTTTTTTCTTTTGTGTATAACGATTGTTTCGGTTTTTCTTATTGAAAAATGTCTAACAATGTTTTTAGAGAAATTTGTATATAACAGTTTTTTCTATAAACAAATTTGTGTAAACCAGAATTTTCTATCGACGATTTTCATTCAGCTTAGAACTATGCTAATATGCCAGGGTGTGGCAACACTCTTGTACATTTCAGTGTTGTATATTTAGCGTTTTTAAAAAGACAGTTAAGCATAATTAGAACTTTAAATTAGTAGATATTTTTGAACAATAAATGAACATGTTTACATAAATATTGAAATAAAATATTTTCGACACGATGAATATATTTTATTTTAAATAAATAAAAATGTATTCCTTTTGCGTAAAAAGAAAAAGCAGCGTAGAAGCAACTGGATCTGTAATAAATTGTTTTGATCATATGTTTTATTAAGAAAATTGCTTAAAATCTGCCTGCCACATATGTATGTAGATATTTTTGGTAACATGATTTTGTAGCACATGACTTAAATTTGTTTGGGTAATTTGATCTTACTCTTAAACAAATACATATTTTGGCACATGTCATTAAAACTGTAATCGATATCTTACAACATCAGCTGACATTAACAGCTGTTTGTTAGCGATAACTTTTGAAACTCTTTACTAGAATTACCTTACCTGGTTTATTAAAGCGTGAATGCCCTTAATATAAATTTCCAATTAGATTTTTGTTTGTTTTAGCTATTTTTCATGTTAGAATTTGCTATTACTAGAAAATTATTATTGTTTTTGTTCATGTCTTTCATTAATATGTATTAATAAAATGTGTTTTTTTTCTGTTTATTTTCAGTTTTTCCCCTTAACTCTCTGCTGCTGTGTATGAAATTAACATTGTTTTTGTTTCTGTTTGTAATTAAACGTGAAAAATATTTATTTATAATTATTAAGCTAAGGATTACAACGCTTGAAAAAGCATAGCAACAAAAAAATTATTATTATAATTAATTATTAAAAATAATGAACAAAAAATGAAGGAAAATAATGAATTATTTTTAAATATTATAAAAATGATCAATTTAAACAAAATTTTATAAAAAAATTAAATTTTTATAGAAAATTTTTAATATTTTTCAAAAAAAAAATTTTAAATTTTTATAGTAAATTTTCTTTTTTTTATTTTAAATTTTATAGAAAATTTTTCTAAATTTAAATTTTATAGAAAATGTTCCATTTTATTGAAAACTTTCAATTTTATAGAAAATTTTTAATTTTATTTTTTATTCCGATTTGTTTCTTCGATTTTCTGAGAAAAGTTAAGATTTTAATTTTAAATTTTTTTATTCATAAAATTTTTTCTTAGATTTTCTAAAGCATTTAAAAAATTTATAAATGAAATTTTAAGTGCTTTATTGTTAGCATACATTTAACAACAAATTAATAAATTTTTTAAATAAATTTAATTTCATTTATTATCACAATTCAGTAATATTCAGCCTAATAATGGTCAAAATATAAAAAATTAGCTTGTGTTTATATAAAAAATATATTATTTTTGTTAATTTCATCGATTTCCATTTGATTTTTATTCACATATTGACAACACTGTAACATGAAAGTGTTTGTTGTTATAGTTATAAAGGAGTGTAGAGCAACGCAATAAAAGAGTAAACAACAATGGCGTATTAGCACCGTTATAAAATGAATGTGTTTACTTTTATAAGAGTGTGGTCAACAGCAAAGAAAAAACTGCGTAATTTATCTTTAACAAACAATTTAAATTCACCAAACATTGAAGATCAAATTCGTGAACTTGAAATAATACAATAATATTAAAATATTTAAATAATACTAATTAATTAAAATTACATATTTATGTATATGTAATATGGAAAAATAAAAGAAGAGTGCGCACAAAAGTTCAATAAAATTTGTAATAATTTTCTGTGAATTCAAAAAAACTTAAAAATATCAACTTTCTTTATCAGTTTTTTACAATTTTACTAATTTCTTTTATGGAAAATTCTCCTTTTACAGGATGTGAAAATATTTTAAATGATTTCTCCAATTCTTTTTATAAAAAAAATATGAAAATAAAATTATAATATCAAAAAAAAAAAAAAAAAAAATGTGGAAATTAATAATACTGGAGAAAACTTGTGTTCTTTTTTAAAATTAATCACTAATAAAAAAAGTAATCGTAATTATTATTAAATAAATAAAAATATAATATTTTTAATTAATAATATAATACAACAACAAAATATTGAAATTATAATATTAAAAAATCTATAAAAGGGGTTTAATAATAAAATTTCTTTAAAAAAAATTAAAAATAGTTTTTAAGGCTTAAAGCTAAAAATGATAAAATAAGTGTAAACATAAATTAAAGCTAAAAAAAAATAAATATAACTAAAGCGTTTCTGAATAAATTATTATACATATAAAGAAAAAAAATAATTACAACAGCTTAAAATATATTTATTACTAAATAAAATAATATTCAATATTATACAACAACATAAAATTACAAAATAAAGTGTAAAAATAAAAAAAAAAAATCAATTAAAAATTTATTTATAAATTTAAAATATAAAAAAATTCATAAATAAATAAATAAATAAAATAAAAAGCTAAAAGCAGAGCATTTTTAAATATATTTAAAAAAAAATTTAATAAAAGTTAAATAAAAATTAATACCCTAATTAATGCTTACAGTGCTGTTCAGTTGTTTAACATAATAATAATAAAATACAAAAGAAATTATCCAAAAAAAATAAAAAATAATGATAAATGATACAAATTAATAAATTAAAAAAATCTATAAATCATCATTATAACCGGCCATTAAAAGTAAAATAAGGCGATCGCTAGTTCATCAACAATTCTTGGGCTGTTACAAAATTTCCTGTCATACTCCTTTTCCCCGTCAGCTAATACTGAAAACTCCCTGTTGTTGCCAGTATCTGTATAATAGTTGCGTCTGCATTTGAATCTGTGTTTGTGTTTAACTGTTCATTTCCATCTTTGAAATCAATAAAAAGAAATTTGGGTAATGTTGTGGCTTGAGATCGTTGATCAGCTGTTAAAGTAATACTTAATTACTATTGTTATTTCGGCATGAAATGGAAGCAGCCATCCGCTCATCAGTACAGGTCGGTGGTCCACAACCGCCACCTAATGGTGGTCAAAGTCAACAACAGCAACAACAGCATCAGCAGCAACAACAACAACATCATCAACAGCAACTTCATCACCATCATCAATTACAGCAACAACAACAACAGCAGCAGCAGCAACAAAAACAATCACAAAATTCTGATAATGGACCTACGTCCAATCAACCACCCCAACATCATTCACAGCATACACAACAACAACAGCAGTCTAATCAGCAGCAACAACAGCAAGCAGCAAATATGTCTGCCTACCAACAACAACAACGGTTACCACCAGCTGGTGCATCGCCAATTCATAGGTAAGTGTTGCCAATTTAATGTTTTCTGTATTAGAAAACTGCTTAAAAAGTGATTTTTATTGTAAGGATATAGAGAATTTATGATATTAATGGATTATCAATTAGTTTGTTATTGCTTATGTTGAAACAATGGAAATTTTTCCAAAAAATATTTAACAAAAAGTTAAAAAACCAAACAAATTCTTAAGAATTTTGAAGTATTTCAAAATGTTATCAGAGAATCAGATATGATGATTCTGGTTATAATCGTGTTTGAATTGATAATTTGGAACTAGTTCTAAAAATTTTCGTCCGATAGACACACTCCTATTTGTAATCAATTCAAAATGAAAATTGATATTAACCCAGCAGTTCTAAGAGACAGTCCCGAGATTTTACCCATCATTTAGGGTGGCAACTAGTTACATAACTAGCTACGTGACTAGTTATTTTAACACGTGCATGTCCTAAGCAGGGTGTCAATCGACACTTTTTGATTACAATGAGACTGTTTGATAGCTGGTCCAAAGTAGTCAACGCATTGGATTCACATACTGGTTACATAGCTTCAGTCATCTTACTAGCTACGTAACTGGTTACTTGATCAGTAACATAACTAGTTATTTTTACCTACAATAGTCAGCTGAAAAGAAATATCATATACAGTCCAATAAACGATTGCTAGTAAATAAACCTTCCTCCGACAACTCTCCGGTGGGTAAAATAACTAGTTTCTAAAGTGCAGTACAAATAAACGTTTAAAGAGACTCCAATATTAGTTACTAAGAGACACTTAAGTGACTATTGACTTCACATGCGATATCAGGATACTTAAGGAAAAATAAAAAAATTAAACTGCATGAGAATTATATCAACACAATTTGTTTAAACCAGTTTGTACAAATCACTCACAAAATGTTTAAAGTGACTACACTCTAGATTACTTAGAGACACTTAAGTGACAATTGTCTTCAAGCTAGATTACCTGGCATGTATAAAGTAACCAATTGTCTTCTCTCTGTACTACAAAGAGCACATACGTGTCAAATGGCCCAAAATATATAAATTGGAGACAGCCAAGTGATTACTGTCTATATGGGAAACATTGACTTCTTGCATAACTGCGGGGAAACGTTTCAAATTTAACACTTTATTTTACCACACAACCTATTTACAGATACATACATGTAAGTGCTTTATGCTTTAGTATTATTTTTAGAAAATGACGCAATACCCTGTCTTTTATAAGCCTTAAAACACTCAACATGATAAAAAAAAGAAACATCAAATACATAGTTTGTCTTTTTTCTAATGCCTCTTTGTTTTAATAAATAGAATTTCACCAACTAAATTCCTATTTTTTGCCTAATTGTTTTCTAATTTCAAAAATGTTTTGCCAAAAACAGAAACTGTTTTCTGCTGCTGCATATTTCTTTATTTTTTGTTGTTGTTTGTTGCAACACAAAAACCAACTAATATCTGCTCTTAACAAATGATTTATTTAAATGTTTTTTACAGAAATAAATTGAAAATTATAATACAAAAAAGAATTACTACAAGACTACAAAAAAATTTAGTTTTTAGCCGACATACAAAAAATGCAACAACAAATACAAAAAAAAAAAAAACTAAACTAAATATAGCAGAAGCAAAAAAAAAAGTTGTCAAAGTGCCATAAATTTTGTTTAAACTAAAAAAAACGCATATAGTTGGCACAATCATTCATTTCCTTTCGCCTGTGATGTGAACACCAGCGAAACAAAGCGAGAGATAGAGAGATACTGCCTGAGAGAGGGGAGCCACGTAAAGACGAAGGCAACATAACAAAGGAATTTTGGCAACCGGGCAAATAAAATGTTTGTGTGCATCCCTGTTTTCTTTTTAAATTTGAATGAATAAGCGTTTTTTTTTGTTGCTGTTTTTTTGTAAGACGGACGCGAACGACAAAATGTTTTTCTTTTCCAATGAATTCCACGTGTACATCATCATAAATTCCGTCATAACCAAAAATATGTTTCCTTTGTTGGCTGACATTTTGCTTAGCAAATACCTACAAACACTCTTCGTGTAGTCACACAGTCATGCCATGCCTGTGCCATCATTTTGCCATGAAATGATGACATGTTAGGCAGCAAACTTAACTAAACTGAACTCTTGGCATTGTCTTCATTTCTGTATTGTATTTGCGCCATAAAAATGTTTGTTCGACTTTCAATTGAATATGTTAAATTTTTCTTGATTGTACAATATTTAGATATTTACAGTTGTGTTGAAAGAAATAGAATAATCGATGAAAATTGTGTTGCTGAAATCAGTGAGGAAAAATAGCAAAGGATATGCTTCATAACAGAAATATGTATTTGCATATTTGCTAGCTTTTTAAAACATAAAAATAATGTATCTATATAACATGATATTATTGTCAATGTTCAACGTTCTGGTTTCGATCAGTGGTCGCCATAAAGAAATCGTGATCATAGTAACATGTTATGCACTTTCTCTGTTGTAATTCGATCAGCTATTGTTACGAGTTGATTTTTGTTATATTTTCATGAACTTCGTTGACATTTAGGTTGTTTGCAGGTAAATATCCGAATATATTGGCCTCTGGTGGCTATGAGTACCAACTAATGCTTCAATAAGTTGACAGCAATGAAATTAAAACCAGAATTATTTCTATTAATAAAAAGATGACCTTACTTTTAATTTTTAGACCTTTTTGATCATAAATACAATAGTTGGCATCACTTTCACTGAGAGATATTTTTTTAGAGTGATGCCACCAAGTACATAAAAATAAAACTGCGTTAATTATTTGAATGGCCACACTGTTTGTTAATGTTTCACCATGCATCATGAATGCATTTGTATACCCTTCACCATGAGTGGCAAGGGTATACATGTCATTCCGTTTGTAGTTTCTACATGTTTCATTTGTGACCCCTAAATATTCTGGATCATTATAGTCGAGTTGAAATCAACTTTCCGTAACCCCCAAATAACTTACAAACATGATTCATACATCAATACATCGGGAATATTTTCAATGTCAGCTGTTTAGCTGAAGCAAGTTTTATATTCAGAGCCGACTTTAACGTCAAAAGTATAGCTAAACTTGAGTATGATAGACCAAAAGTCCACTATTAAGTAAAGTCGATTTTATTTCTCTTAAAGTATACTTTATTTTCGACTATGATTATGGGCCTATGTGTTTACCGAATATGATCAAAATAGTTAGAACCAAACTCAATTTATTTGGGAAGACTTATGGAATTCAAGTTATGCATTATTTTTCTTTATAACTTTTGTCTTAAAATGAAATTTTGTAGTTCATTGAACGAATATCACACATCGGATGCGATGAATTGAATTGAATTATATTTTATTTGTTTAATTTTATCAACAATTTTTTTATTTTTATTTGTTTGTGTGTGCATTAGTAATGGGTCACGTAATTCTTGTTAAATTTGTTTTATTTTATAATTCTTTTAATCTTATCTACAAAAATATATTATTTATATACATATTTTTAGTCTGAGTGCAGTGGAATATAAACCAGCACGAGATTACGTTTTATTACTTATTATATACCTATATATTTTTTTTGAGAAAGATTAGATAATGAATATATAATACATTCTATTAAAAGTTTTATTCCATATAAAAGAATAACAACAAAATAATACAAAAAAAAATACTTAACCAAAATGTTTATTTGATATAGTAATCATTTTTGTGTGCTGTTTATCAATCAATTATTATATTTACTTAGAAAATCCTTCCTCAAGATAAGATTTGAACTTCATTATTTGTATAAATGAGGTTGTTACATTTTTTTTTTTTAATATTATACCTACAATAAATTATTAATGTTTTGAATAGATCATCAACGAAATAATTGCTTTGTTTTTAAGGTTTTTAAAGAAATGTATACAAATATATATAAATACTTTGATAAGATAGAAATACAATGTATTGGCTGGAATTTTTTTTTGCTAAATCATTAAAATATAAAACAAAATTTAATAAATATTCAAAAAAATAGGTGAAAAATACTTAAAATACTAAAAAATTAAAAAAGAAGCGAATTTTCTCAAAAAAGCTCTTGGGAAAAAATGGGCTCTAAAAACACTAAAATACAGCAGAAACTATAGAGTTGGCAACATTGATTAAAAGAAGGCGACTTAAATAGAGCTAACACATGAACAAAACACAAGGTTACCAACCCAGACTTTATATTCTTTTAACGGCAACATTAAAAAATCGCTTAAACCTAAAAAATCACTCTCAATTTGCAGTGACTCATCACATACACACAAAAACTTAAAATTTTCAAAACGTTTAAATATTTTATACAATTCAAACATTTTATTAGCTTTAAACCTTTATAGAAATTTATTACGGAAAGTTTGCTAATGTTTAGTTAAAAGCTATAACTATAAATCACAAAATAAGTAGTAATTATTTATATTAAAATTAGTTTTCAAAAAAACCAAACAAATTTTAAACCCGTTTCATATACATAAATAACGGTTAAAAAAGCAAGCAACATTATATCTTAAGTATTATTTAAATTTCAAAATTTTTTTAATTTTTTTGTAGACATGTGATGTTGATGATGAGCCATACGTGATATTTATTTAAATAATCTATACAACAGCACAATTTTGTTGCTGTAGTTTTGTCTCATACATAATAAAGCAAATAATTTACATAAATATTCATTAGGTTTGTGTGTCTATTTTATGGCCGGCCTTAAGGCAATGAACTATTTTTAAATGCTACTAATTTTTATAGATAATAAAATGTTCAAACACACAAACACTTTTATCTAAATGTTTAATTTATAACAAAAATACAGACAAACAAAAAACAAACTTTTTATAATTATGCAAATTTAAATCAAGAGTTGAAATTTAAACACAAATTATAATAATAATAATAAACATTTCCAGTTTTTAAATAAAAAAAGGTTTTTTTTTTAAAAACATAAATCAAAAATAAACGTATTTAGCTGTTTAATTTGAAAGAAATTACAAACTTTCTCATATAGATGGTCAAAGGTCATTAAATTTGAGTTTAAACAAAAACCATGAAATTAGAGATAAATCCATGACATTAGTAGGGGAATTAATGAGTGTTCTAGTGAGATTTGATCAAGTTTCTTTAGAAAGTCGGGGATCAGTCAGCTCAATGTCAGCAATGACGAGTATATTTTTATTTATATACCCTTCACCATGAGAGTTTGTAATTTCTACATTCTTCATTTGCGACCCCATAAAGTAAATATATAGTGGTTCGTTATAGATAACGAAGTTGACGTAGCCATGTCCCTCTGTCCGTCTGTATGTTGAAATCAACTTTTCAAAGCCCTAACATAACTTACGTACATGATTCATACATCAATATAACCGCTATATACGCGGTTCGGTTGCTATTTAAAATTGAGAAAATCGCCCACAAATAGCGAGATATAAAGAAAAAGGCAGGACAACATTGATTTTTTCAATGACCTTTGCAACGACATATATAACGCCATCGTGAGTCGGACATACTATGGGTCAAAATCGGGAAAAATATTTTTTAACACGAATTTCTATCAAAAATTTAAAAACAAATTTTTTTTCGCCATAAATTTGTTTTTAAATTTTTTAAAAAAGAATTTAAATTTTTTATTTTTTTGAATTTTGTTAACCTAAAAACTTGATATATAAAATTCTGCACAATCAAATATACATCTCTTACTTGTTTTTATATTTATCTTAAAATATACTTTGGTGAAGGGTGTATACAGCACTCTTACTAGTTTTTAAGAATGTTTGTTTGGTTAATAATTTAATTAAAAATTTCTATTTTTTTTATAAATATCACCCTCACTACTAAGAATTAATTTGTCAATTTGTTTCATATTCTGAAATTTAATTTTTAATTAAATGTTCTTTTAGTACAAAATATTATTAAATATATTGTTATGTTTATAGTATTTTTAAATGTGACGGTTTCATTTCGTTATGGCAATTTTGGCAGAAATTCAAAATAGTAAAACCAGCAAGACATAATAAATTTACAAAAGATGCGTTGTTTTTAGGCAAGCAATTGTTGCCAAAAAAAAAATATATATATAAAAATTTAAACATAAAAAAACTTTTAACATTTAACAGCCAAAAAACTGACAGATTAAATAAAACATAAAGTTTTTTGTTTAATAAATAACGCTTTGCAAAAGTTGTAACTATTTACTGGGTAATTGTTTTAATGGAAAGCCCAGTTAAAATTCGTATTAATGCCAAGTATTTTTATTTTCTTATTAATTATATTAACGCCCAGGGGTTTTTTTTTTAATTTTATTTAAAAACTTTTTACTTTGCTTTCATTAAAGTGCAGTAATTGGCAACTCCACAATTTGTATGTTGCTGGCAACATGTTGCTAAACAAAATTTTATAAACAAAGTGAACAAAAATGGTTTCATTTTAATTTATTTTATAAATATCTTTTTGTTGATTATTTAAATTTATTTGTTAATATTTTGTAATTTGATATTATAACGTGTTTAATAAATAGTCAATTAGCTTTACTTTTGTTCTAAAAAAGTCCAAAAAATTCTTTGTCTTGTGACAATAGGTGTATCAACACTGTTATAACGGGTTTTGCGTTTATTTTGTTGTTGATGACTCTCATGTACAATGTTGTCAACTGTAAAAAGCTTCAATTAATGAAAAACCAATATTAATAAATGTTTTAAAATATTGTTTATACATTTAAAAAAAGGTTTTTTTTTTTAATAATTTGCTCACCATAACCTTTGGTGAGCAATCGCTGTGCTTCAGCGGCACTTTTTTCAAATTAATGAAGTAAAGCAGAACTTCACGCATATAACGGTTTTCGACATTTTCGAAGCAAAAAAAAACTTTGTTGTTTCCACTATAATGTGAGAATAAATGACAGATATGTACGCTTCAAAATGACATAAAAGGTATTGAAAACAAAAATCGCCTTTAAAAAATACGCCATCTAATGTAAATCCCGCATTTTTAAGTCATGCACCCAATATATTAAAAAAACAAGTAAGAGAGCTATATTCGGCTGTGCCGAAACTCCAAATTATACTTTCAAAATTTAAAAAAAAAAAATTAAATTTGAATAGGAAAAATGGAAAAAGGGAAAAAAACTCCCGGGGAATTTTTATTCATAATTGGATTGATAGTCTTTAGTAAACAAAACTTATTTTTACCCAACCATACATACCCAACATACATACATATATTAAAAAGACATGTTTGTAAATTAATTTTTGTGTACTTTTAATATATGTACATTTGTTTCATTTATTCTCTGTTATACTGTTTGAATAAAAAAAAAACATTTTATATAAATATAACTCAATTATATTTCTTTTTAAATACATATATAAATTATAATGATTATCAATTTCTATATTTGCAAAATTGTGTTTTTTTTTTGTGTTGTCTTTATTAATGTTATTTTTTTTTTTTATCCGGCAACAATTAACATTTGTATGCCTGTTTCCAAAGAAGGCGAGAAGAGCTAAAAAGGGGTGGATAAAACAAAATACTATGTATAAATTGTATAAAATAAAAATCACTCATACCTATACAATCAAAAAATTATAACACAACCAAACAGTAAGTCAGTTAGCCGGCCAGCCAGTCAGACAGGCAAACAAAAACGTCAATGTATCGTTTAAATATTTGTTTCTGTTTTTTTGTATTTTTTCTTATACATGCATACCTACATATAAAATAATTTAAAATGTTGTTGATTGTGTTGAATTTTATATACATACATATTATTTGTTTTATTTTATTTTTATTTTCATTGGCAACCTTGACCGTTGAAAAGCAATTTAAAATACTAAAATTAAAAATAAATAAATAAAAAATAAATACATTTGTCTGTAGGTATGTTTGTTTGTAAATAAAACTGACTCTCTCATCTACATACTTACAGAGAGTGGCAGCAGGCATACATCTCAACATACATACATACTCGTACATATTATGTATGTATATACTACAATACCTTCATTGATCTACTATTAATGCTTGTACAATAAAAGTAATCATTATTGTTATTTTGTTTTAGTTGTACGTACATATGTTTGTTGTGCTTGAATACTGGAGGGTACTTAAATCACATTTTTCATGCCCAACTGACAGAAGGACAGACACAGTTGCAAATATTCGTACTATGTATTATCTGCTGTTAATTTTTTTTTTTTTTTAATTTCTTTTTATTTTTATTATTATTATTATTTTTTTAATAAAAATATGTATAAAATTATCTGTGTTTATAGAACTGTCTGTATACGCAGATGTGTGTTTGTGTGTGAATGTAAAAATAATAATAATGAAAATAAAAATGCATTATTAAACAATAAACAACCAACCATGTGAAAATATTTTATAAATATTACGGAAATTGCATTTATTTATGGCTGTGGCCTGCAGTTATTATTTGTTTCGTGTATGTGTTTGTGTGTGTATTTTCACACAGATACTGAGTTAATGGACTTTATCTGTAATTATAATTTATATATTTTAATTATATGAACTTCCTTTTTAAGGTGTTTGTTGTTAAATTGATGCGTCTTTGAAAGAACGTGTTGAATTTCATGGGGAAATGGGAAGTTGGTATGAAATTCTATAAATTTTTATGTAATAACCCAGTGAACTATTAAATAAAAATTGTAAATATTTTGGTTTAATAGTTCAGCTATAGATTCATGGTGATAAATTTAGTTATACACCAACTTTTCCATAAAAAAAAACTGTTATACACAAATTTTTGTATAGAAAAAACAGTTATACACAAACATTTGTTATAGAGCAAATTCATACACAAAATTTCGATAAAAAACAGTTGCAATAGATAAAACTTTTATACACAAAATTGTCTATAGAACAAACTGTTATACATAAATTTTTCGATAGAAAAAAACTACTATACAGAAGTTGCGTTAGAAATAAACTGTTATACGCAAAATTTTTGATAGAACGAATTGTAATACACAAATTTTTCTATAGAAAAACATGTTTCATCCTTATTTATTGATAAAAAAAAATACTGTTATACACTAAGTGTTCTATAGAAAATACAAAATAATCAATAATCTACTTATTGTCAACCCATTGCGTGTTTGCAGGACTCCAATAGGTTCAGTTTCTCTGCATTGAGTGAGTTCTTACGTTAGTATGAGTGTAGTTTTCTATAATAAAACAAGATTTATACGACATGAGCGGACATGCTTAAATCGAACCGTAAATAATTCTGAGTTTTTAGGAATATGTATGTAAATTTGGGTTCTTAATCGAGGAATTGTGGATCATTTTGGCGTGAATTTCTTCATAAATATTCTTATAAAAGTAACAAAGTTATTTCTATACAAATAAATTTTTTTCGATTCGAGTTATTTTCAATTGAATGATTGGATTATATCCACATATTTTTGTCAATGTTATCAACAGAATATCAGTAAATTATTCAGGCTTGAGTTCATTAAATTGTTTTCTTTGGAAAGACAGAAAATGTTATATTTAGACACACAGAAGAATGGTATTAGCCAACTTCCCCTCTTCAGCACTCTTTTGGGGCGATGTAAGTGTCACTTGCAAACATAATGGCCCATATCATAGTCAAACAATAAAGTCGGTTCTTTTTAAAAACAACTTTAAAATAAAAACCCGCTTCTTTTTATTCTCTAACTACAGTCAAAATTAAAGTATGTTTTAAAATGAACCGACTTTAACTGGGTGTCACTTCAAATGTAGAAAATGTTTTCATACAATAGGTATACAACAAAATATAAACAAGTGGCATCGCTGAACAGCTGAGTTAGAAAATTAAAAAAAAAAAAGTGACAAACAACAAATGTAACCGGACAAATTAAGAAAAAAACAGTTTGTGGTGGAAAAATAGAAAAGGAAAGATTAATAACAAATTTATTCTATTTTGGTACTAATTTTATTGATTCAATATTCAATAATTGGAAAATCTCTGCCAATATCTTGTAACTTAAACATTTTTGACTTTTTGTCGAACTTTTTTACATGGCGAAGAACAGCTGATGCTGTTGTTAAATGAGTTAAAAACAGGTTCAGCTAGTTTTATTTTTACAGTCGACTTTAACTTCAGAAGTATACTTTAACTTGTGTATGGTAGACCTAAAGTCCACTCTTAAGTAAAAACGACTTTATTTCTCTTAAAATATACTTTATTTTTGACTATGATTATGGGCCCATATATTTAACTCACCAGTTTATACAAATAGAATAAAGGACTTTTATTAATAAAGCTTTATTTAGTCTTATTTCTGTTTTTACTGTGATCGAGTCAGAGACCTGCGCCAGCTGAGCCGAGCCGCCGTCGAAATTTTTGTGGCTTGTAATTAACCGCCGTTTTGGATTAAAATTCCTTATAATTTTCGGAATTTTACTTTTTAAATTTTTAATTTTTTACAGTTTGAGTAATTATTCTTTTGTAAGCTGACAGCCGGCTTTGAGCCGCCGCCGACATTTTTTTGAGTCAGCCGCCGTGAAATTTAGTCGGTGCGGTTTAGACGAAGTTTACGAGCTTTTTAAGCGTTGTATACTTTGGCATTATTACTTGTTTTGTTTTGCCTTAGTCAGATGTCAACTAACAATGAAGCAATTATTTGTTGTATGTATTTTGTTTTCTCTATGTTGATTGTGTTTTTCAGTCACAGAAAAATTACGATTTAAATCGTTTAATTTTTTAAAACAGGAAAATTTACTGTTTTAGTATAGGTCGAGTTAATACGAATTGAAATTTTAAGTAGTTAAAGGAATTATTTTAATTTTAAGGCTTTTGGAACAGGGAATGAACAGATTTTCTATACCTGATACGTAGTTCTTAGGATTCATAATATTTTATTATAATTTTGAAATTTCTCTTAATTTTAAGAATATTAATTTGGAATTATTTAATATAACTTGTATTTTTCTTGTTTTTTTCAGGTAAATATTGAACTTCTCTTTAAATAAATACAATTAAACTGTAAGTAAAAATATACTATATTTGCGCTAATTTAAAAGGTTTGAAAAAATCCTCTATATTTTTTTTCCAAATGCTAAATTTCGTTGATTTTTTTTTTACAAAATACACGATATTGCAGCTGTGACATCATTGGACTTTTGAAGCCCTCAAAATGTTTTAGAGTTTTTGCGAGGTGTATTGCGTTTGCATTACTTTCTCATTTTTTCAATATGGCGAAATTACAATAAACAGAGAAAATGAAAGAAAGGAGAATTATCCACAAATAACAATTATCTGTTACTACACTTCTTGACAAGACATCATTTTGTATGCACAAGAACAAATTTGTTCATTATCTTCTGTGTGGAGAAAACATGCGTATCTTAAATTTAATATATATATATTTTTTTTTTTTAATTTAAGAAATGGCGTTTTTTTCTGTAAAGATTACATGTGATGTCGGACTTAGTGGTGCGAACAATTCTGACAATGTAGTTCGAACAAGAACATAACATCGACAAGAGTTGTCCTCACGAGACAAAATCATGTGCAACAACAACAAATTGCTCCCATTTTGAAGAAATTGCTGTCTTGTCAAGACCATATTTTCGTTATTTGTTTTCATCTTTGTAAACATTGTTTATTAATTGTTTGTCACAGTTAATGACAAAATTATTTAATTTGCAAGGTTTTGTCATCTAAAACACAGCATAGGTATATCAACATTCTTGTAAGCCGTGTTAAAGATTTAATTGAAAAAGTACTTTTTGCACAAGTGTCAGTATTATGTGAAGCACTACAAAATTAAAATGCATGTCATTACAGCAAAACACTATTTTTAGCAAAAGCTGCAATAAAGACACTGAAATAATGATACACATTTGCATTCAAAGGTGTTAAAATAATAGAAAATAAATTCAAATAAAATGCCAACAAAACGACTGCAACAACAACTAAAAGAAGAAAAGAAAAAACAGAAACAATAAACTATTGTCACTTTGCCCAGTTGCGAAATAAACAGACTAAAATACATTGCTCTGTAACCGTAACAAAAATGAAAAATAAAACAAACAAAAATAATAATACTTTAATACTATTTTATAAATAGTTGTAGTCATACTGCAACAATGGACAAGTGATTACAATTACAAAATTTATACTAAAAATACGAATAGCATGTGTATTCACTTAGTATTTTAGGAAACTTTTTTTTGTGTTTGAAATAAAAGTTTGTCTAGCTTTAAATTGTTACCTTTGATCAGAAAAGAATGTGAGGGCTGAACAAAATCTATGGCATCACTGTTTATTATTTATATTACCACATGTCTATACTTGACAAATATTTATCATAAAAATTTATGGCATTTGTTATGATAAATATTTGTCAAGTATATCCTAATTCGATTCAAAAGGAAATCTTTTCGAATTACAATGTATTTAGCACATATTTTCATTTTTGGATTGAGTAACGCAGTAATCGCCCTGATCATTTTTTATCTTGACAACAACTTTGACATTTATCATCATAGAAAATTTTTGACATAAAGCAGTGATGCCAAATACAATAATTTTCATATGCTAAACGTTCATTATGCTGAAGTGATGTAAAATGGCTTTGTTTTTCAATATTAATAGGCCTCTATGTATATTTTTAATAATATAATACTAGGTATGTACCTGGCTATGTAATTAAATTTTGTGCATAATCATTAACATCTCTATTTTCACTATTGTGAGCAGATACATACCCCCCCCCCCCCCCCTCAGATTGTATGTGATAGATAGTATAAAGTAATTATTATAAAATCACCTTCAACTGTCGTTGGCACTACAACGACCCCAAAAATAAAAAAACTAGAAAAAAATAACAATTAAAAAAAAGTATGTATTGCACAAAATACTCAGGGCACAACTGCAACCACAACAACAAAAGCCCAGCAGCGTCAGCGTCTACTGAAAGAAAATAAAACAAAACATAAAGAAACACACTCATACACATCTTTGTAAATAAACAATAAATACAAATGAAAAACAAAAACTATTTAGATTTTTTTTCTGTTGTTATTGTGACAGTTTTAACTGGAATTAAAATAAATAACAAGAACTCACGTTATTTGTGTTGTATTTTACGTTTGGCAACATCATAATACTCTTTCATAATCAATTTACAACAAACAAAACAAAGAAAGCTGAGACAGCAACAACTACAACAACAATAATAATAATAACACTAAAATATGTAGTAGAAATTATAAAAGTGCAAAATGAAAAACAAGCAAGCTAAATGCAATAAGACGACACACATAATAAAAATAATAAATCCTAAGGTCTTCTATAAATATTCAGTCGATTGTACGAATTTCAGAACTAAAATTTATTTTAGTTAATTATTATTGTTGGGTAGATAGACAATTTTTTTAGAATTTCTTTTTAGGAGGCATTTACATTATGACTTTAAGTCATGACTTAAGATCATGGGGTTTTTTGTACTTGCAAATTGTGAACGTCTAAACAAAAGGCAAGTTTTCAGTTTTTCATGACTTTTTTTGAGCTTGTCATAAATTGCTCATTGTCGTCTACGAAAATGTAAATTTACTTAATATGGCTACAGAGGCAACGTTAGTGGTGTAGCAGTGATGGCGTCAAAGTAATATTCTTCATATAAACGTGTGTATTTTAATTTCGACAGATTGTGATCGGTAGCCTGTAGTTCTTAAAGCCTTATGTTTTAAACACAAATTACACACATTTATATGAAGATGATTATTTTGACGCCATCACAGCTTAACGGCTACACCACCACCATTGTCGCTGTACACAGCTTAAGCTAATTTTTATGTTAGTTGGCAACAATGAACAACATGTATATCAAAACGTCAAACTTCAATGTCAGCTGGTTACAATGTTGTTGTCCTTTTCATTATAATTAAGTAGCTGACTACAGGGTGACGATTTCACAACAGAAAAATTGTGTTATTAAATCATCACTGAATCATTCGATTATCAATAAATTCGGTTTTCACAAACAAAACTCATTTTTTCTCTGTGAGAGAAAAATAGTGAAATTTATATATAAAACAGGATCATCATTTTGACTTATATAAATAGAAATTGTAAATTTTTAAAGGAATTATTATGGCGTCTAACTTTACAACTTAATCGTGTTTTAAATTTGTAACAATGGAATTTGCCGATTATCAATTATTCGTTTTAGAAATTACTTGATTTACAAAACAGGGGCAATATTCTGGATCCTTATAGATTGCTACGATGTCCGTCTAACCTTGTGTTTATAGACATAGGATTGCTCAAGCTCTCCGATAACGTACATTATGTCAAATATAGTTATGATAATTTTGTTTTAGAATATCAGCAAAATCCATCCATACACTATTAAGACAAAACCTAAAACAGATTTGTTTACCCAACGTTTTTACACAAAACTTGAATTTTGGAAAGCTCACAAATAACGTTCCTATATAACTAAAATCTATTCAAATATTTTAAAATCCTTTTTATATATGTACTGTCTTCTTCTATTAACGTAAAGTGTGCATGAGAATCGACATTGCCGAATAGTAGTACTTAATAATATTGAGTTTTCAAAATGGTACTTAATATTTCTAAGAAGGCCCCTTAGACAAATATATATACCTCTCAAATATTTCCTAGAAATTATATATATACATTATATAGTAATACATCTACAAACATACATTCATACCTATAAATGTGAATATTTCTTGGATTTAGAAAAAGTAGTACTTTTAAAATAACAAGTACTTTTCGTGGAAATCTCACATTTCGTTACCTGTGAAATTATTAAATCTTTAAGGGGAAGTACTTGATGGACAACTAGGTATATGAATCATCAAATTTCTTTGCCACATAACCTGTATAGAAAAAAAAATTACACTACTTTAACAGATTTTCATGTTTAACAACAATTTAACTTTACAATTACGTACATATCTAAAGTTCAAAGTATAATTATAAACTAACACGTCGTCGTGGTTATAAATAATTAGAAAGTTCTCGGTATTTGCATTGCTAAATAGGTAGATAATTAAATTAATTTATTAATTCTGTATAACCTTAGTAAGAATTTGAAGAATTTAAAAATTAGTTTCAAACTAATACATATTGAAAAGAAATTTCAACAATATTGATCTTAAGCTACTATCAGTTGCATCATACAACTAATAAGTTGCATCAAACCGAAAGTTGTACAATACAGGTACATATACACATTATTCATCAATATCTTTTGTTTATTTTAATTTATTTTAAAATATTTTAATACTTGTTTTAAATATACTTTTTTTTTGCACTATACAATATATGTGCAACACTGTTCTAACGGTTTTTGTTGTCTTGTTTTGATGAGTTCATGTACATGGTTGGCAACTCAAAGAAAAGGCTTGATTAGACAAAAAGCGCTAGAATAAAATCATATAAATACAATTAAAAAACACATTTAATCATTTAATAAATTAGTGGATTTTTGTTTTTATTTTAGGGACAAACTTATTTTGCTATTATTCCTTAGAATTTCGTATTAAATTCGCTTAAAATTATTAAAACAAGATTTAATATTATTCAAATTCCAACAAATTTCATTCCTTTAAATTGTTATCTCACTCTATTATACTTTGCTCTATTTTCTCATATTTAACTAAACATTTGTTTCCCTATACACTTCTTCAATAAAATGTAGAACCATAAATAAATTCATATTATGATTATGCACATACCCCCATGCTATTTTTCTATATGGATTCACATTTTATTATGCCATAATATATTATTTTTACTTCTAGTACTGCAGTTGTATGCAATGCAGTTTATTAAATATGTCTAAGCCATAGAAAACACTTTCCAAGCAAACACACACAATTTTCTATTATAATAGAATGCTGACGATGATGTTGGAGTATAAAAATGGAACAAAATAAAATAAACATAAAATAAAAATGGGAAAATTAATAGATTTTTAGAGTGCATTTGATGTGGTTTGCGGAAATTCAATTTTGTGAGTTTAAATAATAATACAAATGTGTAAAGAATAAAAAAAAAATAAACATTATTCTTTTAATAACCAACCACAACCAAACAGTTTCATCTCAGTATATTTTATAAAATTTTCTTAAGGTATATATGTAGGTATGTTCTGAAACTTTATATATGGGGGAGACGATTTAGCAAGGTTTGTAAGGACATACGAAATAGATTTTTCAAATCCCTCAGATAGCCTAAGAACCCACATGTTGTATTAATATAAATCAGGAAAATCGGTCCATAAATATGTGAGATATATGCAAAAACCTACAACTATTCGATTCCATTCTTTACATCGATATTTTATTCAAAATTTATACAAAAATCATTAAAATCGAACCATAAATAGCTGAGATATTTCAGCAAATCAGTTTAAAACATCAAGTTAATCGCCAAAGTTGTTATTAAAATTGGTCCGTAATTAGTTATTTCCAACTTTATACTGAAAAAGTACATTAATACCTATATTTACCATTTTTATTAAGGGCTTATTTATAAAACAAATTTTGTGTGGAATTTTTGTTTATTTGTAATACACATTTTTCCTGCCAGTGTAGAACAACAATTTAAACCAATTTAAAGGAAAAATTTAAAAGAAATATGTACAATGAAAATGAAATTAAATTTAATCACGCGTCTTTATTAGACGCTTGTTTGTTGAGGATGTGTTTGTAAAAGTCTATTGACATCATTGTTCTCTCTCTCTCTCTCTGCCTATCTCTATTTTAGCATATGGCCAAAACAAAATAAAACTCTGCTTCTTCTTCTCCGCCATTATTTTATACATTTTCTTCTTCTTCTTTATTATTATTAACAACAATTTTAATTTATTTTACACATTTTAGCGCAAACAAAAAATAAACTACAAACAAATTGATACTCGTACAATGGATGAGGGTATGCATCATGGATTGTTGTAGTTTTTTTTTTTTGTATTGTTGTTGCTCTGGTATATAAACAAATAAATTGTTATTGCATTAGATGAAAGCACATACAATCAAACAAACAATTTCTAGCTGATGTTGAGGATGATGATTGAGTGTACAATTGAAATAAATTACTTTTAACAGCAAATATAACATTGTCAATGTACATATGTGATATAAGGCATTAATCATATGTTTATTACAGCTCTATAAGCTTAAAAGTTAAAGAAACTTAATGTAATGTTTTTCCTGAAAATTTCAACTTTGAAATTTCATATTAATGCCTATTTTCTTGCAAATTTTGTAGGTATGATTCAAATAAAGTTTCATGTTTTAATACCTTTACAGTACTGGCTGAAACTATACTCTACATACGACTGAATTGAATATTTGTTGTCTTTTATATTTATTTATTTCTATTGTAAATTCTGACAATTGCATTTAAATTGAATTGGCAACAATATCAAACAACTCTCACATACACACACGCACACACCCTCTCACCTGTGAGTTCCGCACTCTTTCATACACTCAAAGAATATGAGCAATAAAATGTTAAGTTTAATTTTTGTTTTAATTAAATACCTACTTTCATATTTATCATTATTTGTGAAAGAAAAATTTTACAAATTTCATCAACTTTGTAATAACAAATTCGGTTCTTTATTTCAATCTATTTGCTAATATGTATTTCAATAATTAATTTTTTTTTGCTTCACAATATGTGTGCAACACTGTTCTAACGGTTTTTTTTATGGTTGGTTTATTTTGATGAGTTCATGTACAAGGTTGCCAACTCAAAGAAAAGGCTGGACAAGACAAGAAAAAGCATTGAAATGTTTAATGTTAGTAAAAGCTTTAAAATATAGGTTATAAATATTTTCAATTAACATTCTAATATGTTTTTTGCTACAATTTTGTTTATTTCACAAGTGCATTCGTAACGCTAAAGATTATATATTAAAAAAAAAACGCAACCACTATTTTCAACAAATGTTTATTTTATTTTATCTTAAGTAGATGACTTTTATAAGAGCAAACAAACTTTAATAATATAATACAATGAGCTTGTGATATTTTATTTTTATTTAAGTAAATATTTGTTCTATGAAAATAGAAATATACATTTTTAAGTGATTACGCTTTTTTTCATCAAATATTTTAACAATCTGAACGTACCTTAACACTATTTTCCTTAAAATGTTGTAACGTTCAAATAGATTTTATTTTGTTTTAAAACAAAAAAAAAAAAAAATTAAAACCTATCATTAATTTTCTTAAACTCATTTGTTCATTACATTAATGTTTATACAAATTTTTTACAAACATAACTTTAAAAATTTTGTATTTATTTAAAATATTTTTATTTATTTTTAAATTGTTTGGGTAAATTTAAAAAAAAAAAATCATATTTAATATTTGCCAACACACGCCAAATATAGCTATTAATCTAAATAGCTAAATGACTAAACACACCTTTTAAAAATTTAATAGAAAAAGAATTAAAAAATGTACACATGTAGAGAATTAGTTTTATTTATATATAAAAAAAAAAAACATAAATAATGTCTGTTATTTTATTCTATATAAAAATATATTTATTTCTTATATATATTTTAATTGTTTCGTGCTGATTACAAAATATTTTTAGAATTTGTTTTTTTTTTTTTTCTTTTTGCTCTACTAACAAAGTATGTATGAGTATATATAGTACACATTTTATTTCTTTGTTTATATTATTTTTTTTTTAATCAAACAAATTAATTGTCATATAGTATAAAGTTTATGGCTAAATGCCAAGAGAAATAAAAAAAATCTTAATACTATAGTAAACAAAAAAAAAAAGTAATTAGTGGTTTAGCTTTTAAAATTAATATTTAAAATGTAGTTAGGGACATCACAATAGGTACTAACTCAATAACTTTGCATATTTTCGAAATATTTTTGTTTTTTGTTCTCATTTTTACGGCCTAGTTTTTTCTTCCTTATTTATACTTAATGGCAACACTGCTATAATTCACAATAGCGTTAGGTGTTGACCAGTGTTATCTACCACTAAAGTATTGTAAACAGAATTGACAGTATTGTAAACAGAAAAGTAGATTTCCTTCTGATACCTCGCACTTTTAAAACCGATGGAACACATTCACCATAAGCTTTGGTGAACAATCAGTGAGCTTCAGTGGCACTTATGTCAGATGACATATAGGTATGTACCCTTCAAATATAAGTTATTTAAAACAAAAAAAAAAAACATTGTTTAAAAGATATTCCATCTATTGTAAATACCGCATTTTTAAGTCGTACATCCAATGTGATGTAAAAAATTACTTTTATATTTATGAAAATTACAATTTTGAATAATAAATCCCTGCTGTAACAAAAGATGTGTTGACAAGGCAACAAAATCAGTTTCTTCACTCATTTGTATATGGTTGGTTATGTGGTTTGAATTGGGAAAAAAAATTTACATAAAAATGCCAAGCAACTGTAAACCAAATTACAAAACTGAAATTGAGAATACAAAAAGAAGTGGATCTTCTTCTTCCACTAACAACCAAGCAATGAGGTTGAAATGTGGCAACATTGTACAGAGTTTTGGCTTCTCTTTACACAAATCATTCACATTTAAATAAATATGGTGGTAACATGTAGATAAATATTAACTTTATAATAATGTTTGAAATAAAAGTTAAAAACCAACAACAATAAAAATGAATAACCTTGATTTTGTATAAAATACACAGTACCATAATAATATCTTTACTAATTTTAGTGAAAATTAAACAATAATAGCTACAAGTTTGTTTTCTATGTAACTTGATAAAAGAAGTTCATTTATTATGTTTATGATATTTTTTGTTAGAAATCTTTTAACAAACAACCTTCATGGTTGAGTGATTTTGCAAAAAAAAAAAATTAATTTCAGTTTCATTTTCTTTTGTTTTTTAGGCCTAAAATAGAAGCTGGAAAGAAAGAGTTATGTTTAAAAAAATAATAAACTCAAACTTTTGTCAGACATTATGGTATTAGGCATTGCCATGACCATTATTAAGTTGAACTGATGGTGTTGAAAAGTAGCCTTAATTATTTATTATGGTCATCAATAAAGAGATTATTTTTGCAAATGTAATGGCTTTTATTAAATGTTGTAGGCATTTTAAATTAGAATTTATTAAATTTACTAATACCAACATTTTATGTTAAATATTAATTTTATAATATTCTTTTCAAAGCCTTTTCTTTGAGTTGGCAACTCATTTTAATAATTTAGCCGCATTACTGCGCTTTTTGTTAAGCCAAGCCTTTTCTTTGAGTTGGCAACCTTGTACATGAACCCTCATCAAAACAAACAATTCGTTACAACAGTGTTGTACATGTTGAGTGTAATGAAAAATAACCTTTTTTTCTTGTTTAGAGAAAATAAAGGTTATTTGTTTTAATTGTAATACTTCAAAATTGTATTAAAATGTTATATTCAGAAATTTTAGAAAATAAACAGCAGAAGAATTAAATTTATAAAACTAAGGAAATGAATAATAACTAAAATGGGGCATATGGTTTGCTTTATTTCTTTAGTAAAATACCTAAAATACCCTGTAAATATTTTTAAATTTTCTAGAATTTCATCTCTTTGTCTTACCAAGTTTATTTAATTAAGGTGATTTCTTTATTTATTTTTGTTTTCTTTCATTATTCCATGTGAATTGCAAAAAAAAAGTTTTTATTTTATTTGTATTCTGAAAAGTCATTAAGAGCTATTTGTTATTAGCAAACTTTTCTGTTATTCTCTTGTTGCTGTAAAATTGTTGTTTTTTAGCAGACAAACTCAATTTGCTGTGGTTAAGAAAAAAAATATAAATAAATTATTTGACTTGAGTTTCTTTTTTTTCAGTTTAATTGTTTGTATAAGAGTACATAATTTTATTTATTTTTTTGCTGAGTTGTTAATTGATGGATGGCTGAAGTTTGTTCATTGTACAATACCAATTTATATTTGTTGTTTTTTTTTATGAATGTTTTAATGCTGAGTTCATGGTCACAAATAAATAAACTTAAATTTGCTGTGGCATGACAAAAAAAAAAAAATGGTACTACTTGACATAAAAATGGAAAAATGTATATATTAATATAAATATGTAATGTTATTTTTAGGCTCATTTTTAAATGGTAAATTTTATTTAAGCTTAATATAGTTTGTGGAAATATTAAAATTAAACATTTCAATGCTTTTTGCGTAGTCAAGCTTTTTCTTTGAGTTGGTAACCATGCACGTGAACTCATCAAAACAAACCAACCAAATAACCGTTAGAACAGTGTTGCATACATATTGTATGGTGTAAAAGGAACCTTTTGTTATTTTTTCGAACAAATAATGGTTATTTATTGTGTATCTATTAAAAAGATTGCTATCAATACATTAGCAATTAAAATTTTATGAAATTAATAAATTTTGGAGTTGTTTAATTAAAATTTTGTTTATTATTTAAAACTCTATAATCTTACCCATCATAAACTTACACATTAGGCAATTAGTTGCGCAAATCTTCTGCGCAATTTTTTGTTTGTGGATGTCATAGGAAAGATCGGGTTAAGGAGAAGAACAATTTTCAAATTCGTTGGTTTGTTCTTTATTTGCGCAACTAAATTGTCTAATGTGAAAGTGGTCATACATTGCAAAGTAATGAGTTAAAATGCTAATATAATTACTCTTCACTTCTTATACATTGGCATTTTAACGCGATGATGTCATTGGAGGCAAATACTTACCCTAAACGCTTAGAATTAGGGACTTAGATAAGTCATTACCACGTTCTTTTGCAAATAAGGACTTAAATAAGTTAGTATGTATGTTCTATTAAATTTATTACAAATTGTCTTTAAGCAATGATTATTCAATTATATTCTATGAAATTGAAAATAAAACAAATTGAATGAAGAAAGCCCTCCCATATTGATAAGCAGTTTTTAAATTTATTAAAAGTTTATAAATTACATTTTGTTTTATAAAACTTTTATAAATTTAAACATTGTTTGTGAATATGGTGAAAAATATTTTTAATCACTTAGCATTTCATTTGAATTAACAGAAATGTATTCATTCAAAGATTGAATGCATTTTATTATAAATTAATTTTGAATTTGTCAACTTATATATCAGTCATTACCAAACTACTTCTTAGTAATGTAGATGGTATGAATTACTCATCGTAAAGTTAGTTGTTCAGTAGTTGCAAGTTTATGCTGGTTAGGTTTTTCCTTATAAATGTTTCTGTATTCTGCTAAATTTTGGCTTAATATCGAACACTGACAAAAAATCGATGATGCAACACCATTTGCACAAGATTGTGAACTCCGCTATTATGTATCACCTATTACTAATAAATCCCTTGCTGCTTTATACTTAAACATAAACCTTACATATTGCTCTTAAAACACGTAATTATCAAATGACGCTTAAAAGGAATTAGGTTAATGACAGTGTAAACGCCACCTTAAGTTATTATGGCACCTTGAATAGTTCAAACTATTTGATATTTATTGCCTGTTCCCCATTTAAACTGCACATAAACACATACACATTCAATGTAATTAAAAATTACGTGTTTTTCTACGTTATTTTTTTGTTGTTGTTGTTGAAAACATTTTGGAATTCCAACGTGTCATGTAAACGGTAAAAATTACATGAATACTATTTTTGTTGTTGTTATATTAGAATTTCCATACATACACACTCTGATGTAATATGAAACCTTATGAATAATGAAAAAATATTTTTTTTTTTAATTTTTTTTATTTTTTGCTATTATTATAGACACAAAGTACTTTATAACGCCCACTTATGCCAAAATGAGTCCCTCGTAATTTTGTTTTTTTCCCCCACACTAAAAGTTTTACTCAAATAACTGTAGGTGGGGAGAGAAAAAATGTGTGTGAGTACGAGCCTGTATGTGATTTTGTACAAAATGCAGTTTTATTGCAGCTCTTTTTTTTCTGTTCAGATTGTTTTGTTTTATTTTCTGAAACAAAAAAAAACAACAAAAACACTACAAGTTAATGAATATTTGTATTTATGTAAGCATTGGTGTGTGTGTGTGTGTAAGAAAAAAATGAGTCATTGTACTCATTTTGTTTTGACTCTGTGGCAGTCATTCAGTCAGTTGGTCTGTTTTATTTATTTTTTACGTTTTTAGGCATTTTAAACAATTGCATTAAATCAATAAATTGTTGTTGCTGTTGTTGTGTTTGTTTCATTCAATGTGTGGCTGGCTGCCTGCCTCGTTGTACAAAAAACAAAAGGGGGTCAAAATATAAATTGAAAAGAAGAGGAAGCAAAAAAAAAATATTGTGCGGCTATAAAAACCAAGTGAGCGAGAAGAGGTAGCAGCAGAGTTTGGCAAAGAGAGCCAGGGGTGGAAAATTATTACAACGCTAAAAACTTTAGTTCAAGATCCATACGGAAGTGACAATGACGATAATATTTACTTATGTATTTTGTTGTAGTTGTGGGATTTGTGTGAGGTTTTCATTATTTCTGTATATTGCAATTATTTCTTCTTTTTTTTTTCTAGTTCTGCTGCTTGATATTTGTTTAATGTTTTTTCGTTTACATTTTTTTTACTATTTATTTACATACCGATATTAGTGTTTACACATTAATATCTACTGAAAGTGTAAATATTTATTTTAGAATGTATTGTATTTGTTTGTTTAGTGTTAATGCCAAAAACAGAAAGAAATTGTTTAATACGTATTAAATGAATACTAAAGCTTTTATTTTATTTTTGTAACCCTTAATGTGTTTTATTGAAACAATGAATAACTGAAACGTAATACATTTTATTTAGAAAATCGATAAGAAACATTTTAGAGCAGTGTGAACCAGTTAAGATCACTGTTTTTTTTTATTAAAAACTATGAATGTAGTTCTAAATGGATTAGAGAGGAAATTAAAGTGCTGAACAAGAGTTAAAAAAGTGATAATTAATAAAATTTCAGAAAAGTGCCCATGCTTTGCAAGAAAGTTTTGGTATACTTACCTTGCCATATCTGTGTTGCATTTTAATAACACAGAACCATATTGATTCTGATTTATTAGTTAATTTTGATACTTACATAACTATCAGGATTATATCAATGGATTTTGGTCGAAAAAAGTCAAAGAATCGACTTAGAAAGTCGAAAAGTTGATTTTTTTTTTTGTAAAATTAAAAGTAAATAATTAAAAATCAATTAACCTGTCAAACATATTTTTTTACTTTAATAAAGAACAATATGTGGACTTTTCATTTTCAGCAAAAGTTGGCTATTAAATCGTAAAAATATCGTAAAATCGTAACAATGTGTCAAAATCGGGAAAAATATTTTTTTACCCGTATTTTTTTTTCACAAAAACATTTTTTTGTGATAAATTTTTGTCACTAATAAATTTTTTTTTTTTAAATTTTATTTTAAAGTATAATTTGGTGAAGGGTATATAAGATTCGGCATAGCCGAATATAGCTCTCTTACTTGTTTATATGACTATGGTTCTCGGTATAAACTATTATGTAGTAAATAAAGGGTTATCTTATCCATTTTTCATCGCAAGTAATGATTCAGTGCAAAAATTATTTTCTTTTATTTTGCTAGCAATAATTTTAGACATACAAAATTGTGTTTCAAGGTCTCTCAGCTTTAATTCGTATGGTACTCAATTTAACTGCTTTTGAATGAATCCTGCTGCTTGCAAACGTTTTGAAATTGCTGCTCGAGTATATCCCAGTGATTTTGCAAGCTCTTGTTGAGTTTTACAACAATTTTCTTAGTCTTTAAACTTGTTTTTCTATTCTGAGCGATCTTGTCTTTCGTGTCAAAATCACCACTTCTTAACCGCACAAAACATCTCTCGCACTTTAAAACTGATGTAATATATTCACCACAAGCTTTAGTGAGCAATCGGTGTGCTTAAGCGGCATTTTGTTTTGCAAATTAAAGAAGTAAAGCAAATCTACCCGCATTTTCGAAGCAATAATATTCAATAACTAAGTGAGAATAAATCACAGATATGTTACCTACAAAATGACATATAAGTTATTAAAAACATAAAATGCGTTTAAGTCACACGCAATAACAATAAATTCAGGATATCTCCTTTTGCAAAATAAATTTATCAATAACATTGAAGCGTTTTATGGTACCTACTTATCTACATGGAGTGAATGGTGGTTTTGCCATTATACTAGTATTTTCATATTATTTTGATGTCAAACAAAAATTACATTTTCCGTCCCTGTAACCAGCTGTAAACAAATCCAGACAGTGTTGCCACTTTGCGTTTTTTTTGCAACCGTCTCCACATGTAGCAAATTTAACGATTTTAGGAGTTCTTATAAGTTCGTTTAAATTAAATTTGTAAAAAGAAAATAAATATGATATAATGCGGACCTATGAATTTCTTCAAATGAATTATAATATGTTTTTATTAAACAATCACCATTATCTTTCTTTATCTCTCCAATTAGTAAGAACTATTTATTCAAGTCCTTTAAATACTATTTCCTCATTTATGGAGATAACCTTAATAATTGACAGAAATTTAACTATTTTCTGCCACTTACAGAAATAAAAATTTTAGAATTCCGCATGACTTATTAAAGCTCTTTAATTGAATAAAAGAATATTTCACTTAATTTGGAAAATTACAAAGATAACCTCAATTTGGATTAACAAAATTAATTAATTATATTACTTTAATTTACTCAAATCCCTAAAATAAAATTAAACATACAAATGCAATTAAACTAAACAGAAATAAATCAAATCACTACTAATTAAATCTTTAAAAACAGCTATAAATAAATAAATTAATTAAAATACAACATTCTATGCAAAGAGGTAACAACAACAAAGAATTAAACTACAAACTAAAAGTAAAATCAGTTTAAACTAAAAAGAAATTAAATAAAATAAATAAATACCTTTAACAATTTAAATTTTATATAACAAACTAAAATAGATAAAACTAAGCGATATAAAATTTAATGAATTTCATCAAGGGGTAGGGTTTGTTTTTTGTAGCACAACAAAATAAAACTTTAATTAAATTTGTTAAAAGGTATTTATTTCAATTGTGTAAATGCAATTGTAAACGGAATTATATTAATTGCACAATTCTTTTTAACTAACAGTTAAATTCCAAAGTCTCCTGCTAGTGGTGGAAATTGTGTGTTACAATGACAACATCGACTACATTGATGGTTGAAGGTAATAGATACAAAATGAGAAATATGAGAAACATCTACCTAACAGCATCACAAAACGCTGTTGCTGTTGCAAAAATAAATTCCATTCTATAGAATGCAAACAATAAAACTTGCTATAGGTACAAATAAGTACTTAGATACGAATAGTTGCTAAGTGATATTGCCTGGTACGCTGCAGAGACAATAATAAATAAATTCATTCCCCCATGGCCCCTTAGAATTTTACGAAAAAAAAAATTGTATAAAAAATTATCTGGCAGCTATGTGTTTGGACGCTATGTTTAGAATTTCATGAGAGTGAATAAGGGGCTTAGTTTCTTGTCAGCGATTATTCTTTATAAAATCAAATTTGATGTTTTTTATAGTAAGAGAGGATTAGAGACGATTACTTATGTGTGTAATTTTTAAAACACATCAATATATTGGGTGTATACTTTAAAATTTCGGGATTTACAATAAATACATGACGTGTCTTTTGAACGCAGTTTTTGTTTTTAATAACTTATATATAATTTGGAGCTTGCAAAATGGTTAGGAGCTACTGAAGCTGCAATTTCAAAACTTTTGCGAGCAGCAGGACTCATCCAAAAGCAGGGAAAATTTGTACCATACGAATTGAGGCTGAAAGACCTTGAAGTACGATTTTATATGTTTGAAATGCTACTTGAACGCTATAAAAGAAAACCATTGTTGTACCCAACTATTACTTGCGATGAAATATTGATCCATTACAATAACCCGAAGCGTAAGAGATTATATGTGAAGCCCGGCCAACCAGCCGAATCGATACCAAAGCCAAATGTCCCTGGCGCTAAGGTAATGCTCTGTATTTGGTGGGAGCAAAGTCTCCTATATATTATGAGCTGCTGAAATCTGACCAGAGCATCACAGGGAACCTGTATGAGCATTGGCCGAAAATCGCCTTGGATATTCGGCCAGACATGAAACTGAAATATTCCATCATGAAAACCCTCGGCCACATTTAAATAAAATCTTACACATTAAAAAGATCGCCAATTTTACAAAAATTAGTTAAATTTTTGAAAATTATAAATAATACATCAAAAATTACAAAATTCTCAAAAAAATCGTAAATTTTTTAAAAAAAAAAACGCTAATTTTAATTTTGAAATTCTTGAATTTCGCAAATATAAATAGAAAAATCATCTTTCTACAATTACACAGGACTGATTCAGCTTCAAGGAATTTATTAATCAATTTTGATATGATGATGATTGATTGTTATGTAAATTAAGTTCTAATCATGGCATTCGTGGCATTAATCTTAAATTTCAATTAAAACTATGTAAAATTTAGATTAAAACTTGATAATTAATAAATTTACAAAACTTATTGATAGTATAATTAAGTTAATACTGAATTATACATCCCTGGTTTACACACATACAGCCCTGTGTTGCTTGTTACCGTTATTTATGCAAAATGATAGTGATGCCACTAAAACAAAAACATTGTTTACCTGATAAATGGTAATTGAAATAAATAAAAACCTTCATTGATTTTGTAAAAATATAAAGAATTTTAATAAATAAAGCTTATTTATTTATTAAATAATAAACTTTTTAAATAAATTTATATAATTCCAGCTATTGTTTTGTTTTATTTTTAATTGCTTTAAAATTTCATAATTTTCCCTAGAGTAATATATAATTTTTTTTTTTTTTTTTCTAAATAAACTTAATCTACTGTGAGCGTCAAAAGAAACTGTACACCAGTGGCATTTATGTTTAAACTTTTATTTTATTATTTTTTTTATAATGTAACTTAAAATTTTTTTAGTTTTTATTTATTATATGTCCTTCTTAAACTTTTTATTAAAAAACAAAAACAAAACTTTAACAACAACAAAAAATATATAACAAAAACAAATAAATCTTCAAATTCCACGCGTCAAAAGAAACTGTACATTATTTCTACATTAAAATAATAACGTTAGTTAAAAATAATTAGTATTTAGTTTGATTGCCATTTGCTTTTATTACAGCTTGCAGTCTTCTGGGCATCGATTCCACAAGTTTTCTAGTAACTTCAGGGGAAATTTTCAGCCATTCCTCCATTATAGCTGATTTGAGGGAATCCTTGCTTGTAATTTCCCTTTTTCTTATTTGTTGATCCAGATGTTCCCACAAATGTTCTATGGGGTTGAGATCGGGTGACTGGGGGGGATGATCCAACTGTTTTGGAGTATGGTAAAGCAGCCATTCCTTTACTATTTTGGCAGTATGCTTGGGATCGTTGTCTTGCTGGAAGACCCAAGTTCGATCCAAGCCCAATTTTTCAACGCTCTGTGCCAAGTTGTCCTTTAAAATGTTGAGATAATCTGTTTTATTCATAGTATTTTCTATGAATACCAAATTTCCTACACCATTCGCTGCCATACATCCCCACACCATCACCGACCCACCACCATGCTTTACTGTGGACATTACATTTTGCCGATCGAATTCAGAATTTTTCGTTCTCCAAATTTTAACTGGTTTTTTCTTACCAAATATTTCAAATTTACTTTCGTCAGTAAAAAGCACATTGTTCCAGAATATATTAGATTGATTTTCGTATTTTTTGGCAAACTCCCGACGCCGACGTTGATTGATTGGTGAAATATATGGCTTTTTTCTTGGAACTCGTCCATGCAGTCCATTTGCATGTAAGGCTCTGCGTATTGTGCTGGCACTGACACTAATACCAGAGCATTCTGAAATATTTTCGGATATTTTTACAGCACTTTCCGTTGGGTTTTTCTTCACTTGTCGCACAATGGACCTTATTTGAGTACTGTTTAGTTTAGCTGGCCTTCCAGATTTAGGGCGATTTTCTAAATTTGAAAATTTTTGGTACTTATCAATTATATTTTTTACAGTGTTGTGACTTCGTCCAATTATTACACCAATCTCTCGTAAAGATTTGCCTTCTTTGTAAAATTTTAACACAAGTTCACGAACATCCAAAGAAGTTTGTTTGCCCATTTTTAAAAAATACAAAAGTTTCCTTGTTTGAACTGCTTGTGACAAAACCAAATCTATTAATATCTTTAATAATTAGTTAATATTGCTTAAATTGTCATATGAAAGAAAATAAAAAAAAATAACGGAAGGTTTTTACTGTAAAATTGCTTATTATTTGTTGTACAAAATAGTTGTACAGTTTCTTTTGACGCGTGGAATTTGAAGATTTATTTGTTTTTGTTATATATTTTTTGTTGTTGTTAAAGTTTTGTTTTTGTTTTTTAATAAAAAGTTTAAGAAGGACATATAATAAATAAAAACTAAAAAAATTTTAAGTTACATTATAAAAAAAATAATAAAATAAAAGTTTAAACATAAATGCCACTGGTGTACAGTTTCTTTTGACGCTCACAGTATTTTTAATCTCTAAAACAATTGTGTAAACTGTAATTAATTTTTCTTCTCTCTCTCTCTTTTATTTACAGGTAAGCAAATTGAATTTTTGTTGTAACAAAAAATTACGAAATTTACATTGTAAATGACATAAGATGCAGTTAGATAGATGATGCTCTCTACTTCACCTAAACACACATGAATGAGTATGTACGAATGAATAGAATAATAAATAATATTTCTATAGTAAATTTAAATAAATTTAATATGAATTGTTGAAAAGATAAACCACAGCGACAGGTTTTTAACTGCGGTGTAACTTTTTAGAGTAAATTGTTTAATGATTCGCGGATTCGTCAATATGTTCTTTCTGAGTTAAGAAAGTAGAACAATTTTTGTAAAATTTTTACATTTCAACTATTTTGTATTCAAAACAGACCTGTCTATACCTGACAAATATTTATCATGACAATTAATCTTGTGCAAATTGTCTTGTATCATTGTATATGCATTGCATTTTTACTTTACACTAACAAAATATACAGAAATACACCATTGCATAAATTTACAATACAAATGCACAAGTTTGTGAATACCGCTAATATTTTGATATAAAAGTTAAATGATATTGCCACATTAAAAAAAATCAGATTTGTGTTCTTCTTCTTTATATAGTAAATGTCATTCAGCCTAGAATGATATAAAAGGGAAAAGCTCGGGAGACACCAATACCATATTGTGGTAAATCTAAATAGTCGTATTTTTAAACAGAAATTCATTAGTTTATTGTACATTTTTTCTAAATCTTTAAAGAATAGCAGCTTTAACTCAAAATTATTTTATAATATCATTATTTCTATAAACATTACGTTTATTTAATCGATTTTATAAACTTTTCTCATCATGTTAGTTAAGGCTATAAGTTTCTCTCATACTTGCCAGATTAAAAACAAACAATTATTCCCATGGCACGTCTACTTTATCAGCTAATAAATTGTGGGGCTTAATTATTCCCCAAGCAATTAACCTGAATTTTAATTTACTTTTTATATATATGTATGCATGTATAATAGAAGAGTGAAAAATAATAGAAAAACTCCACCAACACAACATATTTATTTCACGCAATTTTTTGTTCATTCACAATTTATGCACGATTAGTTAATAATTTATATAATAAAAACTACATTAAATTATAAACTATATATTATTTAGTCAAGAGGAATTGCTGAGAGTAAAATAATCAACAAAAATAATTAAAAAATAAGAGGTGCGTGCTTAAACGCACTCAATAGTAACACAGGGCTACAATAACGTAGGATTTACAGTAGATGACGTATCTTTTGAACGCAGTTTTTGTTTTTAATAACTTATATTTATTCTCACTTAGTTATTGAATATTATAGTGTAAACAAAAAAAGATTTCAAATTTTGTGCCAACAAAGCGTCATGTGCGGAAAGTGTTGCTTCACTTCTTTTATAGTGCCGGTGAAGCACACCGATTGCTCACTAAAGCTTATGGCGAATGTGTTTCATCGGGTTTGTTCGGTTCAGAAATGGTGATTTTGACACGGAAGACAAATATTGCTTAGGCCAGCCAAAAACGTTCGAAGACCAAGAATTGGAGGCAATACTCCATGAATATTGTTGTAAAACACAAACAAGAGCTTGCAAAATCATTGCAGCTACTCAATTAGCAATTTCAAAATATTTGCCAAAAACTGGATTCATATAAAAGCTGTAAAATTGAATACCATACAAATTGAAGCCGATGGCCTTGAAAGACGACGAAAAAAGTCGAAATCAAATAAGGCGGACACTCGATTAAGTTATCTGAAAAAGTCTAATAGTCGAAAAAGTAGATTTTCTTATTTTTGATTTCTGTTGAAAACAATTATAAAAAATGCATTTTTCATATATTAAAAAGTCGAACAATGTCGATTTTTCATAAATAGCAGACGAAAACTCAAATTTTTAAAAGTCGAAAAGTCAAAAACAACCCTAGCATAGACCTTCATTATGACATGTAAATAAATATAAAGCCATGAAAGTACTGAGCAAGAAAAAGAATTATTTTTGTAGCCCTGTGTAATATAATAATGTGTGTTTTTTTTTTAACATAAATACATTTTTAATGAATAGTTTAGTATTTAGAACAGGCAAATTAAAATAAAAACACACATTAAATCAAGGCACAATGTATATTTTTGTATTTTAATAAAAACTAAACAAAATAATTTATGCATTTAAAGAAAAACAAAACCTTTAATTATTCAAATAAGGATTTAAAATTATATATATATATGTATATAGTAAAAAGACTAGGCAGGTTTTAACAGCTAGTGGCATTGCCTAATTTGCTTTTATTATTTATTGTCTTTTAAAAAAACTAAAGAAATTAAAATGAATAAATTTTATACATCATAATATTGTTATTAGGTTAATATGAGTCACTAGTGCAGAAAATTCTAAAATTCCTTACTTTTTTTTAAAAAATTCCTTAAAATATTATCTTCCCCCTCATTCTGCTCATCTTTTGTTTTGAAAATCGCTAGGAATGTTAATTTTAACTGTGGCAGCTCTTAAATGTCTTGACAGTTAAACAATGCTGCCCACTTGCGTATTTATTACCACAACTATGATTTAATGCTGCCAGATAACCTTCAAAACAAATAAGTAATAGTAGTGGAATCCTCTAGAATTTGATTACATTTTTAGCAATTTCGCATTACTTAAAGTTTATTTCCCTTATATAACTATATTATTCCACTACAGATTCTATACACATATGTATGTATAAATAGAGCTGCAGTCCTTAATAATTTGTTGTTTTTAGTGAATTAAAAAAAAAAATAAAAAAAAAACAGGAAATAAACAAACATCTAATGGAAATAACATCATGTAACCCAAACAAAATAAATAATATTTGCCCAGATAACAACATATAATGTGATATTTATGGCAAAACCTTCCTCCCAAACATAACTGAATTTCCTCTCCCACAGAAGTCAACCATAGATTTAAGCAGCCACATATGTATGTATGCCTGAATAAGTAGGACAATCTATGATGACAGTAAAAATAAACCAAACGCAGATACATAAATACTTATGTCCTCCCTACCTCCCACTTACTTTCCCTATAAATGATTTACAATATGAAGAAGAGCTGTGTGGTTGTATATGGCGCCATTTGCATTAGTTTCCAGTTAATGAACACACTCCAAACAGCAGAAAAAAAAAAAAAATAAAACATTATTTAAATTTTCTGTTACTAACGACAAATGTCGGAAAAAATTTTGAAATTTTAATGAATTTTGTATTTTTTTTTTTTTTATTTGTTAGAATGTGAATGAGCAAGTTTTAGACATGTGTTATGGATGCTATGGATGACTTTTCCTAAGAAAAGTATGGTTTTTGGGAGGTTTGATATTATTTGATTTTATTTACTGTCCTTGTTCTGTCAAGAATTAAAACTTTTTTTATAAGGGAAATGCTAAAATTAATTTGTTCAATTGGTGGCTATTGTCTCCTTTTTATAAATTTGCCATTCAATTGAGACTGATATCAGATTCAGGCATGGAATATTGAATTTCTATTCGTTGTTAAAATAAAAAATAGTTTATATGTCGTTGAGTACCCAATAAGCACCAAAGCGCCAAAAATTCATACACTTGTACATTTTGTTGGAATTTGACATTGACAATATGGATATCAAATGATATATATAATGCCATACAAATTCGTAGCGACAATAGGTCAAAATCGGTGCAAATATTTTTTAAGTTACGCGCTACAGTCTTCAAGTATTTATTTATGACTTTGTTGCCCCTATATATTAATTTAAACAAACATTCAACTTTGACCTACTTGAACAAAAATCAAAACTCATCATTCAGTTCGCATGCGGCACAAACTAGAATAAAATATTAATAACTTATCATATTGTGTGCAAACAAATTGTAAAAATTTACAAAATTGTTTAGCAATGACGTTTCCCCAAAACGGAAACTTTTGAAGAATGTATAATGCGTAATCTGAATATTTATAAACTTTTTCTAAACATTTTTGGCAATTACACACAGTCTTAATGATTTTTGGCAAAGAAAATTGCATTCTAAAAACAAACACACAAGAATGTTGGAATATATACACAAGATTAAAAGATTAATGTCAAAGAAAATGTGTTAATTCACAGTATCATAGATAATTTGAAAATTTATGAAAAAAAAAAAAAAAATACTTTGAATTAAAGGCAATTTAGAAAATAAATACATATCAATATATTTACAATTAATAATCGAAATTTATAATTAAGTTACTTGTGTATTTGATGTTGTAATTTTTTAATATAATTCACGAGTTTTGCTATTATTTAAAACAAAATTTTCTGTAATTCTGAAAATTGGAATTTTGGCCCAAATAGCAATTTTTCCTGTGGCATCACTGTTTATATTTATATGAGGTGAGAAATGCAACTCTAAGTTACTGAATGTTGCCAGATGTAGCAGCCCCTTGACGTTGTAAAAATAAAGTTTTTATGACTGCGTTAATCCTTTAAATGCAAAATTTGTTTGGAATAACCTTCTAACGTCGCAACTTTAGTAATTTTGTAACAACTAAATTGTATTTTGAAAAAAAAAAATATATTCTGTCATTTTAATTTAAAAAAAAAAACATTTTACATTAATTGGTTCCCACATCAAACATTTATAAATGTTAAACCATTTAATCAACCCAACCAACTCGTTAGAATTTTATAATCGATTTAATTTAATTAAATCATATTCCATTTTAATTTAGCAAACACTTATTAAACAAAATCACTTACATTCTAAGAAAAATCTATTAATCATCAAGCTAAAATAATAACCATAAATTGAATATTTAAACAGAAATTTAAATAAAAATGAAATATGACCGGTTTGAACTGCATTTATTAAAATACAAAAAATATCAATCAACCAAACTGGTTTTAAATTTCAGAATAAATAACAAAAAGCATGAAAAAAAAGAAATAAATTAATAAAAATAATCACCAAAAAAAGGTGCAAAGTTAAACAACACTTGATATGAGCTGACAATTTTTTAAAGCAGTGTTGTTTGTTGTTGCTGTTACTGGCGTTATTGTATTTCCAGTTTAATACACAATAAGTTGATAGTTTTGTTTACTTTACAACAAGTCAGGTTTTATATTCAATTTTTTTTTTTATTATTATTATAATATGTTTGTTTGGTTTTTTTTTTTTATAAAACTTGAGTAGCCTTTTTGTTGTTGTTTTTTTTATACATACCACCACAACAAACATTTCACCGGTAGTTGGTAACAAGATCCAAAAAGAGAAAAAAATGTTTAAGAAAAAAAACAAACATGCCAGTGACAGCAAGCAACAACACATGAAACCAACAAACCAAACAGTTCAGCCAGCCAGCCATGCCAACCAACATTAAAATTGACAACAACATTTTTGCCCTTCGTGCCATGTAGGATGGATGATGATGATGGCATGTAAAGGAGGCCACCATAACAAAAACAACAACAATAAGAATAACACGCAAAACAGAATGATGTCTTTTGTTGTCATCAACATCATAAATTTCAAAATGTTGTTCTTGTTGTACTCACATGCACACGCCATGAGTAGTAAGTGCATGCGTGTGTGCATTGATTGCTGAGGTTTTTTTTCCTCCTCTCCCTCTCATACCCTACTTTAATGTAGTTGTTATGAGAATGTGTAGTGTGTGTTTGCCAGTCAGAGTTGCACTTGTTGTGTAGTGTTGCATAAAGAAGAAAAAAAAAATGTTGCGTTTTTTGCGATTTTGTTTTTTTGTATTTCAGAGCCACATGAGATGTGGTGTTCTCCTTTTTTCAATTATATTGTTTTCGTTTTATTTTTTTTTTGTTGGTGTTGTTGCCTAGTACTTGACACTTAAAACCATACTTTTTATTTGTATGTATTAGTTAAAAAAAAAATGGTTAAAAAATTCTTTTAAATTGTATTGTTTATGTTTAGTGAAATGACAAGACAAGTTGGCAGGCAACTCAAGCATTTTAGTTATTTTGGCAATGCAGTATTTCTGCTGTTAAGCTTTTTACAATACCTATTCCATTTTAAATTAATAGAAATAATGTAGTTACCATCAAATTTTTCAATATTTTTTAATTTAAATTATAAATTTAGTAACAGTTACATTTACAAAATGTCTGTACTAATGTTTGATCTATTTTTTTTTTATATGATCTAGGTACATAATATAAATTTGTTTGACTTTTTTACAGTACATTGACTGAAGTTCTTAATCATTTATTTATTATTTTTGGTTTTTGTTTGAGTTGGCCAAGTGATAAGTTTACTTATATGAAATATAATCATTTATTTAAATATGTATGCCTTTTTCACAGTTTACTTTTTATTATGTCCCTCTGAGCTTATGCAGGTTGCCAGATGTAGCAACCAATTCATTGCCATTTTCCCTTGTTTTATTAAAAGCTAAGTACTCTGTTCAAAATTTCGTGCGAACTGCTGTCAAACGACATATAAAATATTTGGAATGAAATATATACGAAATAATTTCGCAAAAGCAGTACTCTGTTCTTATTGTGGAAAACATGTGAAATACATCTGGCAACCTTAATTTTCCACACGAAATAACATAAGCAGCACTTTTTTCGCACGAAATTAAAACCAACAGCTGATCATTTCTTGCATATAAAATGTTTCGCATGAAAAAAACATAATTTTTCGCAAATATGAACAGAGTACTAGGCTAATGTGTCAATTTATCCGTTTCTTGACTGCGTGGATACAATTAATGCAAACTTTGTTTTGCAACTTTAGTTTTTTTTGTTTTAATAAAAATACCCAAAACTTTGACCCACTTGAAAGAAAATAATGATTATCTCGTTAAGGTGAGGCACAAAAAGAGTATCTTCTTTATAAAACAACGTGATTGTGATAAAAATTATTCTTTTGATCAATTGAAAACAGCCATTTTTTAAAGATTATTTAGGGGAACAGTTTTAACACTATTCGGCAAGATTTTTTGTTCAAGATTTGAAACAAAGCTTGTTTCATATACATATTTCAAAAACTTACTACACAGGAAATCATCAATCATTTAAATTTTTTAAAGAAATGACAAGAGAAATAAACAAGAGAATATGTTTATAACTCACTCATGCACTTACAAAAAGAAATCAAAAGGACAAACATACAAGTCATCCCAAAAAGTAACAGACTTTTGGAAAAAATACGAATCATTAGTACACTGAAGAAAACAAAAATAATAATTGTTAAAAATAATTAGAAATTTACGACCCTACAAAAGTGTGGGCATAAGACAACTTGTGACAATCTTGTGCCGATCACTGTCCTACAGTATGTTACTTGTACATATTGCGAGTAATTGAGATTTGAACTTGAGAAAATCTAAAGTTTAACTATAAAGAACAACAAAGTAACCTTAATGCTAATAATTTTACCAACTGGTACACACTTAAGCAGTAATTACTGATTTGTTTTAATAAATTCTACAAACAAATTCAAAATAAAATTATTATTTGTTTAAAATCTACAGCCATATCTGTATTAATACTACATATATAATTCAACGCTAAAAATCATTCAAGCATTCACGTGTTTCAAAGAAATATCAATATATACTTATTAGTTATATATATTTCTACCTTTTATTCAACTCTAACATTGTTTCTTTTATTTGATGTTGATTTCTTCTTAATTTCCGTTTGGCAGCACTGATTGCCTGACAACAGCGTAGCAAAAACATGTATGTTTGTACTATTTGTTACTTCACTGCTAATTTAACATAAACACACACGCGCTCACTTCTTAACATGACCCCAGATTTCTGTAGAATTGTTTTCTTTGTTCAAAATTCTTGTACCGTCAATATATTCCATGTAGAGATTGTAGTTTTATGGCATAAAGTAAACATGTGTTGTGTGTTTATACGAAAAATTTTTTGGAATCACAACAATTTGTTTAAATTGTATTCTGGAGAAAGATAATATGGCAATTAAGTTTAAAACTAAAAAAAGGACAACAAAACTTATGCGAATATTAAACAAAATATAAACTGGAAATGAGCACATATGGTAAAAATATGTTTAAAATAAAGAAAACAAAACAGAAATACAAACATGAATGTTTTGCATTTTAACACAGTACTTGGTAATAGAAGCTTTTTTCTGGGTTATCTAAATACGATATTTTAAGGTTGCTTTTTTAAATAATTTTTTTTTAGAAAAATTATTTTGCAGAACTTCGTTTATGGCAAATCTTCCATTAACGGGCAATATTTATAAATGCCGTAATTTTGTCACTGTAAAAGTTTTCTGGGTTATCATAAATAAGAGATTTTTTAAGAAACTTGAGAATTAAAATTTATTTTGCAAGGTTTGGTAAATTTCCTTAACTAGGTGTACATTAATAAATGCAATATTGCATTACAGTATAATAAAAGTTAAGAGTACGAAAATGCATAATTGGCAACTCTGCTTCACGTCTTCTTCTTCATCGAAATTGACATTCATACAGAACGAAAACGGTGATGCCAATTGGTAAAAAAATCGTCATAAACACTGGCATTAAACACAAGCATAGTTTAGTTCATAATATTTGCATCAGTTATGTACAAATTTAGTGCATTTGCTTTACACTAAAATACTATATTATATATATACTATAAAAAATTTGCAATTTATGTTTAATCTATGTATAAAGTAATGATAGCTCAATTTTTCGCAATTTATTTCATGTATTAAGAAAATTGGCAACATTGCCTTTATAATGACTTAAATTTTCATTAAAGAGCTTAAATTTAAGAAACAACAAACAGCATTTAAAGCCATAATTCTCAGCTGGTTTATTTATACATAAATACAGTTATGTATAATAAAGTTCATACATACATTTGTATGTAAAGTAGGTATATAAAGACAACAACAAATAGCACGTCCACAAATAAATTTATTGATATTTGTTTGTGTCGAAATTGTTTGTTTACTCCGAACTCTCTTTTTGCATTTGTATATAATATATTATATACAAACTTATGTACATAAGTATCTATGTGTGTATGTATAAATCCAAGGATAAAGTTTGTTTGTGTAGGTATGTATGTATTTGTGTTGTCAATGAAACAGACAAAACCAGTGACAGCAAGCAGTAACACAGCACAATGTCATAATTAAAATTATGAAACAGAGAAAAGAACACAAAATTAAATTAATTCCGGTTGGATTTTATTGGGTGGATGGTAAATTTTCCAGAGGTCCTCATTTGAAATGTTTATTGTATTGTTAATGCATAAAAACAAAACTTTATGAACTAAACATGTAAACATTGTATTGTTAGTCCATCATTCACATTGAATTGTTCTCAATAATAACGGTGATTCAAAAATGTAAACAAATCATAAAACAATGTTGCCATTGATTGTAATGATTAAAAATGTGGCTAGACCTATAAAATCGATGTAATAAAAAACACTTTTAATGTGATTTTCAGTATAATTTTTTTTTCTTATATACTTTTTAGGATATCCAATAGCCAGTTGCAAATTTATACTAAATCATTGACCGATTTGGATACATATGCACCTCCATTCAAATGTTTATAATTTCATGCATTGCGAATTATTCAATTTTGGTAAAAATTTTTTCAAATATTATTAATTTGAAATGTATACTAAAATACTTAAACATATCAAAGAAAACTTGATTATCGCGCTTAAATATCCAAACTAGGGTCACATTTTTCTTACAAATGCTTTGCCATCATTTCAGCTTAAATTAAATTTGGATTAATCCGAAAATTAAACCGTATGGAATACTGTCTCTCTGTCATGAACAGTTTAAATGTTCTTTGGCAAATTGTATGCGAGCAGAATAGTGTTTTTTAGAAATGATGAGATGAGAGTACTGTAGATTAATTTTTGGGAATTTCTTAAACTCGTAGGCGTAAGAGATCGTATATGAAGCCCATCCAACCAGCCGAATCGATACCAATGCCAAATATAGATTGCGCTAAGGTATTGTTTTGTATTTGGTGGGACCAAAAGGTTTCCATCTATTATGAGATCCTGAAATCTGACCAGACCATCACAGGGAACCATTATCGAAGCCATTGTTTTGTTTGAAGCGAGCTTTGGACGAAAAACGCGCAGACATGAAACCGTAATATTCCAACATGACAACGCTGGGCCACATGTTGCAATACATGTTAAAAAGTATTTAGAATAAATTGGTTGGGAAGTTTTCCTCATCCGCTTTATAGACCAGATCTTGCCCCGCCCGACTACTATTTGTTTCGATCGATTCAGAACATTTGCATTCGAAACACACTCTTTCATACTTGTCCTGGTGAAATTGCAAGAATTTTTCCATTTTTATATACGTTTCCATAAAATTACAGTTAGCATCACTGGCATTGAAGATGCCATATTCTCAGAGTTACCATAAACTCACCGCTCTTGATTTACGGAGTTACCATATCCTATGTTATAACAGGGATTGTAAAATAAGAATTTTAAACAAGGAATATTGTTGCTATCTTCCATTTAATGTTTATAATTTGCACCAGCATATGTTTTTCATAAAAGCACAAAACTTATTCCAAAACTATAATTCCTCTGGCTATAAGTTTTTTTTTGTAAAATAATTTAGAAACAAACTTTCTTTACAACACACATCTACATGCAATAGAAAACTTTGAAAACATGTAAACTTTTTTCCAACAAAACTTTATGGTACAGAATTCGATAAATTGGTAAAAAGTTGCCGATAAATGTGTCTTGAAAACAAATTTTTACAACTTATTTGACATTCTTGGCAAAATTTCACTCCTACTTCCTGGTATTTACTAAACTTTCCCAATTTAATATTGTATAATTTGTATTTTTGTTCTATAGGACTTTTTAACTATTTAACTTTGTTTTTTTTTTTTTGTTTTTCCTTTTTGGTATTTAGTAGATTATTTTTTTTTTTTTTTTGTTCAGTTTTTCCATATTATTCTATTTCGAACTTTAAGAAGCTTATGGTATGTTGATTTATTTATTTCTGGCTAAAAAAGACTAAAAGAAAGCAACGCAACTGAAATGAAGAGAAATTCCCAGGGCTTAAATGTATTTTGTATATATTAAAAGGACAATGTTATAAAAAATAAGTATAAAGTATATAATGGATTTTTATCGTGTGCTATGTACTGTACTTACTATGTTGTAGATTGTTATGCATATAGTACATGATGATATGAATGTACGAGTATATAATGAAATGTATTTATGTATATGTACATATATAGAGAAATTTAAAACAACGTGGTCTTTTTCATTATTTAAGCTCTTGATGGATGGAGAAGTATGCGAAATATATTAATAGGAAAATTATTGTTCTGGTTATTATCGATTAAATCAACTGTAATATTCCGATCGGGACATCGTGTTTCTCTTAAATTTTATAAATAAATTGTGATAATCTTTGGTTCTTGAATCAGCAAAGATTTTGAATCAGCAAAGATCTATGCTGTGTTGATTATGTTTGTCATCCGACTATTTGAAGCAATATCTAGTGTACAAATTTGAGATTATTGAGTTCATTTGATACCTTTAGGAATTTTAAATTAGGTTAAATTAGGTTGGGTCCATTATCTGTTCCCTTTGTGATACTCGAAAAGGTTCATGGTTCGGTCGGGCAGTCAAGACTTTTGTATGTTCATGCATCAATAAATGATTCCATCTTTCGAATATCCACCCCAATAGATTCTGTAGGTCCTTTGTGATAGTTTAGAACTTGCATGCGTATCCATCAAACAGTGTCCTGTCAACTCAGTTATTAGAACCCGTAGTCGATCCCGTGAAAGCCTAATTATAACTTTCGACTTACGACTGTCGCATAGGAGTCAGTTTAGCATTCGAGCGTGTAATCAAAATATACCATATGGCCTTAGCATAAAGTTCTCCCTGTATAAATAAATCTGTCGATTTCCACTGCTTGCAGATGAGATGCACATTTAGAATGTTCAGGTACATCAAATCAAATTAGATTGTGTCTTTATATCATTAAGAAACCAGAGAGATTTAATCGCTGGTTTACTGTCGGTACATATCTGCATAGCCTGCCTGTAATATCTCATTTCCATTGTACCGCTGCTCTCATGGCCGAGACCTCAAATTGGATAACGATCTGTAGCCAGAAACTAAATCCTTAACGAAACTCTGAAGCAGACTTAGATTAATCTGGGGGGTTACTCTGTATTGCGATGCGGAAGCAAGTTCGATGCGAAAGGTAAATGCGATAAGAATACAATTTGGTACCCTGCATTGTCTACGCAAATGATTTCGCAAAAAGAAGCAACACTGGCAACACTGTTACCTCAAAATAAACAATAGCGAATAATGACAAAATGAAATGTCAAAACTTGCAAATAAAAACATTTTAAACCAATTTTTTGTGCGATGCGAAAACGCATTAAAGAGGACCAATTGTTCAATTATTATCAATAGTAACCCCTCTGTATATATGAAACAACGCATTCCCTATGACAGGTAACTCGTCCACATTCTTTCATCTGAATGGGTTTTTTTTGGCTTAATTTAGTATTAAAAAGTTGCGGGTAATAAATTTTTTTTTTATTATTTCCGGATATAGAAGAGAACTTAAGAAGAGAACAAGGTCTGACAATGGCACTGTCTGTGATCTAGCGCTTAAGTAGACTTGGTGAATTTTGTAGACATTGTGAGGTAGTCACCAGGTTTTTTCCCATATTTAGAACAACAAAACGAAGCTCAATGTCAATTTTCAATTGCTAAATTTTAATATGCAGTTGATGTTTTGAAAAAAAAATATTCAATGACTTCTAAATCCCTAAAATTATAAAAATTTCATACATGGCATCCTTCTCTCCCTATATTCTTGACATGCGCTCTGTAAACAAACTAATTTTACTCAACAGTATAGTTTTGTTGTTGCTGTTTTTAGGGATTTGTTTTTTTTTTTTACTTTTTCTCTCTCAATTATACAAAAACGAATATGTACAAGAAACGCAACGTCAACAGACCTTGTTATACAGTAGAATTTAAATAGCAGCAACAACAAATACACATAAAAACAAATATACAAAGAAACATATACATAGTACATAGGGAGAGGTAGAATGGGCCTCCCACAAGCCGGTTTTATTATAAACAGACACACATCACAACACAGTAGATTCCCTATGGTTTTAGTTATTTGGTATGTGTATATTCAAATATACATATGGATGTATGTATGTATAAGGTGTGTTGTATATATAAAATATTCTATATAAATGAAGTCTTTAATATATATGTATGTATATAAAAGTATAGCAAAATGTTGTTGTCTGTAACATGAATAACAACATCATTGGATATGTATGAATGATTGTGTATGTACATACATATGTATGAATGTATATCTCCATTATGTCTGCCTTTGCCATATACTTACAACAACAACAATAATGCAAAATAAAATACGATAACCAAACGATATCTACTGTTGGCATGTTGTTGCTGCTGCTACTGATGTTTAAAATGTCAGCAACAGCAATTTTCTGTTTTATATTGTTTTTATCGATTTTTTTTTCGTTCTTCGTGATGGTTGTTTACACACAAACAAACTCGTAATATTTACATACATAAAACTTTTATAAATAGTTAGTAGTTGATTATAGTGGAAGTAGTAGCTTGCTGCAGCAGCAGAAATTGTAGTTGTTGTTTATTATACATTTTGTTTTAATATTATTTTCTTTATTTTTTTGGCTTTATTCATAATTGTTCTTTATTTATACCTACTTTGTGTTGTTGCAGATATTTAAAGGATAATGTTTTTAGAAATTTAGAGGAAATTAAAAAAAAATCTACGTAAGTTAGGTTTTAGTTGAAAAACGTGATTCTTTATAAAATATATGGAATCGAAATAACAGTAGCCAACAGATATATGTTAACTTGTCGGCCGAATATTATACATTTTCACATTCACTTTTGAGAAATATTTCTGAAAAATTAGATAAAAATAGTTTTCTCAAAAGGTGAGTTTATTCTCACTTTGAGAAGTTCACCCTATATTCAAATATGGCGTATTCTTTTAACGCGTTTTTTGTCTTTAATAACTATATGTCATTTATTGTCACTACGTTATTGAAATATTATTTTTTGCATTCTGTACCAACGAATCGTCATATGCGGAAAATTGCCAATACTTTGTGTACATTTTTATTGTTCAAATGTTTTAAAATAAAAGCTAACATTTTTAAGTTATAGTTGTTAAACTTTTTTTTTTTATTTTTTTAAATTTTAAAATTCAGAATTTCGAGGAAAAACTGTATTAGTTCGAAATCTAGTTCTAGAACGCATGAATATATCAACTACCGTTCTAGATTGGTTTTGACACCAATAATTTTTTTTTTTTAAATTATCGCCTTGTTCAATTTTTTTTTTTTTTTTCAAAAACATAATTAAAAGCTTTTTAAATTGTACTAGGAAGTTCACTAGTTCTATGGATGTTATCATAGAATCTTGTAGTGGTTTTGCTTATAGTCGTTCTAGAATTGATTTTGTAACAAATTATAAATATTTTCCTGTGTTATTATATTTATTTGGTTACTTTTTTAAAACTATGTATATAAAATTTTGAGATCCTCATTTTATCCTTTATTTATAAATTCTTTTAGTGCTCTGATTGTTCTTTAGATGACAAAAAGTCATATCATTTCGCAATTTATTTCCACTACTCAAATAGACACTAAATGCTCAACAGTTATTGTGACTGTAACCGAACTCGAGATTTTAACTAGAACTTGCTGTTATTTAAACAGGTGCGAGTCCTAGAGCGAAGTAAATTGTCATTGTCTAGTATATGACAATGTCCGTATAGGTTACAATGTAGCTTCCTAACTGCTTACCTTATTTAACAAGATATTTTGACATGAACTTGACCTTGAGATACATTATAATTGTCGATTTTTAATATTTTACAAATTTTCTACCTCCGCTGTAAAGATCCAGTTTAATTACTGGTTAACTTGTTATTGGAAATCTGTTTATAAATTCATAAGCAAATTTAGTATGAAACTGGCCACTAAGAAATAGTAAAGTAACATATCGATCCCACGAAACATTTATTGTAGTGGGTTAAATAACAACAAAAATAAATAGTTCCTTAAGTGGATCGTTGTGTAGCAATAAGTTTTTTTTTTTTTTAAATTTGTGTAGTAAAAAACGAAATTTGTGAAACTTTGGGCAGTTCCAGAGATAATCAAGGAAATGTCAACGAATAGTATTAACCACAATACAAATTTGTCGTATTACAAATGAAAAGTAACTCTGCATTATTTATTTCTGCTGAGTAAAAAACGAAAAAGATTATCCAACTACATTTTATATAACTTAGGGACTCTAAAATGACATTAAGCTCCTAGCTAGTTTACCTGGGATATTGAAAGTATACAATTTCTTTTGCTTTATTAAGCTCAATAAAATAAAAAAAACTTCATTCGAGGGTGAATCGCATTTATGGTCTAAAATGTGGATACATTGAACTCTCATCAAAACTGAAGGGAAATTGTTACTCACACATTTATCAAATTATTTTGTATATAAAAATGTATATACATATTTGTATGTTAAATGACAGTTACATTGAATGACAGATAATGCCATTCATTTTTTAAATGTACTATGAATGACTGAAGGGTTTTTGTTTTTTGCTAAAATCGTTTTTGTGTTGTTTTAATTTAAACTGTTTTAGGTTAGAAATTTAGGTTCTAGTTTCAGCCTTTTTTATAAGTTTAAAAATTGCCTTAAAAAGGCTAAAACTTTATCATTTGAAAAATATCGTTTTGGAAAAATTATTGTGTGATCCTATTAAATTTATTCATTTGTTTCTGTCAATTATCAAAACTCGACTCTTTCAAAAAATTGTAATAGTCGATTATTTAGAAATCGAAATTAGGGCAGGAGCGGAACCAGGGGGGAAAGGAAATCCCCCAAAATCGACAAGTTTTCATATAAACAAGGAAAAAGAGAAAAATGTAAAATGGTTGCCTGTCTTAGGAACTAGGATGCTATAGTTGAATCAAAAAGTCGACCACTCGACTTTTTAAAATGTTTGAATAGTCGACTTTTCATCCTATTTTTATGTTAAAAAATATGATTGCTAGATTTATTTTTAAAATTTTGACAACAAAAATTAAAAATAATAATTTTATCATTCAAAAATTATAAAGTCAGTCCAATATTCAGAAATAAAAGTCGACTTTTTTTTGGACTTTTCATCCTATTTTTAGATTAGATTTTTTTTTAAGTTTTACAACAAACATTAAAAATAATAAGTTGACTTTTATCGACATTTTTCAGTTAGTCTGACGACTTTTCTACTCTTTTGAGATAACGTATTCGATTTAAGTTTTAAATTTTTACAGGGATTTAATATAAATATTTCATTTATATGTATTTCAATAAGTATACATGTAGTATATAGTATATTTATATATTTTATATTAATTATTAATGAAAGTTCTTTTTTAGCAACAAATTTCCATTGAATTGTTTATATGTATTTAATGGCGCAAAATTACGTTTTTATAAATTCTAATACGGAAGAGAAAAGGTCATTAAATATTTATAAATTATATTAAATAAATGAATATGTACGTATGTATTTATTTGTGGGCATATAAAATAAATGATGATGAATCTTCTTAATTTGATAAGAACTATTTTTCTGTTATTCTTTTTTAGAAATTGCGTATTTATTTTCTGAACTTAAATGCAATTTTCTTCAATAGTTTTTAATTAAATTGGTGAATATTGTTTATGAACTATTTAACAAGGGGATTTTCAAAATGATTGATTTTTATTAAAAACTAATTAAACGTAATTTTTTAATTAGAAATCAATTTACTAGAATGATCTTACAAACTTATATACATATATATTTTTTTAAATAAAGGGATCAACATTTTTATAATTGATAGAAATATCAAATATGTATTTCTATTTTTAATTGTGTAATCAAATTATAAAATAACAGCAATTTTCTTTTCCATAATAAAAAAAAAAATATTTACTTGTATTTATAACCTAACACAAATTTTACACATACATTTATATATATACATTTTTTGTTTTCATAATCTACTGAAATCAGAAAATCTGCACATAAATATATAGCCCTGAGTTAATTTCTCAAAACAGCAATAATTATTTTTATTTTCTTATACATATTGCATTTGTATCTGTTTTATATTTTATATTGTACGTTCTTAGTAATCTAGTCTTATCTTGTCTATATATGTTTGGAGGCTGCTGTTGGAGTAAGAACAATAGCAGGGTTGCTATATGCTTTAAAATAAAAGTCTTAGAGTTAACCTAACACAATTGTTATGTAAAGAGGTTGGCAACGCTTTGGTCTTGTTTTGTTAATGTTCCCCATAATGGGAATACTTAGTTTTGAGAGGAAATGAAAAAAAGAATTAAAGCAAGTAACTAATGAAAAAATTTTATTTATAAAAAGGGGATATGGGCTTTGAGAGGAATTAAAAAAAGAATTAAAGCAAGTAACTAATGAAAAAATGTTATTTATAAAAAGGGGATTGATTAGGATATTTAAATTAATGAATATATATTTTATTATTTTTTGTAATTACACTAATTGATATATCAATATATTCGCTATAGTCACGGTTCAAATTAAAGGAAAATCGGCCTAAAAAAAGATGTGATATAAGGAAATGACCAGGACAACCTCAATTTTTTAAATATTTTTTATCTATATCTGATTCGTCATTAATATAGACAATATGGATATTTTTTTTATTTTAACGCATTTATTATACAATTAAATAAGCTGGAGCTTCTAGCAACAATCTTTAAAAATATATATGGAATGTAAATAATTCTATAGTGTTTGAATATAACTTCTAAATCCTGTCCTATCTTGGTCTGAGTTGAGTCCATGAGAACCTCTTGCTTCTAAACTACGAATACTACGTCTCTGGGGAATTTACTGTAAACATGATTTGGCATCAGTGTTGTCCCTTCTTAGGGTGTGACCAATCCACTTCTCTGTTTAAAATTCCGGTATGAATCTGAATCATGGATTAGCTACCGAAACGGTAACAAAGTAACAGCAACGCTTATTTGGATTATTTCAGTAACATTTATTTAGCTGTAACGTTATTTTGGATTATTTAGATAAGGAAATTTCAGAGGTAACTGTATTTGCTGTTAATTTCGGAAAACAAAAATGGGTATTTTTATATATAATTTAGATTTATATAATATATAATAATTATATATATAATTCTAAATTATGTATAAAAATGGTATTTAGACGAAATGACATTTTCGTTTATTTCAGTAACGCCAATTGCAGTTATTTCGGTAAATATATTTTAGCGGTAACGATAGTTGAGCTGAATTGGCAAAAAAAACGTAATATGTGTTACCATTTTTAAATCCATGATTTTCATAATTGTAAATAATTTGAAATTCTCCTTGCTAATTACTTAATTGCAATATTTTCCATTTTGCTAGAAATAGAGTCATTAAAATTTCACCATTTAATTGCACTTTTACGTGTACGGGAAAAGCCAAATAAATGAATTTTAAACCAAATTAAACTGGCAGTAAATACCTACATATTGTAGAAAAATAAGCTAAAACTAGAAAAAAAAAACACAAAAATAAAATTCTAATGACAATGACTAAGAACCTTAAACATGACATAAAATTGTGCAATACAGTGCACTCGCGGTAACGTGAACTAATTAAAACCAAGGGAGTTCATGTTAGTGAAATTGTTCACGTTAGCGATTGTCGAATTTCAAGGAAAAAATATAAAATTTTATAATATAAACCTGTATTTTACACGCTTGAACGTGAAATTCCTTTATTATTATTTTCATTATTAAAATATAAAACAAAAATGATTGATTAAAATGCATTACAAAACAAAACGAGATTTCGAGAAAATATACATTGAAATAAAATTACATAGCAAATAAAATTCCTCATACGTTGCCATACAAAAAATATTAATTTAAAGAATACAAACACATTTTTGATATAAGGGGATTCCCTAAACTTTAAAAATCGAATTTAATATATGTATTTGTGTTGTCGACATGCTTAGAAAACAAATTCAGTGAAAAAAAATTGTTCACGTTATAGAGCTTTCTGAGTTTGTTCACGTTACAGAGTACTCAATGTAAACAAAAGCTTGTTCACGTTAGGCGGTGTTCACGTTAGACGGTGTTCACGTTACCGCGAGTGCACTGTAGTAAAAAATAAAAACCAAAAATAGTAGAAAAAGAACTCAAGAAAAGATTAAAAATAAGTACCGTGTTATAGTTGTTGTTGTTGGTTGTCATTTGTTTTGGTTTTATTGCATGTTTTAAATGAAAATGGCAGACAAAATAACGGTCCTTTGTTGTTGTTAGGGCATGAGAGTAAATCAGTGAGACAAATGAAATGCAAAAAAAAAGAGCAAAGCAAGGGAGAGGATGGATGTTAAGGATATTTATAAAAGATTATAAGAAAAAATATTTAAGTAGTTATAAAGAAAATGACAACAAAAAAAGAGGTGGCATACATAACATTTTAAGAAGGAAAACTAAATCTACTCACAGATAGATAGACTGAAAAGTGCAATTTATTACCATATTTTTATACCTTTTACGATGAGTGGCAAGGGTATATGTATATAAGTTTGTCATTCCGTTTGTAATTTCTACATTTTTCATGTGCAACTCCACAAAGTATATTTATTCTGGATCGTCTGTATGTTGAAATCAACTTTCCTTACATACATGAAAATCGGCCCACAAATTGCAGAGATATAAGGGAAAAAACCAGTACAACCTCGAATTTTTTACATTATAGAAAAAATGGATATCTAATGAGAAATATTTCAAAGACATATATAATATAGATCTTAACTAGAATGGGTCAACCCCGGGAAAAATATTTTTTAACTTGAATTTTTTTTTTTTACCAAAAAAAATTCTTTGGTCATAAAATTTGTTCACTAATAAATTAAAAATAAAAATTTTGAAGAAAAAAAATTAAAAAATAAATTTTCAAATTTTTTTCCAAACATTTTTTCACTAATAAATTAAAAAAAAAATAATTTTCAGCAGAACCGAATACAGCTCCCTTACTTGTTATTTGTTATATGTATGTACTATGATTTCTAAAAATCGACTTTTATGAAAAGTCGATTTTTTTCTTTATGACTATTTTCAACTGTCCATTATATTTTAATGTGAAAAATATATACCTACCTATTTGCTAGATTTATTGATGGAAAAAACGCATTTTAATGTTTACAACAAAATTTAAAAATAAAAAATCGACTTTTTCGACTATTCATCTTTTTTTTAGTTAATCGATTTTTTGTGGTGAACTTAATCGATTGTTTGACTTTTTCCGACATAAAGAATGTTTTCGACTTTTTTCTATGAATATGGGTAATTTAGAGTTGCTTTTTTTTTTTTTTGAAACACTTTTAAGTGTAAATTAATAAATTTATTGTTTAAATTTCGTTTCTACACTCTCAGCTTTACAAAATTAAGCTTTATTCGTATTTTAGCTGATTTTGTATAACTTTATTGCCGAGGTGATCGGATATAATAGACTATCGATGACAGACAACTTGAATTTTCCATACAAAAAATAATCTTAAACATACAAAATGTTTATACCTACTCCAACAAAATATACCTTTAAAACTCTGTTTAATATAGAAAGTAATAATATGCTTAAATATTTATTCTCTACTCAACAATTTAAAGCCATTTACAACACATGACCTATGATGAAATTTTATATTGCCGAAAAAAAAAAACTCGAAATTGTTGACAAAAACTGTCTTATAGGTATTGCAGATTTATTTTTTCAGCCACTTTGCAAAAATATGCAACGTTGCCATCATACGTGTTTAAAATTGCCAATATAAAAATTCTATAAAAAAAGAACTAGAGCAGCAGAAAAAATGCTTTTATTACACAAAAAAAAAAAATAGACAAAATTACATTTTTTCCATACATTTTTTAGGTAAAAACAAAAAAGAAAATTAAAAAACATAAATTTTTTGTTTTCAAAATGTTTTTTTTTCATACCATCATCTCCTTTGTATTAAGGTAAAAATGTTCCTAGTATAAAATCCAACTAGAGGTAGCTATACTAAATTATGTTGAGTCAAGTAGAAAAAGTATATGTAGGTACCTACATAGTAAAAAAAAAATAATGTAACATGAATTACATTTAAAGCTTTTGCTAGAAGAAAAACTAAATAAATAAAAATAAAAGAAAATGTAATGATGCAATGTTGCCAAATTTTCTACGTTTACAACTAAAGTACATGTACGTTACGTACTTATAGGAATGTACTATGTAAAAACATAACATGTAATTCAACTCCTTCACTCTGTTGCACTAAACTTTTAAACTTTGTGTGCCATACTAACAATAACAAAAACAACAAAAAAAACGACAACTAAATGAAGCAAGTTGTATGTAAAAGAAGAAGCAGAAATAGAAGTAAAACACTTTCATCTTATTGTCTGTTGGTTGTTCTCTCTTTTTTTTTTTTTTTGTAACATTCACTCAAACATGTTCGCACACACACGTGAGTTTCCTACAAAAATATTGCACAATTTTGGAAAAAACTAAACTATACCCGATATGTGCACTACTGTAAATAAGGATTGCAATAAAATTATTTTTTAGACATTTACAACAATGAAATTTTCTAAAAGATTAAGTATAAAATTTACGTTTACTACATTGCTAAGGGGAGGAGTGAGATAAGAGAATAGGGAAGTTTTATTTGTTTGAGTAATGGATAAGAGTGTTACCCATTACTGTTGTTCTATGCCTGTCAGTTTTAACGATTTTTAGCACAAAATTAGAAGAGAAGCGGATTTATAGCGAAAACATTTACATTTATTTAATAGGATTTCAATGTTACATTGATTTTAATACCTTTCAGTATTCAGTGAAAATTGCCTTGCATTATTGCAAATTCAAGAAAACAAAGCTAAGAAATTGATCAAGGTGGGAGGGATACCATTAGCTCCATAGTAACCTTTCAGTTCGACAACCGTTACCACTTAGCTATCGTTACTAATAATTGGAATTATCGTTACCGCTAACATACCGTTACTGATATAATCGCAAATAACTTTACCGGTATTCTATAAATAATTTAAAATTATGAAAATACAAATGTTTAATTTCAATAATTAAGTTTATTTAAATCTAAAGAATTCAAAATGTAACACCTAGTCTACAAGAGACTTGAAATGTTGTTAAAACATGATGTTATAAAAGAGTTGTTGAAACAAATGGTTTAACAACCGTGTCAAAACTTGAAAAAAAAAAACGCTAACATGATCAGTTTATACCTAAAGCCTAGTACTCTGTTCATACTTGCGAAAAATTATGGTTTTTTCATGCGAAAAATTTTATATGCAGCAATTGATCAGCTGTTGGTTTTAATTTCGTGCGAAAAAAGTGCTGCTTATGTTATTTCGTGTGGAAAATTAAGGTTGCCAGATGTATTTCACATGTTTTCCACAATAAGAACAGAGTACTGCTTTTGCGAAATTATTTCACATATATTTCATTCCAAATATTTTATATGTAGTTTAACAGTTCGCCCGAAATTTTGAACAGAGTACTTAGCTTAACACTAACATCATGTTAGTGTTAATGTTAAGCATTTCATGTCAGTTGTGGACCTATTGTAATAAAGTTAAATAAAACTTAAACCCTTCAATACCTATACAAATTCTCAAAAGTACGTAAATTTATTTAAATATTATACAAATTCATTAAAATATTGGCGAATTACCCGGTATTTATAAATTTTTCCACTTTTTTTCGAAATCCTACCATTAAAGGTTTTATAGTTAGTTGCTTCCGTTTCCTTTTTGGACGAGGTGGTCCACTAACGCTTAAAATTGGACATGTCCTGGGATACCTTTCCTGTGTTTTTTAATTCTTTTTTTTTACTAGAGCCCAATACTTTTCCGCAGGCCGAACTCCTGGACAGTTGGGTGGATTTGCCTCCCGTGGTACAAAATTGACATTAATGTTTAAATACCACTCAAGGGCCTTTTTTCTTTCAATAGTGAGATGATTCCAAATCGGACCAGAAATATGAAGGCACTCCGTTCTGTCTGTCTTAAGAAAGTTAAAAGCCGTTTTATATATTTCTGTGTTAATCATGCCTGATCTCTCAAATGATTGCTTCTTTTGCAACAACTGCAAATGGTGTGCCACACAAGAAACTTTCTGGGGAATTTTTTTTTTGTCAGGCATTGTTCTTGATCCCCTTTCCAAAGAAAGTAACACAATTATTAATTGCCTGAGTGTTACTTCTCTTTTAAAAAAAAAAAAATGATTTGTATGTGGCTGATGATTTAATTTCTTTTTACATTTGAATGTTTATTTGAGAACCCTAATAACATTTTTTGGGACCACACTAATGTATGTACATACATTATTAATACTTATCTTATAAGAGTATCTATTAGCTATGAAGTTTTTATTTTAAATGAAATGATAAGAATAAAAATAATCAGAATTCGCTATTGATTTTGCGTGCTATTTTAAAATTTTACAAATTTTTGTTAAAACAATAAAAGCTATTTTTAAAACTTTATTTATAAATGGAAATATACCGTACATTTAGTATGTAAATATTTTTAAAATATAATGAGCTTAAAAAAATACAATATAACATATTTCTTAGCGAAAAAATATGTATTAGCAACACTAAACATGTCATATGTTGCTATATTTTTGCTAAATTGGCAACTCCTTGCTTAAAAGCAATTTACTTTGGAGCGGCCACTCTATTTTCGACAGTGACATTTTACTTTGTGGTTAAAATTAATCGATTGTTTTGATTAAAGTCATTAAAAAGGAAATCCTTATTAGCTAAATTATGACCACGTTTCATTAACTAGAAAGAAAAAAGTAGATAAACGTAAAACTTTCCAAGTTCTAAACAATAAGTATTATTGTTGTTATTAGTATAATTATTTTTTATGTATTTATGCCTGTGGTGTGTGAGTGGGGATTTTGAGTGTTTAAGAGATTATGTGTACGTAAGTATATATGGGGAAGTGTGAGAGATAGCAGAGTAGAGTATTTTTATAAATACATACATACATACAATGTTATTTATTTAATGATAACGTCATGTTTTTTAAATGACATTTGTCATCAACGTATCTTTTTTCATTTTTATACAGATGACTTTGTTATTGTTGTTGTTTTTATACACATGTTTGAATGTTCTAGTTTTTTAACTTTTGTTTATTTAATTTTTTTTTATTATTAATTTTTTTATCAGTTGTTGGCATTTATAGGTTGATGGGGTTTATTGTCGTCGTTGTTGCGTTTTTTTTTTATTGTTTATTGTTGTTGTTGCTGGCATTAATATTGCTATTGTTGATTTAATTTTAATTGGCTCACATGTTTTTCTTTTTGTTTAAGTTTATTTTTATTTTATTAATGAATTCTAATTAATTTTTGTTTGTATTTTCTTTTTCTTTCCAGGTAAGACATTTACTTCGGCCTCCTCCTGACTAAATGAAAAAACATTCAGACAGACACATTACTATGTGTGGAATTTATGGACAGGGTTTGTTATAAATAGCAATGTGATTAATAGAATAATTAAATGAAACAGCAAATAATGGAAATTGTTTGTTAACATGACTCCAAATAGGTGTCATACATTGAACTTTCTTATTATTATTATTATTTTTTATAAATTTTGCTATTTGAAAACGTTTGTTGTTTTTAAATTTCTAGGGCTAATTATTGTCTCTATTGGCTCAGAGAAAGCATTACATACAAAATTTGTTTTATAAACCCTTGATCGGGTAGGTTGAAAATTAATTTCACTTAATAAAACATACTTATTTTATGTTTTAATAAAAGGTCTTTTAAAGGACGAAAGTGCTTTTACTGATATTACTTTCCTTAACGAGTGTCTATACTTGAGAAATATTTATCACAATATTTAATGACATTTGTTGTCAAGACAAATCTGTCTGAGCTGAAGCTCTTAACATTATGTATAACGATGTATTACCTTCCGTTAGTCGCAACCGATCTGGTTTAATACAAGCAAACATTTATTTATTGTAACTTTTTCCCGTTATACCTATGACATTATTAATAAGTTTTTACTACATTTTATTTTTATTACTTTTTTTAATACGTACATATTTGGAATTTAATATTATTTTTATCTATATGAAGTAAAAAGTCAAAAGATTATTTTCAAACACGACTTTTTCGGCATAAATATACGGATCTGAACGGCGGCGATTTTTTTTAATTTGTTCTATTTTGGTTTATAAATTATACGGTAATAAAAGTAGTTTTAGTACATGTGTCGGATATGAAAACGCCTAGGTTTGCCCAAAAACTTGCTATTAAGAGATACATTTTTATGATTATTGTGTAAAATTTGAAAAATGATTAGAAATGAAGACAGTTCTATTCTAATTGATATCTCAAGCCCATTTAAATGATATCAAAAAATTTGAAATCGAATAATTATTTAAGGAGATAAAAGTACGGTAATAAAAGTCGTTTTAGTACATTTGTCGGAGATGAAAACGCATAGGTTCGCCCAAAAACATGTTATTAAAATATAAATTTTTATGATTATTGTGTAAAATTTTAAAAATGATTAGACATGAAGACAGTTCTATTCTAATTGATATCTCAAGCCCTTTTAAATGATATCAAAACATTTTAAATCGAATAATTATTTAAGGAGATACCTATTTAAGATTTTCAGGGATTTAGGGATGTGAATGGGTTACACTTCTTCTCTAATATTCTTTATTAATATCAATTTTATACATTGCGGCTAACGGAAGGATAAATGGAGAGTAAAACTGTTAATTATTTTTTCTGACCACCAATTTGAAATTTATCAGGACAAAACTGTATCAAGTATAGACAGACATAGCGTTATAGCGGCATTCTAAATCAAATCGAAGTTGCTTTAAAATTCTTCCCACAGCATTGAAATACCTACATAGGTACATAACTAGAATAAAAAAAGTAAACGTAATAGTTATTTAGTTCTTGTATATTTTTAATAATTTCATATTATTGTAGTTGTTGCTATTATTATTACTTTTGCAAAAAAAAAAAGTTATAAGAGCAGAAAAACAGACACACAATCATCCAGCATACATTCCATGCATGAAGAAAGATAAAAGAAAATACATTTTCTGCATTGTTGCCAAATTTTCCTCGTAAACACATAAAATCACTCGAAAAAAAAAACAACAACAGACCAAAGCACTGGCAGTCTCGAGTAAAAGTACGCACGTCGTACAATGTACCACTATCAGCATCACAAGTACAAAAGCAACAAACATTGTAGAATCAAAACTATCACAATAATAATAACAAACTCGAGAAGAGGATTTTTGCAAAAAGAGAAGCACAAAAAAAAACAACAACACATGTGTTTTTTGTTTATTTTTTTCACATACAAACATTCATCATGTGTAAATTAGGCAGGCTCACGATAAAAATGTTATTTCGGTGATCGTTTGAAAATTAAGTTCAGATATTTGTGGTCTGGGACAAGCAGTTTAGCTAGATCTTAGTGTAAAATTGTTATTGTTTATAACAAGGCAAAACAATCGGCTTTTTTTTATAATATGCCAGAGAATATTGCCCTTTTTAAGAGTTGCCTGCCTGCAAGGTCGTCGTTCGTTCTCGCCAAACGGGATTTAAACTATGCCTAAATATTTACTTATTTAAGTAAATTAACCTTAATTAAAGTTAATTTTTTCCATTTTCTCCACAATTCATGCGTACATTATTTTGAAGAGCGGTAATTGTTTGAAGTGAAGTTACAAAATCTTTCCTGTAACGAAATCTCATATAAATCGAAATTACAATGAAAAGCTTTTGAATGTTTTTTTTAAAGAATTATCCTCATAAACAATTTTTAAATTTATCAAAATTTTCCATAAATATTTATTTATAAAGCTTTGATCAATTTTAAAGCTATTTATGAATAAGGACTTTAATGCATTTTTAATACTTTGCAAACAATTTTCAAACTTATTCGAAGCAAAATGTTTTGAAATAATAATTTTTAATTACTAATATAGAAATGAAGAAGACTTACTGCCAGTTTCTCGATATCGAAAGAAGTTAGTCGACAACATTTGATGCTATTTCTATAACAAATTCGACAAAAAACTTTTTGTCCATTGGCGACAAAAACTAAAATTTTTATTAGAATTTGTTCTAATATGCATATAAATATTAGGGTATTCAATCGATTAACCGTTAATCGGTTTACCGATTAATTTTGGTCGGTTAACTGTTCGAACAATTTAAAATTGCCGATTTTCTAATAACAAATAAACCGATTAGTTTGTAACCGCAATTTCTTATTTTTTGCACTTTAACATACTTTTTTGTATTTATTTTTACGTTTTAATTCAAATTCAAATACAAATGTCAAACTAAAATTATATATTTTTTTATTATGTTTAATTTATATTTTTGTTGGAGGTAGACATGATATTTAATAGGCGAAACTGGAGACATTACTGAAACGAGTCTTTTATCAGAAATTAACGAAATTATTAAAATTATTCAAAATCTAAACAAATCCAAAATGGACTCCAATGGTATAATGGAGGATTTTGTATGCTTAGAAAAAGCTAAAAAAAGAAACTGAGATATTGGATATTCTTTATCATGCCTTTCTTTCGATTTCTCCAACATCTACAATTAGCGATAGAGTTTTTTCAAAGTTAATTTTTATTAAAACTAAAAAAAATTTTTTAAAGGGAAAACATTTAATTATATTCTTATTTTAAAAGATTATTTCAGAAGATCTCACTAAAGTCCTAAAAAAAACTCACATGTGTATATAAAAAGGATCTCAAATACCATATTTTTTTGCTACTATTTATTATACCCTTCACCATGAGTGGCAAGGTTTGTCATTCCGTTTGTAATTTCTACATTTTTCATTTGCGATCCCACAAAGTGTATATATTCTGGATCGTTATATATAGCGAAGTCGATATAGCCATGTCCGTCTGTATGTTGAAATCAAATTTCCGTAGCCCCCAAATGACTTACAAACATAATTAATACATTAATTTACCGGGAATTCTTCCGGTTCGGTCGCTATTTAAAATCGAGAAAATCGGCCCACAAATGGCTGAGATATAAGGAAAAAACCGGGACAACCTCGATTTTTGGCCTATTTTTGATCTATATCTGGATTACTAAGTCAATTATATAGACAATATGGATATCTAATGATAGATATATATTTCAAAGTCCATTGCAACCATTTATATAAGGCTATAGTAATTTGTACCTACAATGGGTCAAAATCGGGAAAAATATTTTTTAACCAGAATTTTTTTTAACAAAAAAAATTTTTTTTTGTCATAATAAATATTTTTTGACTAAAAAATTTAAAATTTTTTTTTTAAATTTAAAAAAGAAATTGGAAAAAATTAAAAAAAAAAAATTTGAAAAAAAAAATTTTTAATTTTGAAAAACAATTTACCTAAAAATATTTAAAATTTTTATTTTAAAGTATAATTTGGTGAAGGGTATATAAGATGCGGCACAGCCGAATATAGCTCTCTTACTTGTTTTTTGGCTGAATTGTTATGCTTTTGTTCTTTTATTAATAAAATACTTAAATAATTTAAAATTAAAATAGAAATTATTAGGTTAATCGAATAATTTAAAATTAACAGATTATTAACCAATTAAATCTAAACCCCGATTAATTATTTTCTCGATTAACAGATTAAACCAGAAACCCGATTAATTGAATACCCTAATAAATAAGCATTTTAAAGTAAAATATAACAAAATATGCATTGTCAATAAAATATGCACAAACAAATCTATGCCATTTTACAGCAAAATATGTGATTCGGATAGATAATTAGTATTTTGAAGTTCGAGAAAAAACATGCATTTGCATATAAATCCGCCCCCTATTTATTAATATTAACTTATGTAATAATCGGGTTTGGGCCAAAAATAACACATACAATATAAAATCTTGTTGTTAGGTTCAAATAATTTGTTATTTTAATTTTGCCTTTTGGCCTGTGGTTTTAATTTTATTCTTGTTTTTGTTTAATGTTAATGAGTTTCCTTTCAACACTCCCCTAGTTACCTCCCTAACAAAAACAACATATGCAGGAAAGGAAGACACACAAAAAAAGCAAAATAAATTCTTTAACATTATTTTATTTTTTTCACTAACAAGACGTTTAATTTTTCTTTTCTTGTATTTTTTTATGTTTGTTAATAACTTAAAAAGTTTCCATTTGGTATTTTAATGGATTTTTTGCCATTTGCTTTTATTTTTTTATGTGTGTGTGTGTGTATGTATGTATATATGTAATTCTTCTTCTTGAAGTTTGTGTGTTTTTTTCTGGTTTTGTTTTTGTTCTCACTTGCAGAAAATGGTCTTCTTAGACTAACCCATTTAAAATCAAGTGTTTAGCGTGTGTGAGTGTTTACAATCAAATTGTATTCATGCTTCCTAAACCACCCACTCAGCTGTTGTACGCAGGCAGCCTTCCTATTTTATTATTTTTACTCTATCCCTCTTCTTCCCTGCCTTTAAGTATACGAATGTTTTATTCAACCATCCGTGCAAAACCATTCTATACATGACTGTGTGTTATATTTTTTGTTGTATTTTTTTACTTAGCAGGATTTTTTTCTTTTGCGCAACGTCGCAATTATTTTGTTTTTTTTTGTTTTTTCCTTTTTCGTTCCTTAGATGTTTTGTTGCTGTTGTTCTTTATATTAATGTTCTCATTTTTTTTCTGGAACTTTTGTAATAATTTTTTTTCTTGTTGGTATTTTTTTCTTTATTTTGCAAAAGTTTTGTTGTTTTTCTTTTTTTTTTTTGTTGCTGTTCACTAACTTTATGAGTTGATGTCGTGCCCAGGGTCGTAAATTTTGGGCGTATTTCATTGTGTTGTACTTTTGTTGTTGTTTTTACTACTTTCTTTAAAGTGTTTGGAATTTTTTGTGAGTATTGAGAAATTTAAAGGTTTTGTTTGCTATTAAAGTTATTTTCTTTGATATTTTTTGTTAGAATTTCTCATTAGAAATTAAATTTAAAAGGGTAATTTTGTAAATAGGAAAATTATCTTTTAAAATACCTAGGTAGGTAGGTATTTTAGTTTTGTAAAAAAAAATTATTAAAGCTAATTTTGAAGGAGGATATTTCAATAAAGTGAAGTTTTTTTAATAATTAGGTAAAATAGGTACAGAGATTTTTTAAAGCTAATTTTGAGACGAGCTCTTTTAATGTTTTCAAATGATTAATAAAATTAGTTTTACTATTACTACAGCTCAGAATGAAAGACAATGAACATACAATTTTCATAGCCCTTTTTCTTATGATTTAAAAAATGTTATACATAGGTAGGTAGGTACCATTTGCCATTATCAGATATAAAATACCTATATTGATTCGGAATCACTCCCAGGTTCTAAATATTCTTATAAAATTATTGATTGAAATTTGTTACATTTTAGAATATGTATGACCTTTGTTGTGCTACGAGATATCACAGTTCAAAGATCAAGAAAAGGACCAATTTGGCTGGACCATTTATTACTAGAGAATGGATTTTTTTAATTAGACACAAATTCTTAAAAAAAGTTACTATTTACATACCTACTATGTAAGTAAATTTTGTTTGCTTTCATACAATTTAAAAGACAAATTTTTAATATTTTTACCATGGAAAATTTTGGAGTTTTGCATTAAAATCTCTTAAGGTCTAATATTCGTAATAAATTTTAAAATTTATCAAAGGTTCTAGCACATATAGAAATTGTATAGGTACCTACCTACTTATGCAAATTTCTAATCTGAAATTAATGTTCAAACTTGTGTTTTCAATTAAAATATCTTTTAAAAAATTTTGCAAAATAATAAATTTTTATTTGGTTTCAGTTAGATTTTTAAATCCATAATAGGTAATTAAAACTTAATGTTTAAAAATCTTTATGTATTGCTCTAAAAAACTGTAATTTTCTTAAGGTCATTTTGAATCTTACAATTAAAATAATATTTTTCAAAATTAACAAAATTCATTCCCCAATAAGAAATTTTCAAAGCTAAATACCTACCTACCTCTACCGCTTAAGAAAATTGCTAAAACCAGCAATTTGTCCAAAAAATCTTTAAACCGAATTAATTCTTACAACAATTGAAAACTTTAAAATCATCAAACTGCAACCATATCGAACATAAACTGGTCCGACTGCCAACATCAAACTAACAACACAACCAAGTTATATTGCAACATCATTTAAAACCTCATCAAACTTCATGCAACATGTCCGACAACACAATTCACCACACCAATGCAACATCTAAGAAACAACATCATACAGGTTGTTAAACAAACCGTTTCAAAAATTGCAGCCATCATGGATTTACTAACACCAACAAAAATCCATACACGAAACTGAAAGAGATGGCCCATGAATAACAACTAAAGTACTATAATTTTCTCTGTCTATTGCATGCCTTCAGAATCATTTGTTGCGATGCTGGCAGCCATCATGGATTTTTAACGAAACGGTTAAAGTTAGAACTATAGTTGTTTCATTCACTCTTTTATGTTGTTACCTTAACATGACAAATTCACCTCAGTTTTGTGAGAAGAGTACAATTTGTTTGATTTCCTTTTGTGATTGTATTCTATCGGTATGTCTAGAAAAAATAGCACGCAAATTTAGTTACAAAAAATTTATAAACGTGGAAAGGAGTGTAATTTTAATTACAAAAATATATTAGTTTAAACTGAAAATAAATAACAATAAAAAGTTTATCTAAACCTTTGTATACAAGTATCTGAAATAAGTAAAATAATTTAATTAAATATCATCAACAAAAGAAAACAAAAACATCTACAAATGACCACATTTGTTGGACTGCGAAAGAGACGGAAATTTTATAAAAATAATAAATGAAGATTTATATAAATAATTAACTAAATTCATTGAAAGTGCCAGAAATAAAGAAATTTAGTTTTCTTAAAAAAAAACACAAGATTGTCTAATTATCTCGAGTTGTTTTTACGTTTACATCTTTTGTTATTGATTGCTTCGCCAATGGCTTTCCAACTGTAACTTTTGTTCAACACTAGCCGTTATCAACAAGAAGAAGCATTTGTTTACCTTTTAAATAAAACTCACCACAGCAGCTGTTTAATAAAACTGCTTTGAATTTGAAGAAACACAAAACAAAACAAAAACTATAACTTTTAATTTATATTAACAAAAAGCCAGAGAATTCTCATTCAAAAATGATGTCCGCTCCAGAAATAGCTTCTACGACTACACCACCCCTGCAGACCTCCGAAAGACGTTGTGAAAATCCCGACTGTAATGTCAACAAACTTATATCCATGGTCCCAAAACGTAAAACCACACAATTCGTGGCCGATCCCATGATATTGGATAAACCAATGTTGGTTAATGGGTTCACGGCAGTTTTTCAGGTTGACGGCAGTTCTGCCCGTCTAATGGACATAAAAAATCCCAATGGTGAAGGACAGGCAAAAACCATCTACCGCATAATACCCAATTCACATGTTCACGTAGTCAACTATGTGGTGGTGGATACCGATGAAACATACTTAAGGAAAATAACCGAAAATGATCCGGCCACTATGCAGAAATTGTTGAACTCACAAAAGGAAAGTGCCGATCAAATGTTAAAGAAAATTATGTCTGGCCAAGGTTCTTCTGCTACGGCGGCTATGACCACAGTAGTATCAACTATAAATAGTGGTAATACAAACATAACACCTCAACAAGCTACAGCAAATATTGCTACCAGTACAGCAGTGCCTACAGTGATGGGCCAAACAGCAGCACAAAAAAATTCTATAAAATTACCCGTAAGAATGCATCCCAATTTGAAAATAACTGCAGTAGCAAGTGCAGAGGGTGTTAGTAATACGCCTACATTGTCTTCAAATGTAACTTCAACTACACAGACAGCTAATTTTATAACACCGGTACCTTTAACAAATTTACAAACTGCTGCAACGGGTGTAGCAGCTCCTTCAGCTATAAAAGCTGCTACCATTGACGCTGTAGACAAGTATGTTGAATGCTTTATGTTTTAAATATATTATAGTAGAATTTAATTAAATTGTTTCTGTTTTTTTTTAAGGCCAACTTATGACAAAATGCAGGAGGAGATCAATGATTTAAGACGCACCGTTGCTATGCTGGCAGAAGCTCAAGCTAAAAATCAACAACAGCCTGGTTCCTCCAAAAATGCTAAACGTCCCCGATCAACTTTACCCAAATAGACTACTACTATCATTTATTTTTCGATTTTTAAGTATTTTTATTATAATTCTTTCAAAGATTTCTTGAGTATGCTTATTTTTATATGTACATGCAAATGTTAAACATTTATATAAAATTATTAATATTTTATACTTTAAGAATATTTTTAATAATATTCCATTACAGTTTTTATGTACAATACTAAATTTTATTAAAAAAGAATTTTGATTTAAAAAATAAATTTGATTTCTTTTGATAAAGTTCATACGTCTTTAGTTTTTTTTCGTTTATTAGCAAAGAATAACTTTATTACTAAGCCTTTCATGTCATCTAATGTATTTTGAAAAAGATTTTAGATTATAGCTTTCGGAATAAATATTATTATGATCAAAGGTTCGAAAGAATTGATTTTGAATTCCATACCCGAAATTAAAATAAATTTTATCTTTGAACCATTCCTTTAATAAATTCATAGGATTAATTCCTTTGTACATACTTCAAATGTATTGAATTCATGATTTATAAAATTAATTTCTTATTGAATCATTCAAATGTTCTTAAATTCAAATCCATTACAAAATAGCTTTAAAAATCTATTGAATGATTAAATTTTTCAAATGATTAAAAGCAAAGCAAATATAAAACTGAATGTGGAAAAAATTGTTTAATTCAATTGGAATTAACATAAATTGATTCATTCAAAGGTTGTATGAATTCAGTTATGTTTATATTCCATTATGAATTAATTCAACGAATAATGAATTCAATTTATATTAAAAACCTTTGAATTAAGCTAAAGAATTAGATGTTAGGAATATATTTATGGAATAGTTAATTAAATTTGAAATGAATTAATTCGAATTAATTAAAAAAAACTCTGATATCTTATTAACTTTTAGCTATTTATATATAGGGCTTTTTAAACTATGTAAATATAGGTATTTGCGGTTTTGCAAATTTTTAAATAAATTTTTATTTTATGCGTGTAAAACTTGCTCTACGTAGGTCAACATAATTATTTTTCCGTAAATAAATACATACGTAAATTAAATATTTCAAAGCTAAAATTCAGATTGAAGAGGTGAGATGAAAGCCTATTTTTGTCATTTAAATGAATTGGGTGTATGACTTAAACATGTGGAATTTACAATAGGTGGCGGTTTTTGTTTTTAATAACTTCTATGTCATTTTGAAAGGTGCATTTCTGTCACTTATTCTCACTTCTATGTCATTTTGAAGGTTGCATATCTGTCATTTATTCTCACTTAGTTATTGAACATTAATAGTGGAAACAACAGTTTTTTTTGATTCGAAAATGTCGAATTTTGTACCAGCAGAGCGTTATATGCTGGTACAAAATTCCGCTGAAGCATATCGATTCTTCACCAAAACTTATGGTGATTACAACGTGCGAGAGATGGTTTAACAAAAAAGTTTGAAGGCCAAGATTTGGAGGCATTACTCCAAATCCTCTCCAATGAAATTTCAATGCCAATTAAAGATTCCCATTTACGATACAAATACAAGTCTGATCTAATACTTATTTTATTTTTTTTTTAAATGTCAAAAGGCACTCTTATAAACAATTTTGACAGAACATACTTCTTATGGAAAAATGTTGTACTCCCTTGACCAATATAATACTTTCAAACAATTTTCACTATGGCGGTTACTACTGTTTGAATATTAATTTGATACAGAACACAAATCTAACTTTCATCCCAGGTTGTGCCACTAATGAGCAGCGGATATGTGTGATATCAGTGGCAGCAACGTATTACACTACATCTGATTTATTTTTTTTTTTTTAATAGTGGTATTTTTAGATGTTGAAAATAATATTTGATGGCTGTCGTCGTAGTGCAAACATAAAATTTTCATGAGTGGTCCACACATTCTATCGAATGCGCTCTAAACAGTAATTACCGGTTACTTGGAAAATAAACATCACTATCTGCAAAATTATATTGAACTCATAAACAAGTTTTAGTAGCAGTAAGAGTATATTTCCGGCATAATTTTTTAAAGTAATTAATAATTAACAGTTGATAGGGAAATTATAATATATCTGTTGATAGAATAATATCTGTCTCTCAGTTACCTCTCTAGTTCTCATTTATGGACTAAAGTATATTCTTTCTCTTGGTCTCATGTAGAAAGGCCCTAACTCAAATAATTCGAAATTTACAGGAGAAGGTAAAAACATAATAAAAACTGTAATTATCAAAGTATAACTTTAGGGGGCCTTCTACATGAGACCAACAATACATACTTTGGTTTAGACTTTTTCTAGCATGTGCTAAAAATAAAAATCTAACTGTCTGTAATTGTTTAATTAATTCAAAATAAATACAATTGTTATCGCTTTGTTTACATAAAAATCTAATAATCGGCTGTTATTCTTCTTCTTTTGATTTTACAGGCCTGTTGCCGATACCACGTCATCGTATACGAAGGGAATTAGCGGTGGCCTGGGGCCACCACATCCACAAAGTATACAACAACAACAGCAACAAATGCATGCCCAACAAATGCAACAACATCATCATCACCAGCAGCAGTTGCATCAGCAACACCAGCAACAACAGCAGCAGCAGCAACAACATCATCAGCAACAACAACAACAGCATCAACAGCAACAGCAGCAACAACAACAGCAGCAACAACATCATCAACAGCAGCAGCAGCAACAACAACAGCAGCAGCAGCAACAACAGCACCATCATCAACAACAGCAACAACAATCGTCACGTTCGGCAGCTAGTCCTCTATCACCATCACGACCCGGTCCTGGTTCACAAGCTCCTGCAAATGTCTATGCCAAATTTACCGATGTCAATGCAGTACGCGAAGCCCCACAACGTTTCATACTACAGAGTGCATACGGTATACCCGGCCCGGGGGCACAGTATCGTGAAAATCCGTACACGCGAATACAACCGGTACAGGACTATCATAGAGTGGCTGCTGCTCTGGCAGCTGCTGCACCACCGCCTGGCACAGCTGGTGTGGTGCAAGGACCACCTCCGCCCTCCAGCGTTAGCATCAGTGCTCACAGTCTGGATTCTCTGCATTTTGCCCATCCACCTGCCACACATCAAACCGTATCGACTGGATCGACGCAATTGCTTAGCAATGCGCCCAATCCTGCTACCGGAGCGAATACAACTGGTGGCATGCCCGGCACCAGTTCCCCCCATAACAGCAGCAATGCAGCGCCTCCAATGGCTGACAGTGGCGGCAGTAGTAGCATAATTGGAGGCAAACGTATTCTTTTGCCACCCACACATCGCCAGCAACCACAACCACAATATTCCAATGAGTATCTGACAAATGCTGTGTCAGCAGCATCGGCGGCGGCGTCTTTAAATCGACATGGGCCACCTCAAGGTCCACCCGATCCGGGTGGACAACAGCCCTTTAAAAAGTTACGACTGAGTGATGCAAATAATGTTGTCACCAATTCCTCAAACACTACCAATCACCTGCCTACAACACATCAACTACAAAATGTCCAACCACCTCCGCCTAGTCAGCAACAACAACAACAGCAGCACCAGCAGCAACAACAGCACCAGCATCTTCAGCAACAACATCATCAGCAGCAGCAGCAACAACAACAGCAGCAGCAGCAGCGACTTCCAACGATTATAGATTTGACACCGGTACAAGCAAGTGTCCTACTATCTACTATCCATCGTCACAATTCAATGCCTTCACACAGGCATTCAACTCATTTACCCCCGCAACAACAACAGCCGCAACCAACAATGCAGCAACAGCAGCAACAACAACAAACTCAACCACAACCAGTGACGATGCATCAACTGAAAGTTGAAACGCAACAACTACCGCCACCACCAAATGCCAATACACCGCCTATAAATCGTGCTACGCCCACTTCACTGGCGGCTGTAAATACGGCGCTAAACGTCATAACAAATTCTTCAAGTTCTGCTGTCAAGGCCAATTCCTCTTCGTTGCCATCGTCGGCAGTCACCTCAGTTACCTCTTCCTCCGTTTCAACGACATCTGTTACAGCATCGACATCGTCAACTACGTCATCATCGTCGTCGTCCACAGAAGCCTATCATCCCCAGGTGGAGGCTATATCACCCACGCTACCCGCAGACAATGCCGAAGAGCGAGGTCCCACTGCCAAAGAGGAGCTGTTAATGCAAATCCAAAAAGTGGACACGGAAATCACTGGGGCTGACGGTTCTCTAGCAGCACTGCGCAAAAAGGAGAAGAGTCTCTTAGATGTGGCTGCAGCAGCTAAACAGCAAAAAGAACAGGCCGAGGCGGCCCGCTTAAAAGCTGAAGCTGATGCCGAGGAAGATGCCGCTAATTCGTGGCGTTCCAAAACGCTGGCTCAGAAAATCTATTTGGCGAACCGTAAAACGGCCGCCTCACAACATTCCATACTGGACAGCTGTGGTGAACGCTACTTGCTTCCGTTGTACAACCAACCTCTAGATGTAGAACAACTAACCAATCTTCTACAACGCCACCAAGCCATCATTAAGGGTCCTTTACTGGAGCACATACGTAAGGTTAAGCGCGACCGATGGTCGCATCACAGCAAGGTGGTGGAGACATACGCTCAAATGTCCGCCGAGTGGCAAAAACGTGTCGATAAGTCTGAAGCGAGCGCTAAGCGCCGAGCACGTGAAGCTAAAAATCGCGAATTCTTTGAGAAAGTCTTCACGGAATTGCGCAAACAACGCGAAGATAAAGAACGTTTTAATCGTGTGGGTTCGCGCATCAAGTCCGAAGCGGACTACGAAGAAATCATGGACGGTTTACAAGAACAAGCCATGGAGGTAAGAAAGATGCGCTCCTATGCCGTTATACCACCGCTAATGTACGATGCCTATCAACGAAAATGTGTCTATCACAATGAGAATGGTCTGGTCGAGGACATGGTGGCGGTTCACAAAGAAAAAGCCAAACTGAACGTTTGGACAGCCGGTGAAAAAGAGATTTTCAAAGAGAAATTCCTGCAACATCCCAAGAATTTTGGCGCAATAGCTGCCAGTTTAGATCGAAAATCAGCACAGGACTGTGTACGTTACTACTACCTCAGCAAGAAGACAGAGAATTACAAGCAGCTGCTACGGAAGTCACGTCAGAGAACAAGAGCCTCGAAAACACTGCAAAAGTCACAGCAACAACAGACTCAATGCATAATAGACTCCCTGACGACAGGCGTAACGACCCGACTGCAAAGAGAACAACAGCAAAAGTCGGGAGGACGATCGGCAGCGGCCGAAAGAGAACGTGAGAGGGCTGAACGTGAAAAGGCAGCCGAAAAAGCAGCTGCAGATGCTGCCAAAGCAGCGGCTAATGCGAAATCCCATAAAGCAGAAACTGCTGCAACAACAGCTGACTCGGTGTCAACAACAACAACAGCCGATACCGCCACGACAGACACGCCAAAAGCATCGTCCCACAGTGGTGGCAGCAAAACAACAACAACTACATCTTCAACGACTACCACAACATCTGCCTCTTCAACTACAGCCACCGCCACGACATCGTCAGCATCAACAAGTACAGCCTCCAAAGCGCAGGGCGATAATAGTGAAACAACAACAAGCACAGATGCTGCTTCCACAGGAACAGCAGCCAAAACGAAAGCGGGAGATTCTGCTAGCAAAGCGGAAGAGTCCAAAGTGGAGGATTCCAAAGAGATCAGCAGCAAGAAAAAATCCAACGATCCTAATAATTCAACAACAACGACAAGTGATAAAAGTAGTGGTAGTAGTAAAACTGAAGCCACAACAGCATGTAATAGCAGTAGTAGTAGTAGTAGCAGCAGTAGTAGTAGTAGTAGTTTTACAAAAGAGGAAGATCCTTTAGCTATACCAACAACCTCAATAACAAGCACTACGGCAACCGCTACTACAGCAGCATCGTCTTCTTCATCTACATCAACATCATCTGTGGTAACAAATACAAATGCAACAACAACTACACATCCGCCCTTAACAACAACCACGCCAAATGGCATTAAATCCTCATATGCTGCAGCCATGGCCCAACAAGCAGCCAATGCCGCAGCGGCTACAACAAACGCCACAGCCTCTGCGGGCAATGAAAATGTCAAGTCGCCAGCTAACAGTGGTAGTAGCAATGATAAAGCACTGGCCAACAACAACAACAATAACTCGTCCACAAATGCTACTAAGGACAATGTCGGACACAGCACAGCCGCCGTAACCACTACCAACAACACCACCACCAATTCCAACAGCAGTAGTAGTAATAATAGTAGTACTAGCAGTAGTAGTACAGCTGGCATCAGTAGCACGACAAAGCAAACGGCCAATAATAATGTTACAACGCCGACTACCTCAACTACGGCTGGTAATTTCTTGGGTCAAAAACTTAAAGTGGCACAAGTTGAAAGCCTTATGGGGGCAAATAACAATAATAATACAGACTGTAACTCAGATGTTAGGTAAGTTTGTTTGTTTTCGATAGTTTTAAGAGAATTTTTATAATTAATATAAATTTTACTTTTGTTTTTAGTGATCCCAAAAAGAAACGTGTTGTTGACATGGACAATTCGAATAATTTAACGAATCCCATTACAACCAATACAACAAACATTAATAACCAACAACAACCTCCTCCTAATTCAAACAATCTTAATAAAACTGCATCAGCAGCAGCAACCATAGCAACAAATAGCAATCCTGCCAATATTAATAGCAACAATAACAACATCAATGTAAATGATATTGTTGTCTCTGCTGCTGCTGCTGCGACTGGCGGTGTTGGTGCTAATTTATTAACAACCAGCATTGCTGCTTCAATTGCAACAAAACCAAATGCTATTTCGTCTGGCCACATTACAACAATAGCAACAATTACATCAACCTGTTCATCATCTTCGTCATCTGCCACAACCATTTCTTCAGCTGTGACAACTGCAGCAACAACAACAACAACGACATCATCATCATTATCGTCATCAATAGCCGATCAGAATGTGATCGATGGTAAAGGTAAGTTCAAACTGAAATTCATTTTTTTTAAATTCTTGGAATAATAATAAGTTTTCTGAGACATTTTGTGCAAGCAAATTTTTATTTTGTTATTCTTTGCAATATATTATTAACAACGTTAAAAAAATCCCAATAAAAATCAATTTTTTACAAAAAATGAAAAAGTAAATATTCGCAAAATCTTACAACGTTTTTAAATAATTCAAAATAATTTAAAACTAAAATTTGTATACCATATTATAAGATGTGATTTAAAGCTATTTTAATGTAATTAATAAAGAAATGTTGTAACATCACAAAATTAGAAGCAATTTGTGAATGTGTAAGAGGAATTTTTGCTTAATTTTAAATTAACTTTTTTGTAAATCACAATTTTTTTTTTAATTTTTCATATATTTTGTATGTAAAAATTTCAAATGTTCAAAGAACTTTGTTAGAAAATTATAAAATTCATTTAATTAAGTCGAAAACTAAATTTTGTTCGTTACTGTGACGAATTGAATAAGCTTAAAGTTTTATATAAACTTGGGTTAAATATGGATTAGATTTGAATTAACAAAAAGGTAATCATTCAAATGCTTATTTGAATACTATCTCGGTCTATTAATAAAGTCTGTGCAAGACTACAACAATACAAAAACAAAAGGAAGAACAGCCATTTTGCTGACAGCAATACCAAGCCAAACGTACATATCAAGCCTTGTTATGAGGCTTTCATAAATTCACTAATGTTTGCAACAAAATCATCAAAAACCAAAGACAGACTTTGACAGCTCCAGCCAACATAAGCAAAAAACGATCATCTCATTAGTTGCACAGACTTTATTAGTAGACCTTGAATACTATTAATAATTAATTACTTTATGAATTAATTCAACATTGAATAAATTCTTTTCAAATAAAAGCTTTTGAATGAAAGCTCAAATTAAATGGAATTAATCGAAGATCTAACTAAAAGACATGTTACAAAAATCATTGGTAGAAGCATTCGTTTGTAACATAACTTATTTAAATTGTGGAAACAGTCATTGGTTATTATCCATATTGTTATTTTTTTTAATTACAGTTTTTCTGTTTTTTTTATGTATACTAAAATATAACACTATTGGCGTCAATTGCCATTACTTTTTTGTTATTAATATGGCTGCAAAAACAAATATAAACTGAAAAATTTAATTAATCAAATTTCAAACAAAAAATGTGATCCCATCACAATGTTGTCATAATAAATTCTATAAACAAATAACGGTATTAATATAATAATTTCATTAAAAAAAATTATCTTTTAATAAAAAACAACAATAGCTGCAAACAAGCACTCTCATGACAATGTTTTATGGGGCAATAACGAAGTGAAAATACCCAGCAAATTTATGTTTTTATATATTTAATTACATACATATTTATTTGTAGATTTAAAATGAAGTATTATTATAATATTAAATTAAGTCAATTAATTAGAACATGTTGCAAATTAAATTCTGCTTATACTGAACATCTGTAAATCAGTGTGAACAACCAAAATATTAATATATGAGGACAGCCAAGCTCCTCTTTTGGCTTTTTTAAATAGAAAATTTTGAAACACTTCCTATAAATAGCAAATTGTGAGAGAACTTCCTACAAATTTCAAATTTTGAAGAAGCTTCTTTTAAATAGTTAATTTTGTTATAATTTCCTATAAATAGTGAATTTTTGAAAAAAATTCTATAAAAAGCTAATTTTGAGGAAATTTCCTGTATAAAAGTTGACAACAAATCGTTGGTTGATAGAGTCACAGGTTGTTCGAAAATGAAGAGTAAATTGTCGCTAGAAAGCTTTATAATTTGTATAGCCAATTCTATTTCAGAGTACGCAAACAAACAAAACGAAACGTTTGCTTTCGTTTTGTATTGTTTTTGCTCGAGAGCGCAAAATGTACATTAATATAAACGTGCGCCGCTAGAAAAGAAAAGAGTAAGAACAATATTGAAACATTCTGAGAAAAAACGTTTAACAAACATTTGGTAATTGATTTACTCATTATAATAGAGAACAGAGCAAAACAAACAAAACGAAAAAAAATACGTTTCTCTATCTGTTTTGTATTCAAATGTACGATTGTAACGGTGAAAAGCCAATTGTTTCGTTTTCTCTCTTTGTCACTTGAAAAGGTTTTGTTTTTGCTCATGTACAATGCAATTTAAAAATCTTTAATTTTTTTTTTGTACATTTTGTAAACGTTTGCGAAATGTTTTGTTTGTTTTCATATCATACTCTGTTCTATTTAGAAAATTTAATTTCTTTTCAATAATACGGATCTGATTTTGTAGCTCATAACCTGCCAATGGTTACGCAAATTTGACTTTGATAAATGGTGACAAAAATCACAATTTTTATAAAATGACATACAATATTCAATTTTAACAGCATGCCACGCACAAAATTGACAATATTTTTATCTAATTTTTTGGCTACCTTACTTTCAATGTGTTTACTATTGAATGACATTAAAATTTTTGAAATCGGAGTTAACAAAAGGTTGGACTTTTGGCCGATGAAATTGAGATCTGTGCCACAGTGCGCCGGTCTCACACTTCAATAGTTCAGTTTTTAAAATTTTGACAATAAACCTAAGATATTTAATCAATTTAAGCTCTTTCACTTCAATGTTTAAATTCACACAATTTTTTAAAAACAATAACGGAGAATAAAGTTATTAGATTTTTTAACACACCATATGGGTCACCATTGGCGGGTTAAAGCTAAATTGTAGCAGTTTTGTAGTCTGCAATTCCTGGGGCTTTGCTTCAGAGCATTTCGAGCCACAGTATGAAAAAAGTAGATGAACTGAAAGCCTTTTAACGCAGAAAAGAACTTTCTCTAAAAGCAGAACGAAAATTGTATGTTCTTCCAACAATCCCCATATTTCCAATACTTTGTGTTAATGCTAAAGCTGAATTGTAGCAGTTTTGTAGTCTGCAGTTGCTGGGCATTTCGAGCACAGCATTTCGAGCCTCACTCGGCCATAGTATGAAAAAAGTAGCTAAACTGAAAGCCTTTTAACGCAGCAAAGAACTTTTTCTAAAAGCAGAACGAAAATTATATGTCCTTTCAACAATGCCCATATTTCCAATACTTTGTGTTACCAACCTTATAAATGACCTATGCAACTGTGCATCCTTCTATTACTTACCACCGAATTTTATGTGAATGAAGTGTGTGCTGTAAAAAGTGTTTATTTTATATTTTTATAAAAATTAAAAAATCATAACAAAATCAGCAGAAAATAAAAAAAAAACAATATCATTCCACGGAGAACACAAATACAAAAAAGAAGTGTAAAAAATAACATCAACTAAATGACAGACATCTACAATAAACTACCGCTGGCAGGCAACAATAACAACAAGAAATTAATTTAATTGAGTTTAATTAACTCACAGGGGATATAAATGAGTGAATGACTGTATATAAGGATTGTGTTGCACACAGAACAAACAAAAAAAAAACACAAATCAAAATCAACAAATAACAAAAAATGTAAATCAACGCATTGCACCAGTTTGAGTCTATAAAAACCCCCTGTTTTTTTTTCTTCCACTTAATTGTACTTGTTAAAACAAAGTGGGGAATAAAACCAAACACAATTTAACCAAAAAGAGTTAAAACATACAAAAAAAACGTATACATCCTACTCATCAGGTTGCAATGAAAAAAAAATAATAATGAAAAATAAAAAAGTAAAGCATAGCTTAAAGGGGTTCATTTCTCTACTCCACATTGCCTGTCATAAAGCATACTTGTTGGCGTTGTTGTTTTTGCTCTGCTTTTCATCTACTTTTTTCAAGCATTAATTATTCATTGAGACATTCAAAAGATGACAGAACATGGTACGGGTCAGCCCAACCAACCAACCATCCGTTAAGAGCGAAAAAAGATGAGTTGTACATATTTATTTCTTTCTTTTTTTTTAATATCGACCAAAAAATTACATTAAATAATAAATACTTGCATATATGTATGTATAAGGCCAGCTTCCGCCAATGTACCTCAATATATAAAAAAAGTGCATTGCTATTTAATTTTTTAACTTGTCCCCCTTGTTCATATATTTATTCCTGGCTGCATGCTATCAATACCATAATATTTTGTTTTATTGTGTGTGTGTTGTTATTGGCCAAGCAAGACACAGAAAATCTGTTGCATAATTTAAGGCATTTTAACGTAAATTTTTTACTATCATGCTACTCTCATAGTGCCCCAGCGGCTGCTGCTATTTGCTGCTTCGTTATTATTATTTTTTTTTAATGAAATTTTCATTTATTAAGATAATTGCTAACGTACTTTGTTTTTGTACTTCTACTTTGAAAATACCAGCAAATATTTGGTTTAAGTGTTTCCACATGGCAGATTTTTTAAAAAGTGTTTTTTTTTATATTTTAATGAAATTCTTTTTTGTCTTGCAAGAAATCATTTGTAATATAAGTTGTTAAAACTCAAGTTCTTTAAAGATAAAGGCAATTTCTTTTGGTAGGAAAATGGTTTTTAAAACTGTTAATAGAGCCTACTAAACATTTCAAGTGTTTTAGATTTAGTATGGAGAATTTTTTTTTTTTAATAAATCTCAATTAAGATTTCTTTAACAAGTAAGGAATTTAAAGGTGCAGTTAAAATATGTGGATTTCAACGAACGTTTTGTAAAACTGAATTTAAAATTTAAAGTTAGTTTAAACTTTAATATTCGGAAATCAAGATTTTTTTAAATTATCAACTTCACACCAACAAAAAAGTTGGTAACATTTTGTAAATACGCTCAGCTTCTCCAAAAAAGGTTTGTTTATTATTGATATTGAGTTGCCATAGAGTTTCAGTATGGCAATACACAGTGATGCCAACAGTTGATTACCAAAGCTCGCTGAAAGCTTTCAAAATGTATTTTTATACTCACCATCTAAAAATATGGATATATTGATTTTGTCATCAAAATATTGGTCGTAGAACCAAAAAGAATAATTATTCTGAGTCCTCATAAGATTCTAAGACGATCTAGTTATATCTGTCCGTCTGTCTGTCTGTTGAAAACACGATAGGACGCAAACGTAAGAAGCTAACTGGCTGAAACTTTTCACAAATACTCTCTGTTGATAAAGTTTGTTTGGTTTGGTTCATGAATTCACCTAGCTCCCATACAAATGTCCCCTCGAAATACTGCCTGAGCAGTCATAAATATGTTGATTATGAGACAATCCTGATAAAATGTTTTACAAATTAGTTCTAAATACTCTGAAAATCGGCCAACATTTCTCCCCATACAAGGTCCGTTTATAGTTTTATTATGTTCATATTAAATTCTTTTAAATTTATATTTACTTTTTAAAATTGTTGTTGATTTTTTTTTAAGCTTTAATTTTAAAAATACTCTTCACTCTTTTAAAGACAAATTTATTTTATTCGTTAAATTTCGTTTTCAATTTCTTCAGTATTTTTTTCTTCTTTATTTTCCATAATTTAAATAAATTCGTGCATTTCTTATAACTAATGATATTTAATTTTTTCTTTCATTTTGATTTAAACATTAAATGCTAAAGCTCGATATGTTTTAGTTTTGAAAATTCAATTTTGTTTAATACTTATATTAAACCATCTTAATCACTACTTTGAGTATTCAAACACTCCTCTGGATTGATTGAGGCTGCTGAAACAGCCGTTGTATTTGCAGCATTATTATCACTAGCACTCTGTTGAGCCTCCTCCTCAGCATGACACATTTTACGATGTTTGTGAACAAAATAATAGCTGGGAAACTTACAGCCACAGGTTTTGCAAGGATAATATTGAACATTCATATCCAAGGGTCTGACTTCACGCCTTAAATATTCTGAACAAGTAGAAGAGGCGGAGGATGACTGCAGCGTATTGGGGCCGGCAGAGGCTGGGGGATAGTGAGATGAATTCCGCACATAAAATGGTCTTGCTGCCGTAGCATTTTGATGTTTTGTTATTTGTAGTTCACCATTTGCTGCAGATTCTTCTTTGCTGCTGGTTTTGCCCTCTGGAACACAAGTGGCTTGCAGTGTTAGAGGATTCAAATGACGTTTGGCATGTTTTTGATAGCAATACTGGGATTTAAATGTGTGCTTACAATACACACAAACAAATACTTCACTTTGAATTTTGCGACTGCTAGAGGCTTTATCCGAAGCTGTTCTAACGTTTGGCCCCAAACTGCCATTAGAGGTTTCACTATTCTCCGATTCTTCAGCTTGCTGCAATTGTTGTTGCTGACTTATGGTTTTGGCCATTTGTTGATGAAATGACAGTGAGACACTTTGTAAAGAACGTTCGGGTATGGAGGGCCCTGCTAGGCCGCCACCGGAATGATGATTGTTGGAGTTGCAAGCTTCAGGTTTATGACCATAAGCCGTATTTAAAATACGTTTAAAACGCACAGGCCCATCACAACTGGCCACGTCTATTATCACTTTATTAGCCTCTGAAGTGTCCAGCTGGGAGGCTGGTATGGGAGCCTTGGCTACTTGTAAACCCGAAGAACCAACCTTTCTTCTTCTCTCCGACTTAGTGTGGTGTGAGGATTTTCTATGATGCGATTTTTTCGACGATTCCCTTTCTTGATTTAATTTTTTATTTTCCATTAATTTTTTAAAAGACATTTTGTGTATTTGCGTTTCTATTACTACTTCAGCTTCCGAATTGGAATCTATAAATACTTCAACATCTTCTTCCTCATCTTCAGCTCTTGGTATTTGATTTTCATTGTTCAGCGATTGTTTATCCACCTCATCTACTTCTATATCATCTTCTTCATCCTTTTGTATATCTTCTAGGGCTGTTGTAGTTTTAGTTTCTTGTACTGTTGTGTTGTTACTTGTTATGCTAGAAGCTGTTGGAGGAGTTATGGGATTTAGGGCTAAGGGCTGATGAGTTATGGGTAAAAATCCGAAATTTGCTAAAGGCGGTTTACTAGCAATGGGTCGTATAATTTTACCGCTCGTTGTTGTGGCTGCTGGTATGGATTGATGATTATTTGTGGCGTTGTTTAATGCAGAGTTGTTGGGCCCAAAGTAACCTTCCGTTTGGGCGCGTGCCAAATATGATCTGTAATTTAAGAGATGAGATACAAAATTTTAGGAAAGTCTGAATTAAAAGTTTATTTTATTTTTTATAAACAAGGTAATCAATCCTATTACAGAATTTCTTTCCGATCAAAAGTGGCGTTAATTCCGTATTCTGCTTCTTCGGACTTTAAATTTTCTTAGTCGAAATGACATTTGTTTTGTAATTATTTGTTTTTCTTTGGAATTTTTTTTTTTTAATTTCTTTATCAAAATCTTAACTTTTGTTTCAGTCACAGATTATTACAGATAAGAAACAAATGACAGTTCTCAAAAAATTAGTATCGAACCGTATGATTATTTTGACGTTCTACAACCACTTTTCAATGGTTGTGGTTTGCAGAGCGAGAGAAAAATACAATGCATTGACATTTTCTTTTGTTTGTTTTTTGTTGTCATAATACTGGAACCAGCTGATTCATATCTGTGTAATCAGTGGTTTTAATATACAAAACGTCATCAAATTAAACAAAAGATTACAGAATGAAACAAAAAAATTATTATTTAGAAGTTTTTCGGAAGTTTTTTCCTACTTTGATGTGTGGAAAATGTAATTATTTTGAAATGTACTTCAACCTTCTTTAATTGAATAACGAAGGTTTTATATTCCTATTTATTAAAAGAAAAACTTTCGCATAGAAGCAATAAATGTATTATTTAGATTCGTAAGTTCGAGAAGTGGAAACTTTGAAAACTTTTCAAATCGCTTATGAAAATCTTCCAAATATGTTTATAAAGGAGCGATTGCCTTTAATTTCACAAATATCTACCGACTTTTTGAAAATTGGAAATAAATAAAAAATGTTTAAAAAATCCCCAAAAACAATTTGATTAAAAAACTATTTTTTGTAACAAAAACATTTAAAATAGGATTTTTAGTAATAATCAACTTTTAGAATATTTTTTTAAAATTTTTTTGTAATAAAATTTTTCTAACAAAAAATAATTTCCATTTTTAACGATTAAAAACTACCTAGATATGTTTTTTTTTGGATTTTTAGTAACAATCAACTTTTAGGAAGAATATTTAACATTTTTCTAACAAAAAATAATTTCCATTTTTAACGATTAAAAACTATCCTAGATATTTGGCTATTTACACAAAAATAAGGAAAATTAATTTTGACATTTCAATATTTCTCAAACACAAAACAAAATTTTTTTTTAAATAAATGACCAAATAGTGAAAACATCCTTTTTTAAAATCCAATTTTTTAAAGTACCAAAAATAAACCCACCTACAAATTTCCAAAGCCCTGGGCATATGTAAAACATGCGTTGCCAACAATACACCAAAAATATTTTCCACATTTAAATCCAAATAGCCCGTATACATGTAAGTCAAAAGCGGCGCAAATTGTTCCGCCGTAACATTTGTTAAATAAACAATAATATCGGCAGCATTTGAGACGCCACCACCACCACCAGTATTTGACGCACCTCCAGCGCCACGTTCATCTAAACGTATGGCTGACCGTAAATAACCGCTATGCATGCCCAAAACTAAACCATGGGCCATAAAACGTATGGTAGAGGGAGCAGGTCCCACCTCCAAAACTATGTCTGGAGGAGATGACATAATATTTGAATTTAAACTGCTTAAATTATGATGACTATTTAATAAAGTTAAACCGGCAGGATTATTTGAGTTGTTAGTAGTAGTAGTAGTGGAGGCGTTAAGATGATTATTTGATTCTGTTAGACGGGTTGTTAAAGAATTAGCGTTTGAAGTGGAGGATGTGGCGGAATTTGTTAAACCGGTAGTGCCCGTTAGCCAATTTGTAAACATTTTAATTTATTTTTTTTTTTTTTTTGTAAAACTCAGTTTATTAAATTTATTTAAATTTTTTTTTATATATTATTTCATTTGTTTCTTTTTTTTATTTTTATATTACGTTATATTTTGTAATTATTTTTATTTTTCTCGTTAGCTGTTGTGCTATCTCCTTGATAATTCGTTTAAAACTGTTGTTAGTCCATCATATCTGTTGTCTATTTATACATTTTATTTTTACCCTGTTTACAGGACTTCATTCACTTTATTTTATTTGGGTACAATTTTACACGACTCTATATTTTGTTTTAAAACAGCCGCATCGGTTTTTGGCGGTTGTAAATGTGCATAAGTAATTGTAGCCATAACACTTGCTCTTCACAAAATTTGTTCTCTTTTAGAAATGTATGCAATACTCTTTTTAAACACTTGCAATAAGACTCTCTTAAACAAAGTGTCCTTAAAAAATCACTAACGATTTGATTTATAACAAAAAAAAATGCAAACAAGATTCAAGCATTACAAGATTTATGCATCTTTCTAAATTTTATTTTTTTTTTTGGTATTAATTATTAATTTTAATCAAATTGGTTTCTAATAAGCATTTTCATATTTTAATATATTCCAAGTTTTTTGTATTATTATGTTCCAGTTCTATTTCATTTCCTTTATACTCCTTGTAAATTTCTCTTCTATTCGTCTCTACTCTCTTTTTATCAATAAAGCACGTGCTTTTTGTTTTTAATATTACTCATACCACCCACCTTACCAGGGTAAAACAGTTTATTTTTCATAATAACAGTAAATTACCTCTCTTTTAAAGTTGTTGTTGTTGGTTTTTTCGTGTTGCTCAAATATTCTCTGTTTAATTTTTTATACATATACAATATTGTTTACATTTGAGTTTATTTGTTGTGGTTGCTTGATAGCATGCATACTTACACACACACACACTCATCCAAACATACTCTGTGTGTTTTTGCTATTCCTGGCTTTTTATCCTTTGAAAACTTTATTATAAAAACATGATTGTATTGTTGTTGCTGTTGTTGTATGTTTGTCATTTCTGACAAAAGAAATCAACCTCTAGAGTCAATTTTATTGTGCCTTTGATTTGTTGATTGTTATTTTGACACAATAATTGTCCAGATTATATTGTGAAAAATGTTTGTGTGAGATTTGATGATGATTGGGAATTTCAATTGTAATCATTTTAATTAGCTAAAGAAAATAGGTTTTTTTATTTTAATATTAAAAATCTATTCATTGAAATGAAATGAAGAGATAATAGAGCCTACTCAAATCATAAATTTTATTTCAATGAACACATGAACATTATTTTCCCGGATTTTTATATTTGTCATATATTTTTGTGATGGGACAGCTTTTTATACCCTTCACCATCCATGATTAGTAAGGGTATGTATAAGTTTGTCATTACGTTTGTGATTTCTACTTTTTACGTTTGCGAACCCACAAAAGCATATTTATTCTAAATCGTTATAGATAGCGTAGTCGATATATCCATATTCGTCTGTCTGTTGAAATCAACTTTTCGAAGCCCTCAAATAATTTACAAACTTAATTGATGCATCACTATATATCGGGTGTAGTCCTGGTTCGGATGCTATTTAAAATCGCAAAAACCCGCCCACACATGACAGTGATATGAGCAAAATACGAAGAATACCTCGATTGTTTCACCAAACATCTTTTTCACCATTTTTTTACGAAATTTTTTTTTACAAAAAATTTTTTTGTTCATCAAACTTATTTTTGAATAAAATTTTTTTTCAATATTTATCTTAAACTATACTTTGGTATACATAAATAACTAAATTCTTTATTTTTATTTTGAATTTTTCGTTTTGTTTTTACTTTTTTTTAAACGCCCATTTAATATGGGCGTGGCATCTTATATTACATTATTGTTTTTCTACCACATAATACCATATACTTTTACTTAGTATACTTTTTACTAGATTTTTTTGTTACATATCTACTTTTAATTTTTATTGTTTCATTTAATTTGATGACCTTTGGCTTTTGAGGTTTTGCAATGCGTTATTTTTATTTGTAATTCTTTTTCTACTTTTTAACTCTTATTGCCACAAAATCCATTATCATTAAAATAAAAAAAAAAAATCCTTTAAAAAATTGTTAAGTTAATCCAAATTGTAGATCCTTTTTGCCCACCCACTTACTACAAGCAAATAAAATGCACAATTTGTATTAAAAAAAGAGCACATACACACAATCATCTCATACATTTAAACTACAAAAAAACTATAGCAAAAAATACCCAGCAAAAGGATTATGTTTGCGTTGGTGTAAAGTGTTTTTAATTGTATGTTATCGTTTCATTACAACAGACTGGTGCAATAATAAATTGACAAAGAGAACAAAAAATAAAATATAAATTTTAAGGCACAGTTACTTTGGCGATTTATAAGCAAATTTTTGGTGTTATACTTACTACAAATAAGGGGTTGATGGTTTTTTTTATTAAAAATTTATATTTTTATTTTTACTTTTACATCTTAGTAGTTATTTCTATAATTTTGTATAAAAATCAAACTTTTGAAATTAAAAACTAAAATTTTTTAAAAAAATATGAAGCTGAATAATTTATTATTCATTTTAATCGCTAATAACCAAAGAAAGTAATACATTTTCATTATTTTTTCTAAAAAATTTCAAAAAATAACTTGAATTTTCCAGATTTCTTTAAACAAATTTGTCATCTGTCAGTGCTTTCTTTACAGAGTTGCTACAAACTTTTAGTGCACTCTGTATTAAACCTGCCAGACCAAAGACCACATACACACACACACACTCAAACATAAACTATAAATAAACGGTAAAAAAGGTTTAACACAACAGAGTACAATTGGATTTCATATGCACGTACGTTCATTTGTGTGTGTGTGTGGTTGAGAGGAGAACCAAAACAAAAAAAAGTACAACATTGGGATAAAGTAAATTACGGCTTTTAACACAATTGAAATATAATTGACAAATAAGAACAAAACAGAGAAAAAAATGAAGACAAAAAAAAACTGACACAAGACAAACAAGTGTAAATAAACTATGCTCTACAAAAATCCCATTGATGGTAAAACAACCATAATAATAAATCCCAGTAAAGATGACAGGAAATATTTACTATGTAGAGTAGGTATGTAAAACATAATAAAGGATGAGAGAGTACGAAAAAAAATTGATGAAAATAAATATTACAGTTAATAACAGTAAGAGAACACATATGTAAAAAACTGTTAAATAATACTGGCAGGCTTATGAGAAGCAATTAAATTAGTTGGAAAAATACTGTTAAACTATTTACATATTTAACACAGGGACTTTGAAAAACCAATGATGATGCTGGGTAACTAGTTTTTTTATGAAGTTTAAAAAATGAGGAAATAGAGTTAATTAGTACAAAATGCCAAATGTACATTACTGTTTATACAAAATATATTAAACAACCTTTTAATTTACACCATTTTTTCTTGACTAGATTTTATACAGACAATTTCTTAAAATAATCTAGTACAACAACACCGTAATATTGGGCTGACTTTACGTGTTGTCTTTATGCAAGAACAACTGGCAACTGGATACAATTAACTCGATTTTGAAAAAAATAGGTGGTGACCATTAGATGAATATTGGTGAATTATAAAAGGATCTTTAAAGAATACATAAATCTTAGTTTCAACTTTTTAAAAGTTCGAAACCAAGAGTACTAATTACCCGGACTTTTTTCATTCCCGGGAATTAGTAAAAAAATCTTTTCATTGTGGTAGAAAATTCAGTTATTTAAATTCGTAAACTGATTTTCTGTTGCTAGTATCCAATAAATCTGTTGATATAATCGAATCATTCTTTTGGGGACAAATAACAACGAATCTATTTTATCTCTGCAGAAATAATACTGTGATTTTAAAAAAATACTAAAATTTGATGAATCAAACTATTTCAGAATAGTTTTTTATTTTTATAATTACTTTATAAAATTAAATTGGATATTTTAATTTTTAATCTATGTTTTTAGGATTTTCTTAAAAATTTAACAATTTTTTTTTTTTGCTACACAACTATTTTAATTAATTGTTTAAATGAATCAAAATTTTCTTAAATAATTTACAAAAAACAATCATAGTACCATTATGAAATTTTTAATAGATTTGTGGCAGAAAATACCTACTTGTTTTGAGTTTTGTTGGTTGTTCGTGGCTAACAAACAAAATATCAATTAAAATAAATTGTTATTTTCATATTTAGTAATTCTTTTTGATGCTGCCTGCCACTGAGCGAATCAACAAATTTGTTTGTTCGTTATTGTTACAATACAAACATCGCGTGGTGCTCACTCCATTACTCAACCCTCTCTCCATAGTAATAGTAGCGAGCTTTTGTTTTTGTCGAGCTCTCTTTATGTATTAACTTTTGAATTTTCGAATTCTTCCCGAAGCAATTAGACAAAATTACAAACAATCAACGCCAACAACCATTTAATACGACGACACACAAACAAACAAGCAAGCATGCAAGCAAAAAACATAAAAAAAATCGTGGGTAAATACGATAAAAGCGTGGCTTTTTCAAAAAGGACTTCTTTTACAACTATGTGTGTAATACTATTGCTGCTGACACCAACAAAAATAGCTTATATTTTGTTGTTGCTGTTGTAATATAGCTCTAACTTGTTAAGTGATTGAAATATCAATGGTATTAGTAACAACACCAGCATCCATCCACACTCACTGGCTCTCAAACTCCCAGCTTATTTTTTGAACTCGTGTAACGTTAAAAACCTTATTGTTTTTACAAAAGTGCCCAGAGAAGAAAGGTAGTGTTGTTGTTTGTAGGGTGCTTTACAATACGCGAAAAATATACCACAATAATGGCGGCGCGGGTATTGTAATAACACAACAACAACAACATGACCAAAAATACCTTTCACAGCAATAAAAACAACAAATTGCATGTAGCAAAACAAAAATCATATACACGCACTCTCTTATATTCATTCTCTCACTCTTTGTAGTAAAACAAAAACAATGAAACTGTTTTTGTAACGGAGTATTGTGTGTGTTTTTTTTTTTTGCAAAGTTTATAAAGTGAAAATTAGCTTTGGTTTTGGAACGTAATTGCAAATAATGTCCTTTTTACAATATTATGTGCAGTGTCCTGCCTAATAAATAATTTGGAATATTATTTGATAAGTTATGTGCCTGCCCAATTTGGCGAGATTTTATGTTGGAACGATTAATAAATTGTTAAAATTAAAGACGAAAGTTTAAAAAATTTAAATTCTAAAATAACAACAACAATCTTTGGAAAATATAATTTGAATTCATGAAAATCATTAGAATTTGTATACTTTATACATGGAAACATTCGAAAATGTTTTCTTTCAAATCGAATTACACAATAACGATGTTAATAAATGTAACAAAAAAGGTATGCATTTTCAAATTAAAATAGCAAAAATACAATTTTATTTAAAAGGGTCATCAAAATGTAAATTGATTAGTTAGTTTATCGTTAATGCTACCGAATTACAAAAATTAATCAAATGTATAAGCCGAACAGTTCGGCCAAACACTTTACCTGTATGTGAACTCCCTTTCCACCACTATTATCATCATTATAATTGTTGTTTTAGCCGTGTTTGTAATTTCATAAAATTTTTAACAAAATTCAAATTACGCTAATTGTTGCCACCAACTCATACATTCCCCTTTCCCCTGCAATATTAATTTAGTGTGTGCACTAAAACCCAGCAAACATGTAGGTTTGATATGAAATTAAAAATGATTTAAAATCAAACACTTTCTCAAATGTCTAACGTTTGAGCATGATTTGGCAAACTTTTGAAAATAACAAACCCACCTAACTAACTGTCTGGAATTGGGTCCAATAGAAGAATATTTACCAATTATAAAAGGAGAGCTGGTTCGATTTTCCACAATTACAATAGAAATCAACTAAAGCGATTATATAATCATGTATGTAAGTTATTTGGGTTATCGATTCATGGTGAAGGGTATAATATAATTGTTTTAAATGTTTGACTTTGTGTTTGTTGGGAAGCCACAGTAGCAGCATCATTGGTCAAATGAAATGAAACAATAGCCATGAATGTGAATCCTTTTATAATGAATGCACCAGATACATTTACGAATTAAGGAGATGGCGTATAAACTCGAATATACTCTAACATTTACATTGTTTTGAAAAAAAAAACCTCATAAGTGGCATTATATTATTTTGAACAGACAAAAAAAACATATTTTTTCCTCCAGGGAATTGTGTTATTAGCAGAACATTTTGTGTAAAATCTAATTTGGTTGAATTTTGTAAATTTTAATAAATAAATTGAATAATGGTAAACGAAAAAAAGTTAAGGAATGGGGCATAATAATGGGGAGCATTATGAAATAGTTTATGGAACAGTGATTTGCATTCATATCTGGACATAACTGAGCTTTATTTTTGAATTGAATAAGGGTAAACCAAAAATGCAGGTTTATACCTCAATTTGTCTTTTTTAACAGTTCTTAAACACAAAGTTGAGGTTCAAATTAAAGGTCTATTCCAGAATCAGCAAAGAAAAGCATTAAATTTGATCAAAAATATAATTATATTTTGAGGTATTTTCAAAAATGTTTGTGTAAAAAGGGACAGATAAAGAGCAACATTCAAGAAAATAAAACATTTTTTTGCCTTTATTAGGGTGACATTTTTAGATAGGGGCGTTTTACCCGTTCAGAGTATCCCTGTTTTTCAGTAAAGAACACAAAAATGGGCAACATTTGTGCCAGAAATGAAAACACCATTAGATTTATAAGGCAAATGTTTAATTTTTATTACTTTTTTATGTATTTTTTTTAAAACAAAATTGTTCTTCAGTATTCTCTGGCAACATTTTATTCAATTACTATAATTTATTTAACCCATACAACCACACACTATCTTTTAACTTAATTATTTAGTTATTATTCGATTATCTTTTAAACATTTAAATGTTTTTTTTTTTTATATGTAGTTTGTAAAGGTTTTTCTTTTAACATACAATATGTATACATATATGACAGCTATCAGAAATGCTCAAACGTATTTAAATGTGTAACCAAAAATATATATTTTCCTTTGACCAGTAATTAAAATCAACTCAAGCTGATAAAAATCACAAACACAAAATTTTCTATAAAAGTCAAAGAGGAACCAACCACCCGGTTGACGAGCAGACAGTAGAAGAATTGAGTGTGAGAGAGAGAAAAATCAAACTAAAACAAAAATAAATAAATGACAAAACAAACCGCATAAAGAATTTTTTATTGGAATTTTATTGAAAATGTATTTATATGTAATTTACAAAAGCATTCAAAGCAATTGGCGGCTAATAAACAAAGAACAAAGCATTTGGAACCAAGTTGTTAAAAATGTCTAAGTATGTATATTGTTATATAATTGGAAATTCTCTGGATTTTAAAAAAACTTAAATTTAATGCAGACTAGAGTTGCTAATTACCCGGTATTTTTTATGATTTTAAAATTCTGGTGAATAAAATTCGGCTATTCCTGTGTCAACTACTTTTTTATTGCAAATATCTAAAAAATATGTGGATATAATTGAATGATTCGTAACTTTAAAAAGAAAATCTATAAAGAAATTTCCCGACAAAAATTTTCCGAGAATTCCTAAAAAATATTCCCGACTTGGGAACCAAACTTTAAATAAAAAATAATTCAATTATTAAATTTATGTTCCTAATTTTAATTTCTTAAATATTTTCGTTCCTTTTGTAATATTTGTAAAACAACAAATTTCAATTTTGTAGTTGAGGAAATATTGTTATTAATTTCGATTTAATAATACATTTTAGCCATGTTTGTAAAATTTTGCGACAATTTTTAATTTTATTTCAAACTGAACAAACATTGCACTTTCCATCTCTGAAAGGTATATCAATTTATACTGGATGCCAATTAATAAAAAGAAGAAAAGTACAATGTGCAACTCTAAAAATATGTATGTCGTGAAATGAACAAATTAAATATAGTCCAATTAACCTTCTTAAACCTATTAGCAATATGTATTTTTATGTATGGCAGTAATTTTCCTACATGTAACATTTTACAAGTCTTGAATAATTCACCAAATATTTATTATATAACATAACTTTATTTGTTTTTATCTTTTCTCAAAATATTAGTTTTTCTTACGCTCAATATCATAAGCAATTATTAAAATTACCATATTAGACAATATTTATAATAGAAAACATAACCTCTTAACATTTTTTGAACAACCCCTCTTACTTTGCCACCATTAACACCAACGTTTGCTTAAAAATTAACTCTAAAATATTTATTATGATTATCCCTTACTAATGTACGAACTACTCTATATTCCATATTTACCATATGCAAAATTACACACTACAAGCTAAACTAAAACATTGTTAATAAATGATATTTAAACTACTGCTGCTTGCTCGTAGTGAAAATTCTGTTAAACACAAAAACAAATGTGTACATATGCACTCACATTCATGCACAAACTAAAGCATTTAACTAATTATAAAATGGATTTTTCATCTCAGCCATAATTTTAGCAAAATTTTCGGGGACAGAACTTTAAAATAGTAATTCCTTGAAAACTAGATTAATTTATTAATCTGAACTTTAAAAAATACTTAAATGCAGTGAGTTTGTATATTGGCATCACTATCTTATGTCAAAGGTTTTTAACCCTATGTCCATACCTGATAAATGTTTGTCATGATAAACGTCAAAATCTTTGTCTTGACAACAAACGTTATTAATTGTTATAATTATTTTTCAAGTATAGACAGGTTTTTTAAAAAAAAAACTAATTTTATTTTCAATGATGTACACATTAACGAAATAAGAATTGTTAAAGAATTTTAATCTTAAACAATGATTTATGTCATAACTGAAGCTTTAGTTCATTTATTGTGTTGATATTACTTATTGTTTGTTTGCAAATATCACTTCAAACTGATACGTACTTATATATAAAAGAATCATAATAAATATCTAAGTTTAAAGAAAAAATTTTAATAAATACATCTTAAATGCCAATAATGTGTCATATTTTGTATGTAAAAGAACTAATTTAATAGTTTAAATTCTTTTTGTTGAGAAAACAATTTCACTTTTGACTTTTTTGAAAGTTGACATTTCAAATAAAACTCTTTTTTAAAAGACAATAAAATGTCATATAATATATGTAGTAAAATAGATTTGAATAATTTTCATTCTTTAAAAGTACTGGGCTTTGAAGGATACACAGAGTATTAGTGAGTGAGCGAGTGTCAGTATATTTCTCTGTATTGTATATTTGTAAACAAAGAGATAATGTTAAGTCTGAGAACTTGTAACTCTTACCAATTATACTCGTATATTATATGTATCTACATACTATGTATGTACATTAGGGTGGCTAAATTTTTTTCACGAAAAATCGTATAGCAGAAATGCATTCTACGGTAAATGCTAAAGAAATTTTCCCCAAGAAACCATAGGTCTAAAATCTAAACCGATCTTACGCATTTCGTCTTTTTTTCATGATATTTCAGTATTTTTGAATAGTTTTTTTATTGGATAAAAGACGAAATGCGCAAGATATGATTTTAATTTAGACCTATGATTTCTTGTCTAAACTTTCTTAGAATTTTCCGTAGATTTCGTTTTTTACTTTTTGATCGTCCATACAATTTGACCCAGCCTAATGTACATATAGCTCTATCCTACTATAAACGTCTGGTTATCCTTATGTGTTTACTTTTCATTGGTAATGCTTCCTTGTACAACTGATATTGTTTGGCTGTCTGTCTTTCTGTTTGCCTGTTCAAAATTTTGCTGTCTATTGCAGAAAGAACCTCACTCAGCTCTCTAATTCTCGCTTTATTCCTGTCTATATGTTTATGTTTTTTTTTTTTTTTTTTTGGATGATAATGTTGTTGGATTTTTATCGAGTTTTGCTTACATTTGTAATTAAATTGTTACCAATTAAAATTGCACACTCTTTTGATTATCACAATAACAACAACAAGCAAATCTGTGGCAGCAACAGTAAAGCTTCCCTTGCTGCCGCTCTTATATCAACATTTGTTATAGTAGCAATTATCATGATAGCATTGAAGATTGTAGTATCTATTATTTTTGAGCTTTTTTGTACCCCCTTTTTTTTCTACATTTAGTTAATAAATTATGATTTTTGTTTGTTTATATTTTTGTTATAACTTTGCTGAATTTCTTATTACTTGTACTGGGTTTAATCAACACATTTCTTTTATTTTCTTCCACCAAATTTATAAAGACTGATGAAAAATCAACACCATTTTCTAAATTAAATAAAATTCTCCAAACACTTACTTGTTGTTGTGTTTAGGGAGTTTTCATGTACTTGTACTTGTCTTGTATAGTTTTTTCTTTTTATTACTTTTTTCTATTTTTTGTTTTGAGTTTACCAAGACTTTTGCTTACTTTTGCAGCATTTCCCCAAGGTACTAATTAGCATACGTAGATTTTAGATCAGCTGTTGCAGTAAATGTAAACAAACGACTCAGAGTTGCTTAAATTGTTAGTTAGCTATTACTTACACTTGGTTGGTTAGTTATGATTTTCATGGTTTTCCCTTAGCATCTTATCTTGTGTTATGTTGTGAGGGTTTTTTTTTTTCTAACTTTGTTGACTTTGACATTTTAGTTGGATTTTTTTAAGTTTAATTTTTTTAAAAATGTTTTCTTATTTGTTTTTTTTTTCTATTTTTTATTTTTGCCTCATGTTAATATTTGTTTTAAAGGAAAACTTTTTCCTTAAGTAGTTTTCGTTCGATTTTTTTGAGACTTTTTATCTTTACTTCTTAGCGTTTAATATTATTAAAAATATATAAATTTTTTTGGGTGATTTTCTTTGCCTTTATTTATTCTTTGTTCTTGTAAAAGAAATTTAGAGCTAATGGAATTATTTAATATTTTTTATTTTTTTGCTACAATCATACTCAACAGCTGAGTTTTTATGGTGGTTCGTTATTTACTTAGGGACGCCTGGAATGGCCAACCTGTAATTTTATTAAATAAAAAAATAAAACACAATCAAATGAAACTACATAGTGCTAATATTAATTACCCTTTAACGGCATTTTATGTTGCAAATAATGAACGATTGGAGATATCTTAAAAAAATGTCACATAGTCTGTGGTGCTTTTGAGTTGATTTATATTTACATAGGTTCGTAGTTGCAATGTGGGCAAGTGGTCTTCTTTTCAATTTTTATTACGATGTCTTAATTTGTTCGAATTTTTTACAAATTCGAATTTTTAAAATCATGAAAAGTCTTAAGGTTTCAGATTTTCTTAATCTCTGTTTATTTTTTATCGTGACGATATACTGACAGTTTTCATAAAAAATTATATTAATTGAGAGAGATTGAGATTGATAAAATGGGACTAAGTCAGTGATGTACAAATTTACTGCATTTCTGAACGTTTTAAAATTCGCTATATTATTTAATTTATTTGAATAGTATAATAATAATTGGTAGGTATGATTTTATACAATTCTAAAAACTTAAATTAAATCTTTACAAGTTTTTCTTTATAAAAAAACTAGGTTGGTCTTTACAGACAATCTTTACACAAGGCCAGCAAAAAATCAAACATAAATAAAGAAAATTTCAAATTTGTCTTTTGATTTTTTCCCCGTTGTTAGTGGTTTAATTCGCTGTCCAACCAACCAATAAAAAAAATCAAACAAATTTTCTTGATTGAATTATAAATAAAATAAAAAAAAAAGAAAATTGATAGAATATCAAAAACCAGAAATAAAGTCCAATACTTTTATAAGACTACTTAAAGAAATGCTGAAAAAAATACATTAAAATAATAAAGAAAAACTGCCAACAATTTGTATTCATAAAATTATAGCAAAACAAAACAAAAATATATATATAAAAAAAAAAAAAGAAATCCTGCTGCTTAAAAATACAACCCTCCACCCAGAGAAAATGTGTAGTAGTGTAAAGCAGAGTTGCTGCTTAATTAGATTGTTAATAGGAGTAGGTTACTTAACAAACAAAGGAAGTTGGCAATTCATTTATTAATTGTTTACTCTTTTTTATAATTAATTAACAAATACAATACTGTTTTCTTTTTGTTTGTTTTGTTTAATAAATAAAAAAATATTTGTATATGTATGTTTAAAGCTTTACTTTTTCACTTGAATTGCTTTTTGTGTTTTACTTTCCCCTGGCTTTCTCGGTATATTTCACTTAATTTAATTTGGTTAATTTAGTAACGCGTATTTAAATTTTTAATGAGTTTCACCCTATAGTTGTTGTTGTTGTTGATGCTGCTTTTATTTTTATTTTATACGCCATATAAAAAAGGGTTCAACGTAAATAAGTATAAAAAAATGTGCTTTAATATTTTTCATATAATTTTGAGAGAAGTTAAGGCCATCATTATAATTTCATTTTCACTAGCAACTTTTCAACGTCATCAAGAGCAGCATCATTCCTCATCATTTAATTTTTGTGGTTTTTGTTTATTTTCATTTTATGCTCTCTCAAATAAAAAACATAAAATAATGAAAATTGCTTCATTTTAATTAATTATAATAAAATACATACATATTTATATGTACAAACAGTATTATTCTTTTTTTTTTTTTAATGTTCTCCCTATTTTTAGTCAAGTGTTTGTTTTTTGTTCAGGGAATTTAATAAAAATTATATTAAATATACATTTTTTTTCTACTAATTCATAAAAATTTTTAATTTTTTTCCATTCATTTAAAATATGATTTAAAAATTTAATTTAATTATTTGTTACAGGGGAAAAAACTATGTTATTGTTTTGTTAAATAATAACAAAATCAATTTAAAATTAAATTAAAAATCAATATACATACACATTATGTGTATCATTATCAATCTATTGTTTACAAATAATAACAAAATTTATAATTATAAATTTGCAATTACAATTAAATTTTACATATCTATGATATTAGGGGTTTTCATAAATTATTCGAAATTGAAATACAATAAACATGAAAAATAATATATATGTCAACACTGTTTTACGTTATTATGGGCAGTGATGCCACTCACTAAGTTTAACAAAAACCGCTTCATTTTCATTTTGGAAGCAAACATTTCTAATGATGCTTTAATTCACTGCATTTCGAAGCTAAACCTAATTATTTGCCACTAAGGTCCAAAATTAAAGCTTACACCCAATATGTAGTTTGTCCCCCTTAAATATAAACAAGAAGAGTTAGTTGTAGTAGTGGGTAGATTGGAAACATCATATGTTTGTATTTAATATCAAATTAAAATGTAATTCATCAATAAAACAAATAACAATACAATGTAATCAGCAGATTGGAGATACAAAATTGAATTAAACGTTATGAATTTATATACATACATACAAATGTACATACATATGTATGTGTGTATGTACATATAAACTCATAAATATGTACATATACATATATAAATGAAAATTTATGTGTCAATATATTTATTGAAAATTGTATGAATATGATGCTTATCTCTTCATCACACACAGAAAATGACGTTGATGATGTTGACACAAAATATTATTATTTTTCACAGTGACTGGACAATCAATATTTTGTGCAAAAAAAAACATATCTTTTTGCAAAGAATATAAAACAATCATAGGTCAGTTATTATAATATGGAAATTAATTAATTATAATCGTGATATTAATATAATTGGATTTTTTTTGTTTTTGTTTTTAATAATGTAATCAATTTATAATTAAATTATTTTTATTAGTATTAACATTAATTTTTTTTGAAATTAAACAGGGTAAAGTAAATTTGATTTAATTGGAATTTTATTTTATTTTTTAATTAAGAATTTTGTTTTAAATTTTCTCATTTCGGGTTTCAAAACATGTAATGAATTAATCAATACTATTTGGCTCCTTTTTGAATAATGTTGCTCAAAATAGCCTTTAAGTTGGCAACACTGCATGAAACTGTTATTCTCTCAAGCAAAAATATTCTGTAAAAAAAACACATCTAGCCATTCTTTTATTTCAAGCAAATTATTTTCTATTTATTTTCTAATATTTGTCTCGTTTTGTTTTATTAAAAAAACAATATAATTTTTAACAAACTATAAATTTAATTAGAAATATTTTGTGTCCATTTATTTGTAATCTAAACAAATATTCTAGACACAAATATAAACTTTAACAATCGATGACAAAATATATGTACATACATATATCTATTTTATATTTATTTAATAATATTTTGTTTTATTATTATGTATTGTAGATAATACCCTATATTAAGCCATTCATTTAAAATTGCAATTCATTTAAAGCCTTTTTAATTTTTGAATGAAATGAGTAAATTTTGTAAGTCAATGTCAAAAAGAAAGATTTGAGATGTTGAGTTTTAAGGAAATGGGAAATTTATAATAAAACTTGTTAGTTTTTAATGATTAATCGGGCAGGTTTTTTAATATTGCCCTTTAAAAACAGCATATTTTTTTGGAATTCCTTGATTATTTCTGGATTTTATTTAGCATTTAATTGTGTAAAATATTGAATTTCAATATACATACATAATAGTCGGTTTTATTTCATTAAAATCATACATTTTTTATGTGAAACTCTGCATATTTTTATTTTGTTTAATTTTTTATATTAAACATCCATTTTGATCATTTCTACTCAGTTTTATCTAGCATTTTGCCAAATTGTTTTATTGTATGAAGACTTTTTTATAATATAGCATACTTTAGAATTCGACCTTAATAAAACTAACTAAATTTGTACAATACAGTTGCCCATAAAACCAAAGAGATGATTACAGTTTTAACCTTTTAACCTCAAGCAAAATATTGCAGTTTTTTGTACACCTGGTATTCAGTCTCTTTAACCTTTCTCGCTCTCTCTATGTCTCTTATTTTTACACTATAGCTTTATGACAAATTTGCTGATATTGACATATTTTTTTTTTTTTATATTTTTTGATATGAGTTTATAAATGTCCATCAATTGCAGGTGTAGTTGCCATTTTTATGAGTATGAGTATAAATAAATATAAACATAAAAGAGGAGGTAGCGGGCGCCCAATATACAGTATAACTGTGATGGATTTAAAATAATAAGAAAAAAGAAGAGAAAAATCATTTATGTGTAAATAATGTGTATTAATGGAAAATCGTGTTAATTAAATGATATTTTAAATGACAACCACAGCAGAAATATAAATCAGTATATGTATGAATTGGGGAGGACAGAAAGTAATTTCGTTAGTAAATAAGAGACATTTAGGAAATGGAAATATCCTTTACATTCTATTTGTTTATAAGTGAAATGACCCATAAAAAATTAATCATAACACCCGTAGCCTGTATGAGGTGGTATGAGTGATTTTTATTTACTGTTATATTTTTCGTGAGTATACGATCTGATCAACAAGATTACGAAGTGATCTAGAAAAGTTGAGTGTCACGATTATACATTCGGATACATTCGTAAATTCAGTATTTTTTTTTTTAACACATACACATATTTTAGTAATTGTAATGTTTTACAATAAATTAATGAATTGGCAATGCATTTCTTCTCTTAACCAATAATTTTATTTGTTTTTATACATATATTTTTTTAATCAAAAATAATTGAAAATTATGGTTTTTTAAAATATAAAATGCAAAAGAATAATAATACAAAAATCGACAACAATGGCAAGTATGTAAGAAGAAAATTCATTTATTCACCCAAACACACACAAATACAAAAATACTTTCCCGTTATTAAACTGATAATTAATTACAATTACTCATTTTATTTTTTTCTTAACCCTCTCCTTTCTTCTCCTCTCACTACCATTACATTATACCACTTTTTAACGGTTTTTTTTTTTTTTTTTTTTCATTAAACTCTTTTTTACTCTCGATTGTGGGTTATGTTTTTTTTTTTTTTTTTTGTGTTAATCAATTTTTATATTGGCAGTTTATTTGACAGTAGAGTAAATAATAATGCACAACAACAACAATAACTATATTTTACATGAGTATGAGTATGTTTGTATGCATGTTTACATGTAAATATTACCCATTTTATACATGGTTTTTACATATTGCTCCTTCCTGCCTGTTTGTTTGTTTGTGTCATGTTAATGTCAATTCAATTTGTCCATTTGTCAAGAGATTTTAATCATCATCATATTTAAGATTGGTTTACTTTTAATATGCGCTATACATGTGATAGTTGTATGTAGTTTTTTTTTATATATATATAAATAAAAGTTGGTAGATTTGTGTCTGTACTGTATTATTAAATTACATGACACTTACATACATTACAGAAAGTTGATTAGGGGTGTTAATGTTACGGAGTTTGTGTTTTTCGAAAATTTTATCAAATTGAAATCATTAAATAAATAAATTTATATAATTGATTATGAAAATTAAGGCATTTATGAAGGATATATATTAGTTCCAAGAGGAAACAGCGATGGTGAGGAAAATAGTACTGCACTTGCTTCTATTTTAAGGATAAGAAATAGAAAATCAGTGGAATATGGCGAATGATAATTAAGGGATTTTTTTAGATTAACGTCTTGTCATACTTATTTTATGTGTAAATAGAAAATATAATCAAGTGGCAGCGTTCCTTACCAATTTAAATACCATTTTAAGGTGTATTTCCTTTTTTAAAAAACCCCACAATTTTAATTACACTCTGGAATTGTTTATTCGTTTGAAAAGTTTCAGGAAACAGGGCTCTGTAAATTCGCTATTGCCCTGCAATTTTGAACATTTTCCTTCTTTTCATGCTTATTAGTAATTCATCATTTTTTGTTAATGTTCTTACCATTAGCACTTAACGTATTGTGTGTGTTTTGTATTTTTTTTCTGGCCAAGAAATTCTCTTTTACTTGTGTCTTCTTTTTTTTATTTGAATATCATTAAAATTTTAATAAAAACTCTGATTTCAATGAAAATTAAAAAAAAAAAAAAAAAAAAAAATAATGTAAAACTTACCACCACAGTGTCTACTGACAGCAGAGTGTGGTGGTTGGTTGTTGTTGTAAAGCTAATAGACTTTTTAAAGTAAACTGTTGCGTATGGTGGGTTTTTGTTTACTTTATTGAAGTGGGGGATTTTTTCAAGCTTGAAAGCTCACTGATTTTTTTATAATTAAAAAGTAAAGATTTCTGTTGGCATGCAAATATAATTAAATTAAAAAATTTAAGAAAATATAAAAATTATTACTTTGTTTAATATTTAAAAAAGTTAAATGTCACTAATTTAACATTTATTATTAAAAAAAAGCAGAGCCAATACTTAATATCACATTTATATAATAATTTAAATTTAAATATAATAAACCATTCGCCACTTAAGTAATTATTTGTCATTTAATATGGCAACATTTCTGATTATCTCCAAAAAAGGTAAACAGCTGCGTTCGCCAAAAATGTAAACAATGGAAAGAAAGGAACAAAATAAATCCAAAAACAAGATGGAGTTTTATGTTAGAGCATATTTTATAATTAACAAATAATTCCAATCTACAGACTTAATAAATTAAATTTTTGGATCAAGAGCAAATAGATTACGTCCAAACAATTTTGAAACAGAAACATACAATAGGAAATATGATTTTTGTGTTATTGCAAAAGTTCAATGTCAACTAATATATATTTTAAAAATGATCAGAAACTGTTCCCTTAAAAAATCTTCTTCTAATGTTCACCAATTTTTGTCCGAATGTTAGATTCGTATCAGTTTTGTTCGAATTCTAAAATCAATTTATCAAAACTGTTTAAGTAATGATGGAACTTTATATCACATTTACTTTTTATATGTTAGCAACAAAATAATAAAAGGGGGACAAAACGAAAAATTTCTCTTCTGAATTCGATAACATTTGGAATACAAAATTTAAAGTTCTCCAGAATTCAAAATTCGCTTCTGTTTGGTTTTAATATACGAGTACATATGTACATAGGTTCTTAAAGTTCGTATCTTTTGATAAATGCGTGCAAAATACATAAAGAAAAACTCTTAATAACTAATTTTAATGAATCGAAGATTTTATTTTACATTTAAAAAGTTATATACAATTGATATTGGAATGTCGAAAATTTTAGATTTCTACCTTCTTTAAATCTACAATTCAGTTATTGATTGTTTTAAATAAATTGTTCGATAATGCAATTAAAATGTATTATAATTCTCTTAAACGTATTTCTTCTGTTAAACCATTCCATTTATTTGCTTTTGTTACAACCCAAACTTTTTTTCACCCTTCAATGCTTTGAAATAAAATACTTACTACTAAATTTGCATAAATCTTTTCTGCTTGATGATGGCCACTCATACTTGCTTGCTCTCTGGCCTGGCCGTTGTCTACTTGGTCCTTTTCTATGCATATTTTTGGTTCATCATATAAAACGGTTTAATTTTTAATAAACCACTCACAATTATTTGCAATTTTCATTTTGAATGTTGGCCATGGTGGACATCATACATAAAAATACTTACATTTAAATATGCAGGACCTTTTTTTATGGTGAGCTCATGTAACTCATGTTATGGCTCGGCTCTTCATTCGCCCAACCAGCACTTTATACAGCCATTTAACAATTTAAGTCAACCATCCACCCATGCAAACATTCATCCATTCATCTCCTGCCTCATACTATTGCGAACAAACATATTTAAAAATTCATTTTATTGTAATATTTTATTTTAATTAATTTAATTTTTTCACTTTTTTTTAACAAATTTAATTTGAAAATATGAATTTGGTTTCCTTTAACGTCATTCTTCTTTGTCCAAGGAGATCAAAGTCAGTAGTAAAGTGATTCTCTAAGGAAAATTTGTGAAAGTAAAAAAAAAAAAAAACACAAGAAAATAAATACAAAGAAATTATAATGGAATCTTTAATATTTTTCTTACTCATCATGTTGGTTTTTGCTTTAGGAATGATACAAAAGAAATAACCACAAAGTTAATTCCCTTATGTTTACTGTTATTAAGGCTAATAACAATCATTGCTAAATAAAATTGTTTATACATAAATATAATACTGCAATTTATTTAATAAATTTGTTAAGCGAATAAATGTATTTTTATAAAACAATTAGTTAATTATTGAAAATGTTTATTTAAAAAAAAAAACTTACTTATGTTTATTTTCCTTTTGTCTTTACAGATAAACTTGCCACCTGTTTTGTTTGCAAAGCAGAAAATTGCCCACGCACTCGCCCCTTGAAAAAGGGTCGCGGCCAACAATATGGCATACCCGATGATACAATACCGGCCGGTGCTAGAGTTTGTAATACGTGTCAATGCAAATCGGTACGAACACGTTATCCCAACTGTCCTCTGCCCACATGCCCAAATCCCAAAGATCGTGCCAAACGTCTGCGCAACATACCAGCACGCCTTTACGAGCTGGCGGCCGATGTGCGTGATCCCATTATGCAAGAATTTCAAATACCTGCCCAAGCAACACGTTGCTGTTCGGCTTGTCTAATGCGTATACGAAGGAAATTGGATCCACATATTAATCTGACCGATGAGGAACGTCGGACGGATGGCGATGAGTCGGATGTTAGTACATCGTCTTGTGATGAGCGTGAACCCGGCGGCAGTGATACAGCCTCGGTGGAAAGTCCCGAAAGCCAGCGACACAATTCGCTAACAAAGGATCTCGTACAAAAGCCTTCGTCGGCCCAATTGGTGGCAAATAAAAATTTGGGCATATCGACAGTAGAAATAAATAGTTCATCGGCTGCCGACACTACATCAGCGGCGACAACGTCGATTAGTAGTGGTGCCAGCAGTAATACAGTGTCCATCACAAAATCAGATGAACGTTTGTTACCGCCCCTGGGCCATGCCCCTAAGAAACAAAAGACTTCCGAGGAATACGACTCCTCGGCTACAGAAACCGCCGATGAAGAGAATGAGAATTCTCCTGCCAATCGTCAAAGTCCCAAAGTAATACTGAACAGTACGAATAGTGGGAGTGGTGTTGGTAGTTGCAGTGGCAGTTCAGTTGTGGTCTCAACAGCCACAGGACTGGGTCCTCCACCCCCAACATCTGTTAATGGACCAATGCCACCATCTGCATCGTCGTCTGCATCTCCTACCGTTGGACAAGATCCCAAACAAAGTCATGCCATTTCGCGCGATTTACAGGACTATCTTTACAAAGTTATAGAACGTTCGCTGAAGCAAAAGGGTCCGCCACCTGCCAAACCAGCCCAGCCACCCAGTCAAGCAAATCAACTTTCGAATCAACATTTGGTTGGCATGAGCAAACCGCCCATACAACTGTCATTAGATTCAGCTCCCAACAACAGTGGCAGCAGCAGCAACAATAACAGACGCAATGATGTTATTAGCAGCAGCACGAACTCCTCCAACAATATCAGTAGCATCAGCAGTAATAACAACAACAGCAACAATAATTCCAATAACGATGTAACCATTGTTCGGGAATATCGTAATGATGGCCCGATCAAACATCAACCTCAGGCTCATGGCCAGCCATTGATAGTGGGTGGCAGTGGTGTTGGTGGTAGTTCAGTGTCTGCCAATACCGTACAAAACTTGAATGTACGACAATCACAAGTAGTCCAGCAGCCACCACCACCAACGCAAATGGGTCCAAATTCTGTTACAGCTCCAGGACATCCTGAAAATTTGGCAACCTTATCGGTAGTGAATTCGTACATGCCAGGTCAACATTTACCTCCACCTTCGCATGGCATGCTGCATCATCAGCAACATGATATCAAAGCCACCATTACACCTGTTATGAAGGTGGGCAAAACATCGACACCTCCCCACGTGGTGGCACCATCACCCGACAGCATAATCTATGCAACTTCACGTAACAACGAACCTGAGCCTCAGACTCTGGACTTGTCTATTAAGAAACCCTCAAGAGATGGTCCCTCCCCACACAATTCATCGAATACATCCTCCTCCACGTCGTCGGGAGTTGGAAGTGATAGTGGCAGTGGTATATCGTCACGTCATCAACAGCCACCTCCCAGTTCGGGCGTTAAACACGTGGGCAATGCACCCAGCATGTATCGTGGTTCAGAACCATCCCCTCTTATCGCAGCTCCGCCTAATCATGCGTACCTTTATCATCCTCATCCAGCCAGTGTGGGAGTGGGTAAAGTACCACCACCGGGATCCATTTATGTGTCACAAGTACCTGTTCCCATGTCTATAACACAACCACCAGGTGGACCGGTGGGTAGTTCCTCCCAACGAGGGCAATCGTCGCAGCCTCCACCTCCTTCACAACCGCCACCATCACACATGCAAATTTCAAGTCAACACAGCAAGTCCATGGGTGGCAGTGGAGGTGTCAATAAGATGCCACCAAAATTAAGTCCGCAATTAATACATCCACCACCGCCACATTCACATCAGGCTCCCTCACCTTCACAACAGCAGCAGCAGCAACAACAGCAGCTGTTAGTAGGTCCCAAAGGTTCCATAACTCATGGTACTCCGGTGAATAATGCCGCTCAACAGATCATTGTGCACTCAGCCCCAGCGGGAGCGACCCTAAGTCCTAAATTTGACAATTTACTGAGACAAACTCCTCCGTCGGGTGCTACAGGCGCTGAAAGTAATAAATTGGGTTCCATAACTCAAGGCACACCCATACATCTGCCCACACATTTGGACAGCAAACGGGCCTATGAATATGCCTACAAATCTTCACAACGCCAGAGTCCAGCTCAAATGCAACATCATCCGCCACCACCTCAGCAGTCGTCACCACAAGGTCCACCTCAAAATGCCTACACAGTAGGGCCATACTCCAGAGCTCCTTATGCGGTGGAGCAATCGCCCGTCTTAAGTACAAGGCAGATTGTTATGCACGACTATATAACGTCGCAACAAATGCAGGGACAACAACAAAGAAATGTTCCACGTAGTGGTAGTGCAAATTCTGCGGGAACTCCAGCTTCAGGTAAAGAATCACCTTCACCGCGCAACTCAGCCAGTGGACTAGTGTATTACGATAAGGAAAGAGGACGCACCGAATATTCGAGTCGAGCCTCACCGGCAGAACATGCCAATAGGTAAGTTTTTTTTTATTCATATATATTTAACTATTTCGTTGTTACTAATGAGTTTATTGTACATTTGTATGTGAAGTACTCCCAGTCCACATCGTACACCGCCACCGCCACGGCAAGGTGTTATACAACGCCATAATACAGGCTCTAAACCACCCTCACCTGCTGCGCCACCCCAAAATCGTATGCATGTAGTGATGGCGCACAATTTTCCGCCAGGTAAGAATGCCGGAGAACTATTAGAAAGAGATTCAGGTGGTCGTTGGTTGAATGCTCATTTGGATCCTTTTCTTTCTTTAGCCGGTCACGATGCCTTTTCGTCATTCGTTGACGTAGCTGTGCAGCAACCCCAATTGCCAGTGCCCTCCCAAAAAGATGACAAATCATCCGCACCCCCCGGTCCCGGAGGATCATCGGGTGGTCCACCGCCACCAAATGCCGGTCAACCACAACAACCGCCACCGCCCTCACATCACGATCCCATACGCTATCAAATGAATCGTGATCAACACATGGCCGCCCTGCAAATGCAACATCATCACCAGCAACAGGCAGCAGCAGTGGCCCAACAGCAACACCAGGCCGCTGTAGCCGCTCAACAACATCAGTATCGGCAACAGCATGCTGCTGCGGCTGACATGCAACGTCGTATGGAACAGGCCAAACGTGATCAGCGCATGCACAATGCGGCCATTGAGAGAGATCGTGACATGCAACAGAAACGACAAGAGAGAGATCGTATAGAACGAATGCATGCCGAACGTTTAGATCGCGAAAGAGAACAGCAAGAACGAGATCGCGAGAGAGACCGTGCAAGAGATCGTGAGAGACGTGAACAAGAGCGTGCCGCCGAAGAGCGAGAGCGTGATGGCAGACGTATGGAGCGAATTTATGCTGGTAATGTTGCAACAGCGGCAGCAGTGGCAGCGGCAACGGGACAACCACATTATATACGTGGCCCACCACCACCAGAAACTGGACCACCACGTACGATACCAGATCGTGAAAGAGATCCGTAAGTATTTTTCTCTTTAAAGATCGTTCAACATCCCATACCATTTTACGACGAATTGTAGTTCCAAAAAGTTGCGAAGGGCTGACAGCATTTTTCTCACTCAAGTCTATTTTCATTTGTGATGGTTATTTTTTTGTTTTGTAAACATTTCATACATTTTACAGCTTTTTTTTTTTGCTTATTGTGTTTTTGTTGTGTGTGATCGTTCTCTCATTTATCTGTATGTATTTGTATTTGCTTACTAATTAACACAGCTATCATAGGACTCATCCTGGTCAACCACCCACAGAGGGTACATTTTCCGCCCAGAATCTAATCGATGCTATAATCAAACATCAAATTAGTCAAACCAGCACAGAGCCCAACCGAGATTTAACGAGAACAGGATTTGTAAGTTGTTTTTTTATAACAATATTTGAAAATTTGCCTAAATTAACCCTTTAATGGACAAACAGAAAAGGTTATTTCGTAAATGTTTTTAATTAAACCCTGTATGAGAAATTAATTATGATTTCATAGAATATTTCGGCAACATATAACACTTTTTCTGCGTCCATTTGATGGTTAATTTTGAAATAGTAAAATATACTTTTTGCAATTATTCTAATTTTTATTTGTCTGGTTTTCTGTGCAGTATAATTCCCGTGATATTGGACCACCGCGCCATCCCACAAACGCTACAATATCGTCTCTACAAGCGGCAGAAAACAATGGGAAATCATCATCGCCCAACGTTATTAATATTGATTTAGACAATGATCGCAGTACCGTGGCTTCATCATCGTCTTCGTCCAGTGGAGGAGGTGGTCACCACGAGCCCCCCTCAGCACGAAATTCCCGCGGTGGACACAGTGGCATGCCAACCTCATCGCAGGCCCCACCACCACCATCCCAATCGTCTCAAATGCGTACGAAAAATATAACATTTGGTGAACTGACCGATAAAATTATATCGAATGATTATCACAATCCAATGCATTTACGAGCACCGCCACCACACCCGACGAACTTTATGCCCTACATGCAAGATCCCCAGGGCATAATAGCCACCGATGTGTGGAAAATGAACAGAAGAGTGCAAAAAGAGGTAGAAGCTGCTGCAGCAGCCGCGGCAGCAGGCCCGAAAGGAGTTCCACCATCTTCACAGCAACAGGGGGTTAATTCAAATTCCAACCCCGGCACGCCCACCAATCAGGGCGGCAGATCTACCACACCGGGTGATGATCGCAATATAATAAGAATGCCCCAGTCCCATAGTCCCCGTAAATACATGCAAGAGTTTATGATACAAGCTCAGGACTATCATTATCAACAGCAACAACAACACCAACAGCAACCTGGTAGTTCTATTATGAGAGGAGGGTCTGCCTATGACTCTAATCCGGGTCCGGGTGGATCTTCTAGTTCAGCTGGAGGTGGTGGTGGTGCAGGACCACCAGTAGTACCAAATCACACTTTCGATACTATGAAATATGTACAAAATCGTATTGTTGAAGTAATGCGCACCGAGGATGATCATCGTGCTGCCACCGGTGGTGGTCCAGGCGGTGTTGGTCCTTCCAATGATCATCACGATCATCACAACGATCATCGCATGAAAGATCTACATGAACCGCGTAAAACACCCAATCAATATGACGATCGTGATGGTGGCAGACGTTCTGCCAGTAGTGATTCATCACATTCGCATCCATCTAGCATGGTCGGTGGCCCCTATCAGCCTTCACCAGTAACAACATTTGCACCCACCACATATGCTTATCCCTATAGCGCTTTAAATGTACCCAGTTCCGTGGCCGGTCTGCCGCCACCACCGCAAATGAGTTTAAATGTGGCCCATCAAATGCCACCCACTTCTGGTTCGTCTGCTCACAAACAACCCAGCCATGTATTACACGGCGGTAGTGGTGGCATGGGCCATGATGGTGGCCCCAACTCGGTGGTAAGTACTACATCGGGTGGAGGACCTGGTGGTCAGGCGGGTTCGGCTAATGAACCTAAACCTCTGCTGTCGGCTCAATATGAGGCATTAAGTGATGAAGATTAGTTGTGACTTCAGGCGTCTGGGGTGCAACATCGATATCAAACACAGACCCAGACGCATGCGATACATTCTCAGCAACAATCACAGCAGCAACAGCATCATAATGTGCAACCACAACCACAACAACAACACCATCCCACACATCATCAATATCAAGTTGCTGTTAATCGTTTGTCAGCTGAGGAACAACCACGAAGTATACGAAGTCACAAGCACTCTAGCTCCCAACAACAACCGCAGCAACAGCAACAGCACTATCAAAATAGTCAACCACAGCAACATATTAACCTGCAACAGCCACAGCAACAACAGCAATACAATTATGCACGTAATGTTTATAAAACTCACGATTTAACAATAGAACATCAACAAACACCTCAAACTCAAAATCAACTGCAACCAACAACACATTATCATCATCAGCAGCAACAGCAGCACTTACAACGCCAACAGCAGCAGCAGCAACAACAACTCTCATTTAATGGTAATATGAAAAATAACAACAACCTCAATACAAACAATAATAACAATCGTTATTTTTAAGACAAGAAACAAATCTAGAAATTTTTCCCTACTCACTCACTCACTTCCTCCTCCCTTACTCTACCACTCCTACTGAAATAGCGAGCATTTATTTGATATTTAATGGGAAAAATTAGAAAGAAACACCAACTACGAGAGATGAATTTAAAACAATCTTTTTACGAGTGCTCCTCTTTATTACTCTCTCAACATTCTCGCCTATACTTAGACAAACACTATGAAAATGTAAAAATAATATAAATAATAATAAAAATTTGAAATAAAAATTAAAAAAAAAAATTATATATTCAAATAATTTAACATATAAATAATATTTATAAACAAAAACACAATTTATATATATTACAAAAAAACAAAAAAATGTTTTTACTCTTTAAACTTCTTAACTTTCTATATACTCTCTATCCCGTCTCATGTATACTAAATTGACAAACACTTTAAGGTTTTTTTGTTTATGGAAATATAAATTTTATTATCTCTTTTTTAATATTATTATTAAAAAATATTGCGTTATTTTTTGCCTTTTGAACATGATGTTGAAGTTTATTTTATACTTTGAATTTGTATTTTTTTTTTTTTTTTATAAATATCATTATATTTTAAATTAATAATATTTAGAGAGAAACACTTAACACTCACTGTGTCATGAAACATTTACAATTTATAAATTATTATATAAAATTATATTTATAATAAATTACTTAAAATAAATTCTTCATACACAATTTGATATTTATATATAGAAAGAAGCATATGAAGAGAAAGTTTTTCAAAACCTAAATTTTGATGGCAGTTATTTAAATGATTTCCTTAATTTGCTGGAAAATTCAAATTTCTTGAAATTAGTTTTTAAAATCATTTGCTGATCTCATAATGTTTAAAAATATTTAACGTTTTATGAAAAGAAAGAAATATTTTAAATTATTTTATTTTTTTTTTTTGTTTTCATAGAAATCTTATATTTTTGTTGAAATATTTGTAAACAAATTTCTTAATTTAAAAATGTAGAAAGTTTTACCTCCATATTCTTAAGTCCCCATTCATACTGTGAAACATTTGAGTTTGTCGATGAAAGGGAAAAGAGGAATGGAAAAGGGAACTCGGTTTCATGTACATAAAGTTTTTGTTGAGTATGCCATCCACATTTATTCGTTCATATTCGTTCTATACAGAAATGTCAAAAACTGAAAAGCAAAAACTTCACTGTGTGGACACGAATGCAGTTTCAAAAGAGAATTTGGTAAGGTTTTGCAGCCAATGTTTCACAGTGTGTACCTGGACTAAACAATTTTTAAGTTTATAAAAGGTTTTTAAAACAAAATTTCTGTTTGAATGAATTTGACTAATTTAATGTTTCTAAAGATCCTTTGGAAAAAGAACAAAAATATCTTAAAGAGACCAAATTAAGAGCCGTTTAGTTTTAATGGAATTTCGGAATTCTCTTTTTCAAGAGGTCTAATTTAAAATAAATTAGACCTTGGAAATGCAGTTAATTCAAAAAGCTAGACATTTATCCTAAAAATTGTCATTATTTAGACGTTAATAAATGAAAAAAGGATCCCTGTTTGTTCAAAAAGAAATTGGCTTATAGGGTAAACTTTCAAGTTAGACAGGGAATGGAAAAATATTAAAAAAATTATCCTTCAAAGAAAAATATTCCTCAACTTAGTTTGTATTTACTACTTCTGAATTATTGAATGAAAAATGCTCTGAAAGACCTTGTTACTTTTTAAATACGAAATTCTTTTTATTTTATTTTGTATAATGGAAATTGCCAGTATAACTTTAGGTTAAAACATAATTATACATTGTAATAATGGGGGCTAGAAAACAGCTTTACTTTTTCTGAAAATCCAAAATACCCAATTAATTATACTTTCGATCGAAATGGAATTCTGTGACAGGGGAGTCTGTTAGTTTGCCTTTTATTTTTGACTATTTTCTAATGTTTGATTTATTTATTGTTTTAAAAAATGAGACATTTAAAATAGTAAACAAACTCTATTAAGCAAACGATTAGACTCAATAATTTAAACTGAAACTAAAAAGAAACTTGTATTTTTGTCTAGTATTAAATTTATAAACAACATTGTTGGAATATACATGAAGTGAAATTTTGATATTTGAGGCTATTTTAAAAATGTTGTATTCGAAAAATCTAAAGGTGTAAAATTTGAAATTAATGAACTCTTGTAATATATTAAGTATTTGGTAAAAATGTTATAATTGAAGAGGACAAACAGAAAAACACAAATATACTATGCGTTTTGAAAGGTATTTTGTTAAATAACAAAGATATTAGCTTCCTATTGCCTTTTTTTAAATATATGTTTAAGAGAATTTGTAAATGCAATGATTTTTAGCTATTTTCATGAAATTAAACTGCAGTGTCATAAAAAAAAAACAGTTCTAAATGTGTTACTGCTTCATTTTGTGAGAAGTGCCACGGTGGGACTGATATTTACCTTTCCATTAGGTGGTTTGATCGTTTGACCTACAGCATTATTGCAAATTAAGCTTTTTCGAACGCTAAACTTTCATTAGGCTGCAGTGATGCCATAATACTAAATGTGGAAATGCAAACTTGCTTAAAGAAGTTACAAATTCAAGTTGAAATGTTAAATTATAAAGTTTTTCTTTTTATTTTATTATATTATTGCATCAATATGTTTACATTATATTACATTTCGATTAAAGTTTCTTTCTTTTACCATTAAATTTTTATTTGAGTGTGTTTTAAAGAATTTTTTTTTTTTTTTTTTTATAAAAATCTTGTAAAAATAACAATTTCGTTAAAAAAAAATACGTGTATGTATAAACAACTGTTGGCTGTTTTCTATTATTAAACCTATATGAGAAAAAAAGAACCTTAAATAAAAGAAATTCATACAAAAAATTCATTAATATAATGAAAAAAGAAAATGAATTTACATTTAAGTTTTGTAAAAATAAACTAAAACTAGATAAAACTTACCAAAACACTACCTACTTTACATTAAATAAAGAAATTACAAAATAAATTATTTATATTAAAAACAAAAGAAAGAAAATTTAAGTTTTAATACTTAAATTTAAGCAAAAAAGAATGAAGAAAATAAAATAAACTTAAAGAAAAAGAAAACAAAACAAAACGCTAAGACTAAAATATGAAAATTAATTTAATAATAATCAAGATAAAGGACACAAACAAACCAGTAAAAACGTACACACTTATAAGTTGAAGAAAATGAAGAAGATGATGAATGAGATTTAGGTTACAAACAAACATGATAAAATTGTACAACAAAAATGTAATAGAATTTTTCAATACATACATAATTACTAAATATATCTATCTATACATATAGTATATACATAAACAAATAATTTATAAAATTATTAACAAAATAAACAACAAGAATAATAATAATAATAATGATAATTTAAATATATTATTATAATGATTATAACTTTTGAAGACAAGACACACACAAACACACACACTTTGTAAAAACATTTTCAGAAACGTTTTATGCTGCAAACAATTTAAACTGCATTATAAGAATTATATTAATAAAACAAATTATGTTTTTATTTTTATTTTTTTTTAAATAAACTTATAAAATAAACAACAATAAATCGTATAAACATAAAAAACAAATATTATTATTAAAAGATATAAAACAAAAGAAATTTAAATTCATACACATTTTTTAAGTTTTTTTTTTTTTTTTTTTCTTTTCAAATAATTTAAACCTAATTTCGTATATATATAAATATTAAAAATACAACAAATTACTGATAATTAATATTAAAAAAAAAAAACAAAATAAAAATTCAAAAAAATATAAAAAAAATTAGTTTGTAATTTTGCCTTAAGTTCTAAGCTTAAAAAATTAATTCTTTAATTTAATATACATATAAATAAACCTACAAAAAAATTACAAAAAAAATATATATATAAATAAAATAGTTATAAACAAAACAATATGATCATTGTAAAATACCACAAAAAAATGAATAGTTATTTAGTTTATAAATATAAAACAAAAAATATGAAAAAATTAACAAAAAAAAAAAAAAATCAATAAAAATAAAAATAAACTTTTAGCTTAATATAATTTTTATTATTATTTCTTTAACTATAAAAAAATTATATTTAAATATTATTTTTTAAAAATAAAATTTCAAATAACTTTTTGTAATAAAACAAATAAATATTTAAAACATAAAAAATAAAATAAAAAAAATTTTGTAATTATATTATTAATATCACACTCCTCCTCCTCCCTAAATATACATAATAATAAATATATATAATTAAACAAAAAAAAAAAAAAAAAAAACAAAAACACAAACAATTTATTTAAAACTTTAAATTTTTTCATTTCTTATTTTATTTTTTCTGTTTGTTTTATAAGTTAATTATTATTATTATTACTATGCATATATAATTTTCTAATTTAAAACAAAACTTATATTTATGTATGATTTTTTTTATATAACTAAACCTTAAAAAAAAGAAGAAACATAAATTTAACTCTTTTTTTACCTAAGTAGCAATTGTCAGATTTTTTTTTATAACTCTAAAATTATAAATTAAAAATTGTTATTTCTCTTAAGTTTTTTCCTAATAAATAAATAAATCCTTAAAAAAAAAAAAACAAAAATATTTTCAAAATTATTTTTAATTTTCACACTCAACAAACAAACACCTCCCCCATTTTTGTTGATTTATTTATTTTTTCTTACAAAAAAAAAATAATTCTTTTAACAAAAAATCCACAAATATTTATATATATAAAATATAATAAATTAAATAACATCTACAAAAAAATAATATTAAAAATTAATAAACATAACATAATTAAACAAAAAATGGAAACCAACAACAAATTACACTTATTACCACATAAACATTTTATTGGTAAACAAAACAAAAAATACAAAATTAAAAAAAAAATTAAAACCAATCCATATACAAACAAAACATAAAATTTAAATAAATAAATAATAACAAATACATAATGAACATATAAATTTAAACAAAATGTTGGTTATAAAACAAACAAACACAAAACCACAACCTTAAGGTGACGAAGAAAATGAAAACAAATCTGAATATAAAAATAATGAAGAAAAAAAAAGAAATTATTAGAAAATAAATTCAAAATGAAAAATATTAAAAAAAAAATAAATTAAAAAATGTGTTTTTATTTTGGCGACGACTTGAAAGGGAAATACTTTTCTACTACCAAAGCGAATTTATTTAAAGCAACATGGATTTTGTTTTTGTAAAAATATTTCCTAGCCGTCAAGCAGCTAAATAAATAATTAATTACAGGCTGTAAGATTTATATCTTTTTAGAGGCTTAACAGAAGGAATTAATATATTTTCAAGGTTTTTTGATGATTTTTAGATAAATTCCAATTTGTATCCTTTTTTATAATTTTTTTATTTTTTTTATCATAAATATGAGTTTAATCTTCAGTTTTGAAAAATGATGAGAAAAATGTGATATTTTTATTGGAAGAACATATATCCATTCATATACTTGAATGTGATAAATGAAAAGGAAACTGCTGTTTTTACATCTCATTTGAATTACGGTTCCATTAAAATTAAGATCTGTAGAAAGTTTTAGTTTATTTATGTTAATACAAGAACAAACAAGAAGGTCAACACTCTGACTCACGGCAAACAGAATTGCGGATTGATAATTCCAGTTTTCCATCCCCTTTCATTTGGAATTGGTAAAAATAATAAAAATTTATGGGTGCCAAAAAAAAAATATGCTCTGCGACAGAAAACAACTTCAAATCTGTGAGTTCACACAAACACATGCGATTCTCCTTCCTCTAAGGTCTTCAGTAATCTTCAAGCACTTATGGCAATTTTATATAGGACGCTCGACAGCCGACTTTCAAGGAGATTATATTATGCGCTGTCCTGGAAAAATATAAAAAAAAATTGTTTTGCTTATCGAAAAAAAGAAACGGCTGTGGTAGGTGCTAAATGTGGTGATGGTAAAAATAATAAACAGCTAGCAAATTCAACAACCCAAACGTAGTAAAAAAAACTTGAAACCACAACAGGATACCTTTAGGATGACAAATTCAAAATGAACCATGAACAATTTTTAATAGTGGTAAATTTATTAAATTCACCATTATATTTATATACAACATGATTTCTCGTTTTCAACACTTTTTCATTTACCACAACGAACCATTTTTTTTAATGAACAGCATACTTTAAGGATGACAAATAATGTCACCTGTTGTAAAAAAAAGTACTAAATTCTTACTACTATTCTAATACAACTGGGTTATGTTAAACAAAACCTGAACAGATTTTTTTTTGCATATTCTAGTGAAAACAAACAAAATAGGAAAAAATTAATTGTTATTTTATAAGAAAAGTAAACAATAAATAATAATATGGAAACTGTGTTATTAACTAATATTAAAAAATTATACGATAATGAATTATACAGCAGTGTTATAACCGCAGTAAGTACTGAAAAGCAAAAATCTCCAAAAAAAAAATGTTTAGCAGGCAAAAAAAAATCTTCAGACTGTGTAAAATTAATTTGTTGCTTGTGATTTTTATTTCTAGGCCAGTTTACTTAATACTCTTCTACAAAATGATCGCTCCTTGGCCACTCCAGAATTAGAGTACCAAGTGTTGTTATTTCATGCCAATGCCTGCTATCAGGAACGCCAGTTTCGCATGGCCATCAAACAATTGAATGCGGCTCTGCTGATGCGAAAATTTATGTGTCGCTATAAGACATCTCATCTGACGGCCGTAGAAACAGGTTATGAGCATTTCAATGAAACCGAAACGCGTTATCGTTTGGCCAAATGCCATCAAGATCTAGCCGAGACCACGCAAGCGATCAGTGTTCTACAGGCTTTGCCGGCCAAAGCACGAACACCCAAAGTGAACTTATTCTTGGCCAAATTAATACAGTCTGGTGGCTCTAATAGCACAGAAGCTATTTTAAATTATAAAGAAGTTCTGCGTGAATGTCCCATGGCTTTAGAGGCCATAGGGTCGCTGTTGGAATTGGGTGTGGATGGTATAGAGGTCAATTCGTTAGTGGTTAATGGTAAGCTAATGCTTTTTCATTATATTCAAGTAGAATTTCAAATTTGGTTTTAACCGAAACCGCGGTTTTTCAAGGCCTAAAACTGAAACCGACAATTATTCTTCGGTTTTTACTTTTAATCTATTTTCAGTAGAAAAATTCAAAATTTAGAAATGAGTAACAAACTTTTTCATACAATTATTCATTCAATATCTCTAAAAACAGATCGGTATAAATATCCTAAGATTTGTTTAATTTTTTTAAATTGTATTACAATAATTGCTTCAGATGATGTATCAGGCTACCTTTCGCAGGCTAGGCAAGGAAACCTGTTAATAAAGCATGATACAACATATTAGTCTACGAGTATTTCCTGACAATTAAACTTAAAATGCCTGTTTATTTATTCAATTTCAAAAAAAAAAAAAAAAAAAAAATGTAACAAAGTCTTACATATTTTCAAATAGCCAATAAAAGTATGGAGTAGTGAATGGTATGAGAAGCTAATAATCGATTTTCGACTTTTCGATCAACCATTTTCATTTCGATTTTTACAGTCGATTAATCGAACCCAATAATCGATTTATTAATAATCGATCTTCATTTTTGGGAACTACAGCAAATTACTCACATACGCTATAATTACAGATTAAAATCATGTTTTGGAAGAGTATTATAACTCCTTTATATTAAGTATCTCATTTTATAAACCGTAACGGCAAACATTTGATAACAATTTTATGAAAAAAATTTCGTAGCACTTTTTATACAATTTTCTTCATTTTCGTATTAAAATATGAGATCCTCCGTTAATATTTTCCGCTGTCAGCTGAAGATTAATATGTTGTAAAACTTAATGAAAGCAAAAACGTAGACAATACTACAAATGCCTGAATTTGATTTCTATTTCGATTAATCGTCATCAAAAATCGATTTCAGCATAAAAATCGGAGTATATAATCGATCATGAAAAAATCGATTTTAGACCCTGAAAATCGATGTTCGACCATAATCGTAATCGATTTACCATTCACTAGTATGGAGTACTAGCTGAACCGGTGCGCTTCGCTACCACAATTGGAAGAAAGAAATAGTACTATTAAGTCTCCCTTTGTGAATTAATAATAATTCAGGAAAGCATGTTTCTAGTTTCATGTTTATTGATTCATAATAATGTAGATTCTAGCTCATTATAAACGTTTTATTAGAATAAAACAGTATCATAAAGACCCAAATCTTGTATTCCTACTCAGAATCATGAATGTCTAATTTCATATTTCTGTGTCCAGTATTATAGAAAATACAAAAGAAAGGTACCACTATAATCACCTTTTGTGAATTCTAACTCATTCAGAATCATGTGTGCCTAATTTTCAAATTTATGGTTTATTATAAAATATTCAAAAACTACCTTTACAATAAAGAAATAGTAATATTAAGTATCCCTTTTGAATTCACATTCACTAAACCATGAATGCTAAATTTCATGTTTCAATGTCTACCGTTATAAAATATTCAAATATTCAAGTCCCTTGTTTATATTCTAACTCAGTGAGGATCATGTGTGTTTAATTTCCTGCTTATAGGTTCATTATTATATGAATTTCAATAATACTTAGTTTCTTTACCTCAATATTATTATGCCCTCTATCCTTGATTCTTTCTTTACTCAGAAGCATATCAACCAACTATTGTGTATACATATAAGTGAAATAATTAAATATACTAAAAAGTACCATTAGAAGAAAAACCGAACCGAAACCGATCGGTTTTAAATTTTTTAAAACCGAAACCGCGGTTTTGAAATTCTTTGGTTTTTTGAAACTCTATATTCAAGTGAACAAAAACATTTATTTCTCACAGCCAGCTCAGTGCCCAAAAACATGGAATGGCTGAGCACTTGGATTAAAGGTCATGCACAATTGTACAGCCGCAAACATTTAGAAGCCTCCAAAACATTCCAAAGCATAAATGAGAAAACTAAATTCCATCAAAATGAACATTTGATTACACTGATTGGCAAATGTTTCTACTACTATGGGAATTCCACTCAGGCCCAACATTATTTAGAGACTGCTTATATGTTGAATCCCTATAATTGGGATGCCATTATGCCCCTGTCGGTGGTCTTTGAGTACAATCAAAAGCTGCAAGAACTTGACAAACTCACAGCACAACTAACCAATATCCATGAATTTACATCCGGCCATTGGTTTGTTTTGGCTCAGAGTTTCTATGCCAATGGCAAACTGGAAAAGGCTGCCTCTTTTGCCAATAAGGCCTTATCCGTCAATCCGCGCAATGTTGAGGCCCAATTATTGCGAGGTAAAATATGTTTACAAATCAAACGCCACAAGGATGCCATTTACTTTTTTAGGGCAGCCCAGTGTATAGCTAATTATCGCTTTGAAGTGTATAAGGGTTTGTTTCATTGCTATGTGGGCATGAAAAGAGCCAAAGAAGCCCAGACCATGTGTGCCATGGCAGTGCGATATTTTCGAGAATCTCCGAGGAGTTTGGTGGTGAGTATTAAAATTTTATTATATTTTTCCAAAATTAATGAATTTTCTTTACATTTAGATGTTTGCCCGCACTCTCATCCACTCCACCCATCCCACTGTGAAGAAAGGTGCCAAAAAAGTCGTTAGCAAAGCTTTGGAAATCGATGAACATTATGCGCCCGCTGTTGCCCTAATGGCTGAACTCTGCCACTCGGAGGGCGAAACCCAAGAGGCCATTACTTTGCTTAAAAAGCAAGTGGTCAATTATCCACATTTTAAACTCTTCACGATGTTGGGTGACATTTTATCAGCTGAAAAAGATCTTAATGGTGCCTTGGAATACTACACAATTGCTTTGAGCATGGAACCTACATATCAGCGTGCACTGGACGGAGTCAATGCCTTGGGCAAAGCCAATTGGGCGAGTAATAAAAACGAACAGGACACCTCGATGGCATCGTCGACCAATCCAGACGAAGAATGGCCCATTGAATGTGATGAGCCATCAATTGAGGCGGTAGAATTTTCATCGCCAGCTGTTGCGCACGATGACAATGAGTCGGATACATTTTCGGATCCATTTTGGCAGGATGTTGATGCCGAGTTAACAAATTAATTTTTTGTTTTGTTTGAAATTTAATTTTTGTTAGATTTTATTCATTCATTTGTTTTTTGTTCATTCTTTGTTTTTTAATTCATTTTCATTTACCTTTATATCATTTTTATTTAATCGTTTAAAAAAGACTTTCCAAGTTGCATTGTGTACAACTTTACATTTCCCCCCATATCCCAAATTCGAATTTATACTTATACATTTATTTTAGTTATAAATTGTTTAAGTTGTATTGAAAAATAAAATTTAAGAGAAATAAAAACTACAGTATTTGTTTAAACTTATAAAACAAAGTGTATTTAATCTAATTGTCTAGACTTTTTAGGACATTTTTAAAACAAAGGTTGTTTTATCATGCATAAATTACTATTTTCTAGAAAACGTTTCATATTTTTTAGTAATTATATTTTCTAGAAAACGTTTTCGAATTACAGGCTATATGACAATAACGGCCCCTTGGGTGTTTAATTTTTGTACGAATACGAGAATTCACAAAATTTTGCAAGAATATTTAGTTTAAGTATAATTAAAATGATTGTTTAACTATTTAGCATACTCTGGAGTTAATTTTAATTCATTAACGTCGGGCTCAATTATTCCAATAGTAATTTAAAGTAATACTCCCAAGAGTTCTTCAAAGTTGTTTCAAATCTCATGTTGACGGCCTCCTGGAATAGGGATATTTTTGACCCAAGTAAATTGTATTTCGAAAGTCTTCTTCGAATCAAATTATAAATTTTTCTTAAAGTTTTAAAATTAGATATAATACACCCCAAAATATTAACACATTTGGGTTCAATTCCGAATTTTCCATGTTTGTTTTTTTAAATGTATAAAATACAACATATCAAGTATTCGTAATTTGGAGGGCCATGCCTCAGGAACTTTGGACTTGCGACAAAACAACCTATGCCTTCATGTTTAAAATAAGTAGATGTACCTCTGGTAAAAATTTGGTAACGATCCGGATTGGCGCCCATAAACTAGAGTTTAACCACAAAAAAGTAATTGTTTGAGTTAAAAATTGATTTACATTATGATGGTCTTCTTTTTATAGTTGATATTAACTATTTAAACAATTAAAAAATATTTCTCTTTTACAAAACTATTTTTATTAGCAAATCTTTATTCTTGTTAAATATTTAATTCAAAAAATCCATAATACAACTTAAAATAAACAAATTCTGCTCTTATTACAAATCTATGTAGCCTCCGTCGTTGCCGTCGCCTCCGCTTCCTTCTCAACACCACCGCCATTCTCGGTAACAGTTGCCTCTTTCTTGTTCTTTTCCTTCTTATCTTTCACCACTTTTCGATAGGCTTCCAAATCTTTTGTTAGCGGCTCCACAAAACTCTCAAACTCCAGTTGTTTCAAGGCATCTAAAATATTTGTGGCCGTAATGGTTTTATGATTTTGTTTACGGGCCAACGACGTAGAAGTGGATGTGAGAAATATAACAAATACAGAAGCAGCTCTGGCAATGGCCGCTCTAGCCTCTTTGGAAACATTGGCACTGTCCGGCAGTCCTTCTTTGATGAGACGTGTAATGACAGCATTTGGTAAATTTAAATCTTCAATGCGTTCAACCATGTTTTATAAGTTTTTTATTTTTTTATTAAATAATTAAGAATTTAGGAAGAATTACAACCTTTCCGTTTGTTAGCAGATGTTTACTTAAATTGTTTATTAATGTTTGCTAAATAAAAGTGTGAATCAAGGCGAATTTATACAAGGTGGTGGCAGTTCTACAAAAACAACAATTGGTCTTAACAAATGTCAAAAAACAAAAATGAAAAATTAAACAAATATGTATTAAAACTTAATATAGTGTTGATAATTGAATAGTGAGGGTTTTACTTATTTATGTAAAAAATAAATATTTTGTTAATAAGCTTAGAATATGTAGATATTTAAATATAAACAAAAGCTTTGACAACTGTTAGAACCAAAAAGCGAAAAAAAAAGTTATCAGCTGAATGGCTGACTCCACCTTGTATAAATTCGCCTTGGTGTGAATGTTTTTGGCGCATTTGAAACTTTGTTTATGAGTGAAATGAAATGGAAATGAAATGCAGTCATATGTTTCAGGGTTGTACTTAAAAAAATGTGTTGTCTGCAGGGTTGCATTTTGAAAATGAAGTGGTAAAGAAAACGGTAACGGCTTATATTCTTTTAAATGTTTAGTTTATAAAAATACTTTCTGTATTACAGTTTACATTGGCAAATTTTTGTGAGATAAATCGCAGCAAATTTTTTGTTTCTTGGGTGAAGAACCAAAAGTTTAACAATGTCACATTGATTGCGATTGTAGGAGATTTGTCATGTTTTTTTGAATTGTTGGATTTTATGGGATAGCAAATGAAAAATGTATAAATTACAAACGGAATGACAAACTAATATATATCCTTACCATTGGTATATATAAGTTTGTAACTCCATAAAGTATATATATTCTGGATCGTGTAATTATATGTTTTATTCATTCAGTTACATAATCCTAGCCAATTGGCCATAATCGGTAATTAATTTCACCCGCTAGATATTTTCTTGAGCTGTAATCCACCGATGTTCTCAAAGTCAATATATCCCAACCATCGCTCAAATTAAGCCGGATATATCCGTGCTACTGTACGAAGCCGCGACGGACATTTGAACTGCGAAATCTTCCACACATAATAGCATACATGGACCTTCAAATAAAAAAGAATTTATTTAACATTTCTTATGGCTTATTGGAAAACTCTTTATATAACCAATTTTGTGTAATTTACAGTTTTTTATATTAAGTTAACTTTCCGAAAAAACGCGTATGCTAAGTTATAAATGTTTTTTTGATTTTAAACACTTTTCAAAAATAAATAATTTTTATTTTCTTATTAACATTATATGTAAGTGATCACGCAGTATTTACATAGTTATATTATTTTCATAGTTGTATTGAGTAGACTTGATTTCAGTTTAAATTATTTAACTAAAATAACCTAAAACCTACAAATAATGAAATTTGTTTTTATGCTATACTTTAGTTGGCAAAGCAACAATGAATGGCTGGTGGTGGCTCATGATCATTTAACATTTTGGCCTTTTAGTGGTCAAAAATGTGATTTTCTTGATGTTGTGTAAAAAGACATAAAACGTTTTCAATAAAAATTAATTGAAAACATTTTGATTAATCAGATTAAACGAAATACGGCTGATGTTGTTTTTGTAATTTAAGATGCAAAAAACAAATTTGGCTTATTGTTGTTGTTGTTGTTGTTAGCTGCTGCAGTTGTTTCTTTATAAGGACAACAAATAGGTGGTTAATGTTGCAATCAACAAATGTTGTTTAGTTGACAGCTAGTTTGTTGTTGTGGCTATTGCTTTTATTGTTGTTGTGTTGTTGTTGGTAGTTAAACAGATCGTATCCGTGTTGAATTGTCGCTACAAATTGTCATGATTGTTGTTGACTGTTGACTACACTCGCACACATACACTCAACTAAACAAATTAGATTTAAACATTTACAACAATAAAAAAACACAACATATATAAGAAGTTTTAAACATTTGATTTTGTTGTTGTTGTTATTGTTATTGTTTTTGCTCTGTAGTTTTTTTTAGTAGTTGACAGTAAGTTAAGTTTGAAGTTTAAAACACAAATCGCTCCCGGCAGCCAGCCATGCAGTCAAATATACAGCCACCACCAACCACACATAAGTCGTTTAAGTCAAAGTTAAACGCTGGAAAAAAATCTAACGAACGACCGACAACGACCTCATCATCACGACTTTTGTTTTTATTTAAAATTCTGTTGGTTTGGTTGTCGCTCTGTCTGTATGTGAGTAAAAATGTTTGTTGTTTGTTTTGGTTTGACATAGCGGTGTTTTGGGAGCTGTTTTTGTTGCACATTTTTTGTTGTAATATACCCTACACCACTTAGGGCGGGTTTTTGGCTTAATCTATGAATGTTGTTTTTGGGTCGTCGATTATTTTGCTACATAGTTTAAGCGGCCTACATTAACAAATAAATCTGAAAGTTCAAATTGCTGATGAAAATATATTTGTATAGGAAAACATAAAAATTGATCATTCCGGTGCTAAGGAGGATTTAAGAATCTGGAAAATATATTATTTGAAAAGATTATTGTTTCATAAATTACTCACTGTTTTGATAACAAAATGTGACATTTTCTGACGTTGTGTATGGCACAAGTTTAAACCATAGAGAATAGACATAGAGCGGAAACTCTCCTGTTAAAGACCTAACTCAGTTGTCAGAAACCTAAGTGCTGAGAATGTATTAGTAGAAGAAACTATGTGAAAACAAAAACAACACTCGTATGTGTGATTATTTTGAATTTTTTTTTTAGTTTCCGCTCTATGTTTCACTATGGTTTAAACTAGAACATAAAAACATAAACTTAACGATTTTGCAGGGAGGATAACCATTAAATTTAAAGTTGTTATAAAATTGCTTTTCAGGTCAATTGAAAGTGTAGGTAATTGTTAAGCTGATCTCAACTGGCATTAATAATTATTATATTTCAACTTTTTTTTGAGAAGAATAAATATCCAAAAAGTACAACAAAAACTTCATCAAAAAGGAGCACGTGACATGTAGTCCATTTTTTGTGGTTGTTGTTGCTCAAGTCCCTCTTTTGGTTTGACAATTTCTCTGACTGCAATCAATTGAAAATTTGCAAATTTCTGTTCCATTTGTCTTTGTTGTTAATGTTTGTAACTTTTTATTTATCTTCCTTTGTTTTCGTTGCCGTTTGGAGGTGCTACAAAAACATGCTAAAAATTGAACGTTAATTTGAAAAGGAGAAGTTATTTATTTGTTGTTGATTATTTTATTTAAGTTGTGGTTGTTTTCGTTAGTGTTGAATTTGTTGCATTAAATTACTGGATCGTGGTATCATGATTTTATGCAAAAAGGTTAAAAAAACCCTTAAGAAATTAGCATCAGTCATGTTCTGTAGTTTAATTTAATTTTTTTTCCTCATTTTATTATCGTTGCTTTTTGTATTTGAGAAAGTTTTAATTTATATTTACTTTGAGAATCTAAGTAAATTAATTTAGTTTTATTTAATGGTCAGTTAAACAAACGAAGTATTGGAATAAAAATGTTGTGTGAATATTTCTGAAGTGTTTTTAAAATTTTAAAATTAGCGATTCAGAATCAGTTCCATATCAGTGGCCAAAATTCGCAACGGTAAGCAATTTGAAACAAAGATACAGACGACTGTTTAGTTTCGGGTTCATATGATCATATATCCACTATTTATTTGTTGCCTTACACGATCTTGTATGTAGACGATTTCCAAAACTTTTTTGAAAACTACCAGATTTTTATTGCGTTTGCAACAATTGTAAATACATAATTTCACTAATAAAATGTGACTGAATGGTTGGACATTGTTGATTTATAAGGACAATAAATGTTGTTGCTGAATGTATCGGTAACCTTTTGTTGTTGATATTGCTGTTGGTGTTGTTGTTGCATTTTTATAATCGAATTAATTACACACTTGCATAACAATAAATTACAATTACGTATGAACATGTAACGTCATTATTGGAAGAATTATTTTCCTTCGTTTTGTGCAACATTTCGTTTCATTTCATACTAAATAAGTTTTTTCTGTGTGCTTTTTATCGTTTTTGGTGTGACAGCAACCATTAGCCAGGCAGGCGAGGCGCAGGCAGCCAACCCCAGTTAGGCTAGCTGGCTGGCAGTCAGGCTGCCTGGCAAAAGCTTAAAAGTTGCGGTCTTGTTATCCGTGTTGTAAAATCAGTACAACCAGCAATAACAACAAATAGCAACAATATAATACTTACAGCGACAATGATGACGACGATGAGTGCCCGTTAACACAGGAGTATCGGGTTTCAATAGCAACCAGCAGTGCTTCCACTGCAGCAACAGCAAAATTCAGCCAAACAGTTGTACATTTTAATTAACATCATTACCTTTACGACGACAATAACAACAACTACAACTGCAGTGGCGGTTTAATTGGTTGTTGCTGCCATGCTTGATTATTTTATTTTTTTTATTATTGTTATTTCTGTATTTGGTTGTCGGCTGTCTTAGCCTGTGCGCTTCCTTCCAGCTCTTTTGCTGGTGTGACCACGAGAATACTAAAATGTCTTAATTTGTAAACGTCATCGAGCGCACAGATGAATACTGGCCGCCAAACATAAAGATCCATTTGAGAAAACGAAATACCACCACCACAAAGTCATCAATATCAGCAGCCAAAACACTGCAGAAATTTTGTGAGAAAAACGATGGCTAAACGTTTACAGGAGAAATAAAAAAGTATTATTTAACGATCGTACAGGAATATACGTACATACATACATATAAACAGAAATAACAAATATATTGTAAAAATCTAATGGTTAGAGTTTTTCCGTAACAGTAGAATTTTAATTTTTCCAAGGTTCTTTAGGCCGAAATTTTAGACATTAAAAGCGTAATGTACTGGCTGATATTTATAGAACAGTCAATTGTCCAGACTTTGGACCAGTATATTGTCCTGACTATTGTACAGTCTATTGTCCAGATTATAGACCAGTCCATTGTCCCGACTATAGATAATAATATTGTCCTGACTACAGACCATTCTATTGTCCTGACTATTGTACAGTCTATTGTCCAGATTATAGACAAATCCATTCTATCGTTCAGACTATAGATCATTCTATTGTCCAGATTGACTTGTTTATTATTCAGACTATTGCATGTCCAATCATGTCTAATTTTCACAAAAAATCTTACAATTACCTTGCACGACGAAAAAAAAAAAATAATTAGAATTGATCAGCATTGAATTGTTAAAAATGTTACCCTTTATGCTCGGACAGAAAATTAGACATAATCTCTGTTTAATCATTCAGTGCATGGATGGCAAAGTTGGTACATTTGTATATTTTTGGTACAATTCGAAATTGATAAGTACAATGGTACACAAATTACTTAATTGGTACAATTTTAAAAAGAAATGTATATTAACAAATATAATTTTACTTAAATTTTATCGAAAATTATCTTCCATTAGAAAATGTTGACAGAGGAACGAACACAGGTAGACAAAATGGATATGTCTACTCGAATACTCGAAACTTCAAATAAAATGAGCAAAAATGTGAACAAATTTTGTTTTATCCCCTGTCTGTACCTGATAAATTTCTATCATGATAAACTTCAAAATGGTTGTCAAGATAAAAAATTATCAGTTATAGTCTCCATTATTGCTTCGTTATGACAAAATTGTTAGTGCTTTTGCTCAGACAACTTTATCTTGACAACAAAGGTCATTAATTGTTACGATAAATATTTGTCAAGTATAGACAGGGGGTTATAACTATAATATTTGAATATGAGTATGGACGACAAACTTTATAATTTCATTATTACCTACCTCATGCTAAGAATTGGAAGAATTGAAAATCTTTAATAATATATATCCACTCTTTTTATAGTTCCCCTCTTTTTATAGTTTTTTCCCATTAAATAAATATCCTGTTAATAAAATCCTCCTATCAAAGACAATTCCATTTGAACTGGCAACTCTACTCTGTTAGCCAAACATTTTAGTTCTTACACGGTCTTCTCTAAAGTCGTTCGTTCGTTTTAAATTCGTCGTTGTGATTTGTGTTGTCCGTGATTAATATAAAAATAAATATAGTGTTAAATAAAATATTAAACGTTTAAAATAATTAAAAAAACTGCAATTGAAAATTATAAGTGATTGTGTTAAAATAAAGTTTTTATTAATATAAATCAGTGAGAAAAAGCATAATCATCAATAAGATGTGTTTGCAATAATTTTGTTCTTGATGCATTTAGTTGTTGTTGTTGCCCTTTAAAGTTAAACATGATTTTGTGTGTGTGTTGTGTGATGATGTGTTGTTGTTGTATTTGAATGTAAAAAAAAGCATGAATGAAAATATAAAAGAGCAAAATCTATATGAGTAAAAGAAGAGGAAGAAAAAAATGAAAAGTGTTTTTTACACACACAAAATCATTGTTTAGAATTGAGTAAGGAATCATCTTAGAGTTGCCAATTTTCGAGCAAGTGTAAATAAAACGGAATCCGGTTCGGGTATTTAATTGTAACATAATAATGTAATAAATCCATTTTCAAAGATATGTAAATTGTATTTCAGGTGAGTGTATTATTTAGAAACAATAATTTGTATGTATTAATTATTTACTAAAGTGATTTTTGTATAGGTACATATTAGAAATAAATATATTAAATCTTTATATAAAAACGATTTTCGTTTTATCTAATTGAAATACACATCTATCTGTGATCAACTTTGAAAAATCTATTATTTGGCTGACAAATTTTATAAAAATCTAGAACGTCTGTATATGTAGGTACCTATGTTATGATTTTTTTAAAAATACATATATTCCTTAATTTCAGTTTTACCTATATTTCAAAAATAAATTCAAATGTACTAGATTTTCAATTAAAAGATAGTCAATATCAGAGTTTTTAAGCATTCATGTTTAAAAACCATACATTTATAGGTAGAATAGGGTTATAGGTACTTATTAAACAAAAATTATATGTATATAAGAAAACGATGTAAAAAGTATTATTAATTTAATATTTATTTCATAACTTTTTTAATTAGTTAGTAATTTGGCGATTTTTGATTGTAAAAATGTCAAAGTGCGTTTTTCCGATTATTGTCTCCAAAATGAAGATTTTATGAAAAGTTTATAATTACATCAAGGTTATCATAAAATCATTTAATTAACGAATAAAAGGAATAAGTGTTGATTTAAAATGCCAACTCAATGACAATTAAAAAAAGTGTACATAAAAAATATAATTTTACTTAAATTTAATAGAAAATCATCTTCCATTAGAAGATGTTGACAGGGGAACGAACACATATATGTGGTAATTACTATAAAAATTTTTGGAACAAAGATTTTTAAAAAGTCAAATTTTCTATAGAATTTTGAAAAATTGTAAGATGAAATGTGGAAATAATATTTTCTTATCAAAAATAAATTAACAATAAAAATGTGTTTTGGTACAATTATGGTGAATTGCCATCTCTGATTCAGTATATACCCCAAGAGCACAACCCAACTTTATCACAGTACGAGCACTATCGATCGTTTAGCTTGTTGTCGTTGTTCATTTATTTAATGTTGCCGGCATTTTATCGCTAATATATTTGTTGTACATATTGCTGTATTGTTGTTAGACTTCTAGTTGTTGCCTGTAGTTTAGATGATGTTTTTGATAGGGTGGCGACAACAACAACAACTACTACTCTACTCCTAACCAAGACATTTCCATGTACACTTTGTCGTCATCGTCATCATGATACTCGTCATCACTAGCATCATCAGTACAAGTAGTTTTTAAAGCAGCCCATTAACATTTATGCCGACAATACGCCTCACTGACGGCCGGCCAGCCAACCAGCCTTCAACTTAACTATAGCTGCTGCTTGGCCAATGGTAATAAAAATAATAGAGAAAATGAAACAAAACGAGATGAAGATGAAGTAAATTAAAAGCCAAGGATTTACTTGTAATTTCAGTTGAACTTGCTGCCTTTAGAGCTGACGATGATGATGAAGTCATCATCCATGTATTTGTCATAATCGGCAACATCAGCATCAGCACAAACACAGCCACCACCACCACTAGCAACACCATCATCAATATCAACATTTGAACATTTATTGTTATGGCAGTGGTTTGTTGACTGTTGCTGCTGCAACTGCACTTTGGTTCCGCTTTTATACTCCACAAATGTTGCTGAAACAACAAATTTCTTGACTGGGTAAGACTAATGTCAGTTGCATATTATTGTTGCTTGCGATTTCTTTGACTTTGATTGTGTTTAAAACACTTATATATAAATTGGCGCCTTAATTTTCAACCAAATGGGCGTCATAACAATCTTTTGTAGGATACAATTTAGTGGGAGGTTTTTATTTTGCATTTGTTTTCTCTCTCTTCTCTTGTACAAGTTTTTGCATTTATTTGTATCGAATATCTTTCATAATTGTTATTGACACACTTTAACAAACTATAAATTAATAATTATATGATTTTAATATCGTATTTATATAAATAAACATTTAATTTATGGTTGTGAAGTACAAATTATTAAACAAGTTTTTACTTTTTATATTGTACTTATGAATGGTGTTTTAAATTGAGAGTTTTTAAACTGAAATAGAGTTTTTAATTTCAATATGGAATAACAATCCTTAATAACTGGGGGGATTTCAAATTGGATGCTTTGTGTAAATTTTGTTTATATAATATACATTACGATCAGTGATGTTAACTTTTTTGTTTCGATTTCCGTACAGCCCTAAAAAAATTACCGTTTTTTGGGTAAAATTACCGTATGCAAAGTCTTGTACAAAAATAATAATATTTTCTTACAATTTTGTGAAAATGATCGAATTCACTTAATTGTGAATAAATTCGAAAAAAAGACCTCGATTTTTATGATCGATGTCTCATTTGTTTCCTATTACATGTGGCTTTGCGATAAAGCCATAAACCTGAACAAAAATTTTATTTTCAATTTTGAAAAAAAAAATTAATTTTGTTTACTTAAAAATATTTAAAATTTTTATTTTAAAGTATAATTTGGTGAAGGGTGTATAAGATTCGGCACAGCCGAATATAGCTCTCTTACTTGTTTTTCGTTCACTTTTGTATCACTGTGTTATTATAGCTCAGACTATAGACTAACCTATTGCCAAGACTTTCGAAAATTATATATCTTAGATTATAGACTAGTCACTAGTGTATCTCCCAAATTATTATTGCTTAGTCTATACCTATAGATTAATCTTTTTCGCAGACTATTGTTCAGATGTGTCACATGTCTATTATATATTAATATATTGTTTAGACTAATCTATTGTTCAAATTGCATTTTTTAGAAAGTTATGTGGCCCGCGTAAAATAAATATTGGTCCAGTCAGAACATGTTATATTATAGTTATTATGTGAACTAACTACATTTTCTTCATGTTAAAAAAAACATTAAAATAAGGATGATTCGATTTTTAAATTTACAACTACATACAATATAATTTATCAGAAGTATAAGTATGTATCAACATAAATACATATGGACATGCTAAAAAGAACTTCCGCGTATCAGAAATTTATACATACTTCTTAATTTGTAGCATGTCAGATTTTAATAAATTTGTTAATCTTAATCTCGATATTACTTAAGTGCTACTCCAACATAAAATCTGAAGCATTTCTTAAACACAGCAACAATTTATATTTACTGCGCATGCGAACACACTAAACACTTGATAACATGACAGCTTTTTTTTTTTTTTGTAACATAAAATTCACCTGTTGTGCACTTGAGCCCTTTTCTTATAAAACACAGAAAACAAATTATTTATACTCATACAAAGTAATTTATGTATTAAACTCACACTTAAGTGAAATAACAAGGTATTTATTTATTTTTATTTTAAATACCCAAAAATAAAATGAAAAAAAAGAAACCGTAAATAACATAACAACTTCTTCTTTAAAGTGTAAATTTGATTTATTACATCATTTTGTAAATTATACTCGCACTCTCGTAGCCATGCAAAAGAGCCATTTGTCAAAAATTTATTTAAAAGTTTATTTTCAAAACATTTTCGTACGTTTTTCTTTTTGTTCTTTAACTTAACGTTAATTTGATATTTGACCTTAAGATGCTAGTAAAGATTTAAGATGTTGTTTTGGTTGTTAACATGTCATAAGTCTTAATTGTTGTTAGAAGATTAAAAAAAAAAATTTTTTTTTCTTAATACTCGAATGGTCTCTTGTAAGATTTAAAATAAGATACAAATTTTAGATAGTTGTTGAATTGAATACATACATATCAGTCTGGGTGTCCCCCGTTGCTGTTTGCAATGGAGCGAGCAGTCTAGATCAGTGTAATTTTTATCGATTCTTAAGTAACCCACTCTCGCAAATGATTAAATAATAAATCTAAGAGGAGATAAACAACCTTGTCAACTTGAATTAATCGCATTTGTAGTTAATTTCTTGAAAATGTGTTGTGTTGTTTCTAGTGTAACCAATATTTTTTTTCATCGATTAATTATGATTAAGTTATTAAATATTATAAATATTATTAAAGAACACATGTACGAGTAGGTATATGAAGTGTAGTGTATTGGATTATTTACACATAATTGAACTTACTTTAGATGTATTAGATTTTGTTTGTATGCTTGAGTTGTTTCTAAGAGGTCTTTTTTAGTTAATTGAAATTTAGAACTTAAATTTTAAACCTGTATGCACAATACTAATCTATAATCGTGCTGAAGAGTCATAGTTATGCTAAAGAATCGTCTGTAGTCTAGCTAAAGACTTCTCAATAGTCTTGTTGCAGAATAGTATATAATCTCGTTATAGACTTATTTATAGTCTCGATATAGACTAGCTACACACTCTAGTATAGTTTGGCTGCGGACACGTCTATAGTCTGGCTATAGAATTTTCTATAGTTTGGCTATAGAGTTTTCTATAGTCTGGATATAGAGTTTTCTATTAGTCTTGCTTTGTAGTCGTCTATAGTCTAGTTATACAGTATCTCGCTATCCAGTCGTGTATAGTCCATCTATAGGGTCGTCTATAGTCTGGTTATATTTTCGTCTATAGTCTGGCTCTATGCTTGTCAATAGTCTGGATATAAGCTCGTCTATAGTTCGGCTATAAGCTTGTCTATAGTCTGGTTATAGGCTCGTCTACAGACCGACTATAGTCTGGCTGTAGTCTGACTATTATCTGGCTATAGGCTGGTCTATAGGCACGTATATAGTCTGACTACATGGTTTTGTATAGTCTGGCTATAGGCTCGTCTATGGTCTGATTATAATCTGGCTATAGGTTGGTCTATAGTCTAGATTTAGGCTCGTATATAGGATCGTTTATAGTCTGAATATATGCTCGTCTATAGTCTGACTATCCGCTCGTCTACAGTCTGGCTATAGGTTCGTCTATAGTCTGGCTATAGGCTCGTCTATATTCTGGCTATATGATCGTATATAGTCTGACTATAATATGTCTATAGGTTGTTTTATATTCTAGATATATGATCGTATATAGTCTGGCTATAGGATCGTTTATAGGCTTGTGTATAGTCTGATTAAATTCTGGCTACAGTCTGACTGGTCTACAGTCTGACTGGTCTACAGTCTACAGACTGGTCTACAGACTGGTCTACAGTCTATGGTCTACAGTCTGACTGGTCTATAGTCTGACTGGTCTTCAGTCTAACTGGTCTACAGTCTGACTGGTCTACAGACGGACTTTTCTATAGTCTGGCTACAGGCTCATTTATAGTCTAGCTATAGGCTCGTCTATAGTCGCACTATATTTTGGATATAGGCTTGTTTATTGTCTGACAATAATCTGGCTATAGGCTGATCTATAGTCTAGATCTAGGCACGTATATAGTATGGATATTGGCTCGTCTACAGACCGACTATAGTCTGGTTATAGTCTGACTATAATCTGGATATAGGCTGGTCTATAGTTTAGGTTTAGGCTCGTATATAGTCTGGCTATAGACTCGTCTATAGAACGACTATATTCTGGATATAGGCTCGTCTATAGTCTGACTATATTCTGGCTACAGTCTGACTGATCTATAGTCTGGCTATAGGTTCGTTTATATATAGTCTGGTCTGTGGTCTGGCTATACTTCGTATATATTCTGGTTATAGAGTCGTGTATAATATGGCTACAGACTCGTTTAGTATGTGCAATAGAATAATTTAGTAACAGCCATGGACTAGCCGTCAGTCTGGTTATGAACTATACTATTGTCTGTACAATGCACTACTTTCCACTCTGTTCAATAAACAAGATTATAGTCTGAGTAATAGACAGTCGGTTGTTAACAAGTTTTCACTATTTCAAGAATATTTTAAATAAATTAAAACAAGTAAATTATACTTTAAAAAAAATTTTTCAAGTTTTTTTAAAATTTTTTTTTTTAAAAAATTTTTTTTATTAAATTTTTTTTTTTTAATTTATTAGTGAAAATAATTTATGACAAAGAATTGTTTTTTGTGAAAAAAATTCTGGTTAAAAAATATTTTTCCCGATTTTGACCCATTGTAGGTCGAACTTACTAAAGCCTTATATACATCGTTGCATTAGATATCCATATTGTCTATATTTATGACTTAGTAATCGAGATATAGATCAAAAATAGGCAAAAATAGAGGTTTTTGCTCATATCTCCGTTATTTATGGACGGATTTTGCTGATTTTAGATAGGAAACTTCTCGAAAGCATGTCTGACAGAATTATTGAAGATTTGGATCGCGAAGATATCTGGGGTCTTCAGAAAATTGATTTCAACAGACGGACATGGCTAAATCGACTCCGCTGTCTATAAGGATCCAACATTAAAATTATATTGTGGAAATTACAAACGGAATGACAAACTTATATATACCCTTCTCACGAAGGTGAGTGGTATAAAAAAATAATAATTCTTCATAAATCCCATTAATGTCTTGTAAATAAAAACCACCGATATTCTTTTTATTAATTTTTTTTTTATTTTGTTTTAAATATTTTTTGATTTTTTTTTGTTGAAATTGTGTCGCACAATAGTTTTATTTAGTTTTCATTTTAGACGAGTAATAAACTGCAATAATTACAATAATTGTTTTTGCTCAGTAGTCTGTTTCCTTGCTTTGCTTAATCGTTCTTTTTTTTATTTTATTTAGCAGTATATAATTAATGATTATTTAATTTTTATTTATTTTTTTTTTATGCATTTTTAATACATCCTTTGCAAACATAAATTGTTCAATTAATATTTAATTTACTTAATAACAACGCAAAATAATAATCATAATTATGAAAAAAAAAAACATATTTTACAATAGTGTTTTATTAATTAATAATAAAAAAATAAAATACAAATATTTATATAAAAAAAAGATCTTAAAAATTAGAAACAAAGTTTTTGTTGATTTCTTTTGTTTTTTTTTTTTTAATAACAATTAAATTGTTGACAGATATATTTGTCTTATCATTAATTAATAATTAATAAGATTTGTGTTGTATTTTTGTTTTAAATAATTAAATTATATTTATCATTTTGAAATTAAAAGTTATACTTCTTTTGTTTTAAATTTTTTGTATTAAATTGCTTTAAAAATTATGGTTTATTAAAACAGCTGTTTGTTTTTAATATTTATTTAGATTTTTTTTCAATTTATATTTGGCTTATGTATGTGTTAAAAAGCTTTTTTTTTTATATATGTTAATGGTTTTTAAAAAAAATTTATTTTATTTATTCTGAATTTCTTGAAAATTATACAGTTAGTTTAAGTTATAATATTATTATTAAGTTGTGGATTTTAGCTTGTTTAGTATTTAAAATTTAAGTTTTGAAATTTATTTAGTTTTTTTTCTTTAGGTTTGAAATTCAGAATATTTATTTTTCTTTCTGGTTTTTATTTTTTTAAATTGTGCTCATTTAGAGTTTTGTTTTTATTTTGTTTAAAAATGTTTATTTTCTCTTTATATTGTGACAAGTGGTAATACATTTTCTTTTAAAAAAGATTTCATTTAGTTTTCTTTAAAAATTTTGTATTTCCTTTTTTTAATAAATTTGAGTATATGAGGAGTATATAGTGGAAAAAGAGGTTATATGGGGTTATAGTTGTATAAGATTGAGTATATATTTTTTTTAGTTAAGATTTGTTTTAAGGTTTTTGATTATATTTGTTTTTTTTCTGGTATCAAATCATTTACAAATCATAAAATTTTATTTAAGAAAAATTTTATTGTTAAATTAAGCACCAAATAATCAGGTCTGTTTTGGAATCTATAGTCTGGTTAAGAGACTAAACTCTAGTGGACTGGTCTATATAATATAATACTAATATATAGTCTTGACAAAATACTAATCTATTGTCTGGACAAAAGACTGGTATATAGTCTGGACATTATATTGGTCTATAGTCTGCACAGTAGACTGGCCTATAGTCTGAACAATAGACCGATCTTTATTCTGGAGAATAGACTGATCTATAGTTTGGGCAATATACTGATATATTGTCTGCACACTAGATTAATCTATAGTCTGTACAATAGACTGATCTATTATCTGGACACTAGACTAATCTATTGTCTGGACAATAGACTGGTATATAGTCTAAGCAATAGACTGGTATATCTTCTGTACAAAACATTGTTTTATAGTCTGTACAAAAGACTAGAGTCTGTAAAATAGACTGATCTATTGTCAGGACAATAGACTGGGCTATAGTCTGAGCCATTCTGCTTATTCTACAGTCTGAATAATACACCAGACCTCCCAGAACAGACCTACAAATTATTCATTAACCTATACTTTTGTTTTTATCACCCTAAAATAATGAAACTTAAAAACTAATTTAAAAAAAAAAAAAAATTATAAAAAAATATGTATAAAAAAGATGTGTCTTGAGACAAGTGCTTAAAAAATAAGTGTCTTTATAATTCTTAAGAATTTAAATGTTTTCATTTTATTTATCTATAGAAGTGATGTAAAATGTATGTCATAGTAACTGAAAGGATCTTCTTCATTCGCCTTCATTCTGTTTCTTTTACTTACTCACAACCCTAACTAGTTTTATATTAAACAAAAATTTTTCAATCTTAATAAACTAACTAATTTTGCGTTTTAATCCCTTTTTAAAATGAACCAAAATACATACATAAGTTTAAATTAACAATAAATCATTTAAAAACATGTTATTTAAAGCCTTTTTTTTATACAACATTTTCTGGAAAATATTTTATTTCTTTTATAAACCATCTTCTCTAGGCAGCATTCAATATAAAAATGTAAAAAAAAAAATTAGAAATAGAAATAAATCTCATATCAAACATAAAAATACTACCCTGTATTTAATAGCTAAAGAGTGGCCACACTGGTAACTGGTTTTAAAACAGGGTTGTTTTTTTAACAATTAAAAAAGTGTGGCCATTTCTCTGCCTAATAAAACTGGTTGGTTTAAATTTATCTTGTTTTTAGTAATTTACCAATTCTTAATTAATTTTATTTGTTTTTATTATGTTTTTCGTGCAAAAATACCTTTTTTTTCTTTAAAACTACTACATACATACTTAATTTCCTTAAAACATTAAGGGGGATGTTTGTTTTGTTAAAAATTTCTAGAAAACTATTTGTTTTTATGTAAATTTTATTATAGTTTAGATTAAAATCCAAGTATGAAATGTTTAAAATCTAATTATAAATGGTGTTTTTTATAGGCAATTGTTTTAATTAATTTATATTTTTTTAATTTTTAAATGATTTTTTCCTGATTTTTGTGGCTAAGTGGAAGGTTTTTTTCTTCTATTTTCTTACTTAATCTAGTTTTTAGGTGTAAATGCTTGATTGGGTCTATATTGGGGGGAGGTGAGGGAAGTAAGGTGTAGCGAATTTTAAAATTGTTTTAGATATAATTTCATTTAGATTATCATACTTGCTATTATTTGTTTATAAAAATTATGGCAGTCTCTCTAGGTTTTTTTTTTTGTTTGTTTTATCTGGTTTTATCAATCGTTTCTCTACAACTGTATTCGAGTTGAGTTAAGTTTAATTGAACTAAATGGGGCAGAAATTCAAAATCAATTTTGAGGGATTAACAATTTCGTGTTTAAATGGAGAATGGTTGTAAATATAATGGCATAAAAGAGAAAAAGAGGGAGAGTTAACTTGTGTAAAGTTTTTTTCTGAACTTTCTTTTTAATTGACATATAAAAGACCTTAAAGTCTGTAGAATTTTAACTTTACAGGAAGTCCAAATAGTATACTAATCTATAGTCTGAAAAATATATCAGTTTATAGACTGAATAATTTTCTATAGTCCGAACAATTGACTAGCACATACCATTTTGAACAATTCTAACTTCTTATATTAATTGACATAGAAAAGATCTTAAAGTCTGTGAAAAGGACTTATTTCAACTTTACAGAAAGTCTGAATGGTATACAAGTCTATAGTTTAAAAAATAGATCGGTTTGTAGTCTGAACAATGCTCTATAGTCCGAACAATAGAAAGAGGAAAGAACATATACAGAGAGCACTCGTAAAACTTCTTTTCTCTTAGTTGGTAATTCTTTAAAACTTCATACGATTCTGAATTTCTGCTACATTCTTGCTCAATTTTTTATTTCCTATTTCATACTAAATTTACTAAATCTGTAACTCTAATTATTGATTTCATTATTTTCCTATAAACATTTCCAATTTAATCCTTATAAATCATCATGTTATGTATAAAAAAAAAAACTTGCTAGACTTATTAAATACTATTTCCTTAATTGTTTCGCTATAAAAATCTAACATTCATTCCTATTATTTACTTTCATTACTTTTGTAGATCCTTTTCATAATATTTCTGTTCTGTTTAGTATTTTAAGTTGGATGAAGATGATGACAATTGTTTCCTTAAATGCTAGGGTTTTCTAGGTAATCTTTGACATCCCACTATCCGGCGGATTTGTGGTGACATTCTTTGTTAGTAAAGTTCGGTATGTTGGCGCACAGGCGCTGGAATCTTAGACATGCCACGATCACGACGTGGCGATACCACCACCGACATATCACGTGAATGAGTGCTGCCACAAGAGCTGGCCGCTGAACTACGTTTCGACAAGGATTTAGTGGGTGGTGAACAACTGCTAGAGCGTTCCAAATTGCCATTGCTATGCACCCAAGCGGTAGTGAAGTCCTCATAGTCGGGTTTCTTGCTGTTTTGTGATCGGGGTGTTGAGGTTTGTACCTTATTGTTGGTTGTGGAATATTGCAAAAGTAGTGATTTCATTTTCTCCAAAATCTGGGCATCATTCTTAGCACTGCTGGCCGCCTCCAACAGCTGTTGGGCCAAGGGGGAATTGGCATGATTCTTAGTTGGAGAAGTGGTCAAGGAGGCTGTGCAGCCTTTAATGCGGCGTCCATTACTATCGTAAAGAATATGGGATGATCTAGTTTTGGAGTTGCGTTCAAAAGGTGAGGCCGCAGCTCCATTCGAGTTGGGTGTAAACGTATCACTTGTTAAAGTGGGACGTTTGCGGCCACCATTCATAATAGACCTGCCACTCCAGGTATTGGTAACATCACGACCCACGGCGGCTTGGGAACCTACTGAGGGTGCTGGTGATTTACTCTTTCTGGTGTCAGTGGCTACACCAATGCTAGTTGGCGGTTTTCTTACCGATCTATAAACAGGCTTGTTGCGACTAAAAACTGGCACTCCCGTGCGTGAGTGCAAATCCTGTAGACTTCCTGTGCGGCAAGTGCTATTGTCAATACTACGTCTTCTTTGTGGCGTGGCCATGGGTGAAAATGGTATTTTACTTTTATTTGCTGTTACTGAGGCTGCTGCTTGTTGATTTGTAGACATTTTAGTAGGCTTTTGTGGTTTTTTATTATTTGTTTCTGTTGCGGACACTTTAGCATCAGTTACATCATCATCACCTTCATTGAGTCCAAAGATTTTATTTGAAAATCCTGTTTTCCTTAAGCCTGTATTGTTGGCTATATCGACGGTTATTTCATCGTCTGTTATAAAAACACCTGATTGTTCAAATTTATTATGTGCCAATTGTTGCTGCTGCTGCTGTTGCTGCAAAGAGTTGGCGGCTATTGCTGCCACATTCAAAACAGCTGGCAATGATTGCGGCCCAATGTCGTCAATGTGTTGATGATGTGTCATTAAAATGTCATCGTTTTGTGTGTAAATATTTTCCATATTTTCGGGTGTCTTTTGTGATGTTGTTGCCTCATCGCTGGGCGAAAGTTGAGAATCACTTGATGTTTGATCATGACGCGCTGTAAGAAATAAAAAGAAAACAATTAAAACGGAAGTTAACGATGAATAAATAAAGTTGTGGAGAGAAAAAGGCTTTAAATCTATTGAAATCAATTTTCCAAAGCCCTCAAATTGACAACTGAGTTAGGTCTTTTTATCAGCTGGATATTTTACACCGTAGATATCTATTTGTAAAAATTACGGGCATTAATCTGGGGTACTCACACATTTCATTGAAACCACGGTCTACTTATTTTTGATATTATTTTATACAAATCACAAAAAATAACAATTTCATGTTAAAATTTAAAAAGTATCACAGATTATTACAGATATGCAACAAATGACATCTCTCAAAAAAGTAATATCGAACCGTATGGGTATTTTAACGTTTTAAAACCAATTTTCAATGTTTGTAGTTTGCAGTTTGTAGATAAAACATACAATTTTTAATAGGCAACGAGTGTGATTTCCAGCGAAAAGTCCACCCAAACCGAAAAATTAAAAGTTAATCAATTCAAATCCAATTTCGCTTCAAATAAGTTTTATATATACGGTAATCATGTCACCTAATTTTATGATGATCGGTCCATAATTAATCAAATCTCCCATATAAGGCCCGCTTCCGAAAATAATTTTAACGAACATAAATATCTTAAAAATCTTGGTATCCACATAAAATTCGACAGAAATAAGTTTCATATAGACATAAAATACGCGACCTAATTTCATGGCGATCGGTCCATAATTGGTCATAGCATCCAAATAACACCAACTTCCGAAAATAATTTACGAAAATAAATTATTGAAATTAAAAAAAAATGTTTCTCAGTGTAGGGTATTATATGGTCATGCTTGACCGACCATACTTTCTTATTTGTTTTCTTTTTCTTATTTCTTAACCAAAAAACATATCAAATGGAAATTTAAATAACGTAACGTCATGTAAGGTTACGTCAGATACTAAGGCCAACAAATAAAAAACGAGGAAAGATTTTTAAATTTTATAATTCGGAAAATAAATTTATATTATTCCAAATCCTACTACAAAAGGTTTTATACAGGAAGTCTTGCCCAATTCGCAGAGATATGCAATTTTGTAATGCAAGTCAAGCCACACTTCTGTTTTTGGTAACGTCGCATATTTTTGCTAATATCTTCAATATCTTCAACTCCTTGTTGCAATATTTTTTCTGAATAAAGTGGTACTTCATTACTTCGCAAATATAAAAACAACTTCTTACAAATCTGACCTTTTCATTATTTTTTTTAACATTTTGTCTTACAAATGTCACGTAACGCCATAATGGAAATGCTCATATAGGTATAGGGACTCTTTCTAAACCACAACAATTTTGACACTTTCTTTTGTTTGTTTTCCATTGCATATTATTGGATCAGCTGATTCATGACTGTGTAATCTGTGACTAATATTGAGAAGAAACAGATGTCGAGAAATACAATTCGAAAGTACTATAGTACACCAATGACTTATTTGGTACAAATTAAAATTTTCCAAAACATATATTTATTCAGAACCTATGCTGGTAAATGATAAATTTTTACTATATATTTACATATATAAAAGGGTTAATTAATAATGTCCTATAAATTTAAAATGACAACACGTAAATAAGCAACTCAAAGAAATAATATGAAATTAAGTATTATAAAATCGGCTGCACAATATATTTTAAAGAAATAATTGTAATAAAATTTTTGACCAACAACTCTAGACTTCATAGAAATCCTTAAATTTCAAATCCGTCACCCCACTAAACCTTTTAGGAACAATAAATTTGTTAAAATTTGCGTTTGAATTAGAATTATTAGAATCGAAAAAAAATTTTAACATTTTTTTAAATTTAATTTAAAAAAAATTTTGACAATGTAATAATTGGAATTTGAGAATATGCACGAAATTGTATGATATTTTTTGAATCTAGTTTAATGAGTTATAGATGAAACTGTAAACCATGGATAAATAAAAATACAAAAACTATTTGTAATTAAACTTTATTTAACATTTCGTTTTTAATTTTTTTGAAACTTTAGTTTGACTTCAATTTAAATGAACAAAATTTATTTTATAAATCTTTTATTTATTTAAAATTTTAATATGAATATGGAATATGAACGTTATCCTCTAATTAATGTTAAAATTGGAATTGCAATCCTTAATAATATATACATATAATTAAACATCAGTTTTCCTCTTCCTATAGCTTTCTACTATTAAATAAATATCCTGTTAATGAAATCCATCTATCAAGTAGAATTCCTTTGAACTGGCAACTCTGCTCTGTTAGCCAAACAATTTAGTTCTTACACGGTCTTCTCTGAAATCGTTCGTTCGTTTTAAATTCGTAGTTATAATTTGTGTTGTCCGTGATTAATATTAAATTAGTGTAATTAAAGAAAGTAGCTATTTAAAATTATAAGAAAACATTGCGTTAAACTAAAGTTTTTATTAAAATCAGTGAAAAAAAAGCAAAATTATAAGATGTGTTTAGTTGTAGTTGTTGTTGTTTTTCTTATCTTAAGCTCTTTACACATAATTTTGTGTGTGTGTCGGTCGTGCATTCGAATGTGTTGTTTTATGTTATTGTTTTTTCATAAACAAAAACATTAATAAGAAAATAAGAGCAAGAGAAAAAGAAACAAGCTAGAGTTGTAAATTCTTTAGCTAGTGTAATTAAACGGTAATCGGTTCGGGTATTTAATTTGTATAGAATAGTGTAATAAATACATACGTATGTATAGAAATGTAAATTGTATTTCAGGTGAGTTTATCGTTTAGAAATAATAATTTGCATCCACTTAGGTATTACCTATTTACTGAATAGATTTTCTCAAGATTTTAATTGTATATAGTTACATAATAAAAATAAATATTTGAAATTTTTAGCTGAAAATAATTTTCTCTTTATCTAATTTAATATCGAGTAGGGGGTAATGATTACCCGTACTTTCCAAAAAGGAATAGTAAGGGGAAATTAACTTTCGGGGCATTTACATTATGACTTTAAGTCACGACTTAAAATCAAGGGCTTTTTTTGGTACTAGCAAATTGTGAAGTCTACACAAAAGGCAAGTTTTGTGTTTTTCATGACTTTTTTTGATATTCTGCTTTGAGCTCTTTTCTGATTGGTTGTTGATACGATTATATGCCAAAAAAAAGCAAGCATGGTTGGAAAAAAGGCATCGTGTAAATTAATGGAGATTTTCGTAGGGGTTTTAAAAAAGAAACAAAAAAAAAAAAAAGACATGACTTTAAATCAACCTGTAAATGTCGACATTCCTTCCTCCTTTTTAAAGAGTAATTTTGAGGATTTTCAAAATTTGTTGACCAATATTTGGACAATTATATCTTTCGTTATACTGAGCTTTGAATCTATACACATAGAAAACAGATTGCTGATAGCAACCGAATTTATAACCAATCGAAGGATTCTGTCTTATTGAACGAATTTTGTCAGATGTGGGTACAAAATTTTAGAAGGGGTGACAATAGTTTGTTTGTTTCAACCAAAATTCTTCTTTATCAACAAATTCTATGTGTACAACCGAATCATTCCCTGTGCAGTGTTTTAGCTTACTGTTTTCCTGAGTTCTTTGCTGCCGCCTCTAATGTTTATACGGACGTTTAGGGGTATTATAATATTTAGTCAACTTTGACACTAATACTCACCATTATTTTCAGCGTCATCGGTTGAAGCCTGACTGTGTAGGGATTCGCGCTTCTGGGCATTCGACTGTATAACACCCAAACTGCGATAACCCTCATCACTTATTTCACTGCCATTATCACTGATATTCTCAAATTTATTACTATTGTTTGCACTTGCATCTGTAGTCTGACCATGACCGGCCGACGACTGCTCATAGTTATCATATGCCCCGCCAACACCATTAACAATTTCAGCCGTTATGGGCAGCGACTTGGGACCACTATTACCACCATATGTTTCCAAAGATGATTGTTTCTTACGCATGTCTATTAAACGTCTAGGACTAGGTGACATTGAACGTCTGGCCAAATTGGGCGAAGTCAAAGAGTTGGGTGAGGGATGTAATTTATCCATATTCAAATTGTGATCCGATTGATGATTGTTGTTGTAACGACGTTGTGCGGTAGTGGGACTAGGACTGCGATTTTTGTTGAGACCTCCTCCATAGCCGGGCGATAGTAGAGAAGTGGTTGACGAAGAGTGTGTAGTCGAAGCTAATGAGGTATTTGCGTTGGTAGTGTTTGCATTGATGTTGGAAATCATTTTGCGTGTAGTGGGAGGTGATCTGGAATGAGTGGAAATTTTATAAGTATTTTAATTGCCATGGATTAATTCAAGTGTTAAATATGTATGCATGTTGAAGTTTTCCTTTGTGTAAGCATATTGTCTAACGCTGTTGTCTGTCTACTAATCGCATTAGTCACATTTCATTGACAGCAATTAACACAAACTTAACTGGCTTCAAATTAACCCTTGTAAATATCTACAAAATGCCATAAGTTGTAAATAACATATATTTAAATTTCAATTCTTATTTTTTTTTTAATGATTTTTATTTTAAATGTTAAAATTTTAGCATTTAATGGCGTTTAAATTTATTGAAATGCATCCGTTAAAATGTCATTTAATTTTATATACAATATTTTGCATTAGTTTTTCTTGTTAATTTACATATTTCAAGCATTTAACCATTGACAGGCCGTTACGTTACCAATAATAGGTTACAACGTTTAAAACAAATAAAATACATTTCAGTGCATTTGATTTGAAATTTTAATTTACGTTACATTTTATCCACGGAGACAGTGACAACGCCATACAGGTTGACAACTTGTCACCTTACAACTAATTACAGGCTGTCAAATTTAAATTTGCATCTGGCTTTTGTTGCTTATACAATCAAGATTAAATTACAAATTTTATTTGTAATGAACAGTGGGCCATTTTTGCGAAATAGTTGCAAACTGAGAAATTGTAAACTATTGATTTAAAAGGTACAAAATCTGGAAAAAATCTGAAAGTTTAGCTTATTGATATTTTAGGATTTGTGTTGTACAAGATCAAACCGAAGTCCTATAAATTTTAGTTGCTGGTGCAGCGAACTGGCACATATTTTATTCATTTCAATTTACAATCCTCCCCACTGTACAACTTTATTATACTTTTGTTCATTTTACTGCAAACTTGATAAAAACAACTAACTAGAAACTAAAAAAAAAAACTTTAATTTGTCAACATAATTTAATTAAAAATAAAACTGCCTGTTTCATCGATAAAACAAATAACACTTTTGTGTTATTTATTTACTCTCGTAACTGTCGCCTATTTATTTTAAAACAACAATTTTCTATTAATATTCTAAAAACACAACTCAATCGAGGACCACTCCCCTATAATTTATAAAAAAGTTCCGACTGACTTTTATAAAGATCGTAGATCACAGCAGTAAAGAAAATTTATATATAGATTGTAATAAAATTAATCACTTTTTAATTTAAATCATGATGTTTAACGTTGCTGCACAACGCAGCAGCAGTCTTGATGAAGATGACGATGATGTTGTTGCAGTTGTTGTTGATAAATAATAATGTTCATTATATGATGGTGCCGATTTAACCAACCCATTTGTCATATTCATTTAACTACTACAAAATACTACTACTCCTCGTAATCATCGTCTAAAGATGCCAGCCAGCCAGCGCGCTGTCTGTTAATGTGTGTGCCACAATGATTTTTACATATGTTGCAAGTGGCAACTAAGTGCTGGGAGGAACAACATTTGAAATTATGTGGAAATTGTCTTTGATTAGCAACATTTGTAATAGCTTAAGAGATAATTTAAAAGAGATTTTGATAAAAGCTTTTAGAAACTTTCTTAAAAGCGTAATTCCTTAAATATAAACTAAAGTTTTTAGTGAGAGTAATTAGTGAGAGTTTTAACTCAAACGTTTTAAAAAACTTTTATCAAAGATCTCATAAAAGCGTTGTGCTGAAAAATAATACTTGAGATTAAAAAAAACTTAGCAAAGCTCATGTGAAAGTTTTTTCGAAACCTTTAATCAAAGCTTTTACGTGTCTATATGAATAGCTTTAAATCCAGAAATTAGTAAGAGCTTTAAATTTTCAATCACAATTTTTTTAAAAGTTTCAAAAAACTTGTGGTACGAAGTCTTTTTAAAGAAGCAGCATATGTAGAATTTAGTGAAAGCTTAATTTAAAGTCTTAAAAAGCTTTCAACAGAAGCTGAATTTGTAGAACTTTATGAGAGCTTTAACCCAAAACTTGAATATATGTTCTTATAAATACAAGAACGTTTTGGAAGATGCCTTAAAATAATACTTATATGACAGCTTTAACCAACTCTCCTTTCTTCTTCCGTAAACTTAAAAACCTGTAATCTAAGCTCATGCGAATGTCTTTCCTAACACTTTAAACAAAGCTCTTATATGTGCAATTAGTTTTCAATGAGTATTTCAAAAAGCTTTTAGGAAACCTCTGACAAATATAACCCTCTTAAAAATTGTTATAATAACAATAATGCTTCTAAAACTTATAAACAAAGAATGATTTTCAAAAAGCTTTAATCAAAACTTTTAAAAAATTCTATAGATTTTTAAAAGCTTTAATCATGTCTTGATTACAAAACATAAGAAAGACTTTCCAACAGCTTTAATAAAAGATCTTATGTGCATATGCACATTTCTGGAACATATTTATTGAAAGCTGGTTTTATTATACGAAAACTTGAACTAATTTTCATATTTCTTTCCGTAAACTTTTGAATGAAGTTTTTGATTAAGTCTAATATAAAGCTATGAAAGCATTTTAGAAAGCTTTAATTAAAAATTTTTTTAAACACACGACAGCTTAAGGCTTTATATATTAGCTTTTATAAAAATATGAAAGCTTTACAGACTCATAGTCAAGTTTCTTTCAAGCTCTTACATTACATGAAGGCTTTTAAAATGGTGTATGCCAATTATTTTTTATTTCTTGCAAAATTCTTAAAAAGCTCATATAAACATAAAAAAAACTCCTTTGCAATGCGCTTATGAAAGTTTAACGAAAAGATTTAATATTTACATGATAATGTTTGTATATACTACAAATATTTCTTAATTGTGTAAATTTTTAAGCTTTAATCAATCCACACATAAAACCGTATAAGGTTTTCAAAAAGTTTCCATGAAAACTCCTTAAACATACAAAAGCTATTTAATAAACATTCATCAAAGCAAACATTTTTACTAAAAGCTTTTATAAATAATAAAAATGCTTTTAAAAGAGATTTCATTAAAAATCTTTCGTTATTCTAAATAGCTTCCACCAAAATCATTGCATACATACATAAGCTTTTAAAACGTGCCTAAGATTTTTAAAAGAATTTTAAAAATATAAAAAAGCTTTTCAAACAATTTTAATTTAAAAACTTTTTCTGATCTAAAATCTATAAAAGAAAGCTTTTAGTAAATTTTTAAAGCTTTAATCAAAATTTATACAAAAGCTTTTTTTTCCTCAAGATTTCCCATTTCTGTCACTAAATTTCTAGTTATATTTATTTATCTAAAGAGTATGTTTTGCCTTCATGTAAGTATGGTTATATTCATACTTAAAGTGTTGTTGCTACATCTTGTACGAGTACTCGCATGTGTGTGTTGCATGATTGTGCAGCATCATCACATTCATAAAACTTACCTTTCAAATATCACCTGTGCCTTGTGTAGTTCGATACCATTTGTTTGCAGATTGGCTCGCGGTATTAAACGTGCAGCCACCGAAGAACGATGTTGGGCCTTGCAACGACAAGGATCATGTTTATCCAAATAGTGAGAGAGTGTATCCCAGCCACCGCCAACACGCACCATGACGTGTGAACGTAAAATCTGCAATGAATTGTGAAAAAAAACATCGAAAAATGAAAAATTTGTTTTTAATAAATTGTTTATACAAATTAATTTTAATCAAAATTGAATGATCACCCAGAGGAGATACTAGACATAATAATAATTTCTATGAGTAGTTGACTGTGTGTATTTTTATAGACAGTTTATTAAAATTACATGTTTTTTTTTTTGTTTGTTTGTGCTGGTACATTGTGTTAACCAGCGGATTTAAATGGATGGCTGGATGGATGAACGAATGGATTACATTATTATTTATCTAAGATTTTTATACTTATGTGGAAGTAATTATTTCTTCATAAATCATGTTAACATTATTGTGGCAACAGGGTTGAATGATGTGGGGCAAATTAATTAAATTTCAGAAATAGAGGAAAGAAGATGTGATGTGGTGGATTAATTCTTCAAACACGTGTGAATGTTGCATGTTACTAATTGATTTTTTTATATTTGCTTGGGATATAAGAGTATTTGAGAAATTGATTGACATATGGGAAATGTTATTTTAGGGGAAAATATTTGTAGTTCAAGTCCTTGGCTAAAATGAATTACAACTGTTAATAACCTAAACCGTGAGAATGAGAAAGAACAGTTGTATTAAAAAAACTTTTTCTTAAGAAAGATCCTTCGAATTCATGAGTGTTTTTCTCTACTTAATATTTAAGCTTTATATAGGATAAAAGCATTACTTAGTTCCAAAACTTTATTCTGGTTTTAAGCTTGTCAGCTTTTAAAGCTTTTAAAATTTACCATTTCTTTCACATTTCCTTATTCATAAACAGCTTTTATAAGTTTAATATTATTTTAACAATTCTTCGCCATATTTCTGTGGTAATAATCATTTTGAAGCCTGGTAATCGTAATGATTATTGTTCGTGACAACCTAAATCATCAATATCTTCTCTCTTTATAAAATTTGATGACCAAATCAGAAACTTCCCTCAATAATAAAGTATACGAATAATGTGTGTAACGTGTTAATAAAATCTTAATATTTATGCTTCATTTCGCAAGACACACAAATGAACAGATATGACGACCGACTAATAGTGGCTATATTGGGTAAAAAAAACTCAATAAAATTGTGCTGGCATGCAAAATTACATCAATACTTATTTTCCCCCGAATTGAAATGACAATTGATTTGATTTTGGAGGAGTATTATAATTGCGTGAGGTGTTTACCTAAAATAATATTGGAAATTAACTTTATTTGTCTTGAATTTTTTCCTCCGCCATTTAGCGTTTTATTAAAATAATAATTGACAATTGAAGATTGAATTTTTATTTGTTTATAAAAGCTGGAGAAAACAAAACATTTTTAAGGTCTTGTGCAATTTGTTTCTGTAAAATGATTATGACTTTTAAATGTTTAATAAATTTTGTTATATGTAATTTTAAATACATTTAAATGTTACTTACACGAACGAATATTAAAACTTTGGTATCACCAATACGATATTTGCCCTCGGATACACGAACCATGGGAAATTGTGAGGGGCAAGTGCATTTCTCAACCAAATCTCTGACCTGGAAAATATAAGAGAAAATAAATTAGTTAGTGAATGATAAATAGTTAATTTAAATAATATAGTATTATAATATAGGAAGTATAATCTTAGTTTTAAATTGAAATCTGGAGTGTTTAAGAGTTTGACTTTACAGTACATAAAGAACTTCCAGGGAAGCGATAAAGAAGTAATTTGTAATAAGTAAAAATTAGCTCAATTATAATCAATGTGTTTGATGTAGGATAGGTTTTAAAAGGTTTCCTATACATTGTATCCAAAGTTGTGCTTGTAATGTGGTAAAAGTAACGCTGATGAAGCCAGAGTGTTAAGTGGTCACTGGACCGGTAAACATGTGATTTAACACCTTTCAATGGATATCGTCACTCGACTTATATACTTGTTGGTCGATGTAAAAATAAACTATTTGGATTTTGCCTTTTATCTGGTTTGGCAAGAGGAATAACTCATCGTTATTCTGAAGACGAATACCGATGAGGACAATTAAAGATCGAACTTACATACAATTTCTTTAAGGAAGTAATAAAATGGAGCATATAGGATACCTGTAAGATCGCCAGAAAAGCGTGACAAGAATATGATGAGAGATGCATCTTATTAATTCTTATCGGTGAAACTTTTCAAAGCTTATGACAGTGTTAACGATCCAGAGTATCAGTAAACGTTCGAGTAGATTCTGATACACTTCCAATGGTTTATATCACAGATGCCGCTATTTGGAAAAATAGTTGATAGTTATCCATCTTCTCTATGAATATTCTTTGACAAACACATACTTTATGATTTATCTGAGTTATCGGCCACTGGACTGAGTAACTTTGTTAGGTAGCGTAATACCGCAGGTTGGATCTAGTACTCTTCCTACGTCAATTGGTCATGATATTCCTATCGATTCTAATAAATTGTCACTCATCAAAGAATATTTTTTGGTGAAGGGTATACCAAAGTATATTTTAAGATAAATGTTAAAAACAATCTTTGGAGAATAAATTTTTGGGCAAAAAAAAGTTCGGTAAAAAAATATGTTGTCGTAAAATAGCTTATTTCTCAGCTAATTGTGGGTAGTTTTTCTCGATCTTTGCATCGGTACATAGCGAGAGCTGTATCAACTAGAAGTTCTTTCCCCAGGGAAGGATGACAGCGGCAGATCTGATACAACAACAACTAACTAATGTAACTAAAAACGACACTTGTCAAATAAAAACCACAATAAATTTTCATTAGTACTTTGTAAAATTATAAATTACAGTTTTGATTTCTTTTTTATTTGATTGAAATTATTATTACAATTTACAAAAAAAAAAAAAAAACATATTTTTATAGTTCTAATCACTAGTGATGGAATTTTGAACCTTTTTCGGAAACCCTTCCATTATGGATTTTATAGTGATTTCTGTCACTTTGTTCGAACAGGTTGTCCATCTCCGTTTTAAATCTACCACACTTTAGGACACCTTTTCTGAGCTCTTCAATTCCATTTTAACAAGAGCCCAATATCTCTCCACTGCACTTATCTCCGGGCAGTTTGGAGAATTTGCCTCTCTTGGTACAAATCCCACATTATTGATTTTTTACCACTCAATACTTTTCTTACCATAGTGACAGGGTGCCAAATCAGGCCAAAAATAAGTGGATACACTAATAAGTCTTATGAATGGAAGCATCCTTTTTTGTAAACATTATTTGATGTAAATTTCGGTATTTATAGAGCCCTTTGTAACAAATGTTTGGCTTTTTTGCGCGCAACTGCATATTGCTTGCCATACCAAGAACTTTTTGGGAAATTTTGTCTGCTTTTGGGTCCTAAACTTTTCTTCAACATTCCCTCGAGCATCATCAACATATTGACCCAGAAGCTGCGAAAAATCTGCCAGAACATACGTTTCGTCATCCACTATGCAGCAGGAATATATTTTTTATAAAATTTGACTTCCTTGCTCTGTTTTTGGCCTCTACATTTTTAGCAGCGTTCCTGTCAGGAACTTTTTGAGCCTTGTATGTTTTTGAACCTGAACTGACTTTAACTTTTCGTACCAAATAGTCCGAGCACTGAGCTAACTGGGCTGCTTTCCTGCCGGATGTGTTGGGAGCTCTCTTTGGAAATGCTTTCTATTTTGTTGGCTTAATAAACATCATGTGAACCATTCCTTCTACCTGAACCAGGATTTCTCCCTGTACTGTTGAATAACATTGGAAACAGTTTGACGGCAGACCTTTGATTGTGTGGCCAACTTTTTGTAGGACCAAGTTGGATTTTATTGAAAATATTTCATAATTTTAGTACGCACTTTTTTCTGGTCACTCATTTTAATCAGATTAACAACAAATGAACTTAATTGACATTAAACATAATAACTGACATGCTTTACAAAGGTAACTTGATAAAAAAGAAACAAAATTGAATAATACTTGGGTTAAAAGTTTTAATGAAAAACGTGTGTTAAGAATTTTTCGATCTCAGTCCTTATTTTGTTAAAAATAACTTCTAATTTTAGTTGGAAATAGAATTATCTTGACTTTTTTTGGTTGATACTAAAAACAACTTCCAGAGAACAGCATTGGTATTTCTACTTTTGTCTCTGAACTGATTAATGTAATTGTCTAAGAAAGAACTTCCCGAGAACAGTTAAATATGCACTTGGTTCTGTCTTTTAGGTGACGAAAATGAGATTCTCTAAGCCCAATTAAAAAGTTGAGCGCTAGAATGCTTTGCTTGGTTTTAAATAAAATGCTTTCCACGTATTTCAATAAAAAGCTCCACCATAATTTGTTTAGCATTCTATGCAACAACTTTTTAAGCAGTTTAATACAAAACTTTTAAGGTTATTTCAAAATTAAATTGAAAAGATTTATTTAAGAAATCTTTTCAAAGGCTAAAAAAAAAATTGAAAAAGCTTTTAAACAAATACTTTGCTTAATATCCATCACGAACTCTTTATCTATCTCACAAAAGACATTTTCGCAAGATTTCTTTAAAAATTCTAACTAATATATTGACACAAATGCACAGATCTCTCCTTTGGTATTCCTATACCTAGTTCCAACATCACTGTCATATTAACACAATAAATGAATACAATTTGTAAATTTTTGATAAAACCATAAATTCAATAAACATCAAAATATCTACATGCTTACAACAAACAACAGCAGCAGTAACAGCAACAAAAGTATCTCATAGCAGCAATCTCAAACAATATTGGATTGAATTGAATTTGGATGGAAGCATGAAGAAGTCATAGTTGTTGTAGGTGCTGGCTTTAGGTTTAAATCTAACCAAGAAGAAAAATAAGAAGTAGTAGAAGCCGCCGAAGGAGCAAAAGAAATGAGGCAACGCCATCTAAGGAGCGATCACGCAAAACTATTAATTTTGCATGATTGTAAATGTCAGATTAGGCGAAAATTCATTCAACATTGTTGTTGTAGTTGTTATTATTGTTGGATAAATATTAATTTAACAAATCGGCAAAAGAATTACCACCACCAGTCAGCCAGTCACCCAACCAACCAACCAACCAACCATAGCCAAATATATGAACTTCCTAGTAACTAAAGGAAAGACAAGCAAAACTGCCATACGATTCATTTCATTTTGGGCTTTAAACGAAAGTCAAATAAAAGGTCAGAACTTAATGTGTGTTGCATTTTTTTTTTTTTGTTTTGGTAAAAAAAACAAATACCAAACTTTAAATTTAAAGCTAGGAAAAAACCCTCCTCTATGTTTGTTTGTTTGCGTTTTTTTTTTCAAATGATACGAGTACTGAAGCATCCACAGACATCATCGACATCGTTTTTAACATCTACCACAGAAGTCTGGTGGTTTATTAGAAGGATAGACTCAACTACTGCTATTACTACTCACATATCGCCTTGATCGTGTTTTAGGTATAAATACTACTCGTACGTACATAGAGTGCACTTTGTTTGGCGCTACCTTATTGTAACATTGTTGAACCTTTTCAAGTGGCCCGTGTGTAGTCCATGCATACATAGCAGCACTAAACAATAATAACAAAAACATCTATAATAAAAACAACAAATGATGGGGAGACTACCTAAATGCAGAGGACACTAGTTCCAAAAGGAATTGCTAAACAAATTTTAATTTTATTGTCTTAGCTTAAAGTTTCAGGTTTCTGCTTTCTGTTAGTTAACTTTTTGTTTTAAATTTAGCTAGCAGAGAAAAAACCAGAGTCTCCTGCTGGATGTAAATTTCAACTCCCAGACTGATGGTATATGGGGGACTTATTATTAACCAACATTCCTAACAATACGAGTATATTGTAAGTTCTTTGGCAAACAGTTGCTTTATGATCTATCTGAGGTATCAGAAACTGCACTATGTTATTGTTTTAGAATCCTCAATTAACAAATAAAGGAACTTCCTAGTAACTATAGGAAAGGCAATCGAAACTGGGATATGATTCATTTCACTTTAAACGAAAGTCAGATAAAAGGTCAGAAAATAGTGTGTGTTGCTTTTTTTTGGTAAAGAAACAAATACCAGACTTTAAATTTAAAGTCAGACAATACAATATCTGAGAAGCAAAGGGGTATTATTAAAACGTCATCATTGATTGCTTACGCTATCAATGGAATTCATGTGCGATTCGGACCTTCGCTTCTGATCGACCAGAGTATCACAGTATCAACCGAAAATTTATTTCCCCAGCGAAGAACTTTTGACAATAGCAGAACTACAACTGACAATCAATGTCAAATTTGTAGTTTTGATTCGAAAATATTTTTCTAAATTTTTCAACTGACTTCTTTGTTGTCCCGGAAGGGGGAAAGCTCTGAATCGGAAGTTGTGCTTTTAATGTGATGATACAATGTTTGTTTTTATTATATTGTTTTTTTTTGAGAAGTTGTTAAAAATAACTTCCATTTAATAGCAAAATATGTACTTGAGTCTACTTGTGAAGAATTAGAAATGTGATATTAATTTGTATCGTAGGAAAGGGAACTATTTTGTTAAATTTGGAAATGGTGTGTCTTTACATACAACAGAAATACAATCATCATTGCTAAAATGTAGCTATTGTTGTCGTTGCTGTTGCGTTGTGTACTGGTTTACAGTAGAAAACACACTACTAGTGCTAAACAGTGGGACTGATGGTAAAATTTTGGTAAATATAAATCATCTAAGCAACGGAAGACCTAGAAGAGAACCTTCTACAAGTTGTTAAAATTGACCACCTCTATCATGAAAAAGCTTTAAGTGATTGTAACTTTTATAAAAGAGGATAGATCAGGTTCAATGATTTAAGTTTTCGTACACTACTTTGAAATATAAAGAAATGGTAGACATATTTGGTCAATTTACAAGGTCTCTTATCAGTCATATTGTCATAATGTCCTAATTTATCACGACTCGGCGGCTCGGGTTAACCGACTCTTAAGCATTCGCCGTTGGTCTCCGCTGGTTCATTCCGATAACACAATTAACATAGCATAGAATGTAGTATAATTTTAGGACACTTTTAGCTTGAAAAGCAATAAAAACCATAGTGAAATATTAGGACATTATGACAATATGACATGATAAGAATTGTGAATTGGCCAATTGTATATCATGCTCAATTCATGCAGTGCCTTGTGTTGGAACTAGAAGAATATGTTATGGAAGGAGGGATATAGGGAGTCTACATTGTACTTTCTATGTAGCGTTTTCTAACATTGAATAGGAAAGATTTGAGCAAAAAGTTTATTTCGTCAAAAACCAACAAGAATCTTTAACATGATCCCTAATTTGAGTACAAGACATTCTATTTTTGTATCGATAGAATAGTGAAACCAATCTCACAATGCGACGATGTTTCAATGATTCAATAGAGTTTGATACTCAACTTTCAACGATTAGTTTCTTTTCCCTCTCCAGAGTACGCTGTTGAAAAGCTCCAATATAGATTTTAATGCTTCGACCTATACAGAATTGTATTTAATTTTCGGCCAGAAAAAAGGATATTCGGGGTTGTCATAGAATCCAATCATTGTTGGAATCGGTTCTAAAAAGGACAAAAAAGGTACATTTGTCTTATGAAATCCAATGTTATTTTTTGTTTAATCGATTAAGAATTTAATTCTAGATCGAATATAAAACCAATAACTTTCGATTTCACAAGGCTAATGTACTTTTTCTGTCGTTTTCAAAACCGATTCCAGCAATGATTGGATTCTATGACAACCCCGATATACTTGAATTAACGTTCCCGGCTTTTTTCATTTCCGTGAATTTTCGGAAATTTTTTAATAATAAATTAATCCAAATATCAGTAAATTTTTTCAAATAATCGGCCAAAATTCGATAATGTAAATACTTTAATAAACAATTTAAAGGTTTAACTAAGCTAAATCCTCGTTGTTCGTATCGAAAAAGAACTTTTCCAAATCAGAATGTTTATAAACAAATTCGAACCATTATTATTGTCATTATTTTCTACAAATATGTAATCCTTTGGGCAATAATTCTTTTAAGAATTTCAAATTTCAATTAGCATTAAGTTGACATACTAGAAATGTTTTTTTTCCTGTTTTAAATAATAATTTTTCTGAATTTTTCTGTTGTGGCTGAAAAATTTAAGGGCCTCATTTTATAAAACTCAACGACAAAACGTTACACATAATTTGTATAGAAAAAATTCAAGTTTAAAACCTTTTTCACAGTATTCTTCATACAAATTGCTTACGTTTCTGAACGCTTCGTTTTATAAAATGAGGCCCTTAGTTTATTTAAATCGCTATTCTTCTGTATCAACTGATTTTCTGTTCCTAGTATAGAAACAATATCTGTGTATAATCGTATCATTCGGCCAAGAATCTTTCTTATATGTGCGTAAATAATATTTGAAACCCTAACTTGAGTGTTTTTTCCAACATCTGAAAATGTGTTTAATACAGTGGATATTACACTATATTTTCGTGACCAGATTACGATTCCATTATATTTATACCACCATCAATACTGATGAAGCAACATAATCTGGCGGGTTTGCGTTAAAATGCAAGATTAAGTCTTGCGGGCCTGTAAATTTACTGTATTTATTCCTACGACTTCATTCAGTGATTGGAACAAGATCCTGATTGTGGGTATTATTCATGTTTTGCATAAGTGCCCCAATCTCCGATAGATTTGACCTATAATTGAATGAAATCTGACATAGGAATTCATTTAGTAAAATAAAAAGTAGAGTAAGAGATAGAATGGAATCATGCAGTAGCCCTGAACAGAGACCTGCGCCGAACGGCTGTAAGCCGGTTGAGCCGAGCCGCCAATAGATTTTAAAAGTTCATAATAATTCCACAAAATTTTCGGAATTTCACTTTTTAAATTTTTAATTTTTACAATTTGAGTAATTATTCATTTGTCGGCTGACAGCCGGCTTTGAGCCGCCGCCGTGAAATTTAGTCGGCGCAGGTCTCTGGCCATGAATCATCCTTGAACTCGTATGATGTTTGACTCCCAACCACAACAACTCGTATAGTTTGATCTCAAAAATGTACTATTTAAAAACAATATACAACGTATGAAACATGTCAAAATACATTTTAATTATCGGAGAAGGAAGTGTAAATTTTAAAAAAGAGGACTCATTGTTTGGAAAAATGCATTTCAAATGTATCAGATTGAATGAATTACAGCAGTATTTTGGGGGAATCAATCAAAATAATATAAAAATATGTATGTTTCTAGCAATTAAGTATATGAAGAAAATGTTCCGTCTTTGAACAACCCTGTGCAAAATTCACTACTTCCAAATACCAAATTCTACTTCTTATACGCTTCTTTGGAAGTCCTTTTCTTTTAGGAAAGCGACATTGCTAAATAATAGAATGCTAAATAATATTAATGCATTATGTTCTAATTATTTACCCTGTATTCAGGTAATTTGTAACAGTTTGGTTATAAATTAAATTTTCTGATATCTTCCTCTATAATTTCCATGTTCCAAACACACCAGTACCTTAAAAGATACATATGTATTGCCATTATTTCAGTTTTCATCCCATTGTGTGCTATTGGCCAGGCGGGCAGGCTGCCAGCCAATAGTGAACCCATCAACATGGGTATTGCATAAATTCACGCGCTCCAAAACAGATCTCGCGTACTTTTTGTTCGTACATGTATCATTGTCTAAACAAATAATCCAACAAATAAGCCTAACAGTCACAACAACAACAATAACAGCAATGGCAGCCGCAACAACAATCGCTTACATGAATTCGTATCGCAGAAACAAAAACACAACAAACAACATTAACGGCTTCTTTATAGTCTGACCTCTGTACTCCTGGTAGGTTTTTTTTCTTCTACTCTTTATCTGTGTAACTCTTTTTTTTCGTTGCTGTTGTTGCTAGTTTAATTTCATGTACTTTGTGGTCGCTGTGGCTGGAGTCTGTCTCTCTGTAGAGTCCATCTGTTGGGAGTTTTTTGTTGTTTGTTGTTAGGGGTCTTTAAATCACAGTTTTTATTGTTGTATGGAGTTTTTTTGTGGTGTTTACTGCAACAAATATTAGATTTAGTTGGGCAGGGCAGGGGTGTTAAAGGAATGTGATGTTCGGTGGTATAACATTAAAACGCCACCATGTAAAATAAATAAATAAAGGTTGTTGGCTTGAATTATGCGCCATATCACCACCAGAGGCGCTGCAATATGCACTAATAACAAACATAACGCGCAATTGCAGAGTTGTCAATAAAAGTCTTTCTCCTTCTTTCACCACCTTTCCTTCTACCATCTATCCCCTTTCCAAAGAAAGTAATACAATTAGTAATATACAGTTTTATTGTGGGATTCCGAAGTTTTGAATAATGCATTTAAAGATCTTGATTAGGATAGCTAAATGCACTGGGTCTAGTTCAAAGATTCCTTGTGGTAATAAACGTTAATCATAGACGATTAATTCAAAACCTTAAGGAGACAACAGGGCTGCTGAAATATGAACAACATGAACTCATCATTCAAATTACATTAATTTGTTTGGTTGATTTCAGTAGTCCATTAGAATGACAACAATTTCAGAGGACTTAAACCTGATATTTGCTAGAGATTCAAAGAAATAAACGAATACCTAACATTTCAAACTAAGTAAGATGCCAGAAAGTGTTTAAAATTTATTTAGTGTCTTATTCTATAGATCTATAGAGTGCAGGTTTTGTGGACTTCATGCCGAAACCGCTAAACATGTACTGGCAATATGTAGAACTAAATGGCTCGGAACGGTCTTAATGGCCCCGGGGGACATAATTGATCTCTGACCATATAGAATACTTGGCTTTATACGAAGCCTAAATCTGTTAGGATGAGAAAAAAAATTTAAGGCTGCAGAAAAGATCCTTTGGGTCGTAGTGCGTAAAGCCTCACTAATAATAATAATAATATAGATCTAGAGCCGTAAAATCGTGGCTTTATTAAGACACAGAAAATGTAATTCGATAATGCTTTTAATTCTCTACAGAGTTTAATGTTAAAAAATCAGTTGAAATTCTTCTGGGTGTCAGAAAATCATGATCATCATCATTTATCAGATTCGGTTTGCGTCTACAGCTTTAAAGCACTTTTGAATATAAAGATGAAGAGATACATTGACTGAATGTGTCTCAGTTATACAACTATGATATATAAGGAACTTTGGAAATATTTAATTTTGTATTTACTAATCAGTAGATAAACTGTACTACTATGTAGTAAACTTTTAAACAATCCACTCCTTTTAATCCCTCCTGGCTCCAACAAAACAATATCAACAAACAATAATCATGTTTAACTACGAACTTACATATATGCTCCATATGAACTCGTACTCGCATTGTAAACTAATGGAATTAATACCTTCTGCCAGATCATGTTGGATTTTAACTAAGTATTTTCCTATGATTTTTGCAACATTGCCACGTAGGAGTAGGCGATTTTCTAAAACATCATAAGAAGGATTTTATTGTATGACTATTTCTAAATTATTTCATGTCCAAAATTTTAGTTCGTGTAGCATTTCCAAAAAAACAAAAAACCTTTGCTCGTTTATTTTTATAGAAAACGTTTAACAGAGTTTTAGAGGAAAAACAATTTCATTTTAATGTTAAATCGTGTTGATGCATAATTTTCTGAGCGATATTTTTTTGTAGCTTTTTTTTTTTTGCTTTGTTTTAAGGTTTCGTTTCATTTTGGTTATAGCAATTTTAACAACTCACGCAATGTGCAAGCAATACAGACAATTGTGTAAAAACCGATTAGTTTTATTGGTATCTATTTTTATTATTTTTTTAAAATACATTTCTAATGTACTGTTGATATGTAAATTTAAAGAGAAAATTTGGGGGTTTTGTAAAGAGGATATTTTTCATTGTCTTTAAGAAGATATTCTAGCATGTATCTGAGAACCAACTAAAATGTAACAGCTATTAATCTCTAAAACTATTTATTCGATTGGAAAAAAGATTTTTAAAGTAGACGTGAAGTTTTTCAAAATCAGATTCATTGTTCATATTTTTGGTCTGTAGAAGGATAAGTAGCTTAGAGTATATGGATCGTCGGTAACAAAGCGAGTTCATTGGTAGGCTATAAAGTCCATTGTGTTACCCATAGGGTCAAAGAGATCTCTCATAGTTAATTCTGTTGTTAAGGGTACCAAACAATTATACCTAATCATTCAGTGACGTATCTCCAAAATCACTCAGCACCTGAAAAGAATTACTACCGTTTTTGTATAGCTAGTCTCCTCTCCTTCTCTTTAATGTCCTTCAAACAGCTTCTGCAGTAGTCATTGTAGAAAACATACTCTCATATACTTTCTATCGTAAGTTTTCCCCGTTAAAATACTTATTAGAAGAGAGACGATTTCTATTACTCATACTCATTGGTAATCGTAAGCTATCTGCCTTGATGCCATTAAAGCATCAAGACGTTTACGGAACAAATTTCTCTATTAAACTTGCAGATATCTTAATAGTGTAGATCTTTGCCTAAAATAGTGTGAATTATGTGGGAAGTTTGAGAAATTTTGGATATTCAAGCTCATCAGATAATATAACCGAAGAAGTCTTTGTATCTGTCCTCAACTAATCAGTTGATAAATCCCTTGGAATTTCTAGTTGAAATTCCAAGGGATTTATCGAGGATTTAATAACTGCAAATCTCCATGTTTTGAACGCCTACGCTTTGGAGAATGGCGCTTTAATTATCTGGAATGTGCTGACCTGTATTTGATGTAGACATCAGAGGACGTTAAAACATTGTATGCAGATATCCCGAAGAATTTATTAAGTGTTCCGGCCATTCTTCTGACTTCCAGATTCTCTGTGTTGATCAAGGAGAGCTAAAAGTGTTGTATATAGACTGGTTTGCGGAATATATTTTATTTTAACAGTAAAACCAAGGCAGTCTTGCATCAGTAGCTTGCTCAAAATGTAGAGATGTAGAGATTTTTGTATTCACCGCTCTATACCAGACAAGTTTATCATAGGGACAAGATTATAGAGAGGATTTTAGTGACATATAAGATAATTGGTCGATTTGTTCTTAATTGCGCTACTTCTATATGGACCACATTCATAAGCGATAACCAATTCTGAGATTTACAAACGGTCAAAACAATGCTTTCAGTATTATTACAGGATGAGTCAATATGACGAACGTGAATATTTTACACGAGGAAACCAAGATGCAGCCGGTCAGGAGACATAATTAATTTCTGACCACATAGTTTGGTATGTCACCAACCTAGTGAAAACAAAAGACATCCTAATGAACTACCGACACTATCACGATCATATCCAGGATGTCATCGAATACGAAGTTAGATCTATTATTCTTAGCGAATCGACAGATATTTTGGCGTCTAATTGTTCTCTGAAGCCATTAAAGGTAACAGAGTCCTAAATGAACAATCCCATGAGATCTCAAATAGTGTAAGGAAACTTTCCAGTCATACACGATCCATAGTTGAGCAGTTGTGAGAATAAATTCTAATGAACTACCGAAGCTATCGTATATATACTGAAAGTCAGGCCGCAATAAAATCTCTAACTGGTGTATATACAACACCTAACTTGGTCCAGGAAAGCCGGGCATCCTTAAACAGGATGGCGAGACATTCAACAGTTGTACTCAAGTAGGTACGTGGACACGGAGATACTATAGGTAACTGTGTTGCTGATGAATTGGCGAAAAAGGGCGCCATGCTGCCTGACGGACACATAGACTTCCTATGTGGGATTCCGTTACCCAAATGCAAGCTTCACATTAGTAACTTCTACTATGAGCTTGCTCAGGCAAGATGGGGTTGTGAACCCACATGTACTATTACCAGAATGATATGGCCCCGACGTAATCGTGGACGAACAACATATCTTCCTGGCTTGACACGCTCACAATTGAGCGGTATGGTGGCGGTCATTACCGATCACTGCACTTTTGGCAACCACGCGAGTAGACTTGGCTTGCCCTACAAGTTGTCAAAACGAGGAGGTGGATGAGACAATTTTTCATCTTCTTTGTCACTCTCCGAATTGGAAAATCTACGCTTAAGGTTTCTGGGACATCGTAATCTCTATGAGCTCTCGAATTTGATACTTGAGTGCATTAATACCTTCGTAAGGAACAGTAATTGGCTAACCAGACCAAATATGGGGATCTCCATGGAGTGACCAAATAATAATCTACTCTCCTTTCTCTTTCTCTCTCGTATCTCTTCTTGCACTCTTAAATCTTGACTGTCCCCTTCCTTCTTTTCATATCTACTATGTCCATCTCTTTTTTTCCTCTATAATTTCAGGTAACACAAAGGGACCTATGCCTGGACCCACGTGAGCAGCACTTCTTCTTCACTTCGCGGCTGCCTGGAACATCCAGGATGTCGTCGAACCCGATGTTAGATCTATTATTCTTAGCGAATATGCAGTACATTTGTTTAGTTGTCCCAATAGGTCAACTGATCGTAGCTAATACTGACCGAAGTGGCACGATTTCTCCAGCTCCCATTGTCACCCAAGTACACTGATATAAATAATAAAGACTTTTAATAAAGACAGTTTGAGACCCCATATTTTTCCAAAGATTTTCTTTCATATGTAAAAAACGGAAGGTCTTTCTCATTCTACTCTTAGGATTACGTTTCCAAGAAAAGTTCCAGTGCAATATTAAGCTTAAGCTTCTGTTGAATATTGTAGATAAATGATCTAAATTATGAAATTTAGGATCGATACGATCTTTTTCGGCTTTACTGCCAGTGAAAAAGTGAAGTTTTATTAAAACAGTACTGGCTTCAATTTTTTATGTGAAAAAAGTGTAATGATTGTTGGAAATCTATAAAAACTTTGCATTCAAATACTTAACATGCCTTGATACAATGAAATATTCCTCACTTATGTTCAAATTAATTTAATTTCCCTTTACAACAACATTTTCACACATAAATTTCTTTTTACCTAATTTCTAAAAACAGACAATACATTTTCCTGCAAATAAACTCAAGCAATTTATTTGACATATTTATTTATAACCGACATACATGATATTAAGTCATAATTTAATTAAAAAGATATGCAAACAACAAGCAAGAAAGAAGATAGATAGTATAGTGTATTATTTTAATTTAATTTTACTTAAAAGATAATGGGTATTGTTTAACTATTTATATAAATATATTTTCAATGATCCCACGATTTCACCATCTGTTTTCTAAGCTGCTAAAGCGTATAAATGACTGATTGGTTATTGTATACCTTTGGAGCTCATTACCTCATAATTGGTGGTTATGGAAAAATGTAACTATTGTTTATTGTTTTTTTTTGTACAGTGAAAATTGTATAGTGTTGTTTGAGAAAAACAAAATAAAAGTTTTCTGGTATGATTTTTCTTTATTTTTGTTTGTGTTCGTTTTAAATTAAATTAAAACTTTAAGTTTAAAGGAAAACTATTCATCATTCAGCGCAAAATGCCTACTGGCGACAATGTGTTGTCAAGACAAGAGTGGATCAAACAACACTATACTGCCCCAGCTAGCAGCAGTAAGATCAAGAAAATAGAAACAATAACAGCATGAACAACTGTTGTAGCAACACCAATGAAATCAAAACTTAGGAATCGCCAATACTTGAAATGTTAAAAAATATTTAAGTATATTGAAACATGGCGAACGAGGCTGCTCCCTATACATATGTTTTCCATTGCTGAATGGAACCATGGGGGGTTCTCGAGATAATTGAAATTTAGGGATATATTTGAAATAATTAAATAGATATTGAGCGACCATTCTTATATAACATTTGAATTTTGAACCTTGTTAAAATACAAAACAATGCGAACTTGTGTACCAAGTTTCAATTAATTTCCAATGCCTTGTCGAAGTTGTGTTTATATAGGATGTAGGGCTGATCCAAAGCTGTAATAAACTCAACATATCCTCCAAAAACATAGATCATTTGAAACAAAATCACACATGGTAAACAGATTCCGAGGGAAAAAAAAACCTAACAAACCACAGCAAAAAAGGTAAAACAAAATAAAACTAAAAAGAGTGTGTAACACTCTTACCACCATTTATGACTGTATGTCTGTTTGTATGCCGGAGTGTGTAATCAAAAACCACCAGGTTTAAAAACAACCCAACCAATCATGCAACAAAACAATACTCGTAATCATCGTCATCATTGCCATCACCATCGTCGTCATCATCATCACCAACATGATCCATCCATCCATCGCCTTTTGCCTTTGAAACAATCAAAACATTTTTAACATTTCCTCACGCCATCAGCGACAGTTTTTCCTAAACCATTCAAAAGTGTAATCGAATTTCAGTGTTTCATGTGTTTTATGTGTGCGTTGCCTGTGAATGAATGTGCTGTGGAGGGTTTTAAACTTCTCATACACACACGTACACTCGAATGAAAACGAAAGTTATGGTTAAACGCGTTCATGTTTCTACCCAAAACTTGGAAGACTTAAGTTGAGTTGAAAATGTGGAGAAGAAAAAAAAAAAAAATAAAAACAGAAACAGAAACAGTTTTATGGCATTTCATTTCATTACATTTTCGTTGTATTGATCTTTATAATGAAAACGATAGTTGCCTGTTGCATGGTTGCAATAACAACTGAAATATGTAGCTGCAACATAACGTAAACATTGCTATGTCTGTTTTACTGATTGCTGTCTAGCCATCAAACAACGTCATCATCAACGTCCTCCTCATAATAATAGTCATCACCATCACCACCATCACCGTCATCAACCACCAACCACATCATCATCGCCATCGTCATGATCACTTTTGGTTTTTGATGGTATCATCATCTGCTCAACTCAATTCAATTCAACTCCACTCAACTGCTTAACACTAAACCCAGCATAAATTTCATAGTTTATGGTGCAGTTCTCTAACTGCGCATGTGCATGTATTGTATTGTATGATTATGTGGCATTTTGCTACATAATGGCGAGAAAGAAATGCCAAACGATTGCGCGAAATATGTTAAAGCGCCACTTACACCAAAAACAAACCAAACACCATAACCAACCAACCAACTAACCAACCATCCATCTATCAAAACAACCAGCCTTACCTAGCATCTATCTATCTATCTATCGAGATACCAACCAACCAACCAACTTACTAACGAGCGCCATACACCGCCAACGCCAACGCCACCACCACTACCAACATCACTACCTCTAACATCTCTGCAACAATAGATGACTTTAAAACTATTCATCAGTAATTGGCAATCTCTCTTACACTTGGCTTAAAATATATTTAAACGTATGTTGCCGAGAGTAAGTATTCGTTCATTCTTCTTGTAAGGAATTGCTGGTTTGTTGGCTTGGTGTTTTTGGTGATTGTGATGAGATGATATGCGAGATGTCTTGGTGATGGTGATGGATTTCTACCAAAAATGGTATTTCTATGACCTGATGGTCGAACCAACAAACAAACAAACAATGAAACAAATGTATACAAAAACCGCTAACTTGACTAAAAGAAATAACGTTAACATATGACTCATAGACGTAGTATTTTAATGTTTCACAAGGAACTAAAGATAAATATTATAGATTATAGGAAACTCTTATTCAATTTCATTTTACAATGAGATACTGATCTATATTAGGATGTATCGTTTACCATTTGAATGGTATTCGAAAGACCTTTAAAGCAGACCATTAGAAGCGTATGAGGTCTATATTTTTGCAGTTTTAAATATGTTCTATTCAGATAGTGTGACCTAACTGTAGCCGCATATTTAATACTTGACCGACCGACCAATTGTCTTGAATATAATCACCAAGATTTCCAAATCCACAAATTGATGTACATATCATCAAACGTTACACACAACATTGTGGATTGTTTCATTGGTATTTGCAGAAATTAAGCATGAACGGTTTTTAATTGGTATCTTTTTAGTTATTTGGATAATTTACGATCCATGTCTTCATGTTGTCAGGCAGGAAGTTCTTCGACTGTTCCAGAGCTATAAGGAAATGTTGGAAAAAGGTTACACCCAAAAATTTCGAGTGAAGAAATTAATCAAAAGTGACGATTCCTTTCCCGATCTGGTCCGCCTTTACAGGGTTTCGAATAGGTATCTCGCTCAATTAATTAGATAATTTACAAACCACATCTTAATGTTGTTAGAAGATGAAAACTGGAAGGTATTAGAAGTGACGTGGTGAAAGGTTATAACAGTTCAACCTCTATAAAAACCGCCCTATCTTATGATATCTCCTTTAAACATTGTATGTCTCTAGAATTATCTAATGATTCGGATTGTTGGACAAAGAGGAATGAAGTATGTCCAGGATAACTTTACACAAGCTTGATAGGTGATGGCATAATGATCTGCTAAACGCTTCACCTAGTTCGTAGGTTTCCAGATTGGGATCAAGTAACTCATTTTTCAAGCGGGATTATATTAAATATTACGGCTCCCATCGTCAAAATTATTCAGCATCAGTATGTGAGGTGTGATGTATGTGAGACAAGCAAAGGTTCCTGGATCTTGTTTGGCTTTCGGCAAGTATGATTGCAAAGTGATCTGCCTATAAGGATGTACTTGTTTTGTAGCTTTCAATATTGGGATAATTTTCCAAGTATCAAGTGAAATAAAACTCTTGACGAATACGTTTACCATCTTAATTGTCAAGATTATTCAGCATTAATATGTCATCTGTGTGACAAGGAAATTTAACAATTTATATCAGTATCGTAAGGAGAAGAGCCTCGAACGTCTTTGCAACATATGATAGCTATGTGAATCTGAATCGTTTGGGTTTAAATATTGGGATCAATATACCAATTTCCTCATTTAAGTAGATTAAGATCTTATTCATCATGTTTAAAAAAGTTATACATTTTACGAATATCACTTTGTATTTCAAACTAAAACGACTGACAATTGCAGTGGAGATATCGGAAGGATTTGGTATTAATTCAAGAAACCATGTAAGCAGTTTCTATTGCGATATCTGGCGAGCTAGACAGATAATCAATTAGGCATGTAGCATCACCATCCTTCATTACCTGAAGGTTGACTCGTCAATATGGTTGTTTAGTCTTGTAAAGATTTTATGATGAGCGCTAAAGATCCTTGTGATGAGGAGGATATGTTCATCAAGGATCTAACAAGATTTTGATCTCCAGATTCAGAATCAGATGAAGATAATCTAAACTACATGTTGTTAAAGAACATGATGTCACCGTTGATAATTTGGGATCAGTATTTTCAAAGATCATTGAAAATGAAGATCTCGCAGGGATTTGGTATGTATTGTAGGTTGGAATTTTGATTCCAGAGAAACCATCTGAGCACTTTCAACTGTTATGTCTTGCCAGCTAGCAATATAAGCAATTATTCGTGTCCTGCACTACCAGAAGGTTGACTAAGAGATCACTAAATCCGTTCTAAATATACTGGTTGCAATTCCTCATATAATTTGGCACCTGGATCGCGGTGTTCATGATGCTGTTGTGACTCATGAATCTAGTTACCTTATTGCAGTAATCTTGAGATCATCATCAGTACAGCGTACCATTTGTCTCCATGATTAGTTTAACTAGTTGTCTGAGGTATCTTTTTCGGGAACACATTGTAGTTAAAATTAATGCTGGATATCAATTCAGTACTGTGGAACGCAATCGGTTAAGTCTGCTGCGATTATTGCTGAAACTTACGAAACTATTATAGCAGATTGCTTTGAAGAGAATGCTTAAGTCTTGTATTATAATGAAGAAGACAATGAAGGTATTATTATGTTTTATGATCGAGAACCAAGCAGTTTGAAGCTAGCATTACATCTTAACTGTGTAGACACACAGTGGACTCTCCGATTAAAAGTACCCAGTAAACAACAATGATAAGAAGTTTTAATCGTTTAGAACTAAACTATTTGGAGCAGCACTGACGAAAGTTGAAGCTTTTTGAAAAACATGATTGTTGTTTCGGGTTTGACAAACCTTAGCATAGCCAATTCTAGACCAATTGGACCCCTTTTTTGTGAAACTTCCCTGTTCGGTGTGTGTGTTTTTATTTAACTTTTTGATTCATGTTGTTGATCAATGTGTTAAATTTGAATTTACAATTGGGCAGCAGCAGCAGCAGCAACAATTGTAAATTCATTGTTCACTATTTTATTGTTGCTGCTGTTGTTACTGTTGCTGTTGTTCATATGATCGCTTGCATGTAAAGTCAACTACACCAAAATTTAAACACCAATTTTACATTGGCTTCTGGCATTGGTACTTGATACCAAAAACAGCAACCAAAAAAAAAAAAAACTCCAAACAAAAATTACAATTCCATACAGACTACAGAGACATACTGTTCCAAACTGATTGTGTGAGTTAGGAAAAAAACAAAAACAAAATTGGAAACAAAAACCTTTAAACCAAGTGCGAACATTGGATGGGTCGGAGGTTTCGTGTAAAAGAAACAAAATAGACAAAAACTAAAAAAAAAAAAGGATTTCCAAGCTGATTAACGATTACAAATAATTTTTGAATTTTTGGTTACTTTTTTTTTGTTGTTGTGGGGAGATGTTGCAGTTTGGTTGGCTGCTCAGGCGCATGGGGATGAACGATGTGTGACTGTAAATGTTGGCTGAGATTGTGTGACTTTAAACCTTATTTTATGTTTTTGGTTACTGATCAGTTTCGATGAGTAACAACACCGCCTTTAATATTGTTTTTGTGTGGTTGCTGTTATTTTCAAAAATTTTCGTTGTTGTTTGGAAACAAATCATCGTCCATCCATCCATCTATGGCTTTGTACATCGTCTGTGCATACATATATTTTTTTTAGTCAGTCATTTGAAGTTTTTGTTTGATTGAGTCAAATAAACCGACAGTTAAGTTAGATTTTTAAATATATTTTTGGATTTTTGTTTTTTTCGTTCGTTCGTTTTTCTTGTTTGTTGCTGATTTTTATTTGCTTAAATTTGCCATTGGGCAAATTGCTATCAACTTTCAACACGAATTACCCGAATAATGTTTGAACGAGAAGAGAAACAAATCTTTAACAAAATGAAAATTTATTAATCAAATTACCACAACTATACACACAGACTATATATGTATGTATGAATGTACATACATAAGTCTCCATTCATGTTAAATATTTTGTATAATTTGCATAAGTATGGCAAAGAGCACTGAGATGCTGTTTGAGGAAAAACATTTCCTTGTTTTTTTCCACCAATTCCAACAATGTGAAGAAATTAACTCGTTAAGGGGTTAATATAATGTTTATATCATAGAGAATAGACATAGAGCGGAAACTGTCCTGTCAAAGACCTAACTCAGTTGTCAGAAACCTAAGAGGTGAGAATGTATTAGTAGAAAAAACTATGTGAAAACAAAAACAGCACACGTATGTGTGATTATTTCGAATAATTATTTTGTTTGATTTGTTTTATAGTTTCCGCCCTATGTTTCTCTATGGCTACAACAAAATTATGAAGGGGTTCCCATATAGCAATTCTACTTATAGTTTTTCTCGATCACTTTGCTTAGTATCTTTTTTATTAGCAAATGTAGTGAAATAACGATATTCTTAAAGTTACAACTTTAAAAAATCATAAGTATGTTGTTTGGAATTGATTTATATGTCTTACCTTTCAAATAGAAGAGCATTTTTGAAAATCGGCTGGTAACTGGCTAAGTTACGGTCGTTTAAGTCTCAACAAATTTTAATTTTTTTCACGTTCTAAGTTGATCGTGAGGCCTTAAAATATATATTTTTTAGCTAAAAAGCATACTAAGGAAACTTTCAAAACATTTTCATCAGTAGAAACATCTATTTATCAACAATGTTGATAACACGATGTTATTAACAATGTTTATAAGTATGACAACATTAATTGTAAAGGAGCTTTTAGAGCTTCAGGTGATCATTGTGGAATAAGATGCAGTAAAGAGGCCTTCCTAAAGGCCTTATTTTGCAGACACAAGGACACCCAGCCGCATTGAAAAATCGTTTCAATTTTACACAGCGTGTTATTGGAAGCCGAGGTCTTGCATACTCGTTTCTGTTACAGCGCTGATAGAAGGCATAATAAAGGGCTTCCGCTGAACGGCTGTAAGGATACCTTCTACTTAATGCCTCACAGAATGTCGACATAGGAGCTCTTATAAAAAAAAATTAAAAAGAAAGCCCAATTTAAGGTCTGGATGCTTATTTCATAATAAAGAGGAAGGTATGCCGTTAATAATGAAAAACAAAATCAGCCAAATGGCCACCACGATCACGCTTACAGAACCATATCCTTTTCATGAAAATTTCCATAACCAAATAGCAAAGTGGCAGCCCTATATTCTCGATAGCCTCACGAATTCTATCTTTGAGGTCTTGAATCGACGCTGGGCTGTTGACGTAGACCTTATCTTTCTCGTGGCCCCAAAGGAAGAAGTCGCAAGGTATTAAATCACAAGATCTCGGTGGCCAATTGTGATCACCTCTTCGAGAGATAATAACAAGCAGACCAATCAGCAAAGACACGACGTTGTTGATGATCGGCCTGCTTGAGTTCTTGTGTTAACTGAACTTTATAAGCCTTAAGATACAAGTCTTTATGCAAAATACGGAGTAATGACGTTTGTGGAATGCCCAATTCCAAAGAACGACAAGGAATGGACAAACCTGGGTTTTCTTCAACACTTTGGGCTACAGCAGCAATATTCTCAGTTGTTCTTGAGCGACGTGCACGGATTTTATTCTTCACATCACTAACTTGTCCCAACAGCTCGAATTTTTTCACCAATTTTTAGTATTGCGGTCCGACAAGGTGCTTCACGACGACCAAATGCTTTAGTTTTGCGAACTGTGACTGAATTTTAATAATTTCATTGCGTTGTTGAAGCGTGTATCGTTCCATTTTTAGTAATGGTGTAGTTTCTACTTGTCAAATGTCAAAGAATAAAAGCTTCAAAAGTGGCAGCTACCGAAATATCGTGTTGGAAAACCCTTTATTTAAAAACTACTTCACGCGAACTTTACAACATAAAATGTTATGAAAGACAAATTTTTTTTGAAAGATTTTGTACCTTCTTCTGATTTTATGTTACGATTTATAATAAAAAGCAAAATAAATGTTATTATAGAGAGACAACATATACTAAGTTGGAATTTTAAATAAATGATTCTTAGGCCTGATTTTGCAATGCAATTTTGAATGAACATCTTCTTAGAGAAGTCAGAGTGGAATGAGTATCGGTTAACAGGTCTCTTGGATGGTCTACAAAGCCCTAGCAATTATTCTCGCTGTGTCCATGCGACTTCTAGAAGGTGGCGCTATATCAGCGGGATGTGAGTGAGTCAGTATATCGTTGGCGCTGTTATATTTAACATCAACCGTATTACCAGTGTGTTTTTAAAGTATATGTATTAACAGATAAGTAGTGGCTATTAAAATTGTTGTGTTTGCAATTTAAAGAATCCTGTTTATTTAAAGGAAATAAAAGGTAAAAACCTAACAATAATTATGATGTTTTGAAGTTGTAACTGTTATTTTACTAAAACGAAGTGATCAAGAACAAATATATCCGTGCTCTAAGGACTCCAACAAAACAGAATTGCAACATGAGAACCCCTGCATATTTTTTTCGTTTACTTTTGTGAATTTCAATTCAAGTTGGAAAATATTTGACACACGAAAACTTCTTTTGAAGTCTTTCAAATTAAAAATTTGTTAGTCACTCTTAATACTCCGAAAATGGAAATTTTTTAAATTTTAAATGTTTTTGCAAGGATTAACCAACCTACCTAAAGGGTTAACTAGCAATTTTGTAATACTTATCAATTTCCAAAAAAAAATAAAACGTAATAGTGAAAAATTATATTTAAATACTTATAAATTTGTTTTTTTTTTGGGAGATTTTGAAATCTCATCTACGAATACAAACTACTACTTACTGCTCTCACAAAGAAGAAAAATAAAACGCCTCAAAACACACTACAATGAAGCAGAAAGAAAACAAAAAAACGCGTAAACACGATGATTTAACGTTATCGAATCGATCAGTGAATGGTCTTTTAATAATGATCATTTAAATGCCATAAACAAATTTTCACTTTACTTGCTACTTTTGTCTGGCAGTTTTTAAACGCTTTTTTTACTACTATTATTTTATAAACAATATTTGATAATGTAAATTTTTATTACATTGTGTTTGTATGGGATCTTTTTTCCCTCTCTCCTCTTTTAAGTGTCTGCTAAGTTTATTAAAAAAATAAATTTTTTTTTATCGATTTTTGAAATTTATTTTCTATAAAACCGCAATGATGTGACATTAACAATAAATCACAATTATCAGTTTTACAACATCAAGTTGATTATTTAAAGATCTTTTTTTTTGCTGTTATTGTTGTTGTACGTACGATTTGCTGGTTGCACTGGCAATTGTTACAGCAGCTTGAGCATCAAGCACCCAGCACCTTTAATCATTCATTGCCAGCCATAACCCACTTCCATTTTAATGCTTCACTTATGAGTTTGACAAACCATGACCACAATTATAATAAAAAAAAAAAATCATCTAAAATGATTTTGTGCTAAAACACTATAATTAATTGTCATTAATAAATGACTGACTGACGACTGTGTCTGTCTGTCTCTGTTGTTGTTGATTTTTTTTTATAATTTTATTGTTATTGTTGTTAAATGTTCTTTTGTTTAAACAATTAAATGCAGTCAAAGTGACAGCAAGTTTAAAAGTAATTACAGAAATTTAAATCTTTTTTATTGTTCATTCTGAAAACATAAATTTATAGTGAGGGGAAGATGTCAAAAGGTTTTTAGTTTGAGATAGACATAGATATTTACAGTTGAGAGATTTATATGTTTGGAATAGAAATGGCGGGGCATTTGAAATGAAAATATTTAAAAGAATATTATAGTTAAGTATTAAGTATGAAGTCTAAATGGCAAACTTGAGAAAGTGTTATAATTTGATTTTTTGCCTATTTTTGATCTATATCTGCATTACTAAGTCATTAATATAGACATGATGGATATCTAATGATAGATATTTCAAAGTCCATTGCAACGATTTATATAGTAATTTAGACCTAGAATGGGTCAAAATCGGAAAAAACAATTTTAATCCGAATTAAATTTTTTTTTTTTTTACCAAAAAAATTTTGTTGTCATAAATTTTTTTTTACGAGTAAATTTAAAAAAAAAATTTTTTAATTAAAAAAATTTTTGAAAAAAATTAAAAAAAAAAAAATATTTCGCAAAAAAATTTATGAAAACAATTTTGGAAAAAATTATTATTTTTTAAATTTTGAATAACAATTTAAATTTTTTTTTTTTTAATTTTGAAAAACAATTTTGAAAAAAAAAATTAATTTTGTTTACTTAAAAATATTTAAAATTTTTATTTTAAAGTATAGTTTCGTGAAGCGTATATAAGATTCGGCACAGCCGAATATAGCTCTCTTACTTGTTTATATATAAGATGCCCAAAATTCACTCAAGATTTTAATTTTCCGCCATTGATAAGGAGTTAAAAAAAGAAGAACAAGTAAGAGAGCTACTTATATTAGGCTGTGCCGAATCTTATATACCCTTCATCAAAGTATACTTTAAGATGAAGATTGAAAATAATTTTTGTTTAAAAAAATTTTGAAAACAAAAGTTTTTGATGAATGAAAAGAAGGGTTGAAAAAAATTTAATGGTAACAATTTTTTTTGGTGAAAAATAAAACTCGAGTTATAAAACATATTTCCCGATTTTGACCTATTGTAGGTCCGAATTACGTTATGTACGTCGTTGGAAAGGTCTTTGAAATATCTGTTTTATCTCAGCAATTTGTGGTCAGATTTTCTCGATCTTAAATAGCAACCGAAGCGGGACTATAGCGGATATATTGTTGTATATATCGTGTATGTAAGTTATTTGGGTGCTACGGCAAGTTCATTTCAACATACAGATGGATAACGATTCAGAATATATATACATTATGAGGTGGCAAATAAAAAATGTAGAAATTACAATGTGAATGACAAACATATATATAATCTTGCCACTAATGCTGAAGAGTATAAAAACAACTGACAGTTTGAGGTTATTAAAAAACACAAGAGAACAACACGTTTCCATTGTTGTTCAAAAAATATGGAAATTTGGAAGCCACATTTTGAGCAAACACATCTCCCTTGATGGAAAACCTTGATGGGGGGAAATTTTGCATTTTGGAGTTCAGACATTCATCATAAGATTATAGAAAACTAAATGCATACACAACGTATCAGTGTTTCGTGAACTGAAACATACTTCTTTGAAAATGATGCTGGTCAAGCAGTAACTGTTATTGGTGCTCGATATCGCAAAGGAAAAAATGCCTCAAAACACACTACAATAAAGCATAAAGATAAAAAAACGCGTAAACACGATGATTTAGACTTTTTTCTGCCGAAATTGGATGAAGTTGACACATGACATTTCTTGGACATGTACAATCTTGTTTCGATAATTAGAATTGGGGTTCAACATTATGTGATTTAATACCATAATATTTATTTTTATAGTGTTATTTGAAGTCAAAGGTCTATGCCAGCATGAAGGAAATTTAAGTCTGCATCAACTAAATTCTGGCACATTTATTAAAAGTGGCGAAGGAAATTTTTTGACTAAAGAGTGCATATTGCTAGCAAATTCTAAATTTAAATACTTTTTAGTTTTTTGCTTGGTTTAATTTAAATTATGTGATACTTAAGCTACGTATACACGGTTGTCAGATTGTCAGAAACATGCTCAGAAAATGGTTAACGCAAACAGGAGAACATATGTTGAAACATATGGTTGTTAACCATTTATCGAACATTTTCTGACAACTTTGTAAGAATATGATAACCGTGTATAATGCTTTAGGTTGGTTCAAGTTGTTTTTAAACTTAATATCACGAAATATGGCGAAAATTGGACCTTCGAACCATAATTATAACACATAATTTAAAAATTAAATCGGCAAGTTTATTTATTTCTTTGTTAGGAAATTCTTGTTTATTTAGCTTTTCTTAGTTCAATTATTAGTTTTGTGACACTAATACGATTTAGTTTGACCTTTAGTTAAAGTTAAACTAATAAGCATTCAAACAAAATCGTTAAGAAACGAATAGCTTAAAAAAGGGGTTTAAAAAAGTATGACAGAATACGGTTGAAAGGACCACTTTTAAAGCAAATTAATAAGATTAGCATTTGTTGCATAAAATAAAAAGAGCTTGAAGAACAGTTCAACAAAAGTTGCTAGTTACTTTCTTTCTTTCTTTGTTATGTTTTTCCTAGTTGCATTTTATAGTTGTATGACACTAAAACGATTCGAAGGACCAATTTTTAAAATTAAGTTAAGAAATATTTTAATTCTAATTTATTGAGCTTGAGGTTAGATTTACAAAGTTTAAATTAAATTAATTGTTAAAACGTACAACAAAATATGAAAAAGGAAACCTTGCGTTATTAGGAAACATTGAAGCGATTAAGTGTTTGTCATTTAAGTATCTGAATTCTTAATGAACAAAATTAAAATGCAGTCAAGTAATTTAAAAACTTTTTTTGTATATAAAGCACTATCGTTCATTGAAAAATACGAAACAAACTGATAGATTTTTATTTTTAAATTAAACAATTATTCGTTGGAAAAAATACATCTAAAAATTCAGATGCAACTATAGTTTCATATTTAAAATATATTGTTACGTTTTTACCTTTCGAAAAACGGGGGCTTATTTCCTTTAAAAAGCCGGATACTTTTGATTGTAAATAAATGCAGTTTAGTAGTTTAAATTTTGTAAGAACTCTTTATTTATTTAAAATGTACAACAACAACAGTTCAAATAGTCACTCAGTGTCTTTATACACGTTTATCAATTCGCAGAAATGCACACACACTTTATAATTTACAAACTTAAATGTACAAGACAGTTAATGTTAACTCTAACAGCGTCTATGATCAACTCACTCACGACTGCAACCTCTGTCACTATTTATACGCACGCCATCTATCGTGAATCTTCTACAATGCTTTCAATGTCAATGGTAGGACCTTAAACATTTAATGTTGCCATACTTATAAACAATACTAATAACCGTTGATAAGTGGAAGCTTCTACTGATGGACGTGTTTATAAACATAATGAATGTTACAGGCAGTCGTTACAGACCGTTAAATTCAAATCGCTATTGCACATTTGTAACAATATATTGAAAGAAAATTATTAAGTTTTTAAAATAATTTATGATGTTTGGCTTTTCCAAGTTAATTTGTTTATTATATGAAACTAAAACGGTTCGAAGGACCATTTTTTTAAATTATTTTATGACATTAAAAATAAACTAACTTCCACCATTAACACGAAGTCTGGTTATGTGTTAACTAATAGTTATACTGACAGTTTTCATACAAACATAATTTTAACCGGCAGTAACTATTAGTTAACACCTAAACAGACTTTGTGTTAATGGGGTTAAGTTAGTTTATTTGATTATTATTGAACAAGAAAATCAACAAAGATGTCAGAAAAGTAGGTTTGTATTCAAATTAGGCCTAAAGTACTTAATTAAATAAAAGAGAAATAAATAAAATTATTTATATCATATAAACATTTAATAGAAATTGAAATTAATTAAGTACATTATTGTATTAAAACAGTTCGAAGGACCAATTACTGAAATATTTAATGAGTTTAAGTAATATGACAAATTCAGTCTATTCCAATTAACAGATTCTGCCTTAAGCCTAGTACTCTGTTCATATTTGCGAAAAATTATGGTTTTTTCGTGCGAAAAATTTTATATGCAAAAAATGATCAGCTGTTGGTTTTAATTTCGTGCGAAAGAAGTGCTGCTTATGGTTTTTCGTGTGGAAAAATAAGGCCAGATGTATTTCACATGTTTTCCACAATAAGAACAGAGTACTGCTTTTGCGAAATTATTTCGCATATATTTCATACCAAATATTTTATATGTAGTTTGACAGCATTTCGCACGAAATTTTGAACAGAGTACTAAGCTTTAAACATTAAAAAATATCGAACATGCTTAAATAACTGTGATATGAATAAATAACTAATCCAGTTAAATTTTAAAATGTTTACTTTTTATCATGCAAAATATATAATTACTATTTTATTGTAGCAATTTCTTTGCTAGATTTCTTAACATTTATAATTCCAATTCTTTTTGCTTGTCTCTTATGTTAAACTAAAATAAGTTTTTCATCTAAATGTCTTTAAAAAGCAAAATTTATGCAATTTTTTTTAATTAACATTTTAGATTGATCAAACAAATTTTCAGTTATGAAATTTGTAACGATTTCCATTAGTTGCATGAATCAAGCAACACACACAGTTGTTTTTATATGATTGTGAAACATTTAATGAGATTAAGTTAAAAACTCAACTACTTGGTTTATTTCATAATTTGCAATAAACTTTGGAGAAAAAAAAAACTGCAAAAAAATCAAGCAACAAATAATAAATTAAAAACAAGTTAAAATAGAAAAGAAATGACAAGCGTTAAGCGACAGAATTCAAAATGAAATCAATATTGATGGCCGAAATACATCTGCATTTTCAGGTATATTTTCTGTATATATACCTATTTATTAGTTTAACTTAAAATTCTTTCTTAAGATAATTATAAAATTTTAATAAAACCAAGTTAGCTTTTTTCTTGATTTCATAAATTTTTAAAAAAATTGGTCCTTCGAATCATATTAGTGTCATACAATTAAAAAATTTAACTAATAAATGCCTTAAAATGTACTAGTTTAAGCGTTAGTGGCCTAACGCTTTAATTGTAATTAAACGCCATGTTTTAAGATAACGGGAAAACAGTAGCATTTTTGTTTTTGTATTTGTACTTAGTTACAGCTGAGATCACCACCATATTTGTAGGCTTCTTCTTCGTCTTGTTTGCGATTTGTTTTTTCCAACGAAGAAGTTGGTTGTTGGTGAAAAATCAGTTTAGAAAAATCGTGACATAAGGTCATAAAAAAAACAGCAACAACAACAAAAACAACGAAAGCATTAACTCTTACAAAAGTTGTAATAATTATAATTTATGCACTCACGTGTAATAACGTTTTTTTGTTTTTTTTTTTCTCTTAGCACTACTACTCTTCCTCTAGCTCTCTTTCTCCCTTTCCCCTTTGAACTTTTTACTCTCCTTAAACTTGTAATATTGTTTACAATATTTTCTGTTAGTTTTTTTTCCATATTTTTGTTGTTGTTATTGTTGCATTTAAGCATGATACGTGATGTGCATTTATAAGGTAAATAGGGGGGGAGAATTAGTATTTCTTTTACGGTATAAGTGCCAGTGTAAATGGTTTGATGGGTTTGACTGTGTGTTGTTTTAGCTTTGGAGTCCCTAGAAGTTCACCAGATGTCTGCTATAATACGTTCAGTCATTCATTCCATTCATTCATTCGCTTAGAACAAAATTGTACCTACATTTCATACTTATTTGTATTTTCTTATGCCTGCTCGTTCCACTGGTGTCTATTATTCTACTTTTTTTTCGCTGTCTGTATTTGAAAATATTTATTCATGTTGTTGTTTTTAGCTTGACATTTTCACCTTCTTATGCATTTATGCGTATTTTGCTTTATTATTGCTTGCTATTTATTCTGGTGTTTCTTTCCCCTCCCCAGATAACTGAGAATTGTGTAAAACACGTAGAAATTTGTTGGTATTTAGGTAAATAATACTTTTTCTCTCATGTAGTTTTAATCTCTTATGAATTGGGGTCATTATTTCAAATGAGAGTTCAACTTGGGATATTACGAAGATGATGCCTCAAAGATTATTATAAAACTATGTTTGTGTGCTGCTCATGATGATGATGATGTTGATGAGATGCATCAAGTGAAATGCAACCAGTAGTAGTCGTATTTGGATGTGTTAAGGGGGCAGAATGTGAGAAAATTCCTAGTTGTTTGCATTTTTATAATAAAAATGCATTTTAATAGGGTATTATAGTTTATAATCTTTAAAGCTGAGAAAATTTTACAAAGAAATAGGAAGTATATGTTTTTCAATAGTTAAAAGCAAAAATAGAAATAGGGTAATATTTTGTTGTAAAGGGATTTCAAAGGTGTTATGACAATTTTAAGAATTTAAAATTTAAATTTACATGGATTGTTTTTGATTGAGGTTTTACTAGTATAAAGTATTTTTGTATGTTTAGAAAATATGAAAGATAAATAGTTCAGCAATTGATTTTTCGAGCCATACGTTTGTACTGATACGGTTCGAAGGACCAATATTTGAAATATTTAAAATATTAAGCTCTTCTAATTTTTTGTAAAACTTTCAGAATTTAAATTCGATTGGATTTTCTTTTTGGTTTGAAACACACCGATTTTTTAAATATTGTTACGTTTTAACCTTTTTAAAAGGTTGGTTTATTTCCTTTAAAAAACCGGATACTTTTGATTGCAAATAAAAGCTGTTTAGTAGTTTAATATTGTAACAACTCTTTATTTATTTAAAATGTACAACAACAACAGTACTCAGAGTTTATCAATTCGCAGAAATGCACACACACTTTATAATGTACAAGACACACGACATCTTTCGGGAATCTTCTACAATGCTCTTAACGGGCAAACTAGTATTTTCGAATTTTAGAGCTTTCGATGTCAATGTTAGCAACATTTAGTGTTGATAAGTCGAAGCTTCTACTGATGGACGTGTTTATAAACATGATGAATACTGCAGGCAGTCGTTACAGACAGTTAAATTCGAATCGCTATTGCAAAATCGTAAACTTTTTTATCCTTTTTATTTGATGCTTTATATGAAAGAAACAAGTAGGTCAAATACATGGTCATAATATGGAAAACTCTTGTTGATGTCCTATATTCCATTAAGAATTAAAATATTTTAAGGTCGAAGGTCAAATTTGTATATTTCTTTAATGTGATGAAGTAAAAGAAAATTTCAAATTTAACAATAAACGTTAAAGTTAAACTAATAAACATTCTAATTAAATAGAAAACAGACGATAAATTTTCAAGCAAATTGAATTCGATACAAACTAAACTTGGACTGTATAAGGACCTACAACTAAAGCTAAATTTCGACTGTAAAAAGTGTGACGATTGAAGCTAAACTTGTACTGTATAAAGACCTGGAATAGAAGCAACGAATGATGTAAAACGTGGACTGTAGAAAGATTGATTGAAGCACAAGTAGAACTATAGGAAATAAAAAACATCGCTTTGAACAGATGCAGATGGAAGGACTTTTTTAAGGTCCAATGCTTCTTTTAGGAACGAGGGAATATATATAAGTATCTTCGATTGAAGCTAAACTTGGATTGTATAAAAAGAAACGATTGAAGTTAAATCTAGACTGTATAAAGACCTACGATTGAAGCTAAATTTAGACTATATAAAGACCTATGATTAATGTTTAATTTGGATTGTATAAATAGCTACATTGAAGCTAACATGTACAAAGACTTACGATTGAAGCTAAACATAGACTGTATCAGGACCAACGAATGAAACTTGGACTGTATAAAGACCTATGAAAATTTGAATTGTATAAATACCTTCGATTGAAGCTAAACTGTGGATGTATAAAGACCTACGATTGAAGTTAAATCTAGGATTAAAGCTTAATTTAGACTGAACAAAGACCTACCATTGAAGCTTAACTGTGGCTGTATAAAGACCTACGATTGAAGCACAATTATGAATATATAAGTACCTACGATTGAAGCTAAATTTGGATTGTATAAATACCTTCGATTTAAGCTAAACTTGAACTGTTTAAAGTCCTACGACGAAAGCTAATTTTGGAACGTATAAAAGTCTACGACTGAAGCTAAACTTGTAGTGTATAAAGACATACGATTGAAGCAACGAATGATGTTAAACTTGGTCTATATAAAGATCTATGAATGATTCAAAACTTGGACTGTATAAAGACCTATGATTAAAGCTAAATTTGAACTGTATAAATATATTCCATTGACGCTAAACTTGGACTGTATAACGACCTATGATTGAAGCTAAACATGGACTGTATCAGAACCAGTGATTGATGCAAAACTTTGAATATATAAAGACCTACAATTGAAGCTAACCTGTGACTGCATACAGACTTACGATTGAAGCTAAGCATGGATTGTATCAGTATTAATGAATGATGCAAAACTTGTATTTTATCAGGACCAATGATTGATGGAAAAAAGACATACGATTGAAGCAACGAATGATGTAAAACTTGAACTGTATAAAGATCTATGAATGATGCAAAACTTGGACTATATAAAGAATATGATTGATGCAAAAAATAGACTGTATAAAGACCTACGATGGAAGCTAAACTTGAACGTTTTTTAAAACTTGGACGGTGTCAGCAACTATGATAATGCTAAACTTGGACTACATAAAGACCTACAATTTAAGCTTTAATGGGTTTACAGTACATTACAAATAAGGTGGTTCAAAGGACCAAACTTAATTTAAATGCATATTAAAACTTTATGTCATTATAAGCTGCTTGCTAATTTATTTAATTTAATAACAAATTTAGCTATTTTTAACTATTTCCCTAATTGTTGATATTTATTTAAAACCATTAAATTTTTATGATTGTCATTATGACTTTAATAAACATGTTTAAATATATGATTATATCATAATGCCCGCATTGACATGACTTAACTTAATATCTAATAGACGTATCGAAGTTTATTTATTTAAATATGTATTTTAAAATCTCAGACAACATGAAAACACGATGAAAACCAAAAAAAAAAAAAAAATTAAATCAATTTAAAAGCAATTATGTTATTAATCCATGGCACAGACTGTCGGCAGATCTTTTCATATCTATATATACATATACATACTTATATGTATGTCGTGTTTTGGTTGGTCTGATGTCCAGCATGGCATGTCATGTCATAATCTTACAACTGACACACACTCACACATGTCACTTGTATGTTTGTAGATATTTCTACAATATAATTATCATCAAGTATAATTTTCTTTAAGTGTATGTACGGGTAAAATGTGTGTTAAACTGTTTATATAAAAACATACAACAATCGATCGTTCGATCGATTGATCGGTTGCTGGTTGCTCACAAATATCTGTGGCCACCACCATCGTTGTTGGCTGGTTGTAGTGTTGAATATTGTTGAAAAACAATTATTAAAACGTTTTTAGTTTGTTTGGTTATTTGTCTTCAAAACAAAATACATATAGCTTTAAGCTATTGCTTGTATTTGTTTGATTTTTTCTTGCTTTATGAATAAATATTTGTCTAAAATGAAATGTATCTCCCCAAAGTGGGCCACCGTGTTATATTTCGGGTTATAGTTATCAAACAACATGGATATTTTATTTTTTTTTGGTTATTGTTATGACAATGTTGGAGTTGCACATTTTGTTGCTCTTACATACATATATATGTACATTTATCGATATTGTAATATTTTATTGGTTTTGAGAAAAACTAAAAAAACTATTAATAGACTTTATAGGCACGCGCGCCCTAAACATAAAACGTGACTTTAATTCAATTTATTAAGAGAACAAAACAAAAAAATAAATAAAATGGAACAAATTTATGAATTTAGTTCACTATTCAGTAGTTGTTATGCTGTGCCTTAGAAGTGAAATTATTTTCTTTAACATTTTCCTAAGAAAAATTTTATTGAATATTGTAACAGAATAATTTCTTTTGGAAAATACTTATAACTTATTATTGGTCATGTTTTTATGTTTCTAGGGAAATATGGAAAAGGCAGACATGATCGAAGTGCACTGGAATTTAGAAATTTCACTTTTTGTGAAGTAAAATGAAGGAAAAAAGAAAGAACTACGTGCTAAAAAAGAAGAATGCTTTATTCTTTTAAAAGAAAAGTATTTGAATTTTTCTTAAATTATAAGCTAAATATCAAATATATAACACATTCCCTGATCATCGTTTTAAACAAGTTGAAAAGATTTACTTAAAATATTTGCTCTGAACATTTTTAGTTCTTTTAGAGGAGCTTAGTCGGTTTCCTTCTTCGAAATTTGCGCCAGAGAAATCTTGCCATATTGTGCAACATTACACTACTCTTTTTACTAATTTGACATTTACGTGTCATATTTTGATGGCCGAAGGATCTGTGATGATTGAAGCTCAACAGTGTAAAGACCAACGATTGTCGCTAAATTGTGACTGTAAAAATATGATTAAAGCTCAACTGTATAAAGACCTACGATTGAAGCTTGTGTCTGTATAAAGACCTGCGATAGAAGCTAAATTGTGACTGTATAAAGACCTACTATTGAAGCTAAACTGTGACTGTATAAAGACCTACAATAGAAGTTAAACTGTCAGTGTATAAAGACCTACGATTGAAGCAAAATTGTGATTGTATAAAGATCTATGATTGAAGCTGAATTGTGACTGTATAAAGACCTACAACTGAAGCTAAATTGTGACTGTATATAGACCTGATATTGAAGCTAAACTGTGACTGTATAAACAACTGCTATTGAAGCTAAATTGTGACTGTATGAAAAGCTACGATTGAAGCTAAATTGTGACTGTATAAAACCTATTATTGAAGCTACGAATGAAGCTAAATTGTGACTGTATAAAGATCTACTATTGAAGCGTAATGGCGACTTTATAAAGACCTATAATTGAAGCTAAACTGTGACTGTATAAAGACCTACGATTGAAGCGAAATGATGACTGTATAAAGATGTATGATTGAAGCTAAACTGTGACTGTATAAAGACCTACGATTGAAGCAAAATTATGACTGTATAAAGACCTAAGATTGAAGATAAACTGTGACTTTATAAAGACCTACGATGGAAGCTAAACTGTGACTGCATAAAGACCTATGATTGAAGCTAAACTGTAACCCTATAAAGACCTACGATTGAAGCTAAACTGTGACTGTATAAAGACCTACAATTGAAGTTAAGCTGACAGTGTGTAAAGACCTAAGATTGAAGCTAAACTGTGACTGCATAAAGACCTACGATTGAAGCTAAATTGTGACTGTATAAAGACCTGGGATTGAAGCTAAATTGTGACTGTATAAAGACCTGGGATTGAAGCTAAATTGAGACTGTATAAAGACCTACGATTGAAGTTAAGCTGTCAGTGTATAAACCCTATGATTGAAGCTAAATTGTGAATGTATAAACCCCTGGTATTGAAGCTAAATTGTGACTCTATAAAGACCTACGATTGAAGCTAAACTGTGAATGAATAAAGGCCTACGATTGCAGCTAAATTGTGACTGTGATAGTGACTGCATAAAGACCTACGATTGAAGCTAAATTATGACTGTATAAAGACCAATGATTGAAACTAAACTGTGACTGTATTAAGACCTACAATTGAAGCTAAACTGTGAATGTATAAAGATCTATGATTGAAGTTGACTATATAAAGACCTACGATTGAAGCTAAATTGTGACTGTATAAATAGCTGTGATTGAAGCTAAATTGTGACTGTATGAAAACTTTCGATTGACGCTAAACTATGAACTATGATTGATGCTACATTTGCACTGTATAATAATAAAGATTTAGCAAAACGGTGACTGCATGAATACCTACGCTAAACTGTATAAACTGTATACCCATGATTAAAGCTTAACTGAGACTGTATATAAATCAACTGTAATCTTATAAAAACATAGGAAAGGTTGCATGCAATCGGAATGGTACTTCGGTCTTTAAAATTATTTAGTAAAAATCTATTGCCAATTTGTTTATTATATAGAATAATGTACATACGATCATTCAGCATAACTTTTCTGTGACTTATTTTCAAGACCGAAGGACCATTAATATTTAATACATAACTGACAAGAAAAATATGTAGAGAATATATAATTTTCCTGACATTGTGCTCATATTGCTTTTAACAACGGTTGTGCTGTTCATGCATAGATACTAATGGTCCTTCGGCCTTTTAGAATTTGTCTCAAAAAAGAATTGGGAAATTGTTATACTGTTTCAATAATAAAGCAAGATTCTTTTGGGCACATTTTAAAGAACGAAGTACCATATTTAATAATGAATTGACAAGCAAAATGTGGAAATAATAATTTCTTAGTAGGCCTTTATGATGTTTGGTTTGCTCTATTAATAACGATGTAAAACAATTTATTTAGTCATGTTTTACATGAATAAAAAAACTCACAAATAATATCTATTAAGGCTCAATTTCAAAAAGAGAGAGTTAATGGTCATTAATCATTATTTGCAAACAAAAAAAAAAATATAAAAAAAAATTTAAAACATAATCTTCAATACTGCCATCACATCAAGGTCAAAATAAAGTAAATACATTAAACAAAAAAAATTTTACAAATATGTCTTCAAACCAACAAACTGACATCAATTTAACCGCACAGCCATTAAAGCTGGAGTTTTAACCAATATTTAGTTAATACAAAAGCCTCTTGCTATTAATAGCTATATTTAAATACATATAACCTAACTACCTTTTAATAACTCCCATTAATGATCGTCATCATTATTATAATGATTACTATAATCATTAAATTATCATTATAACACCCCAGATTTCAAGTTTTGTTTTTGAATTAGCTTGATTTTAGTTTTCTTTGTTTTCTTAAGTAAAAATAAATAAATAAAGTTAAGTATTGTAAACTACGAACTTACCATTTCATCTAAACTCTTCAAATCATTGGTAATAATTTGTGGCTGTGGTCCATACATTAGCATGGGACCTTGATCATCTTCTTCATCATTTTCAGTATCACTGTCATCGAATATGTCTGTCTCAGTGCCCACCGTTTCGGTGCACACACCGACATCGGTCTGTTGTGTACCATTGCAATCGCTTTCGGTTTGTGTGCCACAACCGATACCGTTGGCTTTATTGTCGGCAGCAATTTCACGATCGATTTGTCGTTCCATTTGCACTAACATGGGAGCCAGCATGCCTGTGGGAAAAGATATACATGAAAATAATGAGCCATTTATAACACAGTTTTAAAGTTAGTTTACATATTTAGTGATTAATTAGATTTAGTAAATATATTTGCATTTAATTATGTTTTGTATTTATTGTTATTTTAGACTCACCAAATTTAGCTCCTCTTCTGGCCACTTCTAAAAGGCATAAAATAACATGTTTTTCGTTTTTTCTCATAATGAGGTCGTCTGTTTCGAATAATAGGCACTCTATAATTTTAAGGCTTTTTCTGCAAAAAAAAAACACAAGCAAATTAAGAAAACAAATTATTAACAAATCCATCAATTATGTTTAATAACAAAATAAACACAAATTTAACCCGCTGAGGGATGAATAATAATAAATTATCAAATATTTTTTGCAATATTTTCATATCTCTGAATAATATAAACTATTTCTCTCTCTGAAATATTCCATTTTATGTTGTTTTTATTGTTAGTTATCTGAATACGCGACTATAATACCTCTAGACCAGTGGTCGGCAGTCATAGCCACCAGGTGCCCAACATGATAATTTATTTACCTGTAAACAAGGCGAATGTCCATATAACATAGTTCATATTGAATAGGAAACAAAATCACAATCAATAGCTGATTAGAATACATTACATCCATGGTATCTTTATGCCAAACACTGCTCTAGAGCAGAATCTACCAAAAAGAGAAATGCTTTAAATGAGAATATATTCCAATGAAATTTGTTTTTTACTTTAAACTTTTTGCTGAGAGTTCCCAGCAGTTCTAGGAGACTGTCCCGTACTAGTGATTTGATCTATAATTTAGGGTTAGAACTAGCTACGTTACTTGTTATTTTAACACGTGCATGTCATAAACAGGGGGCAATTGACCCTTTTGGATTACAATGAGAATATCTGATAGCTGGCTCAAAGTAGTCAACTAATTGGTTTCACATATCGCTTTCATAGAGTCGGTTACCTTACTAGCTACCTAACAGGTTACTTGATCAGCTATATAACTAAATATTGACCTCAAAAATACAGTTAAAAATACATCTCAAAGACAGTTCAATAACAGTTTGCTTGTAAACAAACCTTCCTCCGAAAACTCTCCAATAGATTAGTTCTGGTGGGTAAAATAACTACTTTTTAAACTGCATTACAAAATAAACATTTATAGTGACTACATTCTAGGTTACTTAGAGACACTTAAGTGACAATTGACTTCACGATAGGTTACATGGGATGTCAGTATACATAAGGATAAAGAAAATAAAATGTATGAGAATTATATCAACTCAATTTGTATAAAACCAGTTTGTACGAATTACTCAGTTCAAAATAAACGTCTAAAGTGACTACACTCTAGACTACTTAGAGACACTTAGGTGAAAATTGACTTCACGATAGAATAACTGAGATTCACAAACCTGTAAAGGATACATTGATTACATAACTGCTGGGTTATGTTGGCGTTCGTATTGTGCTTGTTTAAAAGGCTGATTAATGTTCGAGAGCCGATTCTATGAGTGATTACCGCTGTTCTAGAGGGAAGTGAACTCACACGAAACTAGTCAAGTAACTGGTTACTGGGAGCATGGGACTGGTTTTAGTTCTTAAACTTTATATGAAGGGGACACACTGATATTATCATTGGAAACTGTAAATTTAGATACTTTTTGATGGGTTTCAAATGAATCAAAGTAATGTTTGGAATAAAAACTCATTACTTGCAATTAAAAAAGTAAGCAAACCTAATTAAAATTAATATCATTCATGTTTACGCTGAAGTGATCTACAAATTTTTGTTAGTTTATTTTTGGAAACTTCTTTTTTCTTTTAAAAATGTTTCAAATGCATGATGATGACACCAATGAAGGAAAATCTTTTTTTTTTTAAGTACTTTTGGTTTGATTAACAAACAAACTCATACAAAGCAAATTAATTTGTTTAGCTCTTGTTTACTCTCCCTGACTCACATATAATGATTTGTTTTCTAAGAGTATCCATCTGAGTTAGATTAAGAATTGTATCAAAGATTTTTCCAAGATCTTTTTTTATAACATTTTTAGATTTTGTTTTTAAAAGTGCCATTTAGTTACTTATTTTGAGGCATTCATGCGCATTCATTGCCTCATTATGGACTGAACACATCAAAGTGTTTGGTTTACGTTTTTTTTTAAGTTGCTTTTTTTCATGAAACAATTCGTTTAAGGCAGTGATCATTTCATTTCTGTTTGCATTAATTTGCTGTGAATGAATTTTACGCGGATACGGTTTAATTTAGTTGATCTAAATTTAATTGAAATTTCATTTCATTTTCATGCAGATCAACATCATGATCATCATTTTCCTCACTTACTCACTCACTCATCCTTTACTGTTTGTTGTTGGTGTTATAAAATGTTCATTTCTTTTGTATGTTTTTTTCTTATTGTTTTGTTTTTGTGATTTGATTATTGCCAAGAATTTGTATGTTTTTGTTGCTGCTAGATTCTAGTTGAAAGTGCAATGATCGTCAGGAATGTTTTCTTTTTTGGCCTGCACAATTGGCCAAATTAGATGAGTTGAGAGAGAGAGAGAAAGTGTAATAAAATGTGTAAAAATTCAAAATAGATTTAAGATTCATCAACAGCCAAGTTATTGACACTTAAAAGATTATTTTTGTTTGGTTTAAATGAAATATAAACTAATTTAAATTGAATTGATTTGGATGTTTAAGGTAGATATTTCGATTTGTAGTTGAAATAATGTAAATTTTGCAAAAGTTCACAAAATGTTGATAAGATTTTTTTAAGAAGAAGGACCATTTTTAAATTGATACTAAAACATCACTAATCGGTTAATTGATTATGTAGATATGGCTCGAAGGACCATTAAACAAATATGCCTACATATCTCTCTATACTTAGATTGTAAGGATTTTTAATAATCTTTTGCTATTCGTTTACAAAATTGAAAAATGTTTCTATCTATAAGAAATGCCAAATCTAATATTGGATTTTTTGCAATAATAACTTTAATGTTTTTTAAACAGCAAAATGGAGCCAATTTAACAATTGAATTGTGTTTAAAAATGGTCCTTCGAACCTAAAAAAACTCAACAAATTTAAAAAATAAACGAAAAGCGTTTTAAATTACTATAATCTTAGAGTAGAGCAATATGTAGCCAAACTTCTTTGATAGTTCTGTGAGTCATATCTGAATTAATAATCTTATTTCAAAGGTGACTATAAACGGCGTTTTTTAAACCCGATAGAGCTTACGAACGGGTAAATATGACGTTTGTGATCAGTAAACTCTGGCAAATCATCATGAATAGATTGACGCTTGAACAACGCTAAAAAATTATCAAAATTTACTTTGAGAATCAGTCATCGATTTGCGCAACTTAAAGGGGAGTCACACGGCATGTATTCCATATGTATTGGGACATGTATTCGATACAAATGGAATTCCATGTGTATGTCAAAATTCACGTTATACATACGATTCATAATTTCCACGTTCACACGTACATATGTAATTGCATGTGACATAACCTCTATTAGTTTATATTTTTGTTGTTTTTAACTATATATCTATTTAAACGATTTTTAAATCACAATAAATACGTATACTTAATGCAAACTTGTTTTGTTATTACTTTACTATTTTTTGTTTTATGTTTTTCTATTTTGCACAGTGTTGTATTTCAAAATACATACTGTTAAACACACGAAAATAGAACATGATCTAATTGCCACAAATGTCATAAGGCATACATATGTATTTTACATACACAAAGTTTCATATGGATCACACGGTATGTACATGTTTACATGTGGAAAAATTTCTCAATACATGTCACAAAACACATGAAATACATACCGTGTGACCTCCCTATTACAGGCAACTGTTTTATCATAAAATTGTGTTCAGCGATCAGGGTCATTTTTTGCTTAACAGATTTGCTAATAAACAAAATTACTGCAAATGGAGTGAGACCAATCATTACATCCAGAAAAATTGCACCGGTTGGTGCGTTTGAAACGCTGGTGGCATCATCGGACCTTATTTCTTCAAAAATTAAGCTGGAACTCTCGTTACGGTCAATGGAGATCATCATGATCAATGATTTTTTTGTTTGAAAATATGGATGATATTGATCCGGACGAGATGTGGTTTCATTAGAATGTCGCAACGAAGCATACGGCGACCACAACCATCGATTTATTGAAATCAAAATTTAGCAATAACTTGATTTTGAGAAATGGACCTGTCAATTGGACTCCAAGGTGGTGCGATTTGACACCTCCCGATTATTTCCTGTGGGGCCACGTGAAGTCACAGGCTTATGCTGGAAAACTAGCATCAATTGACTGACGCCTTGGAGGCCAACATTGTTCGTGTTATTCGTGACATACGGCCAGCAATGCTTAACAAAGTGGTCCGAAATTGAAGGTCCAGAATGCGCTTAGTCAAGTACTTCCGCGGTGGCCATTAGCCCCGAAATCATTTTCAAATGTAAGCGCCATGTATTGATCTTTAAAACAATTGTCTTTAAAACAAAGTTGAATAATCTAGACATGACTCGAGATATAAACATGTCTTATATTAAAACGATTTTTAAAATATTTCAATTTTGTAGTTTATTTAAGTTCGAGAGATCCTTTTTCAACATTTCTTTGCTAAATTGACTTTATTTACATTGTTTGGTTGTGGCTCGAAAGACCAGCAATCTTATTAGTTATGCAAGTTAGGTTCGAAGAACAAGTATTCAAAAATTTATTAAATTGGTAGTCATGTAATGATTGAATTGCAAATAAACTAACATTCATTGAACATTTTTTAAAACTGACTCATCTATTTTGATGCTACCATTTGCACCTTAATCATCTTTAAAATAAAATTAATAAAGTGAGAGAGGTTGCTCGAAGGACCAGTTATGTTAGTAAGGTTGAAGGACCTTTTTCCAAAAGTCTGTTGTAATAATAGCACAGTTTGTCATTCCTTTTTTAATTTCTACATTTTTCATTTGCGACCCTACAAAGTAGATAGCAAAGTCGATATAGACATGTCCGTGTGTATGTTGAAATCAACTTTCCGTACCCCCCCAAATAGTTTACAAACATAATTAATACATCAATATATCGGGAATTCTTCCGGCTCGGTCGCTATTTAAAATCGAGAAAATCGGCCCACAAATGGCTGAGATATAAGGAAAAAACCTGGACGATTTTTTGTCTATTTTTGATCTATATCTGGATCATCATTAATATAGACAATATGGATATCTAATGATAGATATTTCAAAGTCCATTGCAACGATGTATATAAGGCTATAGTAATTTGGACCTACAATGGTTCAAAACCGGGAAAAATTTTTTTTAACCAGATTTTTTTTTTTTACCAAAAAAAATTTTTTGTTCATAATTTTTTTTTTCATTAATAAATTTAAAAAAAAATAGTTTTTAAAAATTAAACAAAATTTGGACAAACATTTAAAGAAAAAAAATTTGAAAAAAATTAAAATTTTTTTTTTTAAATTTTGAAAAAAAAAATGTTTGAATTTTATTTTAAAATATAATTTGGTGAAGGGTATATAAGATTCGGCACAGCCGAATATAGGTCTAACTTGTTATAATGCACCAAATAATCTAAACAAGACACAAAAGATGTTTGTTTCTTATATTAAAAATATTTTTAATAATTTCTTTTAAAATGTTGTCGGTTATTTAGGTTTACGGATTTTTAAGATCAATTACTCTTTTTAAATTTATTATGTTATTGTTAGGACTTAAAAATAATATTTCACTCACCTGCACCAAGTTATAAAATTTGATACATTATCGCGAGCAAAGAATGTACCGATTTTTGCCCCTGGCAAATAGTGTACATTGCCCATGGCCAAAATAGGACCAGCCGAGCCGGAAGTTATTGAACGTGTCATTGATTTGTTGCGGGCCTGACGTCTGGCCAAATAATCTTCAGCTGCTTGGCGTACATAGTTAGCATGCTGCAATTGACAAGAAAATACAAACAAATAATTAATTTCAAAATTCTCAAAGAAAATAAAAACAAATAAATAAATAAATTTACGCAAAAATCTTAAGAATCTTAAGTAGCAAATGAAAAGCCTATTTTTACCATTATATTCTTTTTTTTTTTTGTGGCATTATTTGAATGAGACATAGAAATATGTTGCATAAAGTAATGCAGTTTGCAAACGAGACGACATTTTGAGGCTACACAACATAATGAGACGCCAATAGATGAGTTGAAAGGAGTGATGAAAATGGGAAGGGGAATAAGGAGTCGTAGGAGAGTGAATGAATTAAGAATTAAGTATAATTTGAGGAAAAACAAATAGAAATTTGTAGTTTTTAATGAAATGAAATTGATTCCTATCAAATAATTAAATTAATTCAATAAACAAATTTACTAAACTAAGAAATGTTCATGACATAGAGTTAGTTACATAGAGCGGAAACTCAAACTCAAAAAATTACTCAAAATATTTACATGTACGTGAGCTGTTTTGGTTTACACATAGATTTTTTTTGCTAATACATTTTCTCCAACTAGGTTTTTGAAAGCTGAGTTAGGTCCTTGACAGAAGAGTTTCCAATCTATGTGTACTTATCTATGGTTCATACATTTTATAAAAGTGTGTAAAAATATTGGCCTCACAATTTTTTGTTCTTTAATAGTTTCTTATAACTATTTATTATAGATTTTATTAACTATAATTACTCATGTTTATTATTTCGCAACCCTGAACATACATATATTTCACTATTATCATTAACGATTTCAAGATAAAGCTCCCTCTTTAAGTTGTAGTACCCAGCACTCTCGTATATGTATGTATGGTTTTTTTCAGCCATTTAGGCTTAAATTTCAATTAAAATTTCGTTGATAAATGACAATTAATCTAATGTCACGTTTTTTCATTAAAATATTGTATATTTTTTTCTCTCTGTTTATTTTATTTTTAACAAGTATGAGTACCTACTACAATACTTCAAACCAGAGATACGATTTGTCATTATACTATTTGCAGTACCATGTTGTCTTAGTCGTCGTTATATAATTTAAACAAAATAATAAACAATTCATTGTTATCGTTTGCATAATAGTGACATAAACAATTAAAAATAATAATGGAAAATATAGTATTTTAGTTTTGTATATCTTAAAATAATAATAAATAAATATTTGGGCAGGGAATCTTAATATTTCTGTGGAAAGTATCGTAATAATAAGCGGATTTAGGGGAGAGATTAAATACTAATCTTTGAAGGTCCTTCGAACATGAAATAGTCTTGAAAAAGAAAATAATGATTTTTTAAAATTATAAACTAGACTGGTAATTTTATAATGTTATTTGCAGTATATTGTATTAAGATTTAAAGATAAATTACAGTCAAATTAACAACTGATTTCTGGAAAAATTAGTCCTTCGAACTTGAACAAAGCAAAAAAAAAACAAGTAAGAGAGCTTTATTCGGTTGTGCCGAATCTTATATACCCTTCACCAATTTATACTTCAAAATAAAAATATTTTTAGATATTTTTTTTAATTAAAAAAAAAATTTTTTTTCAAAATTATTTTACAAAATTTAAAAAAAAATTTTTTTTTCAAAATTGTTTTTTCAATTTTCAAAATTTTTTTTTTAAAATTTATTAATGAAAAAAAAATTTTTATCGTAAAAAAAACAAAATCGGGTTAACAAATATTTTTCTAGATTTTGACCCATTGTAGGTCCAAATTATTATAGCCTTATATACATCGTTGCAATGGACTTTGAAATATCTATCATTAGATATCCAAATTGTCTATATTAATGACTTAGTAATCCAGATATAGATCAGAAATACACAAAAAATCGAGGTTGTCCCAGTTTTTTCCTTATATCTTAGCCATATGTGGGCCGATTTTCTCGATTTTAATTAGCGACCGAGCCGGAATAATTCCTGATATATTGATGCCTTATATAAAAGTACTTAGTTACAATGTTATTTATATCGTATATTTCATAGCTAATTGTAGAACTTTTTGCTATAAAGTCCATGTTATTAAACATTAAGAATCCCTGACCCTTAGCTGCCGCTCATTCTCTAGCACCGCTCATTGTCTGCTAAAAAGGGTTTGTATGTGTGTTTGGGATTTTTACCCAACCTAGTATTTATTTAAAAGCTGTGAACCCTACAAAAAAGTCTACACAAAAATGTAACAAATTCTTTATTTTGTATTCTATTTTAATCTATCATTTGTTTACTAAATTATTAAACTAAACCTAACTGATCTTTTTTACATAAGTACAAGAGTACGTACGTACATTGAAATTGAAGTCAGGTAGAAAAACATATCATCGTTGGTTTTTGATGATCTAGTTACAAATAATGATCACTTTGATTTTGTCAACCACAAGAAGCAGACTTCTTGTTACTTAAAATAAAATACTTTAAATTAAAATTAAAATAAACGTTTTTTTTTCTACATGTTCTGATCATGGGATCAGAACTAGTTTAATAAAACAAACAAAATACTCCTACATTTAAATGGTGCCGAAACCCGGGACTACTGTCCACGTTTTTATAAATATTTCAATAATTTCTGAAATATAATTAAATACTGCCGTCGTGCCTACGGTATCATAAAATTACGTACGTGCTGTACAATTATTTCCCCACGAATTTCGAGCTAAATTCAGGAAAAGATGACTTCAACTCTTCAAGCAGTGGAAGACCAAAAGAAAATCGTTGAACATATTGAGCGTGTTTCTACAACTTTTCAAGCAAAACCCAAAGATGACTTATCAAGAGGATACCTTCAAACTATTCTGGAGGACTTGGAATCCAGTTTTAAATCCTTCAAGGATGGGCATGATCAACTAAATGACATGGTTCGAGAAAGTTCGATCGCTGAGAAAGACGTGCCATATTTAAGTACCAACACTTTTTATAAGTGCTATGATGTCTACATTTCTTTAAAAACTAATATTTTAGATTTGCTTTTTGAATTAGATTCTCCACAGACTCCAACCGTCCATGCAAGCACCTTCGCCGCCACTAGCCGCAACGAATCCTTCTGTGCTGGAGCAAGACTTCCGAAAATTGATCTACCAACCTTTTCTGGAGATTATCTAGAATGGATTTCATATCGTGATATGTTTAAAACACTTGTGCATCAAAACAATTCCCTTACAAAGGTGCAAAAATATTTTTATTTGAAGTCTTCTTGTACTGGAACACCACTCAGCTTGGTCAACGAATATCCGGCAGCAGAATCCAGTTATGATTTAGCATGGGATGCTCTCGAGAAGAGATTTCATAATGAGCGAAAACTTGTTGAGCAAATATTGAAAAGGCTGTTTTCAATACCGCCATCTGACGGAACTCTAAAAAATATCAAAGGGTTATTAGACACAACGCGAACCTGTCTCTCACAATTAAAATCATTGAAAATAGATATTTCTACTTGGGATTCAATTCTGGTGTATTTAATTACGCAAAAGCTTGAAATGCAGACTCGCAAAGAATGGGAACAATCGCTTAAAGCTAGTACATCCATACCACCCATGTCGGATATGCTTAATTTTCTTGAAACTACCTTCCGCACTATGGAATCTTTAGAGGAAGAAGCTGTTTCAACAACACATGTCTACGGTAAGGAAAATCGTAAGAAACCGACTAGAGTTATACGAGCTCACACTGCGTCAACTATAAATGATAACAACTGCCTTTGCTGCAACAAACGTCATCCTCTTTACAAATGTTTTCGATTTACAACTTTGTCTTCAGCGGAGAAGAAAAGTTTCGTAAACCAACATCGTCTTTGTCGAAACTGCCTGAACACTGGGCATTTGCAATCGTCTTGTAGACTAAATACCAGATGCCATATTTGTCGTGAACCTCATCATACTATTCTTCATAACGAATTCTGCAGAAACAATTCTGATCAAACAACTTCACCTGTGCCTAACATCCCTATTGAAAACCAGACTTTCCAGCCACCTGCTACTACGTCAACACCTAACTCTACTACTGTAAGTACCAATGTCTCCAATCTAAGTGCTAAAAATCTAAACCCTGCTTTATTGCCCACCGTAAAACTTTTAATAAAAACGACAAATAAAACCTACTGCTTAAAAGCTTTAGTTGATCAAGGATCACAACTTTCATTTATTTCGGAAGAACTTTCTCAAATATTACCTGTGGAAAAATACAAAACTCGAGTTAATGTTTCTGGTATTGGAGGAAATCAAGCAGTTACTGTTAAAAAATCTGTACGATTTACTATTCACTCTAGATACGAACAAGAATTTGCACTCCCTATTACTGCCCTTGTAGTACCTAACGTCACATCATACGTTCCCAACAAAATTACTTCTAATTGTATTCCAGATCTCTCAGCATTCTTTCTTGCAGATCCAGATTTTCTAACCCCACAAAAGATTGACCTCCTCCTTGGAAACGATGTCTATGGTGATTTACTTCTCCCTAGGATGAAAAAGTTTGAGAATAGTCTTCTTTTGCAAGAAACTCATTTGGGCTGGATGATATCAGGTTCTCCGAGAACCCATATGACAACAAATACAATTTCTGCAAATCTCTGTTCTTTGGATGAACAACTTTGCATGTTTTGGGAACAAGAAGAATTGCTAGACAAGAAATCATGGTCCACTGAAGAGGAACTTTGCGAAAAGTTGTTTAACGAAACTCATATTCGTGATAAAAATGGACGATACAGTGTCCATCTGCCATTCAAAAGGCTACTTCAAGGTAAAGAGCTACCAACGTTTTCCCACACGGACTACAATGCGTTGAAAAGATTAAAACAGTTAGAATTGTCTTTTAAGCAAAAGCCACAATTTGCTAAAGAATACAACAAGTTCATGATGGAATATGAATTGCTTAATCATATGAGTAACCTTGGTGAGTACCCTCATGCTATACCTCAAAATGCGTACTTTTTTCCTCATCATGGCGTACTAAAAGAGACCAGCTCAACAACAAAACTACGTGTTGTTTTTGATGGTGGAAACTGTAGACCACCTCAAACTTCTATAAACGAAGAATTATCAGCAGGTCCTGCGTTACAAAATGATTTGTCTACAATCATCACTCGCTGGAGAAAACACTATATTGGTTTTACTGCAGACCTTGAAAAAATGTTCAGGCAAACTGAACATCAACCCTATCAATGCATTCTTTGGAGAAATGCCACTAGCAAAATATGTGTATATACACTTCGTACAGTGACATATGGTACAACTTCTGCTCCTTATCTAGCAATTAGAGTACTACAGCAACTAGCAGAGGATGAAGAAAATAACTTTCCAGAAGCTAGTTCTATTCTTCGAACAGACACTTATGTGGATGATGTCATTTCAGGAGCGGATACCCTAGAAGAGTCGTTAGAACTACAACAACAACTGTCTAATCTTTTAAAATCTGGTGGATTTCATTTAAGGAAATGGAATTCTAATTCGTTTGAACTCATGAAGAACATTCCTGAAGAAGATCAAGAAATTCAACACTCATTTTCTATTTATCAACCCAAAATGTCAAAGGCACTTGGTATAAATTGGAATACGAATAACGATTGTTTCTGTTTCTCTATAAATTTTACATTTTCTGAACAAATAACTAAAAGCAGTTTACTTTCAGAGGCATCTAAATTATTTGATCCTTTAGGATGGCTATCCGCTACCACCATAATAGCGAAAATAATATTCCAACAACTATGGAAACTGAAACTAGATTGGAATGATACTCTACCAGATCATGTCCAAAGTCAATCGGTTAATTTTCGGAACAAATTAAAGTCTCTTGAAGAAGTAAAAATTCCACGATGGATTGGTTACAGGCCTCATAAAGCCCCAATTGATCTTCATGCCTTCAGCGATGCTTCTAAAGTAGCCTATGCAGCAGTCGTCTATGCTCGCGTTACAACCGAATCTGGTGAGATATTAGTAAACTTACTGCAAGCTAAAACAAAAGTGGTCCCTTTGAAAGGCGAAACAATTCCACGATTAGAATTAAATGCAGCAACACTAATGGCTGAATTAGTTGCTAAAATAAAAGCCAGCGTAGATTTAAATATCGGCAAAGTCATCTTCTGGACAGATAGCACCATCGTTCTTGCGTGGCTGAAAAATAATTCTACACGGTTGGAAGTCTACGTGGCAAATCGAGTAGCAAAAATCCAACGCTTATCAAATGTTCATGATTGGAGATACGTTCCAACAAAGGACAACCCTGCAGACTGCGCATCCAGAGGTTTAATGCCTGAACAATTGATTCATCATTATCTGTGGTGGAAAGGTCCATCATGGCTCCAGAATACATCTGATTCGTGGCCTACTTCCCCTAATCAAATATTTCGTGAAGAAATTATAAGCAACAACTGTGCTGTTCACTTAACTAAAACAAAAACAACAATTGCAACTTATCCAGAAATAACACAAAGATTTTCAAAGCTATCTTCATTGGTACGTGTGACGTCATATATACTTCGATTTTACAACAACATAAAATTAAAACAAAATAACAGAGAAGTAGGATTTCTCAAAACATATGAACTAAAACAAGCGCTGCAGCTACTCATCAAACTAACACAAGCGGTGTCATTTCATGACGAAATTAAAACACTAAAATTGGGAAATAGGGTTCCCAATCAAAGTAATATTGTAAAATTATCCCCATTTCTAGACGAAATAGGAATTCTTCGAGTTGGTGGTAGAATCACAAATTCTACTATTCCCTACAACGCTAAACATCCCATTTTGTTATCAAAACAAAATCCTCTCTGTTTTCTTATATTTTTAGATGCTCATTTAAAAACATTTCATGGAAGCCTCCAGCTTATGCAGTCCTACGTTTCTCGTTACTACTGGATAGTTTCAGCCCGAAACATAGCTAAACGCGTACAACGTAGATGTACAGTATGCTTTAAGTACAAAGCGCAATCCTGCCAACAACTTATGGGCAACCTGCCATCTGTACGTCTGCAACCTACTCGAGCTTTCAAGCATAGTGGATTAGATTATGCTGGGCCCATTAATATAAAAACCTCTTCGCTACGGACAGCATCTACCACTAAGGGCTACATATCCTTGTTTATCTGCATGTGTACGAAGGCTATACATTTAGAAGCAGTCACTAGTCTAAACGTGGATGCTTTCTTGGCTGCATTCCGACGCTTTACCGCACGTAGAGGCTTATGCACTGATTTATACTCCGACTGTGGTACAAATTTTGTAGGTGCCAACAAAGAACTTCAAGTCCTGTATCATCGAAACAAGGCATCACTTCCTGAGCATCTCGCAGAAACTCTTGCGAATCAAGGTACAAAATGGCACTTCATCCCACCTGCTTCACCCCATTTTGGCGGACTATGGGAAGCCGGCGTGAAATCCACTAAGCATCACTTGCGCCGCATAATGAAAGATCGCATACTAACATATGAAGAACTTAGTACCCTCTTGGCACAAATTGAAAGCTGCTTAAACTCCAGACCATTGTGTCCATTATCTGCCGATCCTACAGACGCCGATGTACTTACACCAGCACATTTTCTCATTGGAGAACCCTCAATTTGCATCCCCGATGATGACTTACTTGATGCTAATATTGATCGTTTGAGCCGTTGGAAATTAATTGAACATCTCAAACAAAATTTCTGGGAACGCTGGAATAAAGAATATTTATGTCGACTTCAAGCTCGACCAAAGTGGAATAAGGTCGAAAGAAACATAAAAGTTGGTGATATTGTTCTTCTTCTGCATGAACGAAGTACTGCAGGTCAATGGCCACTTGCCAAAGTTGAGGAATTACATCCTGGTTCAGATGGATTGGTACGAGTAGTTACACTATATTGCAACGGCAAGTACATAAAGCGGCCTATATCAAAAATTTGCTTTCTACCATCTAATGATGTCCATAACGACGACAAAGTTTCTACTACCTAAGAACGACCGTTCATTGTGGGGGAGAATGTTTGGGATTTTTACCCAACCTAGTATTTATTTAAAAGCTGTGAACCCTACAAAAAAGTCTACACAAAAATGTAACAAATTCTTTATTTTGTATTCTATTTTAATCTATCATTTGTTTACTAAATTATTAAACTAAACCTAACTGATCTTTTTTACATAAGTACAAGAGTACGTACGTACATTGAAATTGAAGTCAGGTAGAAAAACATATCATCGTTGGTTTTTGATGATCTAGTTACAAATAATGATCACTTTGATTTTGTCAACCACAAGAAGCAGACTTCTTGTTACTTAAAATAAAATACTTTAAATTAAAATTAAAATAAACGTTTTTTTTTCTACATGTTCTGATCATGGGATCAGAACTAGTTTAATAAAACAAACAAAATACTCCTACAATGTGTTAACGTCTCGTATCATTTGCTGGCGCGATAAAGAAAAATTATTAATTGCACATTTTTCCAACGCTTTGTTAAAGTGTTCTTTATAGTAGAAGTTTTTTTTTTTTCGTTTTTCATACGTTGAATTGTTTTTCCAACACCGCTCATTCTTATATATATGCAATGAGGCCAATTAAATGTCATGTCATTTTGGTGCTGCAACAAAACGAAAAATATACTTTATTTTGTACGCACTCATACAAAATGTGTGCAACAATTATGCATGACCAAGTCGGGGGCACCTACTTTTTCATAGAAATGAATATTTACAATATTTTTCACGCAAAGAATTGGTAACAAACAGTCTTAAAACTCTTTATAATTTTGTGTTTTTAGTTTTGAAAAAAGATTAATTTATATATATGTGTTCTGTTTAAGGAAGAATTGCAAAAAACTTTTGTTTTATTTGGCAAATTGTGGACATGATTTATGGCCTTAACTCAAAGTGGCGCCCAGTATGAATTTAAATATTGTATGTTGTTGAGGTTAATTAGAGATAAAATAAATTAAATGGTATTTTATCTTAAAGTACTTAAAGTGAATAAAGTTGTATTTATATATTTTGGGAAAAAACATTTTTAAATTTGAATTTAATTTTCAAAGAAAAGAAGCCAAAAAGGGGAAAATATTTTCCCTGTATTTTACAATAAAAGAAACTATTGTTTTCAGAACCACAGTTCTTGGTTTTTTTATATAAATTTTTGTAATTTCAAATTCAAATATTTAATTTTTAAATAAGTTTTTATAAAAAGTACTAAAAAAAAGTACTAAAAAAAAGTACCAAAACGGAATTATTTAAATTGAATTTTGGTAAATTTTAATGACTATAAATGATTTTTTCTTTCTTAAATTTATTTTATAATAATAGTAAGATACTTTTCTGCATGCTACTATTTTCATTGTGTATGAAATATAATCAAGAATTTAAACAAATGTTGGTACTTGTTTACTATCGATTTTTTAAGTGTTATTTAAAATGGTCCTTCGAGCCATATATGTAGATTGTTTTGTAAACCTAAACAACTCAATAATATCTAAACATTTTTAAACAAATTGAAAATGATTATTTTAAATTTTAATAATCTAAGAAAACTATAACATAATATCATCAAAATTGCTGGTCCCTCCAGCCATATGTAGATAGTGTTGATAACTTTAGGACCTTAATCATGTTTAATTATATTTATAAATATAAATACTTTAATTTTAACTGATTTTTGCATAAAAGTAATGAAATGTTTAAACGTCCTTCGAACCTTAACAGCTAACCATATAAAAATAAAACTGTAAACTAAATTTTAAAAGCTTTTCAAATTAATATAAATTTAATGTTTGAAATCTTTAACAGTTGAAACAAGTAGCTATTTATGGTCCGATGATCATGTCTAATATAGCTGGTACTTTTATAAATATCATTTAGTATAAAGCTGTTTTTGTAAGATACTATTTTGCAAGGTACCTTATTATTATAATCTTTTAAATTGAGCATTAATTCAAGTCTACGCACTTTCTAATTCTTCTTCCTAAATGATATTTTTATGAAAAACAACTTTATTGTGCTGTATTTTTATACCGTTCACCATGAGTGGCAAGGGTATATATAAGTTTGTGATTCCGTTTGTAATTTCCACATTTTTCATTTGCTACCCCACAAAGTACATATATTCTGGATCGTTATATATAGCAAATTCGATATAGCCATGTCCGTCTGTATGTTGAAATCAACTTTCCGTAGCCCCAAAATAACTTACAAACATTATTGATACATCAATATAACGGAAATTCTTCCGGCTCGGTCGCTATTTAAAATCGAGAAAATCGGTCTACAAATGGCTGAGATATAGGGAAAAAACCGGGACAACCTCGATTTTTGGCCTATTTTTGATCTATAGGATTACTAAGTCATTTATATAGACAATATGGATATCTAATGATAGATATTTCAAAGTCCATTGCAACGATGTATATAAGGCTATAGTAATTTGGACCTACAATGGGTCAAAATCAGGAAAAGAATTTGTAACCCGAATTTTTTTTTACCAAACAAATTTTTTTCTTACATTTTTTTCACTAATAAATTTAAAAAAAAAATGTTTAAAAAATTAAAAAAAAAAAAATTTAAATTTTGAAAAACAATTAAAAAAAAAAAAAATTATTTTTAAATTTAAAAAAAAAAAATAATATTGTTTACCTAAAAATATTTAAAATTTTTATTTTAAAGTATAATTTGGTGAGGGGTATATAAGATTCGGCCTTATATACCCCTCCCGTTCATCAATTCGCAGAAATGCACAAACACCTTATAATGTACAAACTTAATTGTACAAGACATTTGATGTTAACTCTAACAGCGCCAATGATGAACTCACTCACGACTGCAACCTCTGCCACTATTTCTACACACGCCATCTTTCGTGAATCTTCTACAATACTCTTAACGGACAAACTAGTACATTCGAATTCTAGAGCTTTCGATGTTAATGTTAGCAGCTTAAACATTTAGTGTTGCCACACTTAAAAAACAATGCTAGCAACCGCATGCTATCAACATTATTGATAAGTAGAAGCTTCTACTAATGGACGTGTTTATAAACATGGTGAATGCTATAAACAAATTTGGTACTTATTTTGGTTAGGTACTTTTTGGTTTTATTTATTAAAAAATGTTGGTACTTTTTTACAATCTACGAAATTTGAAAGCCTAAAACAAAACGTTGGTACTTTGTTCGTTTATGAACTTTTTGTCAAGGTAATTTTTTTAAACAAAAATTATATAACTTAAAATACCCATGTAGTACCCAAAAAGTAAAATTTTTATTTATTATTAACAAAATGAAACAATCCTTACAATGTTTGTAACTGTTTAAAATATTAAATATTTTTAGGAGGTTTCTTAATGATACATTATTGTAACGTATACACAATTATTTATGTGCAGAGAAAACAAAAATACTTTTGTAGTTCTATGTTTAGTAGCGAAAAATTCCCGGGAGTTCTCCGTATACCAATTTTATTTAATCTTCTTTGATTATTTCTAGGTAAAGGAAAAAGTCTGGGAAATTAAAAACCCTATTATTGAAACTATGAAATTGTAAAATCTGAAAAACATTTTGGTTTACAAAACTTTTGTAAGGCTATGGAGATTTGACTTTAGGTACTTTTTGATGGAATACTTTCAGATTCTGTTTAAATATTTCCATAGAAAGTATTTCAATTCCCCTTAATTTACATAAATTTAAAAAAACCTTTTAAAATAAAAATTTCAAATTATTTTCAAAATTTAGCATTTTGAAATCTTTTTATTTTGTTTTGATCTTAATTCACCTAAACATAATAATTTATTACTTAGTTTTTTCTTTTAATAATCGTGTTTTTATATTTTTGAAAATTCCTAATGCTAATTATTGAAATTACCAGCAAAAGTGCAACAACCAACATCTAAAAAGTATTGAAATATGAATTATTATTAAGTAGTTTTTTTTTGTGTTCACTTAAAAGCTTTACTCACTAACATTTATCATAGTTGGTGGCGCCACATTAAAGATACTTGCCACATTAAGATACATAGGGTTTGTTTGTTTTTTTTTTCATTTCATTTGGTTAATATGACACACGCATTTTACTCACTTACAAACGCAAAGAAAAACGCATAATTTGCTTGTTTTCAGCTGATGGGCGACTAAATGATTCATGGCAATAAAACTTAAAATAAAATTTTGAAAATAGATTTAGTTGGTAATATCTTTTATAACATTTTGTTGTCGGATTTTACGACATTCTAAATTTATATGTTTTTGTGTGTGTGTGATTTTTTTGAATATAAAATCGAAATTTTGTTTAGGAATTTAGATCCCTTGGCAAATATTTCAAATAACTTGGTTAATGTACATAAATTATTGTTGTTTTTAAAGAATTTTTAGTTTTGGATTTCAATAAAAAGCCAAACTATGCCACAATTTAAGGCAAAATACACGTTTTGAGAAAAGTATTGGAAGAAAGGGGAACATAGCTTTTTTTAAAGGAATTTTTTAAGCATTAGGAATGTAGTAAATAAAATGAGGACAATATGGAAGTTTTTATAACAAAAATTCTTTAAATGAAATATTTAAGAATTTGAAAAGTTTCAAACATTATTTGAACCCATAAATTTTAAAATTTTCGAAATTAAATTGAAAATGTTTCCTATGTATTAAAAATGCCAAATCTAATATTGGATTATTGCATTAATAACTTAAATGCCTTTTAAACAGCAAATTAGAGCCAATTTATCAATTGAATTTTGTTTAAAAATGGTCCTTCGAACCTAAAAAACCAAAAAAATTTTGAATATAAAAAAAAAAATTTTGCTTTTTATAGTCATGTTTTTTTGATAGTCCTACGACGCATATCTGACTAAATCTTATTTCAAAGATGATTATCTTTATAAACGATGTTTTTTAAACCCGATAGAACTTACGAAAGGGTTAACTGTCAAACGAACTGTCACACTGTGCTCACTTTTTGACATTTATGATCAGTATACTTTGACAAATCATCATGATTGACTATTGAACAACGCCACCAAATTATCCAAATTTACTTTGAAAACCAGCCTCGTCGTTGAAATTCTGTTCAACGACGAGGTTAAGCCACAAAGGCTTAACGGGTTTGTTAATAAACATAATTGCTTTATATATATTGAGACCACTACACAACAGACCCTACTGCATTACATCCAGAAAGATGGACCGCTTGGTGCGTTTTACACGATGTTGTTCTTAAATAAACTCACATAAATTCTTTACATGGTGTCACCTTTAGTTGTAAGTTAATCTGCGCCGTTTAAAATAAACAAGATTTTAACAAATTTCTATTAAAATCTATTTAAATATTTACCCAATAAATTGGTTACTCAAACAGTTTAACAACATTAGTAAACAAATTCCTCTAAATTATGTCAAACTTGAACACATATTTATTTATTGTATTTATGCAATGAAATGTTTGATAATTTATTAGAAATTTGTCGGCACAAACTAAAAATATTGCCTTTGAAAGTTTTGAATATTTTAAGACAATTGAAACTGCAGTTTTTATTGTTGTTTCTTTCTTTTAATTTAACTGGCGTTACGCCTTTGCGAACGTTTGTTATGTATTTATGTATGTCAATTGTTCAATGAAGTGTTGCTAAAAGCCATTAACAAATAAATTGTCCAAATAGACAGCAGCAGCAACAGCAATAGCAACATCAGAAGACCAACATTAAACAAATATAAATAAACAAGAGTCCAAACATGATGCCTAAGCGGTTTCTTTTCTACTGCTCTACTGTTGCAGGGTCCTCACCAGTAAGAGGAAGTCTTTTAGAAGGTATTAGAAGATGGAAACGATGTGATTGTCATGGTAGTAAGTAAAGTGCTTAATGGTGTAACTCTATGATGATGTCGATGATGATGACGATGATGATGGCTACTCGAGTAACCTAAACCTTAAACAAATAGAAGAGCTGCCAACAAGTTTGGGTGGAATTTGAAATGCTCTACAGCAGTGGCAGGCACTCATAATTGCTTGCATGAGACATAAAACTGATCGTGTATACTTTAGTTTTTTAGATTAGAATTGGCCCCCTAGAACGTGTGATTTAACACCATAAGACATGACATAAGACAAGACATAAGACAAGACATAAGACAAGACATAAGACAAGACATAAGACAAGACATAAGACAAGACATAAGACAAGACATAAGACAAGACATAAGACAAGACATAAGACAAGACATAAGACAAGACATAAGACAAGACATAAGACAAGACATAAGACAAGACATAAGACAAGACATAAGACAAGACATAAGACAAGACATAAGACAAGACATAAGACAAGACATAAGACAAGACATAAGACAAGACATAAGACAAGACATAAGACAAGACATAAGACAAGCCATAAGACAAGACATAAGACAAGACATAAGACAAGCCATAAGACAAGACATAAGACAAGACATAAGACAAGACATAAGACAAGACATAAGACAAGACATAAGACAAGACATAAGACAAGACATAAGACAAGACATAAGACAAGACATAAGACAAGACATAAGACAAGACATAAGACAAGACATAAGACAAGACATAAGACAAGACATAAGACAAGACATAAGACAAGACATAAGACAAGACATAAGACAAGACATAAGACAAGACATAAGACAAGACATAAGACAAGACATAAGACAAGACATAAGACAAGACATAAGACAAGACATAAGACAAGACATAAGACAAGACATAAGACAAGACATAAGACAAGACATAAGACAAGACATAAGACAAGACATAAGACAAGACATAAGACAAGACATAAGACAAGACATAAGACAAGACATAAGACAAGACATAAGACAAGACATAAGACAAGACATAAGACAAGACATAAGACAAGACATAAGACAAGACATAAGACAAGACATAAGACAAGACATAAGACAAGACATAAGACAAGACATAAGACAAGACATAAGACAAGACATAAGACAAGACATAAGACAAGACATAAGACAAGACATAAGACAAGACATAAGACAAGACATAAGACAAGACATAAGACAAGACATAAGACAAGACATAAGACAAGACATAAGACAAGACATAAGACAAGACATAAGACAAGACATAAGACAAGACATAAGACAAGACATAAGACAAGACATAAGACAAGACATAAGACAAGACATAAGACAAGACATAAGACAAGACATAAGACAAGACATAAGACAAGACATAAGACAAGACATAAGACAAGACATAAGACAAGACATAAGACAAGACATAAGACAAGACATAAGACAAGACATAAGACAAGACATAAGACAAGACATAAGACAAGACATAAGACAAGACATAAGACAAGACATAAGACAAGACATAAGACAAGACATAAGACAAGACATAAGACAAGACATAAGACAAGACATAAGACAAGACATAAGACAAGACATAAGACAAGACATAAGACAAGACATAAGACAAGACATAAGACAAGACATAAGACAAGACATAAGACAAGACATAAGACAAGACATAAGACAAGACATAAGACAAGACATAAGACAAGACATAAGACAAGACATAAGACAAGACATAAGACAAGACATAAGACAAGACATAAGACAAGACATAAGACAAGACATAAGACAAGACATAAGACAAGACATAAGACAAGACATAAGACAAGACATAAGACAAGACATAAGACAAGACATAAGACAAGACATAAGACAAGACATAAGACAAGACATAAGACAAGACATAAGACAAGACATAAGACAAGACATAAGACAAGACATAAGACAAGACATAAGACAAGACATAAGACAAGACATAAGACAAGACATAAGACAAGACATAAGACAAGACATAAGACTAATTTTTAGAGGATTATTTGAAGTAAAAGTTCTATGACAAGAAGCCCACAACCACCCCTGCATTGAAGGAGGAAGTTATACGCTGCATCAACGAAATGTGGCTGGATTTTTTGCAAAATGATCAAAGGAATATTATAACAAATTTCAAAGGGGAGTACATTTTCCAGATGTGTTATTCCACACATAATCCCATCCTGTGTACTTTATGATTTAACAAAAGAATAAGAATCTTTTGAAAAAATAACTGTGTTTTCTATTTAATTCAAATTATATGCAAATTTTGCTACATTCATTACAACTTATTGAAGTCGAATTTGATCATAATCTCCCTTTAAAAGGATTTTCGGATCCTTTCAAAATTTCGAAATTTGCGCTTGAAAGCTGATTTTACTACTTAAGTGGGATCGGGTGAGGACATCGATAATCGTTTGCAGAAGGCACATCAAACATTTGGTCGCCTAAAACTTATTTGGAAATCATCCTCTTTATCTCTGCGTTCGAAAATTGCAATCTTCAATACCAATTCAAAATCTACCCTTCTGTACGGCTACGAAACGTGGAATGCTGCCATTCCAAAAATGCAAGTATTTCTTCGCAAGATGACGAGAATCTTCTCTAATCATACGCTCTGGGAAAGTACAAGCCAAAAAATCCTATCGATTGCAATATGGAAACGAAAATGGCGTTGGATCGGCCACACCCTTAGAAGGCAGACCAACGACTTCACTAGAACTCCCATAGACTAGAACCTGCAAGGGAACATGGAGAAAACAGATTGAGGCCAAAGTAAATATCAGTAGCAAAAGTTGGGAAGAAAAGAAGGCGTTAGCACAAAGTAGAGAGATGTTCAAACATTTTATTGAGCCCCTATTCTCCTTTTAGGAACAACAGGAACATATAAATATACACACAGAATACAGATTGGTTGGAAAATGGTTACAATTATGAATATTTATTAATTCTAACCAAAATATTAGTTTAATAATTGAAAATTGGTCAAAATAACAGATTTTCTTTAATTGTATCTAAAAAACCGTGTTTATAATTGAATTAGAATTCCCACAATTGAAATATTAGTTATCACAATAAATTTCTATATGTTAAACATAAATTTGGCAGACTCGGTAGATGCAGCCGAATTGTATTCACATTTAATATTAAAATATTGGTGGTTGCAATCAATAATATGTTTGTGTTAAAAAAATATTAACCTTAACTATTTTATCAGTTGCAGAAATAGAAAAATGGTTGTAATACAAAAAATAAAAAAGTAGTTCAGTGTTTTCAACCTATTCATGCCTTTAATAAAATATATTTTAGTAATTCGTCAATGATAACTAAATTTAATTCAGCAATAGAGGCATCAGTTTCGAATATTAGTTGTAATAAACGAATTTGTTTATGAATTCGGTGTTCTCTACTGATCGAAAATTATATTTCAGTAGATTATTTTGACATTCACAAATAAATAATATAAATAAAATAAAAAAATTTTAATTTTATTGAAACAATTTTTGAAAAATATAAGAACTAATCGTTATTAAAATACATATTAGCAGAAAAATTAGATAAGATTAAGCCAACTACATAATTTTAAGGAATGTATGTATTATTTTCTTAATATGTTGTATCTACATTTAGAACGTGTTTGTACATTTTTATGTGTTTTAACAGCAACCCTCTATCAAATCCTATGATGTCTGGTGCAGCCGAAACTATTAGTATTTGAAAAGTAAAAGCTCAATTATGTCACCACTTTGGCTGTAGTCCGTTGACAAAAATTGCAGAAAATTTGAGTTTTTTGGATTTCCTTATCTATGCCATAAGCATCTGGGAAAACGTGATATCGAAAACAAACTATAGGCATTACAGAGACGATGCAGTTCAGATATTCCGTTAAACATCAGGCAATGCTGAATTTTACAAAAGGTTAACTATCATCAACATATGCATGTTGATAAGTTATTAAAACAATTCCAAGTTTTGCATCTCATTTTATGATTAATATTGTTGTATTGCATCTAAAATAAATTGACAAAAAAAATATATATTTTTTAAATTCTATTATTACTTCAGTCCTTTTCACCGAATTGCTTTTTGAAAACAGTTGTGAGTACTATATAATTCAGCAATCGATTTTGTGTATACCATATATTCAGTCACTCCAATCGAATTGTGTGATAGTACATGTAACCGACAAAATTCGATTGGCGACAAATTCGGTTGTGAACACGAATCTGTTTTCTCTGTGTATATATATACATTGCAAATGAATGAACGCAGCTCAATATATTCCCAAACACTTGTAGTAGATACCATAAAAAACCGTGACAAAGGGAGGACTTCCATGTACGAGATATTTAAATGCAATTTTAATAAAAAGCCTCACAACAAATAGACAGATAAAAGCAACAAATCGGACATTCTTTGTGTTTGTAATGTTCTTTAGTGTTTTGTTATTGAATCGATATGGAAATGTTGTTCACATGTTCACTCCCTGACTAACATTCTCACCACCCCCCCCCACCATCCCTCGAACGTCACAGTCGAAATGTAAATTTAACTACTGTCATGTTGTGTTTGTGGCTGTCAGCTTCATTCGGCATTTATAACACTTTCAACTCCCTTACAAACAGGGCCACATACTAAAAGAAAAGATCACAGTGTAGAGCATGGTGGATGCTGGTGGTTGGTGGTGTTGGGTAGGAGATGAGGCCACTCACTAGAGCTGGTTTAGTGGCATTGGAGGTTGACCATTAAATAAAGTGCAAAAAGAATGAACATTTGTGTAGATGATTTCATTACAATTCATTTGCTTTGTTATTTTGTTTCGTTTTAGTTGAGGCTGATTGTTTTTGGGCTTGAAATTTATAAATAAATGAAACAACAAAAGCATCAGCGTCAGCAGCAACAACAAACTGTATTTACATTTAGTTGTTGGCTGTTTTAACATTCTGTTGTTGTTGTTGTTGGTGTTGTAACCATATCGCATGGCAGGCGCTTGAGGCGTTAAGGCCACCACCAATGTTGGCTGTTTATTATTGTTGCTCGTGTTGTTATTGTTATTGTTGTTGGCTGTTGAATTGTAATAATAATCCACAACAATCTTCAAACGTCCACTTTCTTAATTGTAGTTGATGTAGGTACTGATGTCGGTTAATTTTTCCTCTTGCCGCTGCTGCTTGTGTTGTTGTTGCTGTTTTTATTTAGTTGCATGTTGGTTGGTTGGTTTGGTTGTTCACAACAAAACTGCTTTCCTTATTTATTTGTTTATTCAAATTTTTGTTTAGCTGCTTTTTTTTTTTTTTTTTTTGCTGTGGCAGTTGTTAGTGTTGGCTTTTTGTAAACAACCACACACTTGGAACTGAATTTTCTTGTGGCAGTAGTCGTTGTCATATACACAGAGAGAAATAAACAGTGGAATTAGAAAATTTTTTAATGATTTTTAGCAATTTTGATCATTGAAACTTTAAATTTTAATTGAGTCTAACTAAAACCTGGGCCATTTTATGGCTATTACAAAATACTATAATTCTGGTAAAAGTTAAAAAGTAAAAGTAAAATTTTTTTTTTTTTAGATTTGTTCCCCGATAATACGCTGAACAATCAATCGATTCCCTCCAGGGACTCTGGGTTTTTCTGCAGACATTGTAACACAAAAAGGTAAACTATGTAAAATTGATAAAAACATTTTAGACAGTTTTAATTAACTTAAATTTTACTTAATAAAAAATAATATATAAAAATGTGAAAAAAAAAATGTTCAAAGAAATACTTGACACCTCTATAATATTAAAATATTGGCATGAAATTTGCAAATAAAATATTGGCTTTAACATTTCTCCAACATATTTAAGACAATTGAAAATTTTATTACTTAAAGGTGACAAATTAATTAAGCAATTTCTTGCATTAAAGCCATTTTAATAAAACAACAACAATAATTTAATAAAAAACTAAAAGTTTTGGAATTTTTTATACAAAAGTGATAACGCTAAAAAAAAAATTACGACATCTTAAAAAACTTTGGAACTTTTTTTTAAACGTTTCCATGCTCTTTTCAAGTAAAACATAGAAACATGAAATTTTTCAAGTAAAACATAGATTCATTAAATTTGCCTTAAAAAGGTGGCAACTCTGATAAATTAAGGCACGTAAAACAATATTTTGGGTAGAGTTTTAATGACAAAATATCCGTTAAAATATTTTCTTCTACAAAAAATTGGAAAATTTTAAAACTATATCACATATAGGTGGCAACACTGTAACAATATTTTTATAAAATTAAATTTTATGTATAATTTCGATGATAAAATATTTTTTCCAAAAAATTTTTCAATTTAAAATTAGTTTTATAAAAGGTTGGCAACCCTTTGTAGATATTGTTGATAAAGCTAATTTGTGGCACAATTTCTAAAATAAAATGTAGGTTTTATTTATATTTATCAACAACAAGTGATAAATTTAAAAAATTTTATACAAATAGGTGGCAACTCTTTAATATAATTAGTCATAAAATTGAATTAAAGCAGCAATATGATAAACATTTCTATGCACTTTCCAAATAAAACATAGAAACGTGTAGAGATTCTGAAATTTTCTTATTCAGGTGTCAACTCCGATAAATTTTTGGTAGTGTTTTGATGACAAAATATCGATTTTAATAGTTTTCTACAAAAAATAAAATATTAGTTTTTATTATTTTCTACAAAAAATTTTTCAATTTAAAATTTGTTTTAAAAAAGGTGGCAACTCTTTATAGATATTGTTGATAAAGTTAATTTTTGGCACAATTTCTAAAATCAAATGTAGGTTTTATTTATATTTATCAACAACAAGTAAGAAATTTTATAATTTGCTACAAAAAGGTGGCAACATTTTAAAATAATTAGTCATAAAATTGAATTAAATCAGCATTATAATAAACTTCACCATGCACTTTCCAAGTGAAACATAGAAACGTGTAGAAATTATGAATTTTGCCTTATATAGGTGGCAACTCTGATAAATTATTGCACGTAAAACAATATTTTGGGTAGAGTTTTGATGACAAAATAACGGTTTTAATAGTTTTTTACAAAAAATTAAAAAAATTTAAATTTTATCAAAAAATGGTGGCAACACTATAACAATATTTTTAACAAAACCAAATTTTTGGGTAGAATTTCGAAGATAAAATATCGGATTTAATTATATTTTCAAAGAAAATTACTCAATTTGAAATTTGTTTTAAAAAAGGTGGCAACTCCGTTAAACTAATTTTCATTAAACTAAAATTTTTGTTAAAATTTTGATAATTAATTATCGGTTTTAATAAATTTCTATAAAGACGAAACAATTTTAAAATTTCATCACAGAATAGTGGCAACACTGTAACAATATTTTTAATAAAACCAAATTTTTGGGTAGAATTTCGAAGATAAAATATCGGGTTTAAATATAGTTTGGAAGAAAACTTGACAATTTTAAAATTTTGAAATAAAAGTGTGGCCAAAAATTATTTAATATTGATGGCAAAACAAATATTGATCTCAATATAAATTTGCCACAAACAAGTGGCAACTGTTTGAGATAATTAGTCATACAATTTAATAACAGCAGCAATATCATTTAATGTTAGTTGTAATTATTTAAATCAAAATAAGTGTTAATAATAATCAGTTAAAATATTTTTCATATAAAAACATTTTCATTAAAATTTGTCTACAACAAATTTATAGTTTAAAGATGTTATCATAAAAAGGTGGCACCACTTTAATAATATTTTTATTAAAGCCATACTTTTGAGTACAATTTAGATGATAAAACATGGGTTTTAATTATTTTCTTTAAGAAAATTTATAAATTTTGAAATGTTGGCATAAAAAGGTGGCAACTCTTTATCAGTATCGGTTATAAAAAAATGTTGAGCACAATTTTTAAGATAAAACATGGGTTTTATGATGTTTTTAATAGTTTAAAAATCTTATCATTAAAAGTGGCAACACTTTAATAATATTTTTAATAAATCCATACTTTAGAGTACAATTTAGATAATAAAACCTGGGACTTAATTATTTTCTTCAAGAAAATTTGTAAATTTAGAAATGTTGGCATAAAAAGGTGGCAACTCTTTATCAATGTGTGTTATAAAACAAATTTTGAGCACAATTTTTAAGATAAAACATGGTTTTTATGATTTATTTTTTTTAAATTAAAAAATTTTAAAATTTTCCACAAAAAGGTGGCAACTTTATATTTCAGTTAGTCATAAAACTAAATTACAAAACCTCGATAAATGACAAAACATTAGTTTTAATTATTTTTTTTATATTAAATTTGTATATTTAATTTTTTTCACAAAAAGGTGGCAACTCTTTAAAGCATTAGTGAATAAAACAAGTTTTGATAGATATTTTAGTGATAAAATTTTCATTTAATATTCTTTTAACGTGTTTTCTGTATAATTTTTGGGAAATTTAAAAATTTCCCTTAAAAATGTGGCAACTCTAAGAAAATAAAATGTAGAAATTTAGAATTTCTGTGATTTAATATCTATTTTTTATTATATTCTACAAAAAAGTGGCACTAATTTAAAATTATGTTACAAAAAGGTGGCAACTTTTTAGGTATAATAAATCATAAAGGTAAATTTTTGTACAACTACTTAAAGAAACATTATTGATCTTGTTTGTTTTCTTTAAAAAGTTAAACATTTGGTGATAAAAAGTAGATTTTTTTTTTAATTAAAATATTGTTTTCTCTCCCTGTACTTAAATATTTCCCATTATTATCATTATAAATTTTTGTTTGTAAACAAAAGCTAACACAGAAAAAATCATCATCATCTAGAAGAAGGAGAAGAAAACTTCTTACAAAAGAATACTTGAATGCCTTTGGGCTGCTGCTTGTAGTTTCATTCTACTTTTTTGTTCAACTTTTTTTGTGTGTTATTTTCTTACAAGATGAATGAATGAATATGTGAAAACAATTCTACTCAACTCAACTTTGAAGTGTTTGCACAATTTAAGATGAGGCATTTACATTAAAAAAAAAAAAACAGCAAAAAATATATAAATAAATAAACAATAATAAACAGAAAGTATTATTAATACTTGTAAGTACTTACATACATATTTAGTATTAGCTAAAGATATTTCAATAAGTGCATATTTGTCCACAAGTGGGTAAAATGTCTAGAATTTTGGGGGTTCATTATTTGAGGAAACATCTGGTGGGATTAGAATTTACACATGCAACAATGCGCATAAAAAAGTTTAAGGGCCAACAATTTACAAAGTTTTGTTGAAATATTTTAACTAGGTTTTTGAATCGTTTTGGATTAATGTATGTAGCTTATGATAATGAAAAATAACTAGGCCATATATTTTTGAAGAAGAAAAAAAAATCAAGATTTCAACATACACTGTATAAAATTTCTACTTGATTAATGAGTTTTTTATATAACAATCCCTGGTGTTTAAGCAAGTTCGATTAAATCATGTTCCTATAAATTTAATTAAAAGCCAGCCAGCCTATTTTTAAATATTTAAACAAAATTAGCTACACTTTTTTGTATATTTAAAGAAAAGTTACTCAAAACTGATTAAATATTATGATTTTTGCATGACTTGTTACAACCTTGACACTTTAAATGCTAAAATATTTTACCATCACTTCACTATTTAACACTATTTTGTTTCCGTCTTTGAAGTGTTTTTTCTCTTTTTCGTTAAACAAAATTTTAATTATTTTTAATAAAGACATCAATAAAGCTTTGTTAAGGAAAAAATACACACCCCCTCTAAAAAAAAAAAAAAACATAGCAAAATATTAATGAGATTTTAGTTTTACTTTCACATTTGTTTTTACACATTTTCAATAACACTTTTAGTTTTATCTATTTTTTTTTTGCCAACTTTAAATTTGTGTGTGATAATTGTTTGGTTTTGACAGGTGTTAACTGCATAAATAAATAAATTCATAAAAAAAAACAAATAAGAAAAAAACGCAAAAAATAAAATCAAGTTACAATCAAAATAAATGTAGAAAAATTAGATTCAAAATCGTGCTCTTGTATTATGTAGCACCATAAGGGGGTATAAACAATTTTAATAAAAAAAAAATTAAATTAAACTCCAAATCATATTGTGCCATGCAAATTTAAGAATGTGTGTAGTAGTTGTTTTTAATAAATTAATTGAATAAATAAACAAATTTGTGTTAATTTGCCAACAACTTGTAGGTTCAAGGGTATGAAAAGTATGCAGATTTGAAACCAAAACTATATACACACAGCCAAACCAACCAGGCAAAATTTTAACCAACTTTTCATATCAGATTTGACTCTCTTAGTTTATGTTGCTGCACTTTTTTTTTTGTTGACATTTTTATGAAACTGACAAAGTTGCCAAAAAAAAAAAAAAATGTATGTTTGGTACCCTACCAAAAATCTGTCTTTATGTTCAACTTAAGTATTTATTAGGGGAAATATGAAAAACAACGAAAAATCTGTTCAGTTTGTTGTAACTTGGAAATATTAGTTTTTATTGATTTTTTACTTTTTCGAAAAATTCTCAAATTAGTCTTTAACAATATGTTCATTTAGCTTAATTTCTAAGCCAAAATATGGATATATTTTGGCCTAGAAAAAAGTAAAAATTTTAAAATTCTCCATAAAAAGGTGGCAAACTCTATACAAAAATTTGTCATAAAAACAATTTTTAGTAGATTTCCAAATATAAAATATTTATGTAATAATTACATACCAAAAATTTAACAATTTAAAATTTTTTCCTAAAAAGGTGGCAACTCTTTAAAAATATTTTTCGTAAAATAAAATTTTTGGTAGAAATTTAATGATAAAATGTTGATTCATTATTAAATTTAATTATTTAATAAAAAAATTTAACAATTTTAAAATTTTTCACAAATAGGTGGCCACACTTTAACAATATTTTTCGTAAAACCAAGTTTTTATTTTAGGTAGATTACTTAGTAGTAGTTTGGTAATAAGTGATTAGATTTTTGTTTATTCAAACTCCCTATTCGTAAGTGTTTATGGTAAGTACTTGCCTCCAATGACATCGCCGTGTTACAATAATGTGTAAAAAGATAGTGAGAGTTTTTATATTAGCATTTTAACTCATTACTTTGTAATGTAAGTTTTTGCTGGGAAAATAAAGATTTAATATTAAATTACAGGCAGTTCCCGGTATAACGAATTATTTCAGTAAAGATAATTTAAAACATCACTTTGTTATGAAACGATCGGTGTTTCTTTGCCTTTCAAAGAAAATATTTAATCTTCTTTGTTCCACATTCATTAGTGCAAACCAAAATTGTTAGTCTATCCTTCGATAACTTTATTCCTGGTGCACTAGTTTCTCTAGCGTGAATAAACAATTTATCTGGTATCATTTTCCAATAGATATCAGTTTTATTCGCATTTAGAATAACATCAGGAGTTAGATTGTATTTTTCTGAATACATTTATGTGGCTGTACGTTATATTGGATTTTCGTTAAAGTGAGATTCGTTATACCGGGATTTGCCTGTATTTCATACAGAAAATTCAATAATTTTTAAATTTTGCATAAAAAGGTGGCAACTCCTAGTAATGCTTTCAGTAACCCGAATTTTATGTTGACTTTCTAAGTTAAATTATCCATTTAAAATATTTCCTATAAAAAAGTTGCATAAAATAAACCAACTGTCATAAAAAGCTGTCAGCTCTTTAATAATATTTATCATAAACCCAAATTTTAAAAAAAATTACGAAAGCTAAAAATAAATTAAAATAAAAATAAAGTGTTTGATATAAAAAATTTTAAAATTTGTTAAAACTAAGTGGCAACTCCCTAAGATAGTTTCTCATAAAACAGAATAATGGCTGTAATATTGATGACAAAAAATTGCTAAAATATTAATTCGAATTATTTTATATCGAATATGCAGAAATATTAAGGTTGATCACAAAAAGGTGGCAACTCTGTTTTAATATTTTTCTTAAAATCAAAATTATGTTCACAATTTGGAATAATATTACATAGATTCAACAAAAATGATTGAAATTTTAATAGTTGTTACAAAAATGTGGCAACTTTAAACAATACAACCGAATTTTAGTAACAATATTGTAACAAAAATCTGGATTTATTATTAGTTTTAATTGTTTTATATAAAATTGGCGGTAATATTAAATTTTTTCACAAAAAGGTGGCAACACTGTGAAACTATCTTTAAAAAAATCACATATTTGCAGGAATTTCTACGACAAAATACAGATTTTATATTGTTTCGAATTATTTGCTACAAAAAATGTTTAACTTTTAGAATTAATCATGAAAAGGTGGCAACATTTTAAACAGTATTTATCATAAAACCAAATTTTAAGCACAATTTTCAGCATAAAATTTGAATTCAATATAATTTTAATAATTTTTACCAAAAAATTAACAATTTATTTATTTTTTAAGTGGCAACTCTGTAAGATTATTAGTTATAAAACTGAATTGCTGCATCAAAACTGTTATAAAATATTGATTTAATATTATTATTAGTATTTTATATAAAAAATTTTACAATATTGAAATTTGTCTTAAAATGGTGGCAACTGTGTTGACTATCTTTTATAAAATCACATATTTGCAGGAATTTCAATAATAAAGTAATGATTTTATATTGATTAAAATTAATTTCTACAATAAATGTGTAACTTTTAGAAAAGGTGGCAACCTTTCCAGCAGTTTTTGTTAGAAAACTAAATTTAAAGCACAATTTTTAGCATAAAATATAATATATACATATTTTCCACCAAAAAATTTACAATTTTAAATATGTTTGCAAAAAAAGTGGCAACTCTGTAAGGTTATTTGTCATAAAAATAAATAATGAAAGCAATTTTTGTAACTAGAATATGGATTTTATATTAGTTTTAATTATTTTTTATGAAAAAGGCAGCAATATTAAATTTGTTCATAAAAAGGTGGCAACACTGTGAAACTATTTTACAAAATTTCATAATTGCGCAGGAATTGCGATGATCAGGTATTGGTTATAATTTTTTTCTTTTAAAAATATTTAATCTTTAAAATTTATTTTTAAAAGGTGGCAACTTTTTTTTCATAAAATTGAATTTTAAGCCTAATTTCGAAGTTCAAATATGAATATAATATCGGGTTCAATTATTTTCTACAAAAGTTTTCATATTTTTAAAATTTTTACAAAAAAAGTGGCAACTCTGTAAGTTTATTTGCCATCAAAGTGAATTTTAGCAGCAATATTGTTACAAAAATCAGAATTTAATATTAGTTTTAGTTACTTTTTATGATATAAACGGCAATATTTAATTTATTTGTAAAAATGTGGCAACCTTGTTTCATAAAATCACATGTTTCAAAGATTTTTAATGGTAAAATGCATTTGCATTGCTTTTATATTGATTTTATTAAACTATATTCTAACAAAATTGTGCAAATTTTAGATTTTTTAATAAAAAGGTGGCAACGTTTTTAGCAGAATTGGTCATAAACCAAATTTTTGAACAATTTTGAAAATCAAATATGGATTTATAATTAGTTTCTGCAAAAAATTTTCTACAATTTTAAAATTGGTTGCAAAAAAATTGTATAAAACTAAATTTGTTTATGTTTGGAAAAGAATGCCTAAAAATTCAAGGTAGTGCTTTCAAAATTCTTTCAATACCATTTCCTAAAAACAAAACTTTTACTGTTTATATTTATACATATATTTTTTTTATTAAATAATAAAACCCAACTGAGTGTGAAAACGTGACTTTGTATAAGGTAAAAACGTTTAAATTAAATTCATGTTTACGTTTTTGCACAAAAAAATTTGTTTTTAAAATAAAATTAAAAAAAAAACTATATAGATATTGTAGATCAAGTGAAATGACATAATAATTGAAACTGATTTATTTGTTTGTTTATTTGGATGGATGGATGTGAAGGAATTGAGTTGAGTTGATTTGAAACTGAAATGAACAAATGTTTTCGACAAACGCAAAACAATTGAAATTAATAAAAGTTTAAAGACCTTTTTTTTATTATGTTTTTGTTTTCTTTATTTGTTTATAATTTATAGTTATTTGTTTCAACTTTTTAAATAATAGTTCAAGATCATTTGTTAAATGAAATCTAAGGTTTGGTTAGCAATACATATTTTTATTTATGGGATTTTGAAAAGATCTTGCCAAACTAATTGTTTAAGTAATTATTGTTCTGTAATTAACACTAATCCTAAAAACTATTGTTATTATTTATTTTAGCTTGGGAGATTGTTAATATAAAATTTCAAAGCCAAAGTTTTGCTAAAAAAAAGGTGGCCTTTAATTTTTTTTTTTTCAATATTATGCAAAAAAAAAGTTATTTCAAAGAAATTAAACTTCCTGTTGGCATTTTTAACTTAATAAAAGTATTTGTAACTAATTAAAACATGTAAGATTACATCATGTGTTAATACGTTGTTTTGTTTTATAAGTTTCCTTATTTCAATGTGTAAGATTTTATTACCCGTGTAAATAGTTTAATTATTTTATGTTTTTGTTTATAATTTAGGTCGCATTACGTTATATTTCGTTTGGCTCTATTATTTCTTGTAGTTTTATGGCAATTTTAAGGTCTTTTGTTGAAGTTTTTTTTGCTATCCTCCTGCTGCTCACTCTTAAAATTACGTTAAAATTCATGCGAAATTTATTGCAAGCGTTTTTTTCCGCATTCAATACAATATAACTCTGTTAATCGAGGGTAGTTAGAAAATTTGCTTTATTTAATTGTGTTTTCTGAATTATTTAGAATCATTTATTTATATTTGCATCAGTGATTGGCATTCATAGCCTGTAAATAACACGAATGTCAACGATGTCCATACAAATTATCAAAAAACATGTAAGAGAGCTATATTCTGCTGTGCCCAATCTTCACCAAATTATACTTTAAAATAAAAATTTTAAATATTTTTAGGTAAACAAAATTAAAAATTTTTTTCAAAATTGTTTTTCAAAATTTAAAAAAAAAAATTTTGTTTTCAAATTGTTTTTAAAAATTTTAAATTTTTTTTCAAAATTGTTTTCAATTTTTTTTTTTCGAAATATTTTCCTATTTTTCTAAAATTTTTTTCGACATTTTTTTTTAAAATTTAAAAAAAATTTTTTTAAATTTATTAGTGAAAAAAAAAAAAAAATAAAAAAAATTTTTTGTGGAAAAAAAATTCGGGTTAAAAAATAATTTTCCCGATTTTGACCCATTGTAGGTCCAAATTACTATAGCCTTATATAAATCGTTTCAATGGACTTTGAAATATCTATCATTAGATATCCATATTGTCTATATTAATGACTTAGTTAGTAATGCAGATATAGATCAAAAATATGCCAAAAATCGAGGTTGTCCCGGTTTTTTCTCAGCGATTTGTAGGCAGATTTTCTAGATTTTAAATAGCGACCGAGCCGGAAGGATTCTCGATATATTGATGTATCAATTATGTTTGTAAGTTATTTGGGGGCTACGGAAAATTGATTTCAACATACAGACGGACATGACTATATCGAATTCGCTATATATAACGATCCAGAATATATATACTTTGTGGTGTCGCAAATGTAAAATGTAGAAATTACAAACGGAATGACAAACTTATATAAACCCTTGCCACTCATGGTGAAGGGTATAATAAATAACATGCACAATAAATGCCTGGTTAGTGTACAGCAGAGATAGAAAGTGCTTCATTTAATATTATAATTCATGTTCCATGATCTCTTTATGACGACCACTGATTTAAACCATAAAGAATACCTTTTGGCTGCTAAAACGTTTATTTGTGTAATCAAACAATGATTATTTCAGATTTAAAGCTACTTACTACTTTGGCCACGTTTTACAATATTTGCTTTTCATTTCTTTTGCAAATATTGTTTAAAAAATATTCCATTTGTTTATTTGAATTAGACAATATGTAACAATATAATTAAAATTAAGTCTTAATAACGAAATTGTTATTTGTAATCATTCAGTAGTTAAAGTTAAACTTGATAGCTTAAGAACAGTGGGACTTAAAAAAATCATAAACAACCATAACAAGAAGAATTTATTAACAAATTAAACCAATAATGCATTAGCATTAAGATCAGTAGTCGGCAAAACATAGATGCAAATAACAGGAATAACAATGAAACTCATAAAACTCACCATAAAATATCACATCCTGTTAGAGTGCATATAGTGAGTATTAAAAATGCAAATATCAGCGCAAATATTCGTATCGTTATGAAAAAAAAGTTTAGAGTTAAAAAAATATATCTTAAATGAGAGAGGTATTCGGACAAAGTTTCAATAATATAGTAATTATAGTTCTCAAGATATTTAGAAATAACTGTTTACTTTGTGTGGGAGGTGACTCACCCTGATCCCTTCCATTTGTTTGGTTAAACATCATGCAGTGATATGAAATTGATTCATATAAAGTTTAAAGACTTTCACAATTATAGTTCTTGAGATATTGGAAAATATCTATTTACTTAGCATGTTAGGTGCCACGCCCACTAATTCAATCCCGCCCATTTTCAGCCAAACTCCGTATAGCGATAAGCAATTAATTCGTACAAAATTTAAATACTTTAACGATTACAGTTCTTCAGATATTCGAAATTAAGTATTTAAATTATATGGGAGGTGCCACGCCCACTAATACAATACTGCCCATTTGCAGCCAAGGTATGTACAATAGACATACATTAATTTTTATATAAATGGATACATTATCCAAAGTATTGTGTTCCCTTAGCGCTACCACTGCTATTCCAAACAGAAAGCAGATTTACTACAACTTGCTGTAATAAAGTAACCATTTTTCGTTTTTTCTCCCACTGTTATATGCTGCCATAGTTTTGCAAAATTTATTGATTTATTTCTTTCTTACAGTTTTCAATGCAAACAACTCATTTATCAACTTGTAACTAATGCGTGAAAACAAAAATTAGTGCAAACGCATAAATAACAATTTAAATGCGTTTAACATAAAAAAAAAACAAATATATATTTTAATTAGTTTTTATGTTTGTTTTGTCCTCGTTGTTGTTCCTAATCATAGAGAAAACTATAAGTTTTTGCTTTCTTTTTATTGCAAATTAAAGTAGCAGAATGATACAAGGTTAAAAGAAAAGTTCAAATGGATAGAATGAGTTAAAAATAATTAGAACCAAAAAAAAGTACAAGGAATGAAAGGGCAGACAGAAGTAGTAACAATTAAAGAGAATACAAACATTTATATTCAAAATCTCTAAGGAATAGGTTAAACCAGGTTTAAGACAGATTTAAACAATGTCAACTTTAACATCAAAACTTATAAAATTAAATTTGTTATTTTAACCCCCAGTAACACGAAGTTTGGTTATGTGGTAACTAATAGTTATACTGACAGTTTTCATACAAAAATTATTTTAACCGACAGTATAACTATTAGTTACCGCATAACCAGGCTTCTTGTTAATGGGGGTAATTAAGAAAAATAAAAAAAAACTTTTTAATATTTCTGCTTTATAACTCTGATTAGTGAATTAAGCATGATTTAGCTAAGGTTTAAGTACATAAAAACTACAAAAATTAAACTAGGTTTAACCTTGGTTCAAGTAAATAAACTTTAAATTTAATTAATTATAAAGTAATTTTGTTTTATTATAAGTAATTAAAACTATTAAAAAATTAGTTATTGAAATCAGAAATAGCTAAACTTGGCTGAAGGAGGTTTAGTGAAACTCTCTTAGTTTAAGTAAATAAACTTTAAATTTAATAAATGATAAACTAATTTTGTTTTGTTATAAACAATTAATACACTTAACAATATAGTAATATGAAATCAGAATTAGTTAAACTTGACTAACGGGGGTTTAGTTAAACTTTCATCATACCTCGTTTAAGTAATTTAACTTAAAGTTTAATAGAAGAAATACTAATTTTGTTTTATTAGAAACATTAAAAGAAATCTATAATAATAACCATTTAAAAACCATTAAACTTGGTTTAATAAGGTTTAGTTAAACTTGGAATTGTAAAAATCTTAGCTTAACTAAACATGATAATTGTATTTATTAAAGGAAATTAAAACTAATAACAATTGAAATGCACAACTTCATAATCTAAGTTTAAACTCTTTATTTCATGATATTTAATATTAACAAGGTTAAATATAAACAATTAATTCATTAAAAACTATAATAGTAGGCATTTCAAAATAGTTAAACTTGGTTTAAGCAAGTTTAGTTAAAATTGGAATTTTAAAAATCCTAGTTTAACTAAACACGGTAATTGTATTTATTAAAGAGAATTAAAACTAATAACAATTTAAAATCTACAACTCCATAATCTAAGTTTAAACTCTTTATTTCATGATATAATACATTAACAAGGTTAAATCTTGGGTGAAGTCATTTAACTTTTAGCTTAATACAAGAGATATAAATTCATTAAAAACTATAATAATAGCCATTTCAAAATAGTTAAACTTGGTTTAAGCGGGTTTAGTTAAGCTTGGAATTTTAAAAATCCTAGTTTAACTAAATATGATGGTAATATTCATTAGAGAAAATTAAAGTTAACAATAATTAAAATGCGTAAACTCATAATCTAGTCTCAAATTTTATATTTCATAATATTTGACATAGACTATTGAAATAACAAGTCTATAAACCTTGGATTAAGTAATTTGACTTTACGTTAAATAAGAAAGTTAATAACGAAGTGATATGTGATAAAAAATAGTTAAACTAGAATTAAGTGAATATGATAGTTGTATTTATTAAAATGCAAAACTTCATGATCTGGGTTTAAACTCCAAGTATCATACTGTTCAAATTAAACCATCGTTTAATTAAAAAACTCATCGTTTAAACGTAAAAACTTTATAATCTTTAATTAAACTTCATTTAAATTAGGATTGTCTTAGGTTTAACTAGTAAACCTGAAATAAACTAAGTTTAACCCGGGTTTAAGCAGTCAAACTTTGTTACAAATACTTAGTTCATTTAAAACTATAGTAAACTTCATTTAAATTTTGATTATCTAAGGTTTAAGTAGCAAACCTGAAATAAACTGAGTTTAAACCGGGTTTAAGCAGTCAAACTTTGTTACAAATACTTAGTTCATTTAAAACTTTAGTAATCTTCATTTAAATTAGGATTATCTAAGGTTTAAGTAGCAAACCTGAAATAAACTGAGTTTAAACCGGGTTTAAGCAGTTAAACTATATTACAAATACTTCGTTCATTTAAAACTTTAGTAATAGTTGTTTAGAAATAGTTAAACTGTCTGCACTAGGGTTTAGTTAAACTTGGAATTTAAAAAATCCTAGTTTAACTAAATATGAGGGTTATATTTAATAAAGAAAATTAAAACTAACAAGAATTAAAATGAAAATCACCAAGATTTGCGTTTAAATTCTTTATTTCATGATATTTGAAATAAGCAAAGTTTTACTAAGGTTTAAGTAATTAAACTTGAAGTTTAAAACAAGATACACTTATTTTCATTTAATACTATGGTATAAGGTGCTCGAATATAGTTAAACTTGACTTAATAAGGTTTAGTTAAACCTGACATTTTTAAAATCCTAGTTTAACTAAATTTGATGTTTGTGTTTATTAAAGAAAATTAAAACTTTAACGAATTACACGAAAAAGCTCATTATATTGCTTTTTAAATCCTTTATTTCATGATATTTTAAATAAACAAGGTTTAACCTTGGCTTAAGTAATAAAACATTAATTAATTTTATATTATAGTAATTGGCATTTGGGAATATTTGAACTAAATTAAAATAATTCTGATAAGCAGAAAATTCAAGTTCAAGTGATATAAGTCATTTTGATGCTGGTTTTGCAGTTGATCTAGTTATATTTCCATAAATCTTAGTTTAAACTGCATTTTATTAAGATTGATTTAAACCTGACTTAACTATATGAAAAAACAAAAACATATTACAATAGTTTCTACAACAATTTTCATAAAGTTATGTAATATTTAAAGAATTTCTTAATGCTTAAGCTTTGTTTAATAAAGGGTTAGACAAATTTAAGTTTGATCTTGTTCTATAGTTCTAAATATTAGTTTAAACTCTATTTTTTTTTAAACTTTACTTTAATATATGAAAAAGCAAATTGCTTCTATAAAAACATGCAATTGCTTAAACTTTGTTTAACTAAGGTTTAGTTAAGTTTAAGAAAATAGCTTCTCAATATGGTCATAATTAAAGAGAAACATTATTTTCTTGGTGAAATACAAAACCCTGAGCCTTAACAGCTTTTCATTAAAGTTTAACCTAAATTGGCTAAACTCATTAACCTAACTCTTTGAAACACTCCCTTAATGCGGTAGTTTTATACCAATTTTTCGAATCAATTTTAATTTCTCTTTATTTTTATATATCTACCGTTAGTTCACTAGTTAAAGATGTTAATTTTAAGGTCATTTCGAACAATGATTTAATCAAACGAAAACTATTTTAACTTTTTGTCCGTCCTAAAAACTACAATCATATTTTATATTTTTTCGTTAGTCATGGCAAATTAACAAAGAAATGAAGTTTTATTCACATTATTTTCATTTTTATTGATGCTATTTTTTTTCTTACTTTTTTGGTTTATTAAACAATTTAAAAGATTTTTATCAACAATAGTTTTATTTGCCAATTTCAATGAAAAAAAATCGAAATTCAAATTCAATAACAGCAAATTGCTAATAAACTTAACCATACAACTGGAACTAAACTCGAATATACTTGTATAGATTTTAATTCACAAAAAAGAAAAAAATAACACAATTTCAATTGTTTAACTAAAGTTTTTACTTTTTTTTTTATTAAAATTTAATCAAATGAATTGGAAATAAAATAAATGTAGTAGTATGCAAGTATGAACCATGTGTTCAAGTTGTATGCCAAACTGGCTGGATGGCTGGCTGGTTGGTTGGTTGAGTGAGTGAATGAATGAGTAGTGACTCTGAGAATGTGGGTGAACTTGTTAAATCGATCGAGGCCATAACCGTTAAATGTACATATTTATTTCTATTCATACATTAAGAAAATAATATTGTACAAATTTAATAAAAAAAAACTACAATACAAAAATATGACAACAATAACAACAACAACTTTAAACAGTCTAGCAAATATTGGCTAAAAGTTTCAGTTTATTTTTTCCTGCCATAGTGTTGATTTCAAGAAAACGATAAATAAAATAGAGCATGTTTGTGTTGTCTTTAAGCTACAACAATATAAATTTCATTGTTGTTTTTTTTTTTGTTACGTTTCTTGGTTGTTATAGTTGTTATAGTGCGTTCCTAAAGTCAATATTTGTCTTAAGATTTTGTCTTTAAAGTCTTGTTCTTAACACAAACACAATTATAGGAAAAGAGACAACAAAAAAAAAAGACAAATAAAAAATAACAGCAAACCAAATACCAATCGCCATCTCCAAGAAACTCAAATGAATAAAAAAGTTAAGCTTAACTTTTAGCTAAAAAAAAAAAAAAAAACATTGACCAAAATTGCCAACCTCCAACACCACCAACACCGCTGCCAACAAACTCTAAACCGATGGAAAAGACTTTATAGAACCGATACAAGAAAAAATATGTGCTAAAACCCTAAAACAGCATGTAGTTCTTAAATAACGCCAAAATGTTCACAGAACAACAAACGGAAAAAGAGACAACGTTTAACCAAAAACCATGCACTATGGCCCCATATTTCCAAAATAAGGAAACAAAAATCTAATATTTTCTCAACAAATTAAGATAATCAAATTATTTAACCTAAATATTGGTTTTATTTCATGAAATTTGGAAATAAACTGGATTTAACCCGAGTTTAAGCAAATAAACTTTTTTTTAAATACTTAGTTCATTTAAAACTATAGTAATAGGTGTTTATAAATAGTTAAACTTTCTTTGCCAAGGTTTAGTTAAACTTGGAATTTAAAAAATCCTAGTTTAACTAAATATGATGGTTGGATTTTTTAAAGAAAATTAAAACTAACAAAAATGATTTGGTTTTAAATACTTCATTTCATGATATTTTAATTAAATTAGACTTAACATTGATTTATGAAATTAAACTTGAAGTTTAAAAGAATTTTGTTTTATAAAATAATTTAATTCGTTTAAATCTATGTTAATTAGTGCTCCAATATAGTTAAACTTGGTTAAATAAGGTTTAGTTAAACTTGATATTTTAAAAATCCTAGTTTAACTAAATATGATGGTTGTATTTATTAAAGAAAATTAAAACTAACATGAATTAAAACGAAAATCACCATGATCTGAGTTTAAACCATTTATTTCATGATATTTTAAATAAAAAAAGTTTAACATTGGGTTAAAAAATTAAACTTTAATTGTAATACAAGATAAGAATACTAATTTTGTTTTAAAATAAACAATTAACTCATTTAAAACTATGGTTATAGGTGAACGAAAATAGTTAAACTTGCCTTAATAAGGTTTAGTTAAACTTGAAGTTTTAAAAATCCTAGTTTAACTAAATATGATGGTTGTATTTATTAAAGGAAATTTAAATTAACAAGAATTACAATGTAAAATTCTTCGATCTTGGTTTTAAATACTTTATTTCATGATATTTGAAATAATCAAGGTTTAATCTCAGCTTAAGTAATATAACTTTAAGTTTAATAAAATACATATTAGATTTGTTTTATTATAAACAATTAATTAATTTAAAACAGATAAACTTGGTTTAAGTAGGTTTAGTTAAACTTAAAATTTGAAAAATCCTAGTTTAACTAAATATGATGATTGTATTTATTAAAATAAATTTATATTAACAAGAATTTTAATGTTAAATTCTTTGATCTTGGTTTTAAATACTTTATTTCATGATATTTGAAATAATCAAGGTTTAATCTCAGCTTAAGTAATATAACTTTAAGTTTAATAAAATACATATTAGATTTGTTTTATTATAAACAATTAGTTAATTTAAAACTGATAAACTTGGTGTAAAAAGGTTTAGTTAAACTTTAAATTTTAAAAATCCTAGTTTAACTAAATATGATGATTGTATTTATTAAAGAATATTTAAATTAACAAGAATTGCAATGTAAAATTCTTTGATCTTGCTTTTAAATATTTTATTTCATGATATTAGAAATAATCAAGGTTTAACCTTGACTTAAGTAATGTAATATTAAGTTTATTAAAATATATATGGGGCATTTCACGTCAAGTGAACCAACTTTTGAAATCGATGTCTTCCGATCGGGATGAAATTTGCACCAATGTTAGTTCTATTGGATAGTAATTCGGACACAATTTTTCAACAAGATCGGTCAAGAACTCTCTGAGTTATAGAAGGTCAAAATTTGACATTTTGGCCAAACAGGTGTTTTTTCTTATGCATATAACTTATTACCTATTGTTCTTAGCAAAATGTGTCCCAAATAGTTTAGATAGCAATTTATGCAATCTTTGGAAAAAAAATTAAAAAAATTAAATAAAATATTTTTGACTTTTTTTTTTAAAAATCAAAAACATTTTTGACTTTTTTTTCAAAATGGGCCCTTTTTATTTTTTTTTTTATTTTTTTTAAGAAAGCTTAGGTCTTTTCCTAAGCGACCTATATGGTCGCTTAGTGGGATGCGAGTGGGATATCTATCAAAAAAAATATTTTGTAACTCAAGATATGAAATTTTTTGACTTTTTTTGCAAAATCAAAAACTTTGTTGACTTTTTTTAAAAAAATGGACCCATTTTTTAATTTTTTTTTTTGCTCAGAAGAAAGCTTATGTGTTTTTCTTTAAGACCTTTTTTGTCGCTTAGTGGGATGCGAGTGGGATATCTATCAAAAAAATGTTTTGTAACTCAAGACATAAAATTTTTTACTTTTTTTTTTGCAAAATCAAAAACTTTTTTGACTTTTTTTCCAAAATGGACCCTTTTTTATTTCTTTATTTTTTTCTTAAAAGAAAGCTTAGGTCTTTTCCTTTAAAACCTTTATGGTCGCTTAGTGGGATGCGAGTGGGATAACTATAAAAATAAATGTTTTGTAACTCAAGACAAAGGTTTTTAAATTGATTTTTTTCATTTTTTCATATTTCAAACCTTAAAAAAAACCACTACAACTGACCGATAATAGCCACTGGAGGGGTGCAATGTGAGGCCGACCGCTATTACTTTTCCGCCCCCAAAATTTGTCTGAGTTTTGCATCTTGCGGCTTTTTTATTCAATCCTATAGGTAGTTTTCAGCGCAATAATTTATATTCGTGAGCGATTTTTGGAAGTGGACCTTATATGGGAGCTATGTCAAATTATGGACCGATCATCATGAAATTAGGTGGTGTTATTAATGTCTATATGAAAGTTATTTGTGTTGCATTTTATGTGTATACCAACATTTTTAGGAGATTTATGCTCGTTAAAGTGATTATCGGAAGCAGGCCTTATATGGGAGCTATGACTAATTATGGACGGATCATAATAAAATTTGGTGACATGAATTCTGTATATATAAAACTTATTTGGAGAAAAACTTGTGTAGATACCTATATAAATTAAACATTTGTGACCGATAAAGTCCACTTTCGGAAGGACATTTGTATGGGGGCTAGGTGAAATAATGGACCGATTTCAGCCATTTTCAATAGGCTTGGTCCTTGGGCCGAACAAATTATATGTACCAAATTTTATCGAAACATCTTCAAAATTGCGACCTGTACTCTGCGCACAAGGTTTACATGGACAACCAGCCAGCCAGACGGACGGACGGACATCGTTTAGTGGACTCAGAAAGCGATTCTGAGTCGATCGGTATACTTTAAGGTGGGCTAGACAATATTTTTGGGTATTACAAACATCTGCAAAAATTTAATATACCCTCGCCACTATGGCGGTGTAGGGTATAAAAAGTGATTTTTATTCCTGAGGTTAACATATTATGGGTATTACAGTATCGAGGCTATGAAATTTTAGTTAGGTATGTTACATACCATCAGAAAGGCTAATGTGTCTAGTTTCTCTGCGTAAGTTTAATTTTTAAGGTTTACACACAAATACGAAAAAAATCAAAATAGTGCATATGGTAAAAATTTAAAAACCTTTGTCTTGAGTTACAAAACATTTATTTTGATAGATATCCCACTCGCATCCCACTAAGCGACCAAAAGGTTTTAAAGGAAAAGACCTAAGCTTTCTTTTGAGAAAAAAAAATAATTAAAAAAAGGGTCCATTTTGGAAAAAAAAGTCAAAAAAGTTTTTGATTTTGCAAAAAAAAAAGTAAAAAAGATTATGTCTTCAGTTACAAAACATTTTTTTTAAAGATATCCCACTCGCATCCCACTAAGCGACAAAAAAGGTCTTAAAGAAAAACACATAAGCTTTCTTCTGAGCAAAAAAAAAAAATTAAAAAATGGGTCCATTTTTTTAAAAAAAGTCAACAAAGTTTTTGATTTTGCAAAAAAAGTCAAAAAATTTCATATCTTGAGTTACAAAATATTTTTTTTGATAGATATCCCACTCGCATCCCACTAAGCGACCATATAGGTCGCTTAGGAAAAGACCTAAGCTTTCTTAAAAAAAATAAAAAAAAAAAATAAAAAGGGCCCATTTTGAAAAAAAAGTCAAAAATGTTTTTGATTTTTTAAAAAAAAAGTCAAAAATATTTTATTTAATTTTTTTAATTTTTTTTTTTCCAAAGATTGCATAAATTGCTATCTAAACTATTTGGGACACATTTTGCTAAGAACAATAGGTAATAAGTTATATGGATAAGAAAAAACACCTGTTTGGCCAAAATGTCAAATTTTGACCTCCTATAACTCAGAGAGTTCTTGACCGATCTTGTTGAAAAATTGTGTCCGAATTACTATCCAATAGAACTAACATTGGTGTAAATTTCATCCCGATCGGAAGACATCGATTTCAAAAGTTGGTTCACTTGATGTGAAATGCCCCATATGTATTAGATTTATTTTATTATAAACAATTCATTAATTTAAAATAGTTAAACTTGGTTTAATGCGGTTTAGTTAAACTAGGAATTTTAAAAATCCTAGTTTAACTAAATATGATGATTGTATTTTTTAAAGGAAATAAAAACTAATATGTTTAAGCTTTTTATTTTATAATATTGAAAATAAACTAAAGCTAAAGTTAAAGTTATTTAGCTTTAAGTTTAACTAAGGAGATACTAGTTTTGTTTTAAAATATCTAAACTTAATTTAATAAGGTTTAGTTAAACTTAGATCTTCAAAAATGCTAGTTTAACTAAATATAATACTGGTATTTATTAAATAAAATTAAAACTAACAAGAATAGTATGAATTTGAATGCAAAACTTCTTGAGCTGGGTTTAAATTTTTTTTAATTGAGTTTTAGTTTAACTTTAAGTTTAATATGTAAGATACTAATATTATTTTATTAAACAGAAATTAATTAAATTATTCAAAACTATAGTCATAGCTGTTTAAAAATAAATAAACTGGGTTTAATAAGGTTAAGTTAAACTTGGAACTTATAAAAATCCTGGTTTATCTAAATTTAATTTAATTTAAAACTAACAAGAAAAATATGATTTGGAGTGAAAAATTCCATGATCTGGGTTTAAATTCTATTTAATTGAGGTTTAGTTAAACTTGAAATTTTAAGTCTAAGGGAAATTAATAAATATAAATAAGAAAACATCAAAAATTTAACACGATATTTCTGTGTAAAGAATTAATATCGGTTTATGATTAGTTTAAATATTTAAACTATGAAATAAATAAGAATTAAAATAAGTTTCTTTCTTATTAACTTTTAATTCTTTTATAGTTATATTTTATGCTTTTGAGGTTTAGTGAAACTTGAATTCAAACAATCTGATATTAGAAATATCTATTGCTGAAAGTTGCCCCATTGTCCTTTAACCAAACCAAGAATAAATTGCAACAATATTTAAGCTCAACAAATAAACAAGGCCTTTAACACAACAAGGTTCAAATACAATTGGTGAAAAAAAAGAATAAATTCTAAAGACAGACATTATTGAACAGTATTGAAATCAACACTGCAACAATTTGAAGAAATTATAACAAAACTAAAATAAGAAGAAACTCCAGCAAACTCTGTCTGACGATATTTCGCTTTAATGGTAGATGACAATCTTTTTAACCTCGTGTATCCACAAAATACTACAAAGACATTAAAAAAAAAAACTAAATTGAATATAAAATTTCCAAACATCTAAAAGGCCTTCGAAAACATAAATTTCATTTGAATTTAACAACAGGCAAAAGAACATGAGCAAACCAAAAGCAAAAAATATCAATTTTCAATTCAACACTTCGACAATTAAACGCCTCTCAAAGATATATTTATTGCATGATGATCGAAGAGTTCACAAAAATAAAAAAAAAAATTTTAAATTTTATGGCCACAAATTTAGAAAAAAAAAATTATTTCAATTTATTGTTTGGTTTCGTTTGTTTACCCACAATTAAGAATTTGTTTGTTTACTTTTCCGTAGTAAAAGTATTTGTTTATTTTTTATTAAAAATTTAAAATTGTTTTATTGTGCAAATTCTCAAATCATCTTCATAGAGAATTTATTTACTACAACTAATTAGTGTGCGGCTCTTTAAATAAGAACTAAGTAAGTAAATTATTTGTAACGTTTGTTTGTTTTATTAACACCAACCATCATTTATTATTATATTAGGTAATTTTATTTTTGCAATTGTGAGAAAATGGTGTTGAAAACCCATTAAGATTTTTAAAAAAAATTTAGAAATGTGTGTAAATAAAATTTTATTTAGAGCTAAAAAAGAATACTTAAATAAGAGAGAGGTACTTAAATAAATTTCGCTAACAGCAAAACTTTAAAGGGGAATTGTGGCAATAAATTAAGATTTATTTAAACAAATTGAAAAAGTGTTGTAAGCAATTAGTATTTATTGGAAAATTTTTAGTAATTTTAACATCTTTACTTTGATTTTTGTACAATATATTTCAATGAAATTGCAAAATATTCTGCCTTGAATCTTTTAGTGATGAGTTAAACATTTAGTTTATTAAAAAAATCATTATGTTCTTTTGTTTTCAACATTCATTAATTAAAGTAGCAACAAATCCGCTTTCAAACGTTAAGTGATGTGTTAAACTCGGTTTATCTTTAGTTTAAACAGCTTAATTTTAAGATTAACGAAAAAAAGTATCAGTTTTTTCTTATTAACGACTAATTTGGAAATTGTGTTTTTTTTTAATTCTGCCTTAATTCTTTTAGTGTTTAGTTAAACTCGGTTTAAGTGTGGTTTATGTTTAAGAACATGAAATATAGCAAAACTGATATAAAATATATATATTTACTGTTAAAAGCCATTTATTACTTTTAAAACTTGATTTAAGTGTAGCTTTGTTAGTCTAGCAAACAAAATAAACCGAGTTTAACTAAACTTTAAGGTTTTAAATTTTATAGAATATTAAAAATATGAAAACTAATTTTAGTTTAATGCCTAAACTCATCTATATTTGAACTCTATTTAATTGAGGTTTTAAAATCTTTGAAATAGTATAGAAAGAAAATCAATAAATTTGAAGAAAAATTTATCGATTGAAATAGTTACACATAAAATAATAATTAAAGCCTGGTTTTATAAAAGTTTAGTTAATCTTGTAAATAACCTGAGTTTAACTTAACTGAGTTTAACGTGTTAATACAAATGATGAAGAATTTCTCTTCATACTTGCTAGTATTTTTTATTTGTGATTACTTATATTATATTTAACATTGGTTTAGTTAAACTAAATGATAATATAAAACGAGTTTAATTAAGTTTTATGGTTTTAAATTTTACAGAAAAAAAATATATAAAAACTATTAATAATTTATGCTTAAACTCAATATTTATGTTCATGGAAAAAATGTTTCTTGGTTTAATAAAAGTTTAGTTAAACTAGGAATTAAAAAAACTCGAGTTTAATTAAATTTTGCGGTTTTAAATTGTATAGAATATTAAAAATTGTATTCTATGCTTAAACTCACTAAGCTAAGTTTAAACTCTAGGTTTAAATTAATTTTAGATATAAATTTGGAAACACAATCAGTAAATTTGAACTAAAATTTAAGTTGATGGCACAATTTTTTTCTTTTTTAATGAAAACTTGGTTTAATAAAAGTTTAGTTAAACTAGGAATAAAATAAATCGAGTTTAACTAACTTTTAATGTTTTAAATGTTACAGAAAATTAAAAATATGAAAATTATTAACAAATTTATGCTGAAACTCACTAACCTTAGTTTAAACTCTATTTAATTGAGGTTTAAATACATTTAATAAATAAGTTTGGAAACAAAATCAGTAAATTTGAACTAAAAATGATTCTAATGGTAAAAAAATTACTTTTAAAATTTGGGTTTAATAAAAGTTTCGTTAACTAGGAATTAAAAAACTCGAGTTTAACTAAATTTTCCGGTTTTAAATTTTATAGAAAATTAAAAATTTGAAAACTAATGTGAATTTTATTCTTAAACTCTTTAACCTAATTTTAAACTCTATTTAACTGAGATTTTAATAAACTTTAGAAATAAATTTGGAAACAAAATCATTAGATTTTTATTAAAATTTATTTCTTTTTTGTAGAAATGTGGTTTAAAAAAGGTTTGGTTAAACTAGAATCAAAAAACTAGAGTTTAACTAAATTTTATGGTTTCAAATTGCATAGAATATTATAAATATGATAACTAATATGAACTTTATGCTTAAACTCACTAACCTAAGCTTAAACTCTATTAATATGGGGTTTAAAAAACTTTAGGAATAATTTTGGAAACAAAATCAGTAAATTTTATTGCAATGGTAAAAAAGTTACTTTTAAAATTTGGGTTTAACAAAAGATTAGTTAAACTGGGTATTAAAAAAACCGAGTTTAACTAAATTTTAAAACCATAAAATTTATAGATTATTAAAAATTTGAAAACTAATGTGAATTTTATGCTTAAACTCATTAACCTAAGTTTAAACTCAAGGTTTAAATTCATTTTAGAAATAAATTTAGAAACACAATCTGTAAATTTTAACTAAAATGTATATTAATGGTAAAAAATGTTTCTTTTAAGATTTTTTTTAATAAAAGTTTAGTTAAACTGGGTATTAAAAAAACCGAGTTTAACTAAATTTTATGGTTTTAAATTTTATAGAATATTAAAAATTAGTAAACTAATGCATAAAATTCATGCTTAAACTCTATTTTATTGAGGTTTAAATAAATTTCAGGTTTAAATAAATTAAAAAACCGAGTTTTAATATGAAAAGTTATAGAATTTTTTGCTTAAACTTATTAACCTATGTTTAAACTCTATTTAATTGAGGTTTAAATAAACTTCAAAAGATTAAACATATATTAAAAGAATTCACAAATTTTAATTTTATAAAAAAAAAGATTGGTTTTTGTTTAAATTTAACCCGGGTTTAATTAAAGTTTAATTAATATTTTACATACAAAAATCGAAGTTTATGTAAAATTTTTAATTTTTTTAAACTTGAAATTGTCTAACCAAAGTTTTTTAAGGGTCCAATCTCAAAAGTAATAGTTAAACTAGGTTTATCAGAGGTTTATTTAAACATGACTTGAATATACAAAATAGAAATAACTTAACTTAATTATGTGGTTTTAAATTATGATTACTAATATTAAGAACAGCTTGTTAGAAAAAATCCAAGTTTAACTAAAATTTTTAATAATTTCCACCTTGTACTTAGCTAATTAATATGAATTAAGTTTTATATCTTAAAAGTATTAGTTAAACTGGGTTTATCAGAGGTTTACTTAAACTTGATTTGAATATACAAAATAAAATTAACCATTTTTAATTATGTGGTTTTAAATTATGATTACTAGTATTAGGAAATAGTTCTAGTTTTAATTGAGGTTTAGTAAAACTTATTAGAAAAAATCCAAGTTTAACTTTTCAACGCCTTTCACATTAGACAATTTAGTTGCGCAAGTCTCTTGTGTTTGTAGATGTCTGAGATAAGGTCGGTTTAAGGAGCTCAAAGTAAAAAAAGTCTAACTATTTTTTTTAATAATTTCCAGCTTGTACTTTTCTTAGGGCCATTATTACAACTTGCCTTTAAGTTCGTAATAGTAAAAGGTAACTTGAAGTAATAGAAAAAAGTTGCATTAAAGTTAACTTTTACTATTGAGATCATAAAGGCAAGTTGCAATAATGGCCCTTAGTGATATTAATTAAATATTATATCTCAAGAGAATTAGTTAAACTTAAACATGCTTTGAATATAAAAACAAAATTGACTTTTGCAATTATGTTGTTTCGAGTCATGTTAATTAGTATTTGAAAATAGCTAAACTGGAGTAAACTAAGGTTTAGTTAAACTTTAAAAAGTAAAATCTGGGTTTAACTATTGTATAGAAATTTTAAAAATAAATATCAATATCATTTAACAACCAGTAATTTAATTTTGAACTAAATTTAACTGAGGTTATATTATATTGAACATTTAATATTGTAGTTAAGTTAAACCATAATATATCATTTTCAGGATTGATAAATTCCTATTAATTAAATTTTTTTAACAAATTTATATTTCAAATCTAGTTTTCATTATAAAAAAACTTCCTCATTATATCCAGCAGTTACTAATTTTCCACACCTGTTAATCAAATATTTTTCCAAGCTTATTGTTTTGAAAAGAAGAAAATATTTAAGTGCATAAATTTATAGTAACTTTTTTTCTCAAAAATTGAATGAAAAAAAAAAATTATCTATTCATTTCACATAAATGTCTTACAAGATCCTCAACAAACCATAAACATTTAAACAAACAGTGAAGACGAGGAAAAATATCGCAAAAACCAACACAGACAGACAGACACATTTTGTTAAAGCTTTGACGGCAAAAATGACATTTGTCAAACAACAAAATGTCAACAGACGTGACTTTTAGTGAAAAACGAACAAAAAAAAAAAAGAAAAAAAACTTTCTTCGTTGATGTCGTCTCTTCATTTTCATGGAATTAAGGAATTTATTCCTCTAAACAAATACCTACTTAATTTTAGCGTGTGAGCGAGCGAGCGAGCGAACGAACGAGCTTGTTTTTATTTCTGGGATTTTCTTAAACGTTTTTTTTTTTTTTTTTTTTGAAAACTAAATTAATATGCAAATAATAATAAAAATGAAGCATCTAGCTAACTAATAGTGTTAAAAGCGTGGGAAAGAAGTCGTCGGTAGGTCGGTCGGCTTGTTTAGTTTCTTCATTAAATAAATAAAATATTTAACAGTCTGTCAGTTAGTTAGCTGTCATATTTAGTAAGAGTAGGTATTTTTTGTTTTTAGTAATTCATTCATTGTTAATTTATATGTGGTTTACTTGTTGGCTTGTGTCCATTTATTGCCTTAATTGTTTATGGAAATTATTTGTTTTTTGATAAAAACGTATTTGGTTTTATAAAAATTCACCTGTTTTTTCACGTTTCATTTCATTTTTTACAAACATACCTGTAAATAGACAGAGAATAAGATAAATGAATGATTAATAAAAGTTTTTCAATTAAATTTTTTTAAGAAAATTTTATGTGTCTTTAAATGGTAGTATGTAAATTTTTAATTGACACGAATAGTTCTTTATATGGTGGTATTTAAAGCAAGTATTTTGTTTAATATTTAAAAGTAACAATAAACAATTGTTATGGATTTGTAGCAGTTAATTAATATTGAAAGATGATTTTATTAGAGTCCAGCAAAAACAATTAAATGACTACTACCTACCGCATGCATTACTTAGAAGTAGTTTAGTAATGACTCATCTATTATTTGATATAAATACTAGTGTTTTATCGTATTACTGCACCTTTTGCAGTAATACTAAAGTTTCTTTGAAACTGAAATGGTTTGGTTTGAAAAATTCTCCTAACAATTTGTCATTTGTTGACTTCAACTTTTTAATAAAATAAACACTTTTGTTATGAAATTATTGAAAACAAGTAAGAGAGCTATATTTGGCTGTGCCGAATCTTATATACCCTTTATCAAATTATGCTTTAAAATAAAAATTTTAAATATTTTTAGGTAAACAAAATTAAAAATTTTTTTTTTCAAAATTTATCGAAATTTTTTTTTTTTTTCAAAAATTTTTAGTCAAATAATTAGTCAAAAAAAATGGATGACAAAAAAATTTTTTTTTAAAAAAACTTTGGGTCAAAAAATATTTTTCCCGATTTTGACCCATTGTAGGTCCAAATTACTATAGCCTTATATACATCGTTGCAATGGACTTTGAAATATCTATCATTAGATATCCATATTGTCTATATTAATGACTTAGTAATCCAGATATAGATCAAAAATAGGCCAAAAATCAAGGTTGTCGCGAGTTTTTCCTTATATCTCAGCCATATCATAGCGACCGAGCCGAAAGAATTCCCGATATATTGATGTATCAATTATGTTTGTAAGTTATTTTTGGGCTACGGAGAGTTGATTTCAACATACAGATGGACAGACGGACATGGCCATATCGACTTCGCTAACGATCTAGAATATATATACTTTGTGGGGTTGCACATGAAACATGTAGAAATTACAAACGAAATGACAAACTTATATATTCCCTTGCCACTCATGGTGAAGGGTATAAAAATACTTGTCAATTTTTGTTTAAGTACCTCAGATATTGACTAATTTCTGTTAAGTTATTACACAATGTCCATGCAACAATTGAAAAAGACCCTTCAATATTGGTCTAATAATAAAAAAAATGGAAAGAAAGAAAAATATTACTTAACAAAAGTACTTGTATTGTAATAAGTACTTGAAAGGTAGTAGAGCTGCTCTTGAACAAAACTCAAGAAAGACCTAAAAAAATAATCCCTAAAAATACAAAAACATTTAACACATAATTACATGCCAAAGAGGCAGCCCAAAATAAAAAAAAAAAACAACAACATTTTTTAATCTTTAAAAAAAATCTTTTCAATATATTTTCTACTTATGTATATTATTTTAAAGAAATTTTGGAACAATATTTAAACACATTTTCAAGCCTCCAACTCAAGTATCATTTTGTATGGAAAATTCAATGCAGTGTAGTAAATTCAATGCATTCTTTCTTTATGTTATTTTTTTCAGTTTTTCAAGTGCATTTTAATGTGTTTTAAATTGGTTTATTTTATGCTCAAATAATGGAAAGTTTTAAAAAAAAAATTATTTAATTTTTTTTGTGATTTAAATTATAAAATAATTATTTAGAGGTTAAAGCAGTGCATGAGTAAATTTTATGACTTTGAAACTAAGAAATTGATTTTCTAAATTAAGTTTGATTTAACAGCTAACAGTCCCCCCCTCTATTGACGACAATATAAAATTCATTCTTATGCATAAAATATTCTTAACTAACTGGGAATTATATCAATAAATTTTAGAGGCACGTTGGAAAATTGTCGTGTTGAGACTCAAATATGTATGAATCATGTATAAATCTAATAAATTATTATTTGTATATATCTGTACCTAAGCCAGCTATTACTAAACTACTTCTAAGTAATGTGAACAGTAAGTAAAGGGTCTTTCATTAAGCGTTTCCTATCTTTAACTTAAAATGAAACAAAGTGTGTGTGAGATATCAAGGAACTTTGTTTTTCGTCTGAAAGGCCTATCGATCTCATATTTTATGGAATATAACATCGTGCAATTGTCCAGCGCGGTTACGCTATGTGGCTCGCATCCGTAATGTCCAATTTTCCATGACTCTGGCTCATAAATCTGCCACATAATGTCCGATGACATGTGCTATTTTGGCTTTAAGGGACGCTGTGGTTTATGGCTGCTACATTAGAAACCCCCACAAGAAGAAGTCTAACAAGGCCAAATCGCAAGATCTCTGTGGTCAGTTCATATTACCTCTACCATGACCTCAAATCACTTGTGGAAAATATACAATGTTGCAGTTAGAGACATCCTGTTGAAATCACATGTCGTTGGTGTCTATGTTTGTTGACCTACCCGTTCATCCAGAAATAGGTCCCACGAACTTTGCCCGAACAGATCACACATTTTCATAAAACAATTTTATCACATGCAGGTGTTATTGAACGCTATTCTACAGATGTAGCTTCAACAATATGGCAGCTATCAACTGTCAAAGGTCGGAAGTTTCTATTGGAAGACCCTTTAGTAGTAATTACAAAAACATAATTTAATAATTTAGAAATTGCATAGTTTTGATTGTAATACTGATTAAAAAGCCTTTAAATGCCTAATAATTTCTGAAATTATTTCAAAATTATTAATTGACTTTCATTTTCTTTTTTTCTTTTCCGGTGGTCCCATTGTGCATTTGGAATTAAAGCAGCTAAAAAGGTAAGTAAAACTGTGCCTAGTGGGAGAATTCCAAAAAATTTAAATAAATATGTATGTAATTTCTTAACGGATAGTCTGATTTTGATAAAATTTTCCATAGCTATAAAGGAGGTGTAGTTGAGTTTAGGAATTAGGACTTTAAACACCAGGGGGGGTGTTTGTCAAGGCCTCAAGAATTTAAAATTATGCGAAATTTTTGTTATCGATCCGATGTAATTATATATAGAATCTACTAGAAGAGATCTACAAAGAACATCCATATATATATATATATATTATATCTTATAGTTTCTGAAATATTCGCATTTGAAAATTAAAATTTCAGTTTTTTTTATACCCTTCACCATGAGTGGTAAGGGTTTGTCATTCAGTTTGTAATTTCTACATTTTTCATTTGCCACCCCATAAAGGATATATATTCTGGCTTGTTATAGATACCGAAATCGATATAGCCATGTCCGTCTGTCCCTCTGTATGTTGAAATCAACTTTCCGTAGCCCCCAAATACTTACATACATGATTCATACATCAATATATTCGAAACAATCTAAAATCGAGACAATCGTCCCACAAATGGCTGAAATATAAGGAAAAAAACCAGGACAACCTAAATTTTTGATCTATATCTGGATTACTAAGTCATTAATATAGACAAGATGGATATCCAATAATATATATAAGGCCAAAGTAAGTCGGGCCTACAATTGGTCAAAATCGGGAAAAATATTTTATACCGCGAATTTTTTTTTTCACCCAAAAAGTTTTGTGTTATAAGTTTTCTTTCACAAATAAATAAAAAAAAAAATTTACCCAAAATTTTTTTTTCGCAAATAAATTTAAAAAAAAATTTTGAATTTTTTTTTTTTAAATTTTGAAAAATTTTTTTTAGGGCCTCCCTCGCTAAATGCGAACGAACATTTTCATTCTTATTTTATATTGAAAACAATAAAAAAAATTCAAATGTTTTCAATTAAAATTCAATTTAGGTTTAAATATTGTGCAAGCCCTGACCTTGGTACCTTAAATGGAACCCAAAATCCAATTTTTGGGATTTTTGAAAAAAAATTTTGGGAATTGTGGGATTCTCAATAACAAATCTCAGTTTTTTCACTATTGCATTCTGATCAAAAATTTCTGTATAAAATTTAATTTATAAAAAAATTTAAAAAAAATCATCTAAAATAAATTTCCTTAGTTTTGCAAAAAAATCTTTTATGAATTTTCAAATTGTTAAAATTTGTATACGTTTTTGAAAAGAAGACACAATTTCCAAAATTTGATATATAATTGATATACAAGGTCTCTTATCAGTCATATTGTCATAATGTCCTAATATATCACGACTCGGCGGCTCGGCTTAACCGACTCTTAGGCAATCGGCGTTGGTCTCTGCTGGTTCGTTACGATAACACAATAAACATATCATACAGAGTAGTATTATTTTAGGAAATTTTTTGCTTGAATAGCAATAAAAACCATTGTGAAATATTAGGACATTATGACAATATGACATGATAAGAGACCTTGTGAATTGACCAAATGTCTTTTCCACTAGTAAAATGTATGTATTAAAATTCAACAACATATTGGAAATTACCTGAATCTTGCCGTTTCGTAATATATTTTTGGTCACTGCATTGCCGACTACGGCATTACCAAACATAGGAGAAAACTACAAGGTAAGGCTTTGAAGTCATTAATCTAAAGTCTTATCAAACGCTTGGGATAAAAAACTATTATTAACTTTGTATGATTTTTAACAGAACAGGGTTGTAGAATGACTAAATATCTTATATTCTGCCCCATGTCTTATACTTGTTATTCACAAAGAATTGCAAATTTGTTAATAAATGTTTTTGATATTTTAATGATTCAAACATTCTGTTATATACTTAGACTATAGACTTATACTGTTATTATAGGTTTATGGTTTGACTATAGTCATTTACTCCGACTATAACATTTTAATCTGGGTGTAATTGTTAGTCAGACTATGATCAGATTAAGTCTTATGCTGAGACTATAGTCTTATACTGATACTGTAGCCTTATACTGTGACTACAATTTTACCATAATATTATACTCAGACTATAGATTTTTTTACTCTGAATATATAATTTTAATCCTGGTATAAATGTTAGTCAGACTATGATCAGATACTGATACAATAGTCTTAAACTGAGACTATAGTCTTATGCTGAGACTATAGTTTTATACTAATACAATAGTCTTATACTGAGACTCTAATTTGTCTTATAATTTAACCATAATCTTACTATAGTTTTTTTACTCTGAATATAGCATTTATATCAGGCTATAGTCGTTAGTATGACTAAACATAGACTATAGTTGTATGCTCTTATACTTTGAGAAATGTCTTATATTCTGGTCCATATCTTAACCAGTTATAAACAAAAAATTGAAATTTTTTCAAAAAATATTTGTTTTCTTTTAATAATTAATAATTTAGGTCAGAATTTTACTTTTTTATTATAAATAAACATCTGTCATGTTTATATCAAATATTATTAAATCTTCTAACAATTCAGCTGCAATTATTTATTTCATGATTCATATTTCAATTCTGTAGCTGTTGAATTAAGACATCAAAAAGATTTTAACAATTTTTTTTGTTTTGATGAAATCTGTTCGTATTTGCTTTCTAAAACAGAACATTTAATAACTGGAGGCGATTGTCTATCAAAATGTTGAGCTGAATAAATATAAATTGTTAGTTGTCTTTAGATATCAGATTAAGTTGTAATATTGTAAAACTACAGAAAAAAAGTTAAAGAGAGAAAGAAAGGAATCATGCTCACCAAAAGTAGGAAGGTGTAAAAGAAAGTTATAAAAATAAATTTTCCTTTAAAAATTAAACAAATTGTTTAAAAGATAGTCATAATAAGAAAGTAACCTTTAAAACAGCACTCTTAAATGTAATAAAGGGGTTCTTTAAAGTAGTGATCTGCACTCGTAGCCCAGGGCCGAACAGGATCAGTTATATCAACGAAGTTTATAAAAATGATTAAATTATTAAAATAATAAAATTACAACCAAAAAATAATGTGTTATTATAATACATATTCCGCGTTATCTATATGACGATCACTGATCTAAGGGAATTAGAGAACTCAATACATCATGCATTTATAAAGCTGTATGTTAGGGATCTCACTTTAACATATCGCTTATATTTCTTAAGCTATAAGTACTAAAAATACTTAAAAATTACTAAAATCTTTTAATAATTTCCCTGAGTGTATTAATAATGCATTTGTTTGGATATTGAACTTGTCCTCATGCGTAATTCCTTGCATCAACTCCATAAGGGATCACAGACACACACACACACGATGTTTATTTAAAACATTTGTGGTTTATTTACACAACCAGCAAATATAAATCTCTATTGAAATTGAAAACAAAAAAAAAAATTATGAAGATAATGATGATGACGTTGACGACAAGATCATCATCATCATCTCTCAGAGATCGTTGACAATAAACACATTTTTTGTGAAAACTCTAAAGAGGGTAGGGGAGGGGAGGTACAGTGACAACAGCGTCTACGATTTTGTTTATAATTTGTTTTTGTACGATAATGTTGATGACATTTGTTGCATTTTTCATGCATATACATTTTTATAGTTCTGCTGTTGTGTTATTTTGTATTCTTTCTTTAGAAAGTGTCAATGAACTTGAAATTTTTGTGTTTTTTTTTTTTTTCTTTTTGGAAATTATTTTCATGTGAGAATAAAAATAGCATATTTTTCGTTACGCATAAATAAAATTTAATAAAAACAATCTTTTATATTTTTTTCGAGTTGCCTGTAATGAAAACTAAACAAATGGGAACGAGTATAATTGGACATGCAACAGAGAAAACATGTGTTTTGGGGGAACATGTAGAAAATAGTAATGTTTGTAATGTAAGAACATTTTTCATAATTTGTAATTAGTTTTTTGGAAAAAGGGATTAGATGAAGGAATTTTGAAGGGTTGGGGGAATGTAAACATTTGTTTTAGTGGAGTTGTCATTGTGGTGTTTTATATGAAAAAATTAAAAGAAGATTTTCAAATTAATTAGACTAATACTTAAACTACTGTATAGACACAGCTTTAAATCGTATACTTAGACTTTATTCATATGCTCAGACTATAGTATATTACATCGACTATAGCAGTATATTCAGGCTATAGTCGTTAGCCAAACTTTGCTCAGATTATAGTTTCTACTAAGACTACAGTTTTTTACTCAGAGTATATTAATTAGTTTATGGTATTTTCACTCATTTCACTCAGACAATAATCTTGTACTAAGACTATGTTATAAACTGTTACTCAGACTATAGTCGTTAACTCCGACTATAGTCTTTTACTCAGGATGTAGTCTCTTACTTAGACTATATTCTTTTACTCAGACTATAGTCTTTTAATCAGCCTATAGTCGTTACCTAAGACAATAGTCTTTGAATCTTCTTTTACTCAGACTATAATCTTTTACTAACACTGTATTCTTTTACTCAGACTATAATCTTTTACTAACACTGTCTTCTTTAACTCAGACTACAGTCTTTTTATCAGCTTACTCAGAATATAGACTTTTACTTTATATAGAGTACCGTCTTATACTCAGACTACCGTTTTATACTCAGACTTGCGTCTTATACTCAGACTACCGTCTTATACTCAGACTACCGTCTTATACTCACACTACCGTCTTATACTCAGACTACCGTCTTATACTCACACTACCGTCTTATACTCAGACTACCGTCTTATACTCAGACTACCGTCTTATACTCAGACTACCGTCTTATACTCACACTACCTTCTTATACTCAGACTATCGTCTTATACTCAGACTACCGTCTTATACTCAGACTAGCGTCTTATACTCAGACTACCGTCTTATACTCACACTACCGTCTTATACTCAGACTACCGTCTTATACTCAGACTACCGTCTTATACTCAGACTACCGTCTTATACTCACACTACCTTCTTATACTCAGACTACCGTCTTATACTCAGACTACCGTCGTATACTCAGATTACCATCTTATACTGAGACTACCGTCTTATACTCAGACTACCGTCTTACACTCAGAATACCGTCTTATACTCAGACTACCGTCTTCTACTCAGACTACCGTTTTATACTCAGACTACCCTCTTATACTCAGACTACCGTCTTACACTCACACTACCTTCTTATACTCAGACTATCGTCTTATACTCAGACTACCGTCTTATACTCAGACTAGCGTCTTATACTCAGACTACCGTCTTATACTCAGACTACCGTCTTATACTCACACTACCGTCTTATACTCAGACTACCGTCTTATACTCACACTACCTTCTTATACTCAGACTATCGTCTTATACTCAGACTACCGTCTTATACTCAGACTAGCGTCTTATACTCAGACTACCGTCTTATACTCACACTACCGTCTTATACTCAGACTACCGTCTTATACTCAGACTACCGTCTTATACTCAGACTACCGTCTTATACTCACACTACCTTCTTATACTCAGACTACCGTCTTATACTCAGACTACCGTCGTATACTCAGATTACCATCTTATACTGAGACTACCGTCTTATACTCAGACTACCGTCTTATACTCAGAATACCGTCTTATACTCAGACTACCGTCTTCTACTCAGACTACCGTTTTATACTCAGACTACCCTCTTATACTCAGACTACCGTCTTACACTCACACTACCTTCTTATACTCAGACTATCGTCTTATACTCAGACTACCGTCTTATACTCAGACTAGCGTCTTATACTCAGACTACCGTCTTATACTCACACTACCGTCTTATACTCAGACTACCGTCTTATACTCAGACTACCGTCTTATACTCAGACTACCGTCTTATACTCAGACTACCGTCTTATACTCAGATTACCGTGTTATACCCAGACTACCGTCTTATACTCAGACTACCGTCTTATACTCAGACTACCGTCTTATACTCAGACTAGCATCTTATACTCAGACTACCGTCTTATACTCAGATTACCGTCTTATACTCAGACTACCGTCTTATACTCAGACTAGCGTCTTATACACAGACTAGCGTCTTATACTCAGACTAGCGTCTTATACCCAGACAAGCGTCTTATACTCAGACTACCATCTTATACTCAGACTAGCGTCTTACACACAGACTAGCGTCTTATACTCAGACTAGCGTCTTATACTCAGACTAGCGTCTTATACACAGACTAGCGTCTTATACTCAGACTAGCGTCTTATACTCAGACTACCATCTTATACTCAGACTAGCGTCTTATACTCAGACTACCGTCTTATACTCAGACTAGCGTCTTATACTTAGACTAGCGTCTTATAGTCAGACTACCGTCTTCTACTCAGACTACCGTTTTATACTCGGAGTACCGTCTTCTACTCAGACTACAGTCTTATACTCAGACTAGCGTCTTATACTCATACTAGCGTCTTATACACAGACAAGCGTCTTATACACAGACTACCGTCTTATACTCAGACTAGCGTCTTATACACAGACTACCGTCTTATACTCGGACTACCGTCTTATACTCACACTACCGTCTTATACTCACACTACCGTCTTATACTCAGACTACCTTCTTATACTCAGACTATCGTCTTATACTCAGACTACCGTCTTATACTCAGACTAGCGTCTTATACTCAGACTACCGTCTTATACTCACACTACCGTCTTATACTCAGACTACCGTCTTATACTCACACTACCTTCTTATACTCAGACTACCGTCTTATACTCAGACTACCGTCGTATACTCAGATTACCATCTTATACTGAGACTACCGTCTTATACTCAGACTACCGTCTTATACTCAGACTACCGTCTTATACTAAGACTATCGTTATACTCAGACTACCGTCTTCTACTCAGACTACCGTCTTATACTCAGACTACCGTCTTATACTCAGAATACCGTCTTATACTTAGACTACCGTCTTATACACAGACTACCGTCTTATACTCAGACTACCGTCTTATACTCAGATTACCGTCTTATACTCAGACTAGCGTCTTGTACTCAGACTACCGTCTTATACTCAGACTAGCGTCTTACACTCAGACTAGCGTCTTATACTCAGACTAGCGTCTTACACTCAGACTAGCGTCTTATACTCAGACTACCGTCTTCTCTTCAGACTACCGTCTTCTACTCAGACTACCGTCTTCTACTCAGACTACCGTCTTATACTCAGACTACCGTCTTCTACTCAGACTAGCGTCTTACACTCAGACTAGCGTCTTATACTCAGACTAGCGTCTTACACTCAGACTAGCGTCTTATACTCAGACTACCGTCTTCTACTCAGACTACCGTCTTCTACTCAGACTACCGTCTTATACTCAGACTACCGTCTTATACTCAGAATACCGTCTTATACTTAGACTACCGTCTTCTACTCAGACTACCGTCTTATACTCAGACTACCGTCTTATACTCAGACTACCGTCTTATACTCAGACTACCGTCTTATACTCAGATTACCGTGTTATACCCAGACTACCGTCTTATACTCAGACTACCGTCTTATACTCAGACTACCGTCTTATACTCAGACTAGCATCTTATACTCAGACTACCGTCTTATACTCAGATTACCGTCTTATACTCAGACTACCGTCTTATACTCAGACTAGCGTCTTATACACAGACTAGCGTCTTATACTCAGACTAGCGTCTTATACCCAGACAAGCGTCTTATACTCAGACTACCATCTTATACTCAGACTAGCGTCTTACATACAGACTAGCGTCTTATACTCAGACTAGCGTCTTATACTCAGACTAGCGTCTTATACACAGACTAGCGTCTTATACTCAGACTAGCGTCTTATACTCAGACTACCGTCTTCTACTCAGACTACCGTCTTCTACTCAGACTACCGTCTTATACTCAGACTACCATCTTATACTCAGACTAGCGTCTTATACTCAGACTACCGTCTTATACTCAGACTAGCGTCTTATACTTAGACTAGCGTCTTATAGTCAGACTACCGTCTTCTACTCAGACTACCGTTTTATACTCGGAGTACCGTCTTCTACTCAGACTACAGTCTTATACTCAGACTAGCGTCTTATACTCATACTAGCGTCTTATACACAGACAAGCGTCTTATACACAGACTACCGTCTTATACTCAGACTAGCGTCTTATACACAGACTAGCGTCTTTTACTCAGACTATCGTCTTATACTCAGACTAGCGACTTTTACTCAGACTATCGTCTTATACTCAGACTAGCGACTTATACTCAGACTAGCGTCTTATACCCAGACTAGCGTCTTATACTCAGACTACCATCTTATACTCAGACTAGCGTCTTACACACAGACTAGCGTCTTATACTCAGACTAGCGTCTTATACTCAGACTAGCGTCTTATACACAGACTAGCGTCTTTTACTCAGACTATCGTCTTATACTCAGACTAGCGACTTTTACTCAGACTACCGTCTTATACTCAGACTACCGTCTTATACTCAGACTACCGTCTTATACTCAGACTACCGTCTTATACTCAGACTACCGTCTTATACTCAGACTACCGTTTTATACTCATACTACCGTCTTCTACTCAGACTACCGTCTTGTACTCAGACTACCGTCTTACACTCAGAATACCGTCTTATACTCAGACTACCGTCTTCTACTCAGACTACCGTTTTATACTCAGACTAGCGTCTTATACACAGACTAGCGTCTTATACTCAGACTAGCGTCTTATACCCAGACAAGCGTCTTATACTCAGACTACCATCTTATACTCAGACTAGCGTCTTACATACAGACTAGCGTCTTATACTCAGACTAGCGTCTTATACTCAGACTAGCGTCTTATACACAGACTAGCGTCTTATACTCAGACTAGCGTCTTATACTCAGACTAGCGTCTTATACTCAGACTACCATCTTATACTCAGACTAGCGTCTTATACTCAGACTACCGTCTTATACTCAGACTAGCGTCTTATACTTAGACTAGCGTCTTATAGTCAGACTACCGTCTTCTACTCAGACTACCGTTTTATACTCGGAGTACCGTCTTCTACTCAGACTACAGTCTTATACTCAGACTAGCGTCTTATACTCATACTAGCGTCTTATACACAGACAAGCGTCTTATACACAGACTACCGTCTTATACTCAGACTAGCGTCTTATACACAGACTAGCGTCTTTTACTCAGACTATCGTCTTATACTCAGACTAGCGACTTTTACTCAGACTATCGTCTTATACTCAGACTAGCGACTTATACTCAGACTAGCGTCTTATACTCAGACTAGCGTCTTATACACAGACTAGCGTCTTTTACTCAGACTATCGTCTTATACTCAGACTAGCGACTTTTACTCAGACTACCGTCTTATACTCAGACTACCGTCTTATACTCAGACTACCGTCTTATACTCAGACTACCGTCTTATACTCAGACTACCGTCTTATACTCAGACTACCGTTTTATACTCATACTACCGTCTTCTACTCAGACTACCGTCTTGTACTCAGACTACCGTCTTACACTCAGAATACCGTCTTATACTCAGACTACCGTCTTCTACTCAGACTACCGTTTTATACTCAGACTACCCTCTTATACTCAGACTACCGTCTTACACTCAGACTACCGTCTTCTACTCAGACTACCGTCTTATACTCAGACTACCGTCTTACACTCAGACTACCGTCTTATACTAAGACTACCGTCTTATACTCAGACTACTACCGTTTTATACTCATACTACCGTCTACCGTTTTATACTCATACTACCGTCTTCTACTCAGACTACCGTCTTATACTCAGACTATCGTCTTTTAATCAGCCAAATGCGTTAACTCAGACAATAGATTTTGTATTGAAATTTTGTTTTATAAAACTTTTATAAATTTAAAAAGTTGATTATGAATATGGAGGTTAAACTATAGTTTACTGTAGTCTTGTACTGACACGATAGTCTTATTTTATAATCTTAATAACATAAACTATTCATTGCAACATTGATTTTCCTTTTTAGCAATAACACACGTAATTTATCTTCTTTTTTTTTTGTCAAGAAACCAAATAATATGCTATAATTTATTTATAAAACTTTAATAAAGCTTGAGCAGCATTTAAATAAAAAACTGTCATAATAACGATTTAAACTAATAAATCTTTGTTTCTTTTTTTCTATTTCTTAAACTGATTCCCCCATTTTTATTAATAGATAGATTCGTGTAGTTAGTTTAGTTTCTGCTCAGAAACCCAGATTAACTGTCATTAGCGTGACAAGTATGGCGGTCATAATTGTCGAACTTGACACTCAAGTGATTCATCAGCACTTTGATTGTCAATTTGATGTCTTAAATTGGCAATGCATTCATACGTTCAGTCACTCAGTCATTCAATTCATTCTAATAATAAACTCGTATTAAATAATAGAAAAAGTGGCAGAAAAAAAAATAATACTTATAATGACTGTTTGAAATATGCAGTTAATAATAGCTACAACTATTAAGAAAATCTCTATATAATTTAGTTTCCTTTTATAGTTTAAAAGCTTTTTGCTTGTTTTTTTTTTTTTGTTAGAAAAAAAAAGCATAATAATAAACTGACTGTTTAGTTGACTGCTTGGTTTCGGCTGTGTGTTTAGTACAATACAAAAAAAGAAAAAAAAACTGCAAAAGATCAAATGAAACGATTAAACTTTAACGATTTTTGTTTTGTTTTGTAAACGATGATGATGTTGTAGTTGTAGTTTTAGTTGTTATTGTTTTTGTTGCATATTGAAGTTCATGTGTCATGTGGAGTTTTGATTAGTGGCGGTGGCGTTGGTGCCGTCAAACATGTTTTCACATCGAAATTCCTCTAAATTTTTATACAAAAAAGTAGCTATGAGACGAGTATGAGTGTTTTGTTAGCTAAAATCAATAATATTATGCGTTTTTAATAGCTATTTTCTCTGTTTTATTATTAGTTCCTATTCAGTTTTGAAAAACTAGATTTTGCAAATTGCTTTTTAATAAATATTCATTGTGGTTTTTTTTTGTTGTTCTTTGAAACATTTAACCATAATTGGATTTGTTTTAGAACAAAAAGTTATGAAAATTTATTTTTTTTTTTAAGGTTATGAGAACTTTTTTTAGTTTTTGTTTTTGAAACAATAAAGTTTTTAATTCAATTAATTAAACACTTATATTACAGTTTATTAAATAAGATTTATTAGAAAACATTTATGCCTTTTTAGAGAGCAACGTTTGTAATAAAATTAAGGCCAAACTGTAGCATATTTTAGTGGAGTTAAAACTGTTTGCTTATTAACGCCTTGTTTAGAAGATTAACTGGCTTACAGTTTAGTCTATTATACTCCGAAGACAGTTTTTATAGAAAGAATACTGCATAATCAGATTGCAAACAACTTTGGCTTATATTTTCTTAATTTTTATAAAAAAAAAAAATGTTGCAGAAACATGTTGCTGAAAAAATTGTTCATAAATATAGTTCAAATTTATGTATTTCTTTCTTAAATCTTTAAATTTATGAGATTTTTGTTTAAGAAATGTGGCATAAGCATGTTGCCAGCCACCAGCAAATCAAAAATGTTACTATTACTTCTACATCAGTATTTAATAGTGTAGCATCATGTTGCTGAAGAATATGTTTTCCACAATATTGGCTGTATGACTTACAAATGCGGGATTTACAATAGGTGGCGTATCTTTTTGTTTTCAATAACTTATATTGTTGTCAAACTCAACAAGATCTTGCGAAGTCATTGGGAGCTACTCAAGCAGCAATTTCAAAACGTTTGTGAGCAGTAGAATTCATTCCAAATGAGGGAAATTGGGTACCATACGAACTAAATCCGAGAGACCTTGAATGACGATATTTCATGTCCGAAATGCTGCTTGAACGCTATAAAAGAAAATCATTTTTTCACCTAACCATTACTTGAGATGAAAAATGGATCCATTACGATAATCCTAAACAGAAGAGATCGTATGTGAAGTCCTGCCAAGCAGCCAAATCGACACCAAAGCCAAATATCCATAAGGTAATGTTTTGTATTTGGTGGGAGCACAAGGGTTCTGTCTATTATGAGCTGTTGAAATCAGACCAGACCATCACAGAGAACCTGTATTGAAAGCAACTGGTTCATTTGAAGCGAGCATTGGCCGAAAAATGCTCAGAATACAGCGCTCGGCCACATGTTGCAATACCTGTTAAAAAGTATTTAGACTGAAGTAGTTGGTTAGTTTAGCCTAATCCGCTTTATAGTCCAGACCTTGCCTTTGTAAATACTACAAGTCTGGCAACATGTTGCTGGAAATGTTTATTAAATGTATCTGCAAGTATTGGTATAAATAGATAAAACCTATCTTGTACTATTTTAGACAAGTAAGAGAGAGCTATATTCGGCTGTGCCGAATCTTATATACCCTTCACCAAATTATACTTTAAAATACAAATTTTAAATATTTAAAGATAAACTAAATTATTTTTTTTTTTTCAAAATTTTAAAAAAAAAAAAATTTCAAAATTTAAAAAAAAAAAATTTTTCAATATTTTTTTTCAAAATTAAAAAAAAAAAAATTTCAATATTTTTTTTACAAATTGTTTAATATTAATTTTATCCATTTTTTTTTTTTTTGTTAATTTTTGTAAAATTTTTTTTTTAAATTTTTTCAAAAATTTTTTTTTAAATTTATTAGTAAAAAAAAGTTATAAAAAAAATTTTTTTGTGGTAAAAAAAAAAAATATTCGGGTTCAAAAATAATTTTCCCGATTTTGGGACATTGAAATATTTATCATTTGAAATATCTATCATTAGATATCCATATTGTCTATATTAATGACTTAGTAATTCAGATATAGATAAAAAATGGGCCAAAAATCGAAGTTGTCCCGATTTTTTCCTTATATCTCAGCGATTTTCTCGATTTTAAATAGCGACCGAGCCGGAAGAATTCCCCATATATTGATGTATCAATTATGTTTGTAAGTTATTTGGGGGCTACGGAAAGTTGTTTTCAACATACATACGGACAGATGGACATGGCTATATCGACTTTGATATATATAACGATCCAGAATATATATACTTTGTGGGGTCGCAAATGAAAACTTGCCACTCATGGTGAAGGGTATAATAAAAATGGTATGTTAAAATTAAACAAAGAAAAATATGTTGCAGCAACATGTTGCTTAAAGGAGTTATATTCAAAAATGTTTAAGCAAAAACTTTAGAAAAAAATGTTTCAAAATTTTAATTTAATTTTGCACATTTAATAAAAAACAACATTAATTATAAATGTATAAATATTTTTTCTAAATTTCCACTTAATCTTACTCTAATAAATTGTTATAGACACAACTAAATTGATTCTTTTTTTTTCAATTATTTTCCAATAAAATTTATTTGAAATCAATTTAATTTTTTTTTCCAAACATCTACACGATTTATCCTTTTTTAGTGTATTGCTAAAAAATGCATGTTCAAATAGTTGTTATCCACACCTGTTACTTAATTATGATGACAATTGTTAAAACAGCACGACAACAATTGCAGCAACAAAACGACAACAAATATTAAGCAGCCTTTTTTTTTGGTTAAATTTAAACCAACAAACAAATACACCAAAACAAAAAAAATGTTGTTAATAAAAGAGATTTGTAATTATTGTGTCAAGTTACAAATTAGCATAACTTGTCGTCCAACCATTCAACCATTTATTATTAACAAACTGCAACAAAAACACAACACAACATTATTTGCTACATTATTTGTTATTGTCGCTGTTTGCTGTTGTTCATAATAACCAACAACAACAGCAATAATTGCGGAGGAGCTGCAGCAATTGCTTGCTCACAAGGCTAAAAGTACCACACCACCACAACTACAAACAAAAAATCAGTTACAGCAAGTGCAACTTTTTTTTTGTTTTTTTTTTTTTTAATTTTTTCTGTTATTGTAAAACTATTTGCAACACCAATAACAACTGGCAGCAACCAACAACAACAACAGCAACTACACAGCAATTTCAACTATATAAAATTAACTAAAACATGATTATTTTTTTAGCCAACAAACAAACAGTCAAATTTAAAGAAAAAAAAATTATATTGGTTATTGGGTCTTCTTGCTCGTAAATGCAACATGGCTTTTTAATGGCTAAAAACTAAAAACCAGCAACATGAAAAAATAGTATTTCTTGTGTTGGCTGCATGCCTGGTTGCTTGGTTGGTTGGTTGCTTACTTACAAGCTGTATGTTTCTGTTGCTTTTTTATTAAAAATTTAAGTCATTGTTGTTAAATAGACAAACAATTTTTATAATTTTTGTTAACAAAATATAACATTATTTTCAACACTTTTACTGAGTGTAATAATCATTTCAAAGATAATAATGTTTATAAACACCATCATCTTTAAACACTTTAATATGCTAATGATGCTAACGATGATGATGATGTCAATTGCTAGTCCATCTTAATGTCTGTCTGACTGGCAAACAGCAGGTTGCTTTACTCAACCTCATACTGTTTTGGGATGCTGCTTTAAATGTTATAAGTAATAGAACATTTAAGCAATGTTTTGGTTAACAAAATGTTGCAGCAACATGTTTCTGAAAAAACAATTTTTATCATTTGTTTTTTTTATTAATTTTTTATTAAAATATGTGTTGTTTTCCTTTTTCTCCTATTTAAAAAATAATATAAAAAATCCAGCAACATGTTGCTAAGAAAATTTTTTGCAAAATTGTCTTAAAAACACCAAACTGAATTTAGTAATTTGTTTAAAAACTATAAAAATTAATAATTTTGGTTTTAGAATTATGTATTTGTTTAATATTTGTGTTTATTTTTCAATTTTAATTTTCAGCAACATGTTGCTAAGCATAAGTTTTACTAATTTTATTGATAGTTCTAAAAATAAATATAAATCTTTGTACTTTTGTTACATAATAAACAACTTTGTTTTGTAAACATTTCTGAAAATGTTGCGGCAACAAGTTGCTAGTTAATATTATTTCTGAACTAATAACTTTAAAATTTGGAAGCTTTTTAAAATAAATTTAACCAGTTTAAAGATGGGTGCCTTTATACAAATAAAAATCCCGCAACATGTTGCTAAGAAACATATTTTTTAATTTAGCTAAAACTACTTAACAAAATTTAAGAAATTCTGTAAACTTTAATACTTTCTATTTTAAAATTATGTTTTTTAAATTTATACTCTAGCAACATGTTGCTAAGAATATGTTTAACTAATATTAATGATTGTTCTATAAACAAATATAAATGTTTGAGTTTTTGTTAAATAATATAAAACTAAACAGAAACAGTATAGTAAACATTCCTAAAAATGTTGCGGCAACATGTTGCTTGTCAATGTTATTTATAAAACCGATAATATTGAAAATGAAATTGTAAGCAAATAACAAAAAATTAAAAAAATTTAAAGTTCATAGTTTGTTATTAAAAAAAATTAACATCAGCAACATGTTGCGAATAAAAAAACTTTAAATTACTAAACAAAGTGTGATTTTTTTTGTAATAAAGCAAAAAATTAATATTTTCATTTGATAATCAACTATTTTTGAAATTTATAGCAAATTTTTTTTTTAAATTTTGAACTTAGCAACATGTTGCTAAAAATAAATTTACCTAATAATAAATGTAAGTCCCTAAAACAAGTATTTAAGTTTTTCTAAATTATAGGCAACATTATTTTGTAAACATTTTTAAAAATATTCCAGCAACATGTTGCTAGTCAATATTATATCTAAAATTTTTATAAAAAAATGAAAATTTATTACACGAAGATTGCTTTTAAAAACAAAATAAAAATCCCGAAACATGTTGCTAATACAATTTTTTTAAAAACAAACAAAAATTTTTTTGTAAACTACAAAAATTAAAAATTTATGTTTTTTTAAAATTACAAACAATTTTATTAAAATTCTATCATTAGCAACATGTTGCTAAGAATATGTTCAGAATATATACAGGGTAGTTTCCAAACATATAGAAAACTTTGAGTTTTTGTTAAACAATAAACTATTTGCATGTGGCAATATTTTTAAAAATGTTGCAGCAACATGCTGCTACACAATATTATAGCTAAAACTTACTATATAAAAAATTAACTAATTTAAAGCAGGGTGCTCCAAAGTTCTACTTAACCTTATCATCTTTAAAAATACCTTATTTCTCCCCGCCACAGCTAATAAAGCATTTAGTTTAAATATCTCTACATATACAATATTTGCTTGTAAAGACTTGTATACGGCTTTTCGTTATTAATTGACACTTTTTGCTAAAAAAAAAAGCCAGCGAGAAAAAAAAACTATGTGTACAATTTAATTGTAAATTACACAAAACAAAAAATCATTCAATTAATTATGACAACAATTTGTGTTTTTGTCCGTCTGTCCCAGCGACTATACATCTGTCTGTCTGTCTGCCTGCCTGCCCGCTTTAAAGTTTAAAGTCTTGATTGTGGTTTTATTAATGAAGTGGTTTTTTCTACATTGAATCCAAAGTGAGATCATCATTATTTTATGCTGTTTTCTGTTCATATTTTATAGATTTTTAACACTTTTGAGTTTGGTATTCAAAAATCTTAATTAAATGTTATTTATCAAAATTAAAACTTACTTATGATTCATCATAATCATAGGAAGTTTATCAGGAAATTTGTTTAGCTTTTGGATATAACTGAGTTAATGGTAATTATTAACTAATTTAATAAAAAAAATAAAAGAAATATTTAGAGGTTTTTTTTTGACGAATTTTAGGGTAATGAATTGAAAGACCATTAATCTTGGTTATGAGACAAGTGACTGAGTGAATTACAAACTATAGAACTATAGAATCTGACACTGAAACAATTTTATTTATGTTGCAACATTTTCAAAGAACTCTATTAACTAAAAAAATGCATATTGCAGGAATTCGGCTTCAGCAACATGTTTCTGCAACATATTTTTCTCTCAAATTATTAACTATAAAACTGGGTCTAATTTAAACCAATCGGCAAACTTGTTGCTGAATCATTTTTAATATTTCGCAACATTATTTTTACTAAAATAAATCAGCAACTTGTTGCTAGAACCTTAAGCTTTTAAAAGTAGAGGCTTAAAGATTCGATTCTAAATAATTTTGAAAAAACACTAGATATTTTAAAACAAATTGCTGCAACAATAGGGTAAAGAAATTTGAAATTTACAGAATTGTGCCATTATGATGCTGCAACATTTCTTAAAATAAATCAAATTTAAATTTTCAATATAATCTTTAATTTTTTCTACTTCTTTATATAATGAAAACTAAACATTTAAAACAAATTATTTAGCAACATGTTGCCATAACTTTAAACTTAAATAATAGTGGAATACTTATGAGAAATAAGAATTAAAGTAAAACAAATACATATATTGCAGTAAAATAATTCTTTAGCAACATGTTGCTACAACTTAAAACATATAAAATAGTGAGAATCTTATAAGAAACAAGTATAACACTTCTAAAGAATTTAAACAAACTAATTTAAAATGCTAAAATTCTTAACAACATGTTGATGCAACATTATTGAATAATTAAAACCTAATAAATCTAAACAATTTTTATGACATTCCTAGAAATTTTAAATTAAAAAATATATCGCAGAATAAACTGTATGGGAAAACAAAAAATTTATTAGAAATTTACACAACTCAAAAATATAAGCTTTGTGGAATTTAACCAATAATATTAATATGTTAAAAAAATGTTGGCTGCTTGATGCTGCATTATTATTAAGAAAAAAAGTAAGATTACTACTTTAAATTTTATGGAATTTTGGCAGAATAAAAGTTGAAAATATTTTACAGCTATAAATGTGTTTAGCAAATGTTCAATTTAATAGTGAACATTTTATGAAATACTACAATAAATATTAAACAGAATTTAAATAAAGAACTTAATATTTTATTGAAAAGTTTAAGCAACATGTTGCTGCAACTTTATTATAATAAAATTCAAAAAATATACAAAAAATTTCAATAAAAAAAATTTGGATTAGGAGGATGCTCATGAATTAAGCAACAAGCTGCTCTGCTGCAAGATTAAAAAATTTATGCTAAAATTTTAATAGAAAAATTTTGCAACATGTTTCTAATTATTATAGCAATACATTTTTGTACTAGTGAATGATCATAATTATACAACATGTTGCTGCATCATTATTATTAATCAAAAATAATTTAATAAAACTTTAACTTTAATAAACCTAAAATATCTGCAGAATTTCTATAAAAAATTAAAGCATCTTGTTTTTTATTATTTGATCAACATGTTGCTGCAACATTTTTTTACAAAAAAATATCTAAAACTGGCTAATTTCTACAGATTTTGTGGAATAAAAGACCAGAATTTAAAAAAAATATGTTCAGCAACATGTTGCTAGAAGAAAAAAAACTTATAAAAACTGTAAGTCAGTGAGAATTTATGGAGTACAGACGAATTTAACAGAAATTAAAGAAATATGTGTGAAGCAACATGTTGCTAGATATTTTAATTTGTTAGAGGGAGGGAATAACATAGTTTCTATATAAAAAAACATTAAACATGTTTCTAATTATTTGAGCAAACATGTTGCTGCAACATTTTTTTTAACAAATAATCAAATATTGACCCATTTCTACAGTTGTCGAGGAATAAAATAACAGAATCTTCATAAATAAATATGTTCAGCAACATGTTGCTAGAGAAAAAAAAGTCTGTGAGAATTTATGGAGATAATACAAAATTAACAGAAATTGTGAAAATATGTATGAAGCAACATGTTGCTAGAAATTTTAATTTGTTAGAGGGAGGAAATAACATTGTTTCTATATAAAAAAAGCATTAAAATGAAAGCAACATGTTTCTAATTATTTGAGCAACATGTTGCTGCAAAATTTTTTTTAACTAAAAATCAAATATTGGTCCATTTCTACTGTTGTCGAGGAATAAAATATCAGAATCTTAAAAAAAAAATTGTTCAGCAACATGTTGCTAGAAGAAAAAAAAAACGTATAAAAACTGTAAGTCAGAGAGAATTTATGGAGATAATACAAAATTAACAGAAATTGTGAAAATATGTATGAAGCTACATGTTGCCAGAAATTTAAATTTGTTAGAGGGAGGAAATAACATTGTTTCTATATCAAAAAAGCATTAAAATGAAAGCAACATGTTTCTAATTATTTGAGCAACATGTGGCTGCAACATTTTTTTTAACTAAAAATCAAACATTGGTCCATTTCTATAGTTGTTAAGGAATCAAATAACAGAATCTTCAACAAAAAATATGTTCAGCAACATGTTGCTAGAAAAAAACATAAGAGAATTTATGAAAAAAACAAGTTTTATTTAATATTTAATTGTTTTTAAATCCTTTAAGTTTAAAACTTATCAGTAACAACTATTTTCCTAAGCCAACTAACTTTTTTTTATTTAAAATCAATTTTTTCCCACCTTAAGTTATTTTTTGTTACTTTGCCAACATACAAAACCAACAAAAAAACCAACCAAAATGTGTTTTACTTTATCCAAAAATTATTTAGCTACATTAGTTATCTGCTGTTGGTTTATTTTTCATTTAAATAAAACTTATCTTGTGTGGCCGAAAATCACCAAAAAAAAAAGTAATACAAGAGAGAAGAAAAGAAAAAAACTTGGACAAAATAAAATTTATTAATTGCATGCAACATGTCGTCATTATCAACAAAACTGTCACTAAGTAAATTTTGCACAAAGACAAGAAAGAGAGCCGAAACAAGGCAAACAGAAAAAACAAATTCAGACTCCTCTGTCGATACATGAGTCCGTCCGTCCATCCGTCTGTCTTGGTAAAAACTCGCAGTGAGAAATATAAAATTAAAAAAAATGTATGTAGTTAGTTTATCAAATTCAATTTTCTCTAGTGCACTTAATTAATTTTGAAAATTGATTGATAATAAACGACAACCAGTGACCAGGCTGATAAGTAAAATAAAAATTATATACAAGGTGCTGCTGCTGCTACTCGAACCATATTGACACTTTAACAATTTAACTAATGAGTAAAAGAGGTTGCAGAGGCTGCTGCACTTACTGTATGTAGCCCAAAGCCAAACAGCCAGCCATTCAGCAAGATATTTAGTTAAATTAAAAAATGAAATAAATTGATAAATATTCATTTGGAGTTGCCTACAAACCAACCAGCAGATAAGACTTGTTAAATAAATAAAAAAACCAACAGCAAGCATAAAATATTTTTACGACTATGAGAAGAAAACCAACCAAAAAAAATAAACAACATTATTTTTTGGGAAAATCAGCAAGAGTTTATTAAATTGAAATACTCAAACACCGGAAAGAGAAACTGTGCGGAAATTGTTGAAATGCATGACATTTCAGTTGTGTTTCGTTACTTATTTTTCCACTTTTGAATGCTTCTATTAATGAATTTTTAATTTGAAATGATGATGATGACGCTGACGACGAAAAACAAAGTTTTTCGCTTAACAGTTGCATGCAAATGAGTTTGTCTATCTATACATATCTATCTGCCTGTTGCACTCTGTTGCTCTTTATTTATCATGCAAAATTTTAAATAAACTCCAAAAAAAAAAAAAAAAATCCGTCTTTCGTTGATGGATTATGATTTGATGGTGATGCTGATGTTGATGGTCTGTTGTTAATGTCATGTAACGAATTCAACTAAATGATGTGTTAAACAAACTACCGGTGTCCAATTTTAAACAAGTTAGAAACATGTCATTTTAACAATATTTTCATTTGAATTGCCATTAAACATGTACAGGCTCTTAAACAAAATGTTGTAATTGTTGCCAATGAAAAATAAATAATAAAAGAAAACGTCAATTAAATCTGTTTCTATATGGTATGTGGAGAAAATTATTAGTGGTGTTCAGTCTATGAAAAATCAGGCGAAGAAATTTATTATCACTTATCTCTAAATTAACAAAATAGTCAGCAAAAAAATGCAAGAATAAACAAAAAATGCGATGAATTTAAGTAAAAAAAGCAAAACTTTTTTTAGCAACATGTTGCTAGACTAAAGGACAATATCTAGCAACATGTTACTAAACAATTTTTTTTAACAAAAAAGTTCTAGCATTCATAAATATATAAATACTTCAAATTTCTGTATTTCTTTAAACAAATTATCAGCAACATGTTGCCAAGATCCTATTGGTTGCAACATATTTATTATCACTAATACCTAAACAATATAAGTTAAAAATTTAAGTAAAAAGGCAAAACTTTTTTGAGCAACATGTAGTGTCCCTATCTAGCAACATGTTGCTAAAAAATTTATTTAACAAAAAACTACAAACTTTCATAAATATATAAATACTTAAAATTTCTGCAACATTTCCTTAAAGAAATTTTCAGCAACATGTTGCTAGATTTAGCAAAATGGCCGTCACAACATATTTTTCATGAAATAATTCCAAAACTTATGTTGAATTTAAAATCGAAACTAAAACGTTTTTCAACCAACATGTGACTAGAACCTTAATTAAAAAAAAAAATATGTCAGGCAACATGTTGCTAATTTAATATATTTGTTTATATAAAGTAACAACTATTTTTGCAATATACTTTTTCACAACATGTTGCTGGCTGTCTTAATTATCAAAATAGCCCAAAGCAGATACTGCTATAATATTGGTTTTATGTAAAATACATAAGTTATCAAAATTTGCAATAAAGTTAAAAAAAAACGAAAATTTTTTTGGGCAACATGTTGCTAATAGTGTAAATTTAAAAAATATATATAAAACAACATGTTAATAAGTCAAATTATTTCTCAAGAAATTAAGCAGACGGATCCATAATTATATATAAATAAAATTGAGGCAAAATTTTGAAAAAATCTCAAAATTTTATTGGTTTTGCAACATGTTGCTGGAACTATATATCTGCAAAATAGTAAGAATAATTATGATTTAACATATTTTAATGCAAAATTTAAAAATTCTCTGATTTTTTTGTAGATTTTAACACAAATTTGAAAAAAAATATTTGTTTAGCAACATGTTGCTAGCAATTTATTTTGTTTTAAAAGCTAGCTACTTGTTGTTTTAGCTATGTTTATACAAGATTTTAAAGGTAACCTCAAAATTAAAAAAAAAATTATTTAACAGCAACATGTTGCTAAGATTTTTTTACAACATTTTAAAAATTATTTTGTATAAAATGACTTTTACATAAAACTGTCAAAATCTCTAAATTTTATCATACAATCTGCAAAATAATAAGAATTATTATACTTTAACATATTTTAATGCAAAACTTATAAATTATCTGATTTTTCTATAAAATTAAAAAAAATTATTTTTCAGCAACATGTTGCTAGAAATTTAATTTGCTTTAAAAGCTAATAACTTGTTGTTATAGCAATGTTTATACAAAATTTTAAAGGTAACCTCAAGATTAAAAAAAATATATTTAACAGCAACATGTTGCTACGATTTTAAAAAATATGTTGTATAAAATATTTTCTACATAAAACTGTTAAAATCTCTAAATTTTATAATACAATTTACAGAAATTGTAAAAATATGAGTGAAGCAACATGTTGCTAGAAATTAAAATTCGTTATATAGGGAATAACATTGTTCTATATAAAAAAAAACATCAAACTTTAAGTGTATGACTTAAAAAAGTTTAAGCAACAGAATTTAAAAAAATAATTTAAATAACTTTTTTGGCATAATGTTGCTCCATAATTTTTTTTTTATTATAATTTGAATAAAATATTTAAAATTTTGTTTAAAAAACATATTGCTTTTATCCTTCATTAACAAAAATGACCAGGAACATGTTGCTGTATATTTTTTTGTAAACAACTACACACTAATTTGAAAAGGTTTTTGGAAATTTATTTTATTAGCAACATGTTGCAGTATAAAAATATTAGCTAGCAACATGTTCCTTTGTAATATTTGTTACAATATGAACTATTTTATTACTTATAAATGTTATTTAGTTTTACAGCAACATGTTGCTAAACAAACAAATATCTATTTTATTTGGATATAAATTTTGTATGAATTTTATTTATTGAAATTATTTGTTTAAATATTTTATTAAGTCTGAATCCCCCTTTTATAATTTTCAAACATTTTCCTGTCTTGCTTTAAATTGATTCCCTTCTAAACTTCTAGTTAATGTAAAAACAAATTCTAAAGAAAATATAAAAACATTATTACAATATGTTACAACATTTAATGGGAAATTGGAATTTGCTGTTCTTCAACAGCAAGAAACATACATAGATACGTTTGTTTTCAATTTCATCATTGGCAAAACGTCTGTCTGTCTTTAGATTTTACTACTTTTTATTTCATTCTTCATGTTAATTAACATTTTACGCTCTGTGAGCCAAAATGCATCATAAGTTTTTGAAAACAAAAAGAAAAAAAAGCAAATTGAAGTAACAGCCTCCAAATGCCAGAGACACATCATAAACAAACAGGCAGCAGAAATAAAATCGTTTCTTAACAAGATGTTTGAATTTAAATGGAAGCCCTCTTAAATGTGATCTTCCTTTTATATTAATGTATGTGTGTAGCACTGGGGGCCAGTGGCGCCATTCACGTCACAGTTATATGCCTGCTGGAGGCCAATGGCAAGGCAAGACCACAAAAATTACAAAAAAAAAAAAAAACAAATAAACATTTACAATTACAATTAAGTTTTCTTTGTTTTCAGCGGAAATTCATTTACAAAATTATTATTTAAATTTATGCTTTTATTTTATTAATTACTTGTCAATTTTAACAGATTAATCCACACAGTTTATTTTTCCATTCCTGATCTTTATTCTGTGAAATGTTTTTTTTTTAATATTTCAAGTGTGATGGAGAGACTGTGTCAACATCTAAAGATTTCTTTAGAATTTCCGCCCGTTTCATAATTCCCAGATAATTATTGTCTCTCTCTCTCTATCTCTGTTTGTGACCCTTTAAGACTGATATCCAGCTGAGCTGTGTTTTGTAAAGTGTAGTATGTGTGAGTATGAGAAAAGTCTTGTTAACTACTTACTCTTGCTTAAGATCTTGTTAAGAGATCTTCTAGTACCTTGGGGAGAAATACATAATAAATATTGCAATCTCATAATAGTTGTTCGTTGTTAAGGCTAGTTGCATTTAAAGTGTATTGTCTGTTGGAAAAAGTGTGTGATAATGGACCTCACAGTACGTTAAATGCTTGCGGTTAATGTTTTATTCTCTCATTGTTGTGCTGATCTTGCTATGATTTTGGTTAAAGATTTCTTCTTTTTAAATAATAAATACAAGTTGATGTTTAAGGATTGGTTTGTTTTAAGACAGGGGTAGCTTATCAATAAGATAAAATAAATATGTTCCAGGAAACATTGTTGTTATCATTGTCGGCTTTTTATCACAGTCATTTTTATGGCATTTTTGTGTTAATTTTATTGGCATTTCATAGGTAAAATGTTTATTGCAACAATAACGGTATTTTGTTGATGTTAATGCACCTTACATTTTTCATTTTGTTTTAGCTATAAGTAAAAGGACATTTCCTGCTTACTATTAAAAAAATATTTTGAAAAAAATTACTTTTTCATTTTTTTTAATTTGAGCTGATAAGTCATGCCATTTTTGCAGTTATGTTTACTTGATAATTTCATAATATGTTGTAACGTTTATTTAAATTTGTTCAGACTTTTCGAAATCAACACTTTTTCCACTTAAACTTAACTAAAAATTTTTACATTTTCCAGCTTGTTTTAATATCAATTGATAAGTCTAGTTGTGATTTCAGTTAAACTTAACTTTTTTGGATTTAAACTTTATTTAAACCACGTTTAGGTAAACTTTAATTAAGCAATATGTTGTATGTTTTATTTTATTTTTTTCGAACTTTTCTAAATCAACACTTTTTCCACTTAAACTTAACAAAACCAAGTTTAGTTAAACTCCAGTTATGAAAAATTTAAAAATTTTTAGAGCTTATTTTAATATCCATTTATAAGTGTAGACATGATTTCAGTTGAACTTAACTATTTTAGATTTAAACTTTATTTAAACCACGTTTAGGTAATTTTTAATTAAGAAATATGTTGTATGTTTTATTTTATTGTTATCGAACTTTTCAAAATCAGCACTTTTGTTACCTAAACTTAAATAAATCAAGTTTAGGTAAACTCCAGTTAACTAAGAATTTTAACATTTTCCAGCTAGTTTTAATATCAATTGATAAGTCTAGACGTGATTTCAGTTAAACTTATCATTTTTAGATTTAAACTTAATTCAAACCACGTTTACGTAAACTTTAATTAAGAAATATCTTGTGGGTTTTGTTTAAGTTTTCTTAAACTTGTCAAAATGAACATTTTTGTCACCTAAACTTAACTAAACCAAGTTTTGGTAAACTCTTGTAAACTAAGTATTTTTACACATTTCAGCTTGTTTTAAAGTCCAGACGTGATTTCAGTTATTTTTTTGGATTTAAACTTAATTCAAATCGAGTTAAGGTTAACTTTATTTTAAAAAATATTTGTAGGTTTATTGTACTTTTCTCAAACTTGCCAAAATCAACACATTTTCCACTTAAACTTTACTAAACCGAGTTTATGTAATCTCTAGTTAACTAAGTATTTTGACATTTTCCGGCTTATTTTAGTTGGAGATGATGATTCTAGAGAAGATTGTAGTTAAACTTAGAATTTTTAGATTTAAACTTAACATAAATCAGGTTTAGCTAAACTATAGTTAAGAAAAATTTTGTTTGTTTTATTTGATTGTTTTCGAAATTTTCAAAATCAAAATATTTTCCACTTAAACTCAACTAAACCAAGTTTTGGTAAACTCCAGTTAACTAAGTATTTTTTCATTTTCCAGCTTATTTCCCTTTGAAATGATAAGCCATAACGTGATTTCAGTTAAACTTATTCTTTATATATTTAAACTTAATTCAAACCACGTTTAGGTTAACTTGTTCTAATAAACATTAGTGTGATCCTAGTACGCTTTGTATCACAGTAATTTGTAAAGTACTATTATAATTTTTCTTGATTAATATTGAAAATTTGCAAAAATAATTTTAGAATAAAGCTTCATAGTTAAACTATGGTTTCTTGCAGAACGACCACTCAAGTGTACGGTACACTTTGAACTGATTGGTTGTTATTGATTTAGAACTAGTTACGTGGTTGGTTCCTCAGGGATAGTTAATGGTTCTATATACATTTTTATAGCTTGAATAGATGTAATTTCTTATTTGTCTATTCTCACGTTTTAAAAAATCCTGCTAGTTGCATTATTGCCTTTCAGAATCACCATAAATAGCTTTTAAAAGCCTGTAATTACAGTTTCTTGCTTTTCACATAAATTAGAGCTCGTAAATGTCTTTTAACACAAACTAACATTACATTACATTATTTACTCTACAAGAGTTCTTTTTCTACTCTTGTAAAAAAATAAAATTTAATTTCAATGTAAATACAAATAATAATAAGTAATAAAAGCCCATTTTGCTGTTCACAGGAAATAATTAAAAAGACAAATAAATAAAACCATTCTTACAAATGTCGTTCGTTCTGTGTGTATCTTGTTCTAAAGCAAACAAAGGAGATATGTTCATATTAAAGTAACGAGTGTTGCAACAACACAACACAACAACACATTGTTAGCAGACAACAAAATAATCAAATAAAGTAAAGTAAAGAACACATAGAAAAAAACAAAGCAAACAAAACTGACAACATTTTTAATGCAACAGATGAATCAATGAACTAAAACAAATTATTTACAAGTTCCATATAATAAACACATACACCACCACTATTTAATGTTAAAGGATCACAACCAGCAGGATGAGGAGGAGTAGAAAGAAGGCAGTTGTCAAACACTAATTGCAAAATAAAAAACAACAACAGAAACGGCAAATGACATGTATGAAGCAACACCATACTCAAGCTCAATATCGGCATTAATACCACCACCACTAGAAAACAAACAGCAGCAACACACTAACACCACTACTTACATTACTGCACATCAGTGTATCACATGCAGTTACAGAAATGCAGCAGCAGACAAATGTAAACAATAAGGATTGCATGCTCTTACTCAAATGTACTCACATTAAAACACACACGAGTAAGCACATGTGTATGAATGAATGTTTGCATATGGATAACTGAGAATATTGTATAAAACTGTCAACAATTGAAATTCTTATGGATGATGATGAATATATAAATCCACTTACTAAGTCTCACACGTTGTTAGGAGTAATGGGGTAGAGGGATTTCTAGTGAGTGCAGCAGGAAAGAAAAGAGCATTCAACAGTAAACTATAGTGCACCCAGAGACAGTATGAATGTACATACAAATTTATGCAGTCATATAATATTGAATAATTACACTCAGTGAATATGCAGGGGATAGTTTATTTATTTATTTATTTATTTATTTATTTCAAAACATGTAATATAAAGCCAAAGAGGCCAAAATAATAATATTACATAGCAGTAACAGTAATACCTGAAATATACAGTATTGATACATTTATACTTGTATATAAATACATTATAACAACATCATTATAATAAATTCATTAAAAAAGTAGGATTTAATTAATTATTAAGATTCATAGGCTCCCCAGCCAAAAAAAAAAAAAACATATATATATATAAAAGATTAGCAAAGTAATACAGTCCCATTCAGTAGCAAAGCGAAATCATGAGTTAAAATCGTAAAAACATGATAAAATTAATTTAACAAAGGATTTTGAAAAAATTGCAAAAGTTTTAATCGGAATGCATTATTAGAATGAGAAAATATGCGTAATAAAAACGGTAAATGATTCCACCAACGAGCAATCCGCACAACAAATGATTTCTCAAAAAAAGAAGAAGAAATTCTTGGTATATAAAGTTGCGGGTTCCTAGTCGAGCGCGAAAATACGAAAGATCTATATAATGGCAATGGTCTACAACCCCTAATGACTTTGTAAAATAGAATCAAATTACGATACATAACAAATTCTGAAAAAGTGCATCCAAGAAAACGCACAAAGTATTGAGAAATGTGCTCACGACGTCGAACATTATAAATAAAACGTACCACCATATTAATCAAACGATTATCTCTTCCCAAATGCATAGCACATGTACCAGAAAAAACTTCAAAACCGTACAAGATATGTGGCATTAGCAAAGCCCATGACAATCGAACTTTAACATGGAAGGGAAGATACATATTAACCGAATAAATCTTGCGTAGTACCCCAAAAATTCGAGAACTTATCAAATTAATATGATAAGTAAATGAAAGTTTTGGATCCAATATGACACCTAAACATTTAAAGTGGTCCACAAAATCAATACGAACTCCACCTAAAAACAGATCCAAGTCCAGCATAAAACGATTCGTAGGACCAAACATGACCGCCTTGGTTTTGGAAGGGTTAATTGTCAAGTAGTTACAAGAAGTCCACTCTAGGACTCGTTCCAAGCAAAAGTTAATATTATTCACCAATACATCTACAAAATCAAAAGATCCTCTAAACAAGAAGAAAACGTCATCAGCAAATAAAAAAGTATCACACATTGTAGAGTTAACAAAATAAGGTAAACTGTTAATATACAACATAAATAAAAGAGGGCCTAAAACGGATCCTTGAGGAACTCCAGACGAGAGCGAACGTAAACCAGAACTAATTCCATTCAAAACAACAAATTGTGATCTATCAGACAAATAAGAAAATATAAGCTTACATGCTGATCCCGAAAAATTAAACTCATTTCTAAGTTTTGCAATTAGTCTATAGTGGTCAACCGAATCAAATGCCTTTGAGAGATCTAGGGAAATAAGAACACTAAAGTTATCATTATTGACATTCTGTCGAATACCATCAGTCAATGTAAGAAGTAAGGATGTGGTGTTAAAACCCTTTCGAAATGCATATTGCTTCTCATAAATATCATCAGAAACTAAAGAAAGTATCTGACTTTTCATAATATACTCCACAACCTTAGACAAAGCTGGGAGAATAGAGATAGGCCGAAGATCATCAGGACCATGAACAACATTAGTCTTCGGTATAGGAACAATCCTAGCAATTTTCCAATATGAGGGAAATTTTGATGTAGTCAGAATAGTATTAACCAAAAATAAAATGTATTCAGATATAAATGGATAAATCAATTTGATAAATCGAATAGAAATACCATCAAAGCCAACAGACCTTGACCTAATATTGTACAAAGCATCATACAATTCAGGTTCATCTACACAACGAAAAGAAAAAGTATTACCAACATCATCAAAGTTAAAACTATCATGAGAAGGTAAAGAACTCCTTGATACAAAAAAGTCATTCAATTGATCAGCATCTCCCTCATAGGATAAGAAATTGTCCCCAATACACCCAGCCCCCCTTAATATCCTCCATAATCCCGTGGAATCTAACCCATGAAATAATCTAGAAAAATATCTTCTTTTAGCCCTACGTATCACAGTCTTAGCCTTATTGCGAAGTCTACAAAAAATTTTCCAATTTACTACGGAACGATCAGACACATATGCACGGTAAGACAAGTCTCTAACAGACCGAGCAAGCTTAATTTCTCCCGAATTCATCCAACTATCATTGGTGTAACAAACTCTCTTCCTTACAATGGGAACACATGTAAAAAGCAAATTAATAAGATTAGAAATTGAAGAGCATTGATCATTGACATCACCGGAATGAAATTGAGAAAAATCGAAATTTGACAAACATAAATGTATATCATTCCAGTCAATGGAGTTAAAATCACGGTATTCATAATATTCCGCCAAGTGCTCTACCCTAATAAGAAAATTGTTTAAACAATAGATTTTAATAAAAACGTTAATTAAGAAGGATTTTGTACAAGAATATTGCGTATAATTTAAATTTTCTTGAACTTTTTAAAATCAAAGTAAACTTAACCAAATCGAGTTTAGGTAAACTCCAGTTAACTAAGTATTTTTACATTTTTTAAATTGTTTTAATCTGAAATAATAAGTCCTGACGTGATTTTAGTTAAACTTATCTTTTAAGATTTAAACTTAATTCAAACCAAGTTTAGGTAAACCTGAGTTCAAAAAATTGTTGTGGGTTTTATTTTAAATTTCTCCAACTTTTCAATATCAACACTTTTTTCTGTTAAACTTACTTAAAGCAAGTTTAGATAAACTCCAGTTAACTAAGTGTTTTTACATTTTTTAAATTGCTTTCATCTGGAATAATAAGTCCTGACGTGATTTTAGTTAAACTTATCTTTTTAGATTTAAACTTAATTCAAACTAAGTTTAGGTAAACCTGAGTTCAAAAAAAAGTTGTGGGTTTTATTTTAAATTTCTCCAAATTTTCAATATCATCACTTTTTTCTGTTAAACTTACTTAAAACAAGTTTAGATAAACTCCAGTTAACTAAGTGTTTTTACATTTTCCAATTTTTTCTTATGTGAAATGATAAGTCATGACGTGACTTCAGTTAAACTTATGTTGTTTAGATTTAAACTTGATTTTAATCATGGTTAGTTAAACTTTAAATCGAAAAAATTTCAAAATCAACACTTTTTTAACTATAACTTTACTTTAATAAGTTAAAAGAAACTAGAAAATGTGAAATTATAAACCATGAAGTGATTTTAGTAAACTTAACTTAAATCAGGTTTAGCTAAACTTTAGTTATACAAATTTGTTTATGACTTATTTTAATTTTCTCAAACTAATTAAAATCAACACTATTTCCACTTAAACTTAACTAAGCAAAGTTTAAGTAAACAGCAGTTTCAAATTAGTTTTTATTTGTAATGATAAGCCATGACCAAATTTCTGTTAAACTTATCTTTATTAGATTTAAACTTACTCAAACCACGTTTAGGTAAACTTGAATTATAAAAAATGTTGCAGGTTTTATTTTAATTTTCTCAAAGTTTTTAAAATCAATACTTTTTTACTTAAACTTAATTTAACCAAGTTTAGGTAAACTCCAGTTAACGAAGTATTTTTACATTTTCCAGCTTGTTTCATTTTGAAAAGATATGGCATGAAATGTTTTCAGTTAAACTTGTCTTTTTTAGATTTAAACTTAATTTTAACCACGTTTAGTTAAACTTTAAATTGAAAAAAATGTGTCAAAATATATTATTTTTCTGAAACTTATCAAAATCCACACTTTTTTACATAAACTTAACTAAGCCAAGTTTTGGTAAACTCCAGTTAACTTAGTATTTTTACATTATTTTTCTTATTTTAATTTGAAACGATACGCCATGACCTGATTTCAATTAAACTTAGATTTATGAGCTTTTCAGTTAACTCAACCACGTTTAATTAAACTTTAGTTAAGATTATTTTAATTTTCTGTAGAAAATGTTGTGCATTGTAGTAAATTCAGTTAAAAATATTACGTTTAACAGTCTATAGAAAGCCAGGAAACGTCAGCAGGGTTTTCTAAGCAAGCAGTTGAATTGAAGGACCAGAAATTTCCACATGGATTCATGTTAACATTTTTTCTTGAGTGTACAATAAAAAACAAACTTTTGTTTTTGTTGCAACCAATGCTACAATGAATGCCATTGCTTTTAGCTCTCTTCCATAAAATACAATTATAATGACACTGCAGATGACTGTTACACACTAAACACTGACTGACTAAATGGGCTGGGTTGTATTCAATTGAAGCTCCCTAAAGCCTACCTATTCACTGTGCATTTATAAATGTGAAAAAACAAAAAATTATGATAGAAACCTAACTGCCACATGTGTTGTGGTGCATCATACTGTGATGCTACACATAACGCCTGCCACAGCTGACAGACTGACTGTAACACAGTTTAACTGACTTGACTGCTTGTCTGTTAGGTTGGCAGCCAGCTAAACTGTGATTCTTCGCTGTGACATAATGATAAATTAAATTTTCACTATAATAACAACAACAACACTGCAGGTTATTGCATTATAGTGTTTTTTAATGCACTCTTTTAATAGAATTTCTATAGTTAGAAAAAAAATATGATTAAAATGTGTTTAAAGAAAAAGGCCTTGACAATATTCATATTATAATGTATGCAGACGAGTAGAAATGTACATAAATGTACTCATAAAAACAGGCATGTTGATAACAATATTAGGAACAAAAATACATTTATTTTCTCTTTAAGTATCATTGAAATAAATTTACACTCTCACACTCACTTGCTGTGGATTTTTTTCATTCTTTCTATAAAATATACCTCCTACAGGGGTTTTTGTCATACCAGGCATACATATACTGCATATTTATGTGTTTCCTTTTTTTGTTTTGTTTGCAAGTATGTACGTTATTGCATGTTGTAGTGCTTACTAAAAGCTGGATTTTATAACTATGTACCTAGCAATACTGCATAGTGGTTTTAGCTAAACTTATTTTTTAATTCAATAGACGTTTAATAACAAAAATGCTATATGCCTTTTATTGAACTTTTAAAAATTAACACTTTTACTACTTAAACATTACTAAACCATGTTTTGATAAACTCCAGTTATTTATTAAATTTTCCAACTTAATGACATTTTTTCAATTATGTTTATTTTTTTAGATTTTAACTTATCATATTTGCCTAAACTTTAGTTACAAAAATGTGTTTATATTTATATTTTAATTATCCAGAATTTATTAAAACCAACGATATTTCCGATTAAACTTAACAAAACCAAGTTTAGCTAAACTCCAGTTAACTTAGTATTTCTACATTTTCCAGCTTGCTTTAATTTATAATGATAAGCCATAACGTGATTTCAGTTAAACTTAAGACTTTTAGATTTAAACATAACTGGAATCTGGTTTAGATAAACTTAAGTTGCGAAAATTTATTTACGTTTTATTTTAATTGTCTCAAACTTTTCAAAATCACAACTTTTTGTACCTAAACTTAACTTAAGCAAGTTTAGGTAAACTCTAGTTAACTAAATATTTTTACATTTTCCAGCTCGTTTTAATTTAAAATGATAAATCATGATATTCTTTCAATTGTTCTTATATATTTTATTTTCAACCATTGCTCAAATCACGTTTAGCTAAACTTTAGTTAAGAAAATTTGTTTCGGTTTTATTTGAATTTTCTAGAACTTTCCAAAATCAACACTATTTTCTCTTAAACTTCACAAAATCAGGTTTACGTAAACTCCAGTTAACTAAATATTTTTATTTTTTCTAGCTTGATTTAATTTAAAATGATAATCTATGAAATTCTTTAATTTGTTATCATATTTTTATTTTTAAACTTTGCTCAAATCACGTTTAGCTAAACTTTAGTTAAGAAACTTTGTTTGGATTTTATTTGAATTTTCTAGAACTTTCCAAAATCAACACTATTTTCTCTTAAACTTCACAAAATCAGGTTTACGTAAACTCCAGTTAACTGAGTATTTTTACATTTTCCAGCTCGTTTTAATTTAAAATGATAATCTATGAAATTCTTTAAATTGTTATCATATTTTTTTATTTTTAAACTTTCCTCAAATCACGTTTAGCTAAACTTTAGTTAAGAAACTTTGTTTGGGTTTTATTTGAATTTTCTAGAACTTTCCAAAATCAACACTATTTTCTCTTAAACTTCAGTTAACTGAGTATTTTATAATTTTCTGGCATGTTTTATGTTGAAATGATAAGCCATGGTATTTTTTGAAATGTTGTGATATTTTTTATCTTTGTTCAAATCATGGTTAGCAAAACTTTAGTTAAGAAATTTTGTTTACGTTTTATTTTAGTTATCTTAAACTTTTCAAAATCAAAATTTTTACCACTTAAACTTCACTAAACCAAGTTTAAGTAAACTCCAGTTAATTAGGTTTTTTACATTTTCCAAATTGTTTTAATTTGAAATGATTAGCCTACAAACAATTTCAGTTAAACTTATGTTTTTTAATTGAAACTTAATTCAAACCTCGTTTAGCTTAACGTTAATTGGCAAAATCAAAAAATCCAAAAAGGCTTCATTGTCGGTATCAAAACTAGAGGGTTTTGCATGGTAAAATTCTGTAAATGAAACTTTTCCAACACATACAGTTATAGGCACTTACTTTTGTAATACAGATCAGGAGAGGCAGGGAGGAAATTTAGAGGAAAGAGCAAAAAGTACCTTTACTAAATCTATTAGAGTTTCAGCAAAAATTATGGCAACAAATATTGTAATGAAAATAAAAACAAGGACATGTTGTGTGTTTTTTTATGGCATATTAAAACATGTTGTGGCATGTTTAAATGCAGTTTATATGTTTTATTTTTCATGTTGTCAGGAAAATACAGTGGAGCCGACAACAATGGGACATGTTAAACATTAGTATTGAAAAGTTAATCCATGTTATTAATAATCCATGTTATTAATTAAACGAATTTTTTGTAGGTAAAACTAAGTTCTATTTTATTAGATTAGAAGACAGTCACTACTGAACTACCTCCATGTAATGCAGATGGTATATAGTAGTGATTGTTTCAGTGTTTAGTGTGTTCTTGCTAAATAATTTCTTATTTGCAAAACATGTCATCACTCATTAAATAACATTTTATTTAACGTTGTAAAAATGCATTTTGCCTTAAAGGACATCATGAATGATGCAGTGAAGGCTCTTCATAGTTTAGACCATGATGTTTATTAGTGCAGAAACTAAAACAACAATAAGTGGTTCTAAAAAAAACAAAAAAAAAAAAAAGAACAAGGAAGAATTTTGTTTAAGTTTTCCCAACTATTTTTAAAACCAACCAACTCAAAGCAGATACACAGATACTTGTTTTATTTTAGAAAATGGCAAAAAAAAAACGAAACATAAAGAATTTTTACCTCAAGTTTATTGTTCCTGTTCCTTGCAACTAAACATTTATTTTTAGTCTTCATGTTTTTCCTCTTTCGGTCATAAAAAGACAGGAAACTTATTGCAACTGGCACGTATTTGGTTTGTTCTTTATTTTTGTTTGGTTTAATGGACTTTGAGCACATACAAAAGAAAGTTTATGTTTTAAGCTAAAATACAAGTTGGCTTTAAGCCAAGTAAGTGAATAACTATTTATTTTATTCCAAATAAAAAATACACAATATGACAATTACATATCAAATACCAACAAAATAATAGTAAATGCCAAAACATTTTGTATGTCATTCATAGAATTTTCCATTATATTTAATGAGAAATGTTATAAGAGATCCTTGATGGGTTTTAAAGATTAAAATCTATAACAATTCCTTAAGCATTTTCTGTAGATTTGATAAATCCTTGTATTTTGTTCCTCCATTGTTTCTTTAATTAACTGAGACTGAGTTTGAAACCCAGAGAAAGAGAGAGAGAGAACGAAGGACCAGCATCTTGTTCCATTGCCTATTTGTCTGTTGGTTTGATTTTTAACATGTCAATTGTTATTTGTCAAGTTTGTTTATACGTTCATGTGTGCCAGTGTTTTTGTTATTTTAAGGACATTTGCTAAGGATATTTGATATGATATGTGTTGAAGGATGTCATTGTAGCTTGTAATAAAGATATCACTACATACTCCTCCTATGGGCATATGTCTGTTTGTTACTACTTGATATTTGTTTGTATTTTATTTTCCATATTCTTTTTCGTTTAGTCAGCAATTCCCTTTTCGGGGAATGGTTTAAATAATGAAAATATTTAAATAAAGCACAAATTAGGGTGACTTTTGTTTATTGTTATTATATACTTCAACTTCAAGTGATTAAATGGTTTATCTTTAAGATCATTTAACCCATATTGTTGTTGACAGTAAGAAAGTAGTAATAAATATGTAGGTATCTTTAAAACAATTGGTCCTCTTAAAAAACAGTGTTTATGAAGCTTATAGAGAAGGATCTAAACCTTTAGACAATTATACCTTTAACCTTCCAGTTTTAATACAAAGTGTTTTGCAAGTGTCAATAAAAAACAGAATAAAAACATAGCTGGATTTAATTTGAAATGATAAGCCATAATATTTTTTCATCTCTGCTTATATCTTTTAAAGATTTAAACTTAATTAAAACCAAGTTTAGCTAAACGCGGTTTAGTTACAAAAATTTGTTTATATTTTATTTAAATTTTCTGGAACTTTTCAAAAATAGTACTTTTTTCACTTAAACTTAACTAAAGCCAGTTTAGCTAAACTCCAGTTAATTAAGTATTTTTACATTTTCTAACTTGTTTTAAATTGCAATGATAAGTCATGAGATTTTTTCAATTATACCTATATTTTTTAGATTTAAACCTAACTCACATCACGTTTAGCTAAACTTTGGTTACAAAAATTCATTAATAGTTTATTTTAATTTTCTCTAACTTTTTAAAAACTATACTTTTGCCACTTAATCTTAACTTAAGCAAGTTTAGCTAAACTCCAGTTAACTAAGTATTTTTACATTTCCCGGCTTGTTTTAATTGATAATGATAAGCAATGACATTTGTTTAATTATGCTTATATTTTTTAGATTTAAACTTAACTCAAATTACGTTTAGGTAAACTTTAGTTACAAAAATTTGTTTATATTTTTTAAAATTTTCTAGAACTTTTCAAAAACAACTTTTTTGCTACTTAATCTTAACTAAAGCAAGTTTAGCTAAACTCCAGTTAACTAAGTATTTTTACATTTTCCAGCTTGTTTTAATTTTCACTGTTAAGCCATAACATTTTTTCAATTATGCTTATATTTTTTTAAATTTAAACTCAACTAAAATCACGTTTAGCTAAACTTTAGTTACGAAAATTTGTTAAAGTTTTTTTTAAATTTTCTAGATCTTTTCAAAACAATACTTTTTATACCCTACACCACCATAGTGGGGAGGGTATAATGGATTTGTGCAGATGTTTGTAACGCCCAAAAATATTAGTCTAACACCCACCTTAAAGTATACCGATCGACTCAGAATCACTTTCTGAGTCGATTAAACGATGTCCGTCCGTCCGTCCGTCCGTCCGTCTGGCTGGCTGGCTGGTTGGCTGTCCATGTAAAGCTTGTGCGCAGAGTACAGGTCGCAATTTTAAAGATATTTCAATAAAATTTGGTACATATCATTTCTTCTGCCCAAGGACGATCCCTATTGAAACTGGCTGAAATCGGTCCATTATTTGACCTAGCCCCCATACAAATGTCCTCCCGAAAGTGGATTTTATCCGTCACAAATGTTTAATTTATATAGGTATCTACACAAGTTTTTGTCCAAATAAGTTTTATATATAGGGAATTCATGTCACCAAATTTTATTATGATCGGTCTATATTTAGTCATAGCTCCCATATAAGGCCTGCTTCCGATAATCACTTCAACGAGCATAAATCTCCTACAAATGTTGGTATACACATAAAATTCAACATAAATAACTTTCATATAAACATTAATCACGTGACCAAATTTCGTGGTGATCGGTCCATAATTTGTCATAGCTCCCATATAAGGCCCACTTCCGAAAATCGCTCACGAATATAAATTATTGAAATTTTGAAAGAAAAATGTTTTTGCTCATTTACTTAGTGTAGGGTATTATCTGGTCGGGCTTGACCGACCATACTTTCTTACTTGTTTTACTTAAGCTTACCTAAAGCAAGTTAAGCTAAACTCCAGTTAATTAAGTATTTTTACATTTTCTAACTTGTTTTAATTTGCAATGACAAGTCATGGCATTTTTTCAATTATACCATGTTCATCAATGAAATATATAAAAATCCTTTCAATATTTTGAACTTTTTTCTTAACTTCCAAAGTATGTACTAGAAAATATTCACTTACTTGTACTTTGAATTAAAACAGATGTGTTCTCTTTTTAAATTGTTTGATTTTTTTTAAGAAAACGTTGGACTGATGTCAGACATTTGAAACCCTACATCTAAACAAGGTCGCGATTAAAAGATTTTATCCTCATTCATGCAATTTTATCTTATTAACATGAATCCTTTAAAAATTTCGCGTATTTCATTATTTATAACTTTTAATAATAACTGAAATTATCTCGTATTAGTGACGTCATAAGAAAGTCAATATAAAATGTCATTGTTAGACATGCATTGGCCTAATAATTAGTTGCAACGCAAACGTCGTGAATATTACACGCATTATTTGGACATGTAATAAAAAGTGAAGTAATAAAATAAAAAAAACATAATCAAAGTGTTAATAAAATAGTGTGAACATTTTTACATACATTTATTAAAAAATATTAAATCACGTGTATCTATAATTTAATTTAATTCCTTCTAACTGCCATATTGTTTTTCACCAAAAAATGTTTTTGCAAAACAAACATGTAGGTATGCAGTGACAGCGCTGTTTACCTCATCAAAGGAATTCGATAAATAACGGTGGTACTCCTTTGTTATTGTTAAACTACAAAGAGATGTTTGTTTACTTTTATCAAAGAGAACTAAGGTGACGTCACTGAGTAATGCATAACTAAAAGGAGTTGTTATTGTTTTTTGTTTTATTATTATTATTTGCATACATACATAAATATTCGCATGTAAAAACATGCCTGGTCAGCTGTGAAAAATAATAATAACAACAACTATATTTATTTACATTACTCGACTAGTTGAGGGCAGAACAGTTAAATTTTTCTGTTTTCTTTGTTATTTATGTTTTGAGTCTTAAAGAGTGCATTAAAAAGTAAGAAGTCTATAAAATTTTAAATAAATTTGTGTTATTTAATGAAAATAAAGTGTTTATTTATAAAAATATAAAGTTTGGTGTTAAATTAAAAGAAGAAGTAACTGAATAATAGACAAAAGTGATAGTGAAAAGTGAAATTAATAGTGAATTTATGTATGTTGGTGTTGCGGTCCATAGCAATCATCTTCAAAGCAGAATTAAAGGTAAATTTTATTTAAATTATTATTTTTTATGTAATTTTTGTATACCTACATACATTTTGTAATTAAAACCTCATAGGAATGAACAGTAGACCTCTCAAATTTTGCAAACGTATTATTTTTCACTTTACCGGCAATTCATTGAAACTCCCGATGGAGCGATAAACTAAAAACTTTTGCAAATCCCATACCTTGTCTGGAATTCATTCCTAATGTTGCAAATTTGTAAGTTTGTTCCATTTTTTTTTTTGCTGGCTATTTATGTTAACCTATTTCCATACCTGATAAATTTTTGTCATGATAAACGTTAAAATGGTTGTCTAGATACAAAATTATCAGGTATAGTCTCGATTTTTTAGTATTAAGTATTACTTTGATATGAACAAATTGTTAGTGCTTTTGCTCAGACTCTGTCTTGACAGCAAACATTACTAATTTTTATGATAATTTTTTGTCAAGTATAGACAGGGGCTTATGAAACCTGTTATTAATCGTTTAAACCCCATTTTTTAATAAAATTATTAAAAATTTTATGAAACTGATTGGTTACATACTTAAATTCTTAACACATTTCCATAGTTCTTTGTCTTAACTTTGGTTTTCTTATTTTATTCTCACACTCGTGATTTTTCTTATTTACCATAAACACTGAAATTGACAAGATCATAAAAAAGAAAATAAAACTTTTTACGCCTTTTTATTAAGCAAATAAAAAAAACAACATACATATTACAAAAGTTTTCCAGCAAGAAAAAAAAAAATAAATAAAAAATTGTAAAAAAAATATGATGAATTTCCATAGCGTCACCATGGAAAAGGAACATGAACGAACATGTGTTCAAAAGGCAAATACATGATAATATTCAAGAGATGCCACAACTAAAACAACAATAACATTGGCAAATAATGGAAAAAAGAAAATCAATGATGTTTACACAGCCCAAGCCAATGCATCACAAACTTCCCAACCCATTCAATTCAATTCGCTTGTTAAACATTTTCTTAAAGAAAGAAATGTATGGTTGATTGCAACAGCATCAGCAGCAACATTTAGCAAAACATCAAATAAACTTGTATGTTTTTATTGTTTGTTGTATTTATTTGTTAGCTACTGTAAAAAAAAGAAGAAATAACAAGACCTTAAAACAACAACCAGCGAACTACTGGAATTATGCTGATAATTCTGACTGACACACACAAATTTAACAACATTTTAACTAACGTATAATGGAACTGATGGAACAAAATGAAAAATTCAAGAGGGGGATCTGACTGCCAGATGCTTGATGAATATTGTGTTTTTTTTTGTTGTTTTTTGTGCAACATACTCATGCTTTCCTACTCACAGAGGCACATAGCAGAAGCATTCAGCATTTCACAGATTTAAACATTTATTTAATAATAAATTTGTGTTTGTTGTTTAATGTTTATCTTAGTATTCACACTCAACTAATGATCTTTACCGACGGACTATAGGGGCTTTTCATTCAGACATACTACACATACTTACAAACATATTGAACTTATATACACATTCATCATAATGTGCAACTTGCTGCGGCTGTTGGATGTAGCCTCAAGAACGTGACCGAACAACCAATCAATTGTTATGGGAAATAAATTTAAAACAAATAGTGAGTGGTTGAGGTCTTTAAAATCAATCTTTGGTTGAATTATATTGATGAAATAAAGAAAACGTTTGATTTTTTTAAATTTTGTAATTACTGGGGTTTAAACTTGATTATTAAGGAAAACAACAAGGTAGACTTAATATAATTCACACCAGCTTTCAGAACAAAACAATTAATACATCAAGAACGGTCAAATATGTATGAGCAGTGCTGGACTGGCACTAACCTTGCAAATACCATATCGAAAAGAGTAGAGAAAGTAAATGTATTAGCTCCAAATGTGATATTAAACCAACAATAGTATATTGGCTGTACTATGTGATTAATTCTGACTAACAATTCAATAGTCAAGTGATCTTTATAGGAAAGTAGTTGTAACTCCTTTCAAAAGTCAGCAATAATGAATAGTCATAAGCTATATAAAGAGTACTACCTCGACAAAAACAATACAAACAATTGTCCTAAAAATTACCGATCATTCCCAGCTAGCATTTTTAATCATGGAAGAGTCTACTGGGAATCTAATGAAGGGCGTTTTTGATCGACGACGAGCTCATTTTTTAATCACAGAAGATCCCTTGCACGGGAGTAACTGTTTCATGAGCTGATTCTTCTGTGAGATTCTTCCACAACACAGCGAAAGACTCTAATATTAATCGTAGATAGAATCGTTTAAGATTTGTGTAGAGATTATTTAAAGAGTCTTTAATAAAGCATGCCAAGATCGTATGAGACTCATGTAGAGTTTATCTTACAAATCGTGAAATGCTCAGCCGTATAATTCTTATATGATTCATACAGACCTGCACTTCACTTTTTAATTATTATATTTTTAGGCAATTTTAACTAAACACCAACTGAACACTTTAAATTCAAAAATTAAATAAAACGAAAAATAAGCTATGACACGCTGTTTGTTTCTGTTTATCTATAACAGTAAATTGCATATTTGTAAATAAAATCAATAACAAACATTTTCAATCATCGTCCCATTAAACATTTCAAGATTTGCATGTTAAACACTCCAAGATTAAAAGACGAGCGTGTCTTAAAATCTGTAAAAATGTAAAAAAGTATATGTTTTTGTTATTGTTACTCGTCATATAATCATCAGAAGATTCTTTTAAGAGATGTATATTAAACACAATCGTCTAACAAACTGCCAATGCTAGCTGGGTTATAATGTAGGGTTCCTATTCGGAAAAATTTGTTTAGAAATTTCTGTATTTACATGTTGCGATTTGTTGGCAATCGAATGATTCGATTATATCCATAGATTTTTTTAGTTGTGGTTAACGAATTTATTGATAATCAAATGATTTTCTGTTTCTTGTATCGAATCAGTAACATATGAAGCTTCTAAACTAGCTTACATCACCCGATCCAAGAACTGTACAAAGATGGCAAGAAGCAAAAAAATCATTCTCAAATAAATAGCACAACTTTGCGTTCATTCATGCATGCATTCATCCATGAAAGGGAATCCAAAATACATCCTTTTATTAAATTCCTGGTCTAGAACAGATCTAAGATTTTACGTTAATAAATGGTTAAAGTTTAATGGTCCCTGAGACATCAATTATTATCTGTTTGTTGAGGGTACTTAGAATCGAAATAGTAAAATCCAGAGTATATCTAATAAGTATGTGAACAGGATAAATGACTACTCAACAATTGAGGACCTGGATATTATTGAGATCTCTATTGTCCAAGTTCATTTGTGGATATTGATAACCTTAATATGCTACACGTCTCAAAAAGGAGAGAATGGATACATGAAAGAACATCCCAGACAATAACAGGAATCTGTAGAAGGAACGACTAAAATACAAGGTGGTTCTAAATGTAACACTATAACGGAAGTTGCTATAGCTTTTGTAAACGGCAACTGTTAGTTTTGTTTTAATATTTCTGAAGTAAACAGATATGGAAAACATGAAAAGGAATACTCGTGCGTTCACGAAAAGCCACAGGCTAGATCGCTTTTTACGCAGCGGCGCCGGTGATGTAATTGATCCTTATTTTTTGTAGGACAGTGTGGTTAACACGGTTACTGTGTTTAATGAGGAATTTAGAACAATGACCAATGAGCTTTTATTACCACAAATTGATGAATTAAAACTGAATGACTTGCGGTTCCAACAAGACGGTGGAGCTGCACACACAACTCGGGAGACAATGGACATTTTAAAGGATGCGTTTTCATGTTGTGATTGGCAATATCGTCGTTGTGACCGTTTATACTTCTTTCTTAACACAAATGGACCTACTGAAGGGCTCAAGTGAGCTGTTGTGGGACAACTTATCGCATGAAAGTCTTACTAAAACTATTGAAAATCGAAAAGAAAGTGCCAACAACTGTCGCGCCCACTTGACCTTTATAGTTTCAACAAAATAAAGAAAATAAAACTAAAACGGTATAAAAAACAACATAGTTTGAGCGTTTTTGGAGAATATAGTTTTAAATGGTTATACTGTCATTGTTAGAATTTTCACTAAATGCCAAGTTCTTATAAAAGCACATTGAAAGGGATGAAGGAAAAATCCAGAATGTAAGGTGAAAAGAAATGCATACTTATATATGAGGATTATATGAAACTTGAAGGCTCCACTATGAATAAGCATTTCCGGATCTCCGAAAATGGACCGATATCATTCTGTAATGTTATGCCAAGTCAGACAATGGCAGGATTCTGCTGTTGGAGGGCTGAGTAAATATCCTATTTCCGATTAAGAGAAGACGTATAATACTATGACCCTATAAACGTACAGTGGTGGCCATGAGGTTAGCACACTTCATACTTGCTGTTTTCTAAAGCAAATTATTTAATTTCATTGCAATTATAAACTAAAGTTTTTGGTAATTAGTGTTGTTTATGGTGTGATCAATAAGTCCCGTTACTTTTCTTTTGCATTCTATCGCTATTCTCTTTCAAATTTGCATTTTAGTGCAGTAATATGTAAAATAAGCTGGACACAATTTTAGCACATATAAGTATAATTAAATTTTTTAAAAGTTTTTTTAGGGTATAAATATTAATTGGTAAGTTTAGGTATTATTTAATCAATGAGGAAGACAAACTGACTTAATAAACATTATTTAGATATGGCTAAAAAAAAATGGTGTACAGAGGAACAACGAAAGATTATTCAACAAATGAACTCGAGAGGAACAAGTATAAGTGAGATTGCTTATACTTTGGAATACTCCAGGAAGATGGTTTATAATGCATTAAGACATATTCAGAAATATAAAACATCTAAAAATGTTACACAGGCTCCTCGGCCCAGAAAAACTTCACGTAAAGAGGACTCTTTAATATACATAGCCTCTGTCGAAGATCCTTTTAAGAACTCCACCGTAATCCAGAGAGAAATTTCAGGAAAATATGGTATCAACGTGTCCAGCAGAACGATAAGAAGAAGACTTAATGAAAAAAATTTACGTGGATGCATTTCTCAGCATAAGCCACATGTTTCAAAAAAGAACATACAAGCTCGGTTGTCCTTTGCTCGTGAGCATTTGGAAAAGCCGTTAATTTTTTGGAAAAATGTCCTTTGGAGTGATGAATCTAAATTTTGTAGATTCGGATCGGATGGTAAGAGGTATGTATGGCGTCCTCCGAACATGCAACATAATGCAAAGTACACCAGTAAAACAATAAAACACGGTGGGGGTAATGTGATGGTGTGATCAGCATTTTCTGGGTATGGTGTTGGTCCTATAAAAAAGATTGATACTCGTATGGACCAGTATGTATACCAGAATATACTTCTAAATACAATGATACCTTATGCAGAGGACAACATGCCACTTAGGTGGCGATTTATGCAAGATAATGATCCAAAACACACCTCACGCTTAGTGAGGTGTTGCTTGGAATCGAACAATATCGACGTGTTAAAATGGCCAGCCCAATCTCCGGATCTCAATCCTATTGAGAACCTTTGGAATGATGTGGAGCAGCATGTAATAAGAGAAAAGCCTAAAAATTTGGCCGATTTATGGAAAGAAGTAGAAAAAGCTTGGAATGATATTTCAGTGGATCGCTGTATGGCCCTTGTAGAAAGTATGCCAAGGAGACTAGCAGCTGTGATCAAAAATAAAGGGTATCCAACTAAGTACTAAGTTTTTAGTGAAATAAGTTTTTTTTGTTTTGTTACTTTTTTAATATGAATAAACTTTTTTATTTTGTGCTAAAATACTGTCCAGTGTTTTTTTGAGGTTATTCTATTCTGGATAGAAAAACGCAAAATATATATAAAGGAATAATGCTGGACATGATGGGACGTGATCTTAGAAGGACAAGTAACACACATGCAAAAGATATCATAAAAAAATTAAGAAATATAGGAAAGATTTGCGTTTAAAAATAGCAAGTAGCTAGTGTGCTAACCTCATGGCCACCACTGTATATACATTCTGAATCCTTATAGATAGCGGAGTCGATTTAGCCATGTCCGTCTGTCTGTTGAAATCAATTTTCTGAAGACCCCAGATATCTTCGGGATCCAAATCCTCAATAATTCTGTCAGACATGCTTTCGAAAAGTTTCCTATTTAAAATCAGCAAAATCCGTCCATAAATAACGGAGATATGAGCAAAAATCCGAGACAACCTTATTTTTGGCCTATTTTTTTATCTATATCTCGATTACTAAGTCATAAATATAAACAATATGGATTTCTAATGATAGATATTTCAAAGTCCATTGCAACGATGTATATAAGGCTATACAAAGTTGGACCTACAATGGGTCAAAATCGGGAAAAATATTTTTTAACCCCAATTTTTTTTCACAAAAAACATTCTTTTGTCATAATTTTTTTTCACTAATAAATGAAAAATTTTTTTTTTTTTTAAATTGGAAAAAAACTTGGAAAAAAACTTTTAAAAATCTTTTTTGAGAAAAATATTTAAAAAAAAAAAAAATTTAAATTTTATTTTAAAGTATAATTTGGTGAAGGGTATATATGATTTGACAGAGCCGAATATAGCTCTCTTACTTGTTTATGTCAATCTTTGTTACAATACCAAACTTGAAGTTTTACATACAGGAAACAATACGGAAGAACTAATTGAAGCATACAATCACAGACATTTCATCTGATGTTGATTTATAGTTGGTCACATTTTTTCCCCTAAAGTCTACCCCTTTTTTTTAATAAAAAAAACATTATGAATTGATATTAAATGTATGAATACATAAGAGTAAAAGTTCATTTTTATTTAAACAAGGGGTGATCAAACAAAATTATCTCCAAAATGAACATGAACCAAAGAAACAAAGAAACAGATAGAAACACAACAAATCTTTTTAAAAACTTGTAAACTTTGCCATAAAACGTTCATCATAATAATGCCTTCGCACATTAACTATAATTCTTTTGATAACAAAAACATTTTACAGCTTCTAATTTAATGTTTACTGTAAATTTCATTTTCTAATTTCAAAAAAAAAGTACACCAAACATGTTTGAAATAGTATTGTTAGAACAAAGAATTAGGGAATTTAATGATTGGAAAAAATGTTTATGTTTTAACAAAAAAATGGAAACATAAAAAGATTTACTTCCTCAAAATTGGTGGTGTTTGTATGTTAATAAAAACAACACCTTGTTGCAGTAAATAAATATTGCTACTGTTCTACACAAATGTGGGTTTTTTTAAAGAAACATTAAAAGAAATTTTAAATAAACAAAGTATGTATAAAAGTAAATATTTCTTTTAGACAAACATAAACAAGCATTTCCGTAGTTTTCTTAAAGGTAGACAAATTTCTAGTAAAATTAAAAAGAAAAACAGACAGTAACTTGTTCCGGGTTCGCTTCTGATTCAATGAATAGTAATGACAAAAGCAGAACATTTAAAATAAAATACAAATATCTGAAATAGAAGGTCATTCAAGATGACATTTTCCACTACTTATGAATTGTAAATTCAATTTTTGCAAGTTCTTTTTTTTGTTGATGAATACTAGCGAACATGACTTTTCCTGATGAGTCCTGTCTTTGTGTTTAACTTAATTGTCCTTGCATGTAATGACATGCTGTTAGACATGATGAGTTTTCTCATCAAACTCAAATTTATTTGTTATTATTTCAAATTAATAGACATTGAAACCTCCATCAAATTGTACATCACATGTCAGTCATTGCTATTGCTGCAGTCATGGCAAAGTTTAATAAACTTTTGCAAATGGTATCCTAGATATGGAAACTGTTATTTGTTGTATTATTTATTATACCGCATTACTACTGCAGTGTCTATTAAACTGTATATAAAACTTTTCATTCATTTTAATGAATTTGAATGCAAAACATTTAATGTTACTTTTTCATGGTTGCTTTACACTCCCAGTAAAAAATAGTTGGAAGTACTTTTTTCTCTTCCCAACAAGAAATACTTGGGAAATCATATTAGCATGACCTCAAAAAGATTATTTTAGAACAAAAATTATAAAATTGTTTTATTTTTTAATGCTTAAAAATAGACATAATTAAAATGATTATTTCATTACCTTAAGAGCACAACTTTATACTTAAAACACAAGAAAATGCTTTTGTATTCTAACCAATGTTTGACTTTTTTCCCCTTCTTTGGAAGTTGTTTTCTCTCTAAATTATAATTTCTTGTTTTTCGAATAACTAAATATTAAGAACAACAAAACTTACCTTGCACAATGCCACACCCGTATCCAAACGATCCATAAAATTTTCTGCATTTATTGTTAATTCCGGATAAAGTGTGTTCATCCATTCGGCCAAATCTTCTTTCATTGCTTCCAAATATTCTTCACTTGACTTGAAGGGTCGATATGGCCGCGCCTCTAGCAACGCCATTTTGTTTTAATTTATTTGTATTTTTCTTTACTTTTAAAAAATAAAATATTTTAAAATTAAGGCAAGTTTGTAAAGGTTTTTTTTGTTTAAAACTGTTTTGTTTCCGTTATAAATGTAAAGTTTTCTTGTTTGAGGATTAAAAACAATTGAAGAAATTTAATTGCTTTAATGGAAATTTTTGTTATTTTTTTTTTTTTTTAAGTAAAACACCACATATTTTTGTTTAAAAAACTATAACTGATTTGATGGCAACAGTTTAAAGCCATAACGTTAATTGGGAGGGAGGGGGACTAAATTTTCATAAGGAAATGAAAATAAAACTGGGATTTTGTTTTTGTTTGTATTACGAGTAGAGACAACGTTTTTGTAAACTGTAAAGAAAGAGAGAAAGAAGAAAATTGTTTAATTAAATTTGAATAGAATGAAATGTGTTTAATATAAATAAGTAACAGTTTGATAACGAAAAGAATTAAAGAGATTTGTAAGCAATCGATAGGCGTTTTTTTTTACTTTTTTAGCTACTGATAAAGAACACAAATAGATGTAAATAACGGGTTTTTGTATAAAATCGGAATTCTGTAAAATCAGAGTTTTATTTTAAAATTTGAATTTTGCCGTAAACTGAGATTTTGTGGAAATATTGAGTTTTTGCTTAGAAACTCCTTCTTTGTGTAAATATTGAGTTTTTTCGTGTAAAAACTATGTTTTTTCTAAAAGCCTTGTTTTCGAGTGAAATAATTAAATTTCTTGTTAAATTGGAATTTTTATGTTGACTGAGTTTTTATTTAAAACTGAGTGTTTGTATAAAAAAAGCGATTTTGTGTAAATACTGTGTTTTAGTGTAAAATTTTAATTTTAGCGTAAAAACTGAGTTTTCGTGTAGAAATGTAGTTTTTGCGCAAAATAAATTTTTTCTGTAAAAACTATGTATTTGTGTAAAAACTACGTTTTTGTGTAAAAACAAGGTTTTTGTGTACAAACTAAGTTTTTGTGTAAAATTATGTTTTTGTGGAAAACTACGTTTTTGTGTAAAAACTACGTTTTTGGGTGAAAACTAAGTTTTTGGGTAAAAACTAAGTTTTTGGGTAAAAACTACGTTTTTGTGTAAAAACTACGTTTTTGTGTAAAACTACGTTTTTGTCTGAAACTAAGTTTTTGTGTAAAACTACGTTTTTGTGTAAAATCTAAGTTTTTGTGTAAAAACTACATTTTTGTGTAAAATCTAAGTTTTTGTGTAAAACTACGTTTTTGGGTAAAAAATTACGTTTTTGTGTAAAAACTAGGTTTTTATGTAAAAACTAGGTTCTTGTATACAATCTAAGTTTTTGTGTAAAACCAGGTTTTTGTGTAAAACTACGTTTTTGTGTAAACCTACGTTTTTGTGTAAAACTACGTTTTTGTGTAAAACTACGTTTTTGTGTAAAACTACATTTTTGTGTAAAACTACATTTTTGTGTAAAACTACGTTTTTGTGTAAAAATAAAATTTTCCGTTTTTCTGTAAAAACTATGTTTTGTGTAAAAATCGCGTTTTTATACCATTCACCTTCGTGAGAAGGGTATATACAACTTTATCATTCCGTTTGTAATTTCCACAATATAATTTGCCGACCCTATTAAGTATATATATTCTGGATCCTTATAGATAGCGGAGTCGATTAAGCCATGTCCGTCCGTCTGTACGTCTGTCTCTTGAAATGAACTTTCTGAAGACCCCAGATATCTTCGGGATCCAAATTTTCAATAATTCTTTCAGACATTCTTTCGAGGAGTTTCCTATTTAAAATCAACAAAATCCGTCCATAAATAACGGATATCTGAGCAAAAATCCGAGACAACCTCTATTGTTGGCCTATTTTTGATCTATATCTCGATTACTAAATCATAAATATACATAATATGGATATCTAATGAAAGATATTTCAAAGTCCATTGCAATGATGTATATAAGACTATAGCAAGTTGGACCTACAATGGGTCAAAATCGGGAAAAATATTTTTTAACCCGAATTTTTTTCACAGAAAACATGTTTTTATCATAAATATTTTTTCACTAATAAATTAAAAAAATTTAAATAAAAAAATTTCAAAATTGGAAAAAACTTTTTAAAAAAGAAATTTCTAA